>CM060934.1:889525206-890195206 GCA_030765085.1 Allium cepa | reverse complement strand
TTATAAGAATAGTCACCTACCTCACTAGATTCTTCTGAACTTGCTTATGAATCTGTTTTTGCCATAGGACACAAGTTAGCCTCCTCTGAGCTACTATTCGAATCTTCCTCTCCTTCTTCATCATCCCAAGTCGCTGCAAAGGCCTTTTTTTCTTTTTCTTTCCTTTGTCGTTTTTGAGAAGTGGGCATTCTTGTTTGAAGTGGCCAGGCTTGTTGCAGTTAAAGCACGTCGGTTCATTATCGGAATTGTCAGAATCTTTTGGCCTATTACGACTTGTTTTCTTCTTGCGTGGCTTGAATCTTGACCATTTTCTAAGATTATTGACAGCCATTGCAAGCTCTTCAATTGGATCTTCTTCTTCATCGCTCTCTTCTTAGCTCTTTAAGGCAATCGTCTTCTTCTTTGATTCGGAGTTGTTGCGTTCCTCCTTTGCTTTTAGCTCAAGCTCATATGTCATCAAGTTGCCAATCAACTCCTCCATGCTTAGTCTGCTCAGATCTTTCGATTCTTGTATTTCCGTGACTTTTGCCTCAAAGTTCATTGGTAAAACTCGTAGCACCTTCCTCACAAGCTCTACCTCAGTGAATACCTTCCCAAGCGCTCTAGCGTTGTACACCAAAGTTGAAAAGCGTCCAAACATGTCCTTTATGCTCTCGCCTTTGTCCATCACAAAGTTCTCATATTCATTTCTGAATAGGGCTAGACGAGACTCCTTGACTTGAGAAGTTCCTTCATGTGTCACCTCCAAGGTATGCCAAATTTCCTGTGCAGTTTTACAATGAGAAATTCTATTAAATTCATTCTTATCAGGAGCACAGATCAAAGCATTCATGGCTTTAGCATTTGTAGTTTTTAATCTCTTATCGTTAGCATCCCACCTATCCTTAGGTTTAGGACCAACGGTTATAGTGGGAGATTTATAGCCAGTTTCAATAATATCCCAAACATCATAATCAACAGAACTAAGATAAATACCCATCCTAACTTTCCAATAAGCATAATCATTCTCGTTAAACATGGGTGGCCTAGCAATAGATTGCCCCTCAGAAAAAACATTATTTGGTGGATTCATGACTCTAAAGTTAAAGAAAAATACCGGGCTCTGATACCATTTGTAGGATATAGGTTAACCCTAGAGGGGGTGAATAGGGTTAATGGCAAATTTTCTCGATTTAAACACAGAAACAAACTGAAGAAATAAATATGCTGAAAAGTAAATCACACACAAAATTTACCCAGCTTCGGCAACCCCTGCCTACTGCTGCATTCCCAGATTTCTATTAGAATTAAACAGTATCCCGCTTACAAACACTCTAACAGACTCGCAAACCCTTGCTCCCGCTTACAAACACTCTAATAGACTCGCACCCTCTGCTCCGCCTATAGAGTTTTAAAAACTCGCAAACTCTGCTCCTGCCTATAGAGTTTTGCAAACTCGCACACGCTGCTCACTGAACTAATTCTAACTAGACAATCTGACACTACCTACAACCTAGGTGGTGATTTTACCAGTTCTTTGATTCGAAAAGAAAAAAAAACAAATAACAAACAATTAAAAACTTAAAACCCTATAAACTAAAAACCCCCTTTTATAAAACAAAGCCGGCCCAATTGTTTTATTCTCTAGCCCGTTCTTTCTTCTTTTGCTGTTGAAAAATTTCGGCCAATCCTCTTTCTGAAATTAGGGTTTTCTGATTTGTCCGCGGCTCTCTGATGATCGATTCTCTGACTTGCGTTGCTCTTGATCGTTCTCTGATGATCGATTCTCTTGAGATCGGCTGCCTGGTTGACTTCGAGATTGTGAATTGTTTGCAGCTTCTCCTTTGATCGAGTTCGATAGATTGGTATGTATTCTCTTTCGTTGCTGGTTTTAATTGCTTGCTTGAACTCGATCGTTCTTTTTGCACACGATGTCGATGATGAATTTGGATTTTAATACTTCGACTTGGTACCAATTGTCGATGATGACGTTTGGGTTTATATTTGGATTTGATTGAATTTTCTACTCCACTGATGATGGTTTGCGGGTTGGTATTTATATGAATTCCTATACCCTAATCAATTCGATACTTTCCTAAAAAGATATCCTGACTCGATGCGCACGGCTTTATCTTGAGAACGTTCGATTTTTCTTATTTGATACGAAAGTGACTTTCCTCTTTTAATTTGTGACTTTTTCAAACAGTACACACTTGAATTTCTTGACTGTATACATTCACGAATCTGCATTATTTTCGGCCATCATCATTTCTTTGTGTTCATCCACTGTAAGCTTCATCTCTGATCCTTGTTACGTTTAGTTCTGACCACCTTGATGCTGTAACCATACTTTTGGCATGATTGTTCTGGTCTTGTTTGTGTATTTTGTTGATTTTATTTGCATGTTGCTGTTCTCTGTTGCACTTGCTCATTTGCACTGCTTCATCATGTTGTATTCATCCATGTACTTGTAGTTGTGTAGTTCTTCTGGCTTCACATGTGCACAGAGTTGTTTGCTGTCATTAACACTTCCATGTATCACTTGATTGACTCATCTATTGTAGTCTTCATGTATGTTGGTTTGTTGAATTCACTACTGGTCTCTGTTCACCTGCTTGAACTGCTGTTGACATGTGTGTACTTCATTCGGTCTTCATGCACTTGGTTTCTTCACTGTGATGCATTAACCATAACATTTTCATCATTATGCTTTCACTTGTGTACACTCTCGAGTTGCACACTGCTTGTTAGCTACTGCTTCAACTTGTCACTTGATCTGTTTCATTTGACTTGACTGTGTTGATCCAATTCACCATGCATTGTTGAGTTCGTTGCTGTGTTGAGGCTGTGCTTGCATGTGTCCTGGAGCTCGAGTTCCATTCATTAGTAGCTTGGTTGACTTTTGCAGTTCTCTGGTCTTGCATCATGATACAGTCTTCATTAGCTCGTGTGCTTGTTTGTATGTTGTAAATGTTGGTGCACTTGCTATCTTCACTTGTATATTTGTTTTTCAAGTCTGCACTTTGCACTAGAGTTTTGCATACCATACTCCAAATTGTCATTGTGCTTCTGTTGTTGCCTGTTGCATTCATGTTAGTTTAGTCGTGCACTTGGTCTTTGTTGTAACTGGACATGTTGTTGTTTCTTGAATGCATCTGTGCATGATTGTTGAACTGGTTTTCTTGTGCACTGTTGATTAGTTGATCTTCATTTGGGTTTGTTTCATGTAGCTGTTGGTCTGGAGTTGTTTAATGAAGAGGTTGAACCTGTTAGTCGAGCTTGCATACTTCATGATTGCACTGTTCTCTGCATTTACTTGATTGTTGCAGTCCATGTTGCTGTTGGTCTGACTTATGATATCTTGTATCCTGGCCATTGCTTGCCATCACTGGTCTTTGCATCCATTCATGTTGATTTTTGAAATTTCACTTGAGTTGAATCCAGTTTTACAACTCGGGTTTGACCTTTTGCTGAAGTCGAGATTTTATTTATTCGCACATGAGTTGAACCCGTCTTTTTATTTGGGTTTGACCTTGTGCTCACCTGTCGCTGTAACATTATCAAGTGTATATCGGTGTGCACGGCCTTGTGGCATGTACAGTGATTCAATGTGCATGTCACATTGTTCGTGTGTAATGAATTCAAATGTGAATAATGACGAACAACCCAAATAACCGAGGCAAACAATATAAAAATCCATACTTCATTTTATATTGCAAAAATATTTCTTTTTCAATTTTACTGCGTTAGTGAATATTTTTGCAGATTGCTCAGATGCTGGATTCAAACTTGAATGAAGTTGTATATAAACTACGAGTGTGAGTGATATGTAGTGAGGCATTTATGTAAATTGTATTGTGATGTAATTAGAATCAAAATTGTATATGTATAGTGAGAGCTTGAATTTGTACTTTTAAAAATTGTAATAAATATTTGTTTGAATAAAATATTTGTTTGAATTCAAATTCTGTGTAATTTATTTTATTCAACAAATATTTATTTAATCTATGAAAAACAAAATAGTACATTACCAAATACATTTAAATGAATATATATGTTTATTATCATCAAACAAAACATATAAGCGCATATTCAACAATCATGTTGAAGCGTCACACTATTGCTCCATCGTTAATCATCTTATTCTTCAAACCACAATATCTACACCAAACGCTAAATGAATGAATGAACTCACACAGCATGGCCTACAAGGAATCACCCATGCCCCCATAAAGTTTGGCAATCATTGGCCGAACTCTAATCATGTTGGTAACGATATGATTGGCCATGTCGGTGCCAAATTGATTTACTTAGCCAATTTGGCTAAGGAACCCCATGTCAAGCGAAACTCGAAGCCGCCTCTTTATTTCACAAAGCCACTACTTGAACACCCCGGGTCCTCATGGTCGGTACCGACCATTTTACTTAGTTGCATTTTCCTTCAAAATTTCCATCACTCTACTTCTCTAGCCCCGACTAAATGTCAAGCTTCTTTCTGCACCAGTTCCTCAAAGCAACCCATGTTCCAACTCCAAGCACGCATGATTGGTATTGGGTTCTACACTTAACCAATTTTTGATTTCCAAACCTACCCATCATTTTGCCACCAGTCTTGCTTGAGGTTCCCATGTGGTTTCCACCAAGCGCTCCACCACCGACATTATTTTCCTCTACCATTAACCATATTTTTTATCTACTACTGACCATATTTTAACGCATCAACTCAACTCCAAATTTCATGCAACTTGTTGTGGTGTATTCCTAGGCATCTGTCAACATCATACTCCAGCTGCATCATGTTTTGAACATTTCTAATGTCGATGTACACCAAATGACGACCATATTCCTAACTACCCTAAACGCATACACATCAAACAATTCATATGGTAATCATACATCTTCCTATAACATCCAAACGGCGTATGAAAATGATAACATGATTGGTAAAAGATATAAAATGAATCAAAATGCGAATGTATCTTTTTATATTCGATTTTAAGATGTTATCAATGTAAGAACTAGGATATAGAACATTTAGAAATGTCTCAAAAATCATATTTTTTTACCATATTAATGAACATAAAATAGTGAAAGAAGTAAAATCACTCTACATGAATCCCAAGGTCTCCAAATAGTAGAACTACAATATCCCCTTGCTAATCTCACTTTAGTTTACTAATTACACTAATTAACTTGAAGAAAACGATGGATCTAGGTCTAATCTCAGGTTAATGGTAGTTGTAGGTAATTAGGAATGAAGAAAAGAGACTGAAGGCTACTGGTGGAAGTTGGTATTAGCCCTAATCTGGAGTTGGGCTAATGGGCAATACTAATCACCCACTAATTACCTATTAACTTAAAGAGGGCTAGGACATCAAACAACCGCAACTCTAAAATAGTAAGACCGAATTTCTATTATGGCTGCTCTACCAAAAGGAAAACCATCATCCCTTTCCAATGAAAGTGGCTTAAGACCATTATTCCGCTTTTATCAAAAGTTATAAGCCGTGTAAAATTTTCAAGGTTAAAACTGTAATAACCCGACTCTTTACGCCCATAAAATCACCATAAAATTGAATCATTATAAATAATTTCGATAGTATAATGAGAGTTATATAAACTAACTAACTATATCTTTCAAAACTTACAGCGGAATGGATAAAATTATAACATATAAGTAAAATAAATAAATCCTATATACAACACAAGTCATATATAGTATTTTATACATACACACATTGTCATGCTATATATACAATATATATATATATATATATATATAAACAATGAAAAGCATATGTAAACATCTTCAAGTTTTCATCCTCAAGTACCACACCATCATGATTACTTCATTTTCCTATAGTTTATGAGATAGGAAGCCAGATACACATATTTGATAAGTAAAAATATTACCAAGTATATACTGATACACGATTTCATTAACATCATGTGAATACCAATATTTATTTACATCGACCTATCTCACCTACATCTACAGAGTTAGTCCATCATAATAAATGTAATATGATGACTGCTAGTATATATTTTTATTTACATTTAACATATATTAGAGTTAGTTAAACATAGACTAATTCGTCTACACTCAATAGATAAGACAGAATAAAGTAGTTAAATAAAGACAAACCTAATGATAAACTAGAGAGTTAGTTAAACAGAGACTAACTCAGTGATACGCACAAGAGTTGGTTAAATGGAGATCAACCCTAGGACATCGTTAAATGCAGACTATTCCTGTAAATGTAAACAAGAATATAAGTTAGATAAACATAGTCTAACTTGCGTATACGTAAAGGATAGGTAAATATGGTCTGACTCCTTTACACATGATTAACCTCCCATCAAAATGCAGAATCATCAAACCACATTTCCATACGTTAAACACTTCCAAATGTCGCAAAAGAACCAACACATTAATTAATGACTATTTCGTATAGGCCTGGCAGGAGCAGAATTGCTCCAGCTCTGGTCCAAGTTCAACATGACTAGTAAAATTGTGCACTGGTTTTCATACACAAGTCCACCGGTTAGCGAAATGATTTCAAGTTAAACAATTTTCAAAATTCGACCATTTCATTTCCAGTTCATTTTTAACTTCATGGTCTACTACTTTGTGCCTTCATACCTGTCCTAGACATCAATCTTCACTATCATAACCATTCATATATCACGTATTATTGTTATATTCGTATTCACTCCTTAATTTCCACAAACTAACCATTCAATGTTTTTTTATAATATTCAATCTAATCCAATTTTATCCTTAAATAAGTTGTTATTAACTACAATTAATTCTGTAATCATATCAACAGTAAACCCAAAACTCAAATTACTTCAATTCTTTTATCAATTAACCCTAACTAGTAATTGTACAATGTATACTACACTCATGTAAACAATATATCCTCAATAGTGATTCTCACTTATCGAAATGCGCTGCAAATCCCTAGAATCCATCAATAAATCTTCCATTTCTCCACTGTTTAGAAATGAAATCCTTTCATGATTCTCGAATCCATAAATTATTGATATATTCTTGCAGCCCTCTTCGTGCTTTTCATTTGATATATAATTGTCAAGGTTTACATTTTATTTGAGAGGGAATTAGTGAATCAAAGAGATTAAGGAAGAAGGAGAAGATGTTACATAATATGTGAGGGAATAAAATTGAATTTAAACTTCTTCTTATCTTATACTATAACTTCCTAAAGAGTTGTTTTAGCCTAATGGGCTTAGACCCATTCAAATAATTCGAAAATCCACAACGTAAAAACTTGCATAACTTCTCCATACATATCAAAATTCGGACAAACCAATATATCATTCTGACTAGAAAAATGAGCTCCATATAATAATGCAAGTCCCATCACCTAATTCCAGTGTTTGTAAAATTACCATTTTTCCCCTAAAATTACATATACGTCTAATTCTATAGGGTATAACAAAAACTGACCAATAAAGATTCTAAGGATGAAAACTGTCA
Organism: Allium cepa; assembly: GCA_030765085.1. Taxonomy (NCBI): domain Eukaryota; kingdom Viridiplantae; phylum Streptophyta; class Magnoliopsida; order Asparagales; family Amaryllidaceae; genus Allium; species Allium cepa. Next base: position 890,187,726 of record CM060934.1, on the reverse strand, counting down.
CTAGTTAACATTTCCCAATGTTATAGGCAAATATGAATCAATATGGATTTTTAGATTATATTTTATGATCCTCCTATACGTAAAATACAGGTCGTTACGCTCTCCACCTTCAAGAATTTCTCCTCCAAAATGCCCAAATCAATCAAGAAAAAGTCAAACATAATTACTCACATGCCAACCATAAGGAAGCATTTCAAACATCACACATACAAACATGCAACCATAAGAAATCAACTTTGTCAAAACATATCCTATCATGTGGAATAATAAGCGATCCTATATAATATCAAAGTGGAAGTAAATACGATAAGCAATAGATCTTACCAAGAAAAGAGCTCTGAATAAGTGGTCCTCATACTCTTCTCCATCTCCCATGTAAAAGGGCTTTCAGTTTCACTCCATTGATCATTTACTAACTCCATCATCTTACTCTTATGTTGTTTCATATGGCGTCCATTGATATGAGTAGGCCTGAGGGTTTTCTAAGCTTCTGGTTCAATTTCGATATCACTAAGCTGATTTGGTTCCATTATCACACCCGAGCCATGCACAAATTTCTATAAGTGAGAAACATGAAATACGTTATGCACGCCCTCCATCTTCTAGGGTAAGTCAACTCTATATACGAGGTTGCCTATCCTCTCAAAGTATCAAAAAAGGTCCCAAAATCTTGGTGCCAACTTCCACTTCATACCAAATCCAAAAACATTCTTCGGAGGATAAATCTTTACAAACACCAAATCGTTGATAAAGAAATCCAAATATCTATCAACGTAGATCTTCTGCCTATCTTTCCATCATTCATTTTTGAATGATCTTGATCTTCAAGGCTCTCTGATCATATTCCCCTGTTATCAGATTTTTGCCCGCTTCTCACCAACATGGTGTGTTACATGATAGGCCATATGATGCCTCGAATGGTGCCATACTGATACTAGACTAATAACTATTATTATATGCAAACCCTACAAAATGCAGTTGATCATCCCATGAGCCTCTAAAGTGAAGTATGTAGACCCGCAAGAGATCCTCTAGAACAAGATTCACCCTTTCGGTTTGTCCATCAATTTAAGGGTGATAGGCTATACTGAGATGTGGTTCTGTCCCGAATGACTCTTGTAAACCCCTCCAAAACCCACTAGTGAATATAGGGTATCAGTCAGTCATAGTGCTCTTCAACACATTGTGGAATTGCACCCCCCACTTCACATATAACTCGACTAACTTGTATGTTGTCCTTTTAGAGTTAACGAGTATAAATCTTCCCATCTTCATCAACATATCAACTGTGACATAGATGTTACCATACCCTCCCCTAGGCTTCAGCAATCCATTGATGAAGTTCATCGATACTTGCTCCTACTTCCATTTAAAAATCTCAAGTGGTTTCGTAAACCCACTTGGCTTCTTTTGCTCTGCCTTTACAAACTAGCAGTCCAAGCACTTTGAGATGAATGTTCCAAGTCATTCTTTATCCCTTCCTATTAAAATGTCTACTTCATATCCCTATATACTTCATTATCATTGAGATGTATAATCAAACTTGAATAATGGCATTCTTGAATTACCTCAACTCTCAATCTATCAACATCGAGAATGAATAATCTCCCATCCTTACGGAGTCAACCATCTCGATTGAGTCAATACTGCTTTATCTCCTCAGACTCTAATCCCTACTCTAATTTTGTCATGATCTCCACTAGTTTAGCATCGCGCCTCTAACAAGTGCTAATTCTCTCAATCAAAATAGATCTGATGGTCAAAATAGCCAACACCTCTAGTTATGGCCTACAACGAGGTCTAAAGTCATGACTAGTAATGAACTCAAGATGTGTCCATTCTATGAACATTACTCCCAAACTGGCATGTCTTCTACTCAAAGCATCCACAATGCATTTCCTTTACTAGGCATATAGGATATACAAAAATCATAGGAGGCCAAGAATTCCAACCATCGACGTAGATGAAAGTTGAGATCCTTCTGAGAGAAAAGGTATTTCAATGACTCATGGTCTATGAACAACTCGAACCTTTCTCCAAGTAAGTAGTACCTCCAAGTCTTTAAAGCAAAAATCGTTGCCACAAATTCCAAATCATGGGTTGGGTACCTCCTCTCTTATGACTTCATTCGTCGACTAATATATGTGACAACCTTACCTCCTTTCATTAGTATTGCATCCAATCCGGAACCACAAGCATCCGTGTAGACCGTCATCTCCTCATTCCCACTCGGAATGGTCAACACTGGTGCACTCATCAGCTACTCTTTCAGACTCACGAATACATGCTCACACACTGTATCCTAAACAAAAGTCAAATTCTTCTTCGTTAAATTGGTTAACGATGCCACCACCTTTGAGAAGTCCTTGAAAAATGCATATAGCATTCTGCCAGTCCAAGGAAACTCTTCACATTGATAACATTCTTGGGTTGGTACAATCTTGAACCACTATGGCCATTGCAAGATCTACAACAATGCCTTGTTCCCAGACAACATGACCCAAGAATCTCATTCCCTTCTCCATAAGCCACACTTTGAAAATTCACCTTCAGTCTGGTCTTTCTCAACATCTCAAGCATAATCCCCAAAAATGTCTTGTGTTCCTTTTTCGTCCGTGAGCGGAAAAGAATATCATCCACGATCATAAGCACAAACTTATTTAGTTGATCCCTAAAGACATAATTCATTAGATCAATAAAGTATGTCGGTGCACTGGTCAACGCAAATGGCATGACTAACCATTTATAAACTCCAAATATCATATGGAATACTATAATTGACACACTCTCCTTAGCCACTCTCAGCTAATGAAAACCCATCATAAGGTCCAATCGAGACAACACCCTCATGCCATAGAGCTGATCGGACAAGTTATTAATATCCATGAGTGGATACATGTTCTTCCTCATGACCATTTTCACCTTATGGTAACCAATGCATAATCTCAAAGAGCCATCCACTTTAGTGGTGAGCACTATAGGTGCACACCACTCATATATACTCCTACGAATGAACCCTTTCATCACCGGGTCATTTTCTTACACCTTTAGTTCCTTCCTCTCTCTAAGTGCAATATGCCTTAAAGGAATCACTATTTGTCTAACGTCCTTCACTAAATCTATATAGGACTTTATCTCCTGAAGTAGTGGTAATCCGATCACCTCCGTGAATATGTCCGAGTACTCTCTAATGGTAAGAATAGATGACAACTCGTCCTATGGACCTCTCACGAACATAGAGATTTAACCATAACCTTGTCCTCTGCTTTAATACCCAACTCTCCATTTGCTCATCTCAGTCCCAGTTGTCACCAACAGCTTCTCACAATCTACCACTATTGCATACTTCCTCTACTGATCCATCCTCAATACAATACCGAGCCCCAAAAAATACAAAACAAAAACAATCACAAACAAAAGGGCATCCTTAACTCGATAACGCTAGGTCTCAACAAACTATACACATGCTATCTAAGCCTCCAACGGGGTTCATCACAATAAAAAGTCGATATAATATAGCAGGTTTCAGTCCCAACCTATCCACCAAATCACCACATATAAAGGAATGTGAGAACTCAGTATCAGACAAAACACGTATAGGAACCTCATAAATAGAATGTATACTCTAGATAATGATAATAAATATTGTATATGTACGTGATGTGATATGATGCTCCTAAAATAGGATAATGTAAATAATATACGTTCATGTTTGAAATTCAAAGATGATGACTTTGCTGTGTTTTGGGAAAAATGTGAATCAAACTTTCTTTAAATCTTTTGAAGTATTTATATGATGTATAGAATAATATTATAGAGATAGGTTTTTAATTTCAAAATTTTCTGTAATTAATTGGAATTAATATGAATTTCCTATATGGAAAATGCCTAACTTCAAAATTTAAATATCAACATAATTATTTTGGCCTTGAAATATTATATGAGGTAAAATAACATAATGTGGATTTTTTAGGATTTTTTCCATGTATTTTCGAATTATTATGAATTATTTAGCAAGGAAAGTGTTAATTACTAATTGGCAACTTGTTAATTAATTAAGAAGGTAATCAATAAATTCTAAAAGGAAAGTTGTAAAAGCTTTATAAAATCAATGAGAATTCGACATATATATATATATATATATATATATATATATATATATATATAGGTTAGGTGAAAATCAATTGCTAGGCGCAGTAATTAAATAGTTTTCAAATTAAGTGCAGAACGGCCAAATCAAGTTATGATAGCTAGGGCAACATGCCATAGCCTTATAGTGTGCCAACTTGCGATAGATATAAAGTGTTTCAGCATGTGATGGCTCTTGAGCATTCAACTTGCGATGGCTTATAAGGCTAACTTGTGACAACTAAGGAAACAATAATATGTGATAGCCTTGTGTTAACATGTGATAGTCATGTAATGTAAATATGAGATAGCTAATAATGCTAAGAAATTATAACTAAATGAATGAATTTTTTGTTAGCACTTGGAAAGCCATCATCCCTAGTGATGATTGATAATTTCATAGTGATGAAATGGCTACAGACAACAATAGGATAACTATTTGAAAATTGAAATTAAGATTGAGCTTGATTAATCTATATGGTGATAAATTAAACCATTAAAAAGGTTGGAAATGTAAATATAAGGCCTTAGTGGCAATAATATGTCCAAATATGACATTATATTCTGTAATTTGATGAAAGGCCGTAGTGGCTACCAAATGTCTAAGCACGACATTATTTTTAATAGAGTTGACGGGAGGCCTTGTTGGCAAACTTGTGTTTATTCATGACAATATAGAGATTTATGGAGTAAGGATTTCATAGCATCCAATTATCTATTCATGACAACATACAAGAATAATGGAGTAAGGCTTTCGTAGCATCCAATTGTTAATTCATGATGTTATATTTGATGATTGGTGGTGTAAAGTTTGTATAGCAAACCGTTTATCTATACACGACATTCTAAATGATGGAAAATGGTGTAAGGTACTAGTGGTAACCTAATTATCTTTTCGTGATAAAATAAAGAGAAAGTAAGATAAAAAAAACCTAAGAAAAACCTTAAGTGTCAAGTACTATTATCAAACTAGTAGGTGTAAAGCCTGATTGGAAGTTTAAAATGAATTGACTACTAAAAACTAGTCGCAATTATATGAAAGTGATCTCACCCTTATGATGAATTGATGAATTATGGTTGATCATGACATGATGTTGTCACATAATATGATGTAGTTGATGGTGATTGGAACAGTGAGGTGGAAACCTATTCCGTGCTTTAGCGGTGTAGTCTCACTATATGAAAATTTACTTAGGGTAAAGAATTACTCATACCAGGCTTTGTGTCCACCTGTGTTATTATTATTTTCCGTAAACTCAGGGGTACTCATTTGAGTAAGCAGAGTCTATGGATTAGATAGATACATTATGGTAGGATGAATAAAGATTCCAAAGATAAAGAAAGAGGCTTATTTGCGAATAAAATTAATTAAAAAATTCAACCGTGTAAAATCAAAAAGTATAGCTGGTTAAGTGTCTCGTTAGCATCTTCACATGTTGAGCGGAACGCTATATTTAATTCTTATTATATTTACCCCTACATGGGAATGTGAAGGGTTAACGGTGACATAATGAATTATGTAAAACCAATTGATGCAATGAAAAATTTATTCAGTTTCTCTATTTACTTAACGTTGTACAATTATTACCGAACTCACTTTATCATCTAAAAATATTTCCGGTGATGACTGCAGCATCATCGACGTTTATTTTTGGGTTTGAAGTGGAGGATGTTACAATGTAGTATTAGAATTTATGTTAGGAATACACTTATGTAAAACAGAACTAAGAAGAAAAAAAGTAGTAGAAAAAGGATACCTTGGAGAGAGTGCGTGTATTATGTGTGTGTGTAACATGCATGTATTTTGTATAGATATATAGTAGGATATATCTAACCATATATTATTGCTCTCAATCTTTTTACTTTTGTTTCTTATGAGCCCTTGCTTGTGCAGAAAGTATGAAAGGATTTACATAATAAACATTTGATTTAAGGAAGTACAAGAGCAAATCCTAATAGGGAAGCTGATAGTGCACAACTAACAACCAAGGAGGGGAGGCAGCCCCGAACGATCTATTAGTACCTAAGGATTTGGTTTTAAGGGCAATAACTTTAAGAAATCATATAAAATATAAATACTAATGTTTTATCAAGATATATATATATATATATATATATAGTATACAGTGTAGGATATTAAACGGGTGTAGACATAAAAAGACAGTACAGTATCAAGTAAAGACGAAGAAAAAAGATATTGATATAGAGACTCAAGAATGAAGACTCATGAGTATTCAAGAGTTCAAGATTCCAAGATGTTCCATATAAGTTATAGAGTCCAGAATATTTGTTGAAATTCTGATAGCACTTGGTCTCTCTCATCTCTCTCTCTCTCTCTCTCTCTCTCTCTCTCTCTCTCTCTCTCTCTCTATTTTTATATAAGTTTTTAAAATATTCTTTTCAAAACAACTTTCAAATAGTTTTCAATTTCTTATACTTACTAGTTTAGTTTTTAATATTTTACCAAGTTATTTTTTTATTAAATTTTGATTTATATAGTTTATTTTTCAAAATTCTTATCATATAGTTTCGCTTGAGTATTATTATGATTATAATGTATATATATTATATTTAAACATATTTGCAAAGTATAAAATTATTTCGCGAAGCAATACATTTTCAAAATAATATTTAAAAATGTTTTTCAAAATTACAAAGAGTATGTCGACATACTTTAACCCCATATGTCGACATATTAGCCGTGAGTTTCAAAAATAAAATTTCAAAAGAAGTATCTATTCATCGTATCTCTTCACGAATGGACATGACCGTTGTTCATTTATAAATACTTGTTTTTACAACGAATGTTTCAATCACTTTTATTTTTATTCTCTCCTCTTTCTTCTCCCTCATTTTCTGAAAAAATTATAACCATATTCTGCCAAATTTCAACCAGAATCAAACTCCATTGTCATTAGTTTAATTCTCTATCGTTTGCTCTTTGATTTCTATCATCTCTCTCACTCCAATCAAGATCTAAGTGGTATTTAAGGATTATATGACCATTTGTAATCAAGATTGAAGTTTTGAGTTTGGAAATCTTTATAAAATCAAACCAATATATATGGGTGTGATTGTAGCCCATGAAATCAATTGGGCATGCTTAGTAGCCCGTAAATCTGGTTGGTGTACTTATAGCCTAGAAATTAAGCGGCTCTACCCAAAGGCCGAGATTCTGGAGGGTGTGCTTCATAGCCTTGAAATGGAGATTGTATTTGCATTTACTAAATGAAAGAAAATCCATATAAGGAAGTGTACGGGACTGGATGTAGGGTAACTCCAAACCAGTATAAAATCCTAGCGTATCCTTTCCATTTACTCTTACCGCAATTACTGTTTATCTGTGTTTTGATTCTATGATTGTTAATCTTATTATTTTAAGTAAAATTTCAAAAGATTCGTATAAATTAGAAAACACTGTTCACTCCTCCCTCGGTTTTAATTTAGCCTTAAGATCCCTATTCCTCAATCTTACATTTAGTATCAGAGCATTGGTTTTCAAAGTTTTCATAATCTGATTTTTGAAAAGTTTAAATGGCTACCAACACTGGTAATAGCACTGCTAGTAACACCGTTAATACACTTGTTAGTAATTCATTTATCAAAGGACAATCCACTGCCAGACCACCGCTTTTTAATGGTAGTAGCTACACATACTGGTCATGTAGAATGAAACTTTATTTACAATCAATTTGATTAGATAGTTGGAACATCACACAAACTGAGTACACTGAACTTGAGATAAATTTTTCACAATGGACTGCTAAACAAAAAGTGGTTACACAAAGTAACTCTAAGGCCATGAATATATTGTTTTGTTCACTAAATAGAAATGGATTTAATAGAGTATCTATATGCAAGTCAACATTTGAAATTTAAAGAACTTTGTAAGTAACACATGAAGGCATAAGTAAAGTCAAACAAACTAAGATTTCCATGTTAACAAATCAGTTTCAACCATTTAAAATGAGTCCAAATTAGTCATATTTGATATGTATAGTAGATTTCAAGATATTGTACACTCACTTATTGCATTAGGTAAAATTTTCTCTGAAGAGGATCAAGTCAGAAAAATCCTCAATTCGTTTACTCCTACACAGGACCAAAAGACTTTTACAATTGAAGAGGCTAATGATATTAGCACACCAAAGATTGAAGAGTTAATTGGCAATTTAATGTCATTTGAGGCACAAATGTAGCGAAGAAGAGAAAGCAAAGCAATAGAGAAGAAATCTATAGCATTCAATGCAATGATGGATAATCTGGATTCGGATAGTGATACTGATGAAGAAATCGCTTTCATGACAAGGAACTTCATAAACTTCCTAAAATATAGGAAGATGAATACTTATATAAGAAATGACAACAAAAATCCTTCAAACCGAAGTGAAAGCAGAAATGGCATCACATGTTATAACCGTGATGAACCTGATCACTTAAAACAAGACTGGCCGCACCTTGAGAAAATGAAAACCGCACAAAACACCGACTCATTTAGAAAACGGAGAAGAGCCTATACTGCAACACTTGATATTCATAGACATCATCAATTGAAAATGAATTAGATATGGAAACAGGCAACATATGCTTCACAACAATACAGAAATCAAATATAGTTGGTAAAATAGGATCAAAAAAGGTACGTATTTAATATATTGAAAACTTTATATCATTTGAATTTTTGATTGTTTGATTGTTTGGAATATCCTATAGATTAATTATAATATCATTTGAATAATAAGTGCCTTTTATATTTTTATATTATTTTATTTTTGTATATTACAATAATATAAAATATATTTAAAATTATTTTTAACCATTTTTATATATTTTTATGTAAACAATAATACTATAGTTATAGATAGTTGTATATAAATAAAGTAGGATATAGTTGAAAACAATTCAATTTTGAAAAATTCAACAGATATGTCAACATACCCTATAGTATATGTCGACATACATGTCCAGAATTTCAATTTCGAAACTTGAATTTACCTCCACCCTTTCACCTACTCCAACATTCTGAAAAGGTGTCTCTTGAGCAAAGAACACATCATTTCATTCTCCAATTATTACCTTTATCTCTAACCATTCAATTCACCTTTCATTTCAAAATTCAAACTTTTATTAACTCTCTTATCTCCCCAAATCATTCATCAATGGCATCCTCAAGCACTCCAATATCCATGAGACTTTCCAAAACCATCAAAAACTTTGTCTGTAACATCCTGTATCTAGAGGCCAAAAGCTAAGCACTACAAATGATGTTGTCATCTATAGTATTAACTTCTGCTGACAAAATACGGTAATGATAATGGTGTCCATAATATCAGAAGCACTTAAATATAAATAAAATCATAGATTTCAAAAACAATATTTTACTGATTACATTTCGAAACAAATACATATCCAAATTTCATAATCCCATATCGTTTCCCAGGTAAAGATTAATTATAATCATTACAAAAATACGTGAAGAGCGACATATGACGATACTTCCTTGGTTGATTAAAGAAATATAGTCATATCTGACTTAATACACAGCGGAAATAAATAAAATAATCTGCAATTCCTAGTTAGCTATCCGTCATCCACATGCTCGTCTCCAGAAGCTTTATTTGTCAAAATTTCTAAACCTGAAAGCCTCAACCCTCAGCCCACTCAAATCAATTTTGACTACCAAAGAATTTAAGGGGTAACAAAAACTTCGAGTCACACATAAATTCCGCTATGAATAACTCTGTTACATCTCGGTTTACTGATATTAAGTAGGACCATGCCGCTTAGCGGAACAGGTTTCCCCTTCACTAGTATCCTCTTTAAAACATATATTTTGCAAATCCTTTCTTGCAAGCAAACTGACTAATCAAACTGATTAAATCAAAATAGCAATATCCTTTATGCTAATAAATAGACTATCTATCCATAAAACAGGTAATAAGTAGACTATGTATCCACAACATATAGCAAGGTCCTTTATGCTAACAAATCGACTATCCGTCCATAAAACTGGGCCGACTGCCCACAAACTGGACTAACTGTCAGGATAAAAAAATGGAATTACTGTCTGAATCTTAGGGTTAACTACCCTATATCTATTTTCTTGAAAACCTTTTCCATATGATTTAATCTTTTAAATCATACTTATACATGGAAAATATATTCTTAGCTTAACTCTAAGCTATTTTGCCATTATATATATACTTTACTCAGAATAAGGTTGATGAGATTTAATAAGGAATAACTATCCTTCCAAAAGAAGTTAAAACCCCTTTTTAACTTGAAAATACCTAGGCTGTATCGCTTATTAAATACATTCAAAACATTTGTATAAAACCTTTAAACAACCCTTTTGAAACCCTTAAAGGTAACCCCTTCAAAATCATTGAAAGTGACCCTTCCGAACACATTGAAAAACCTTTCCCTTTTTTTCTCGAAAATCTTCAGAATATCAAACATCCTCCTTTAAAAACTTTTTAAACATTGCCTTTCAAATACATAGGAAAAAACCCTTCCTTTTAACATTTTTGAAACCTGGGGAACCACCCCTTTCGAAGCCATTCACTAAAACCTTTCGAAACAGTCAAAAGTCAATCCTTTCGAAAGTGCTTTAGGTTAAATTAAAAACATGTGGAAACCTTTTGAAACCATTCAAAAATTTACCCCTTCGAAACCTTTGAAAAACATCTAGGCTGAAACCATTAGGATTATACCTTCAAGTAGAGAAAAAGGATCAGAAACCCATTAAAGTCGAAAACATCAGTTTCTTAACCATTTAAAACTATCTCTTTCGAAACCATTTGGGTTTTACTTTACTTACAGAAAAGGGTCTTAAAGAAATTTAGGTCAAATGCATTTGTTTCGAAACCATTTCCTAAGTAATGAAGTGATGGTGTCGAAACCATCCCATCGAAAGCATTAAAGAAGTGGCCAAAATTCTAGAAAACAAAGTAAACAACCCTTTCGAAACCATCTGGATCGAAAGGTAGAAAGCGGAAATAAAAAGGCTTTAACTTAGTCGGAAGTAAATATTTAAAAATAGAGGTGCAATCACCATCGAAACCATTCCTTTTAAAACCATTTGACCTAGCCGAAAGCTAACTAGTTCAAAAGCATCTTAGTTGAAAGCAAGCAAGCGCATCTTTGATTTAAAGACAAAGTAATGCCTCAAACCCTTCGGAACCCATGATTTTGACTCCATACCATCCGCTTACATCCAATTTACTACATACCACCTGATACCATGTGCATTAGTTTCGACTATGTCGGAAGCGAAGATGAGGAGACCTGTTGTCGACGGTGTCGAAACAATGAAAAACATGCAACGAATAGTTCTTTTCACCTAACCTACTTCACATGTCTAATTTTGATTGATTACCTCTTTCTTTACCAATAAAAAGTAGTGTAATTTTTCAAAAGTGCTGCCGACTTTCCAGATTTAACAATTTAAATTATTTTACAAAAAGCCCCTTCTTCTCTCTTGATTATATAAAACATTTAAGTCTCATACCTTAAATAATTTTATATAACCATCAAAACACTTAGGAAAAATCTACAAAAATTTCAAAAAAATCTATTTTAGTATGTTTTCCAACATATGAAAATTTCAGACCTAAATCTTTAATTATTTAACCGAAAATAATAATTAACCCAAATTAACATTTTCTTTGCTAGAAAATTCATATAAGTTCCACATAATCTTGGAAAATTATGAAAATTGAAACCCATTTCCAAAATAATATTTATGATCTTCACAAAAATTTTCAAGGCATTTGGATGTCATTTTATAGGGTTTTCACCTTAAAACGTATCATAAAATCAATATGAACATACATAAATCATCAACATGTATATGTAATCATTCCATCATTCAAATTCATGGAAAATCAATGCAAAATATTTTGCATTCATCTAAAGCCTGAGAATAATAAAAAATTGAGATGTAAACATTATTCACCTTAGCTTTAGTGATCATGAATATGAGATTTGAATGAATTTGATGTTGGTTAAGCTTCTCCTTTATTTTTCTTCCTCTTTCTCTTATTAATGGTGGCCGGCCATAACTTTTAAAATTTGAGAACAAAACGAACATGTATAATTTACTCAGCCATGGGTTATAGATATAGGGATGGTCTCTTTCCTACTTTACCCTCCTCCATTTCAATTTAAACTCTTATTTTAATTTATTGTTTATATGGCATGGTTACCCCTTTATTAAATCAAATCTCGATCTCCTAATCAACACATTATTTTATTCAGTTTAGTCAATTAAATATCCTAAATAACGTTACCAAAAATCTGGGGTGTTACAGACTCCCCTCCTTAAAGAATTTTGTCCTCGAGATTATGATAAGGTACACAACAAATCAAACAACATGGTAAAACATACCATCAAACAAGTCAAGATAAGTATCTCCAATCATGCTCTCAATCTCCGAAGTACAGTCTCTATCATCGTCTCTCCAATGGACTTTGACTAATCTGACTGTCTTAGTTCTAAGCCTCTTCTCATCTCTCGCTACTGTATGAACTGACTTACTTACTATAGTCAAATTCGGTTCCACCACTAAGTCATCTAGCACATTCGATGGAATAGTAGTCTTCGGGTATCTAACACATTTTCTAAGATGAGAAACATGGAAAACATCGTGGACTCTAGCTAATCTGCTCGGTAACTCGATTTTATATGTCAGTTTCCTGATCCTCTCAACAATAGGAAAATGTCCAACGAATCTCGATGCTAATTCTGATTTTTCAAATCTAAACACACCCTTTATCAGTGATACTTTGATGAAAACCTGGTCTCCAACTGAGAACTCTAATCTTTTCGTCTCTTATCTGCATAACTCTTCTACTAGATTGAGCCTCCTTTATTCTAGCCCGAATGGCCTCAAACTTTTCTATAGCTTCCCTAACTAAGTTTGGACCAAGAACCAACCTATCCTCGGTCTCCAACAAACATATAGGAGATTTGTGTGGCCTTCCATACAAAGCTTCAAATGGTGTCATCCCAATACTAGTCTGATAACTGTTGTTATACAAACTGTTATCATACGAAAACTCGACAAAATGCAGATAGTCTTCCTATGATCACCCAAAATCTAGAACATACGCTCTTAACAAATCTTTCAAGATTTTGTTAACTCTCTCCATTTTTCCATCAGTCAGTGGATGGTAAGTGGTACTCATCTTGAGCTTGGTTCCCAAAACTTCCTGCAGACTCTTTCAAAATTCACTAGTGAATAAAGGATCTCTATCACTAACTATGCTATTAGGAATTCTGTGCAGTCTAACTATGTTCTTTATAAACAATTTCGCCAAAACAGATGTCATTCTGGTTGACCTAACTGAAACGAAATGGGCACTTTTGTTCAGTCTATCCAGTATAATCCATAATATCGTTTCCTCTATTCGACCTTGGCAATCCGTCAATAAAGTCCATAGAAACATAATCCCATTTCCATACTAGAATATCTAACGGTTGAAGCAACCCACTTGGCTTCTAGTGTTCGGCCTTTGCTTGTTGGCAAATCAAGCACTGCTTTACACACAAACCAGTATCTCACTTCATAGCTTCCCAGAAGAAACTCCTCTTCATATTCTGATACATATTGATACCTCTTGGATGAATAGAGAACTTTGAACGATGGAATTCTTCTAAGACTTCCTTCCTTATGTTTCCCACATTTGGAACACGTAATCTTCCATTATTTCTCAACCTCCCATTCTGGTTAAGACTGAAATATTTCAAGTAATTGCCCTTGGTTCCATCTCTTAACTTCCTGATCTGTTCAATTAATATAGGATCCTCTTCCTGTTTAGAAGTAATCCTTTCGATCATCACTGGTCGAACTTCTAAACAAGATAATACTACAGTTTCTCCGCTAGACGTAGCCTCAGATCTCCACTGCACTTTGCAATCCGCTAGTGCTTTCAAATCTTTCCACTCAGCTATCATCGCTAATATTGCATTCTAATGTTCTTGCTAAGTGCACCTGCAACCTTATTGCATTTCCCCAGTGTAAACTCAATCCCAAAATCATAAGCAATGATAAACTCTAACCACCTCTATTGTCTCATGTTCAACTCCTTCTGAGAGAACAAATATTTCAACAACTTATGGTCTATATATAGCTCAAGCCTCTCTCCCAAAAGATAATGTCTCCATACCTTCAATGCAAAAATTACTACAGCCAATTCCAAATCGTGTGTCAGAAATATGATCTCATGCGATCTAAGCCGTTTAGAAGCATAGGCAATCACCTTGCCTCTCTACATCAGCACAACTCCGAATCTTGTTCCACATGCATCAACATAAACCACCAAATCCTGATTCCTTTCTAGAACAACCAACACCGGTGCATGAGTCAATAAGTGTTTCAAACTCTTGAATGCTTCCTCACACTTAACAACTTTACATCCTTTCTCGTTAGCTTGGTCATCAGTGCCACTATCCACGAAAAATCCTCAATGAACCTCCGATAGTAATCAGCCAACCCAAGGAAACTCTTTATCTCCGTCACTGTCTTGGGTCTCTTCCAACTATTTGTCGCTTCAATCTTAGTCAGATCTACTGATATCTCTTCCTCTGAGACTACATGACCAAGAAACTTCACTTCTTTCTTCCATAAATGACATTTCGAAAATTTCGCCTTCAGCTGATGCTGCCTCGACATCTCAAGCACCACTCTAAAATGAACTTCATGCTCGCTTTCATCCTTAGAGTATATCAAAATATCATCTATGAAAACCAATAGGAACCTATCCAAGTGCTCTCAGAAAACCTAGTTCATCAAATCCACAAAGAAAGCTGGAGCATTAATCAGACCGAACAACATAACTAACCATTCGTATGACTCATATCTGGTCCTAAACGCTGTTAAAGGCATACCATCCTCGACTACTTGAGCTGTTGGAAACCTATCGCCAAATCCAACTACAAGAATACCCTGACTACACTCAACACGTTGAACAAGTCATCAATCCTCGAAGTTGGATATCGATTCTTTATCATCCTCTCATTCAACTTACGATAATCGATACATAGCCTTAATGATCCATCTAAACACTACGGCTGCTCCTCAAGACGAACTACTCGGCCTGATAATATCTTGATTTCCAAGTCCACCAACTGCACCTTCAAATCCCTCATCCCTGTAGGAGGCATCCTGCTCAGCGGCCTACTCACTAGTTCTTCCACTGGAACCAAATCTATTTGAAACTCAATGACTCATTTCGATGGCAATCCAACCACAGGCTCAAAAACATCTGTGAATTCTCTAACTACGAAAACTCGACTCAACTCACCATCCAATTACATAGCACCCATCAAAGCATATATCTCACCGCAAGAACTTTCTATGATGCAAACTATCTGATCACTACAATCTGGATGTCTAAGAGATATTTTCCTATCCTGGCAAAATGTCCTAGCATCGTACTCACTTAACCAATCCATCCCAAGAATAATCCTGAAACCCATAAAATTTAAACGTACGCAAACTACAAACAAAAGTATGACCTAACAGGTCAAACTCTAACTTGTCACATCTTAACCCTAAAGTTGCATACCCTTTTATTGGATTCGCAACCCGTAAGGAAATAACCAAATATGTGGGTTCTAGGTTAAGCTTATCTATCAAACCTCTAGATATAAAAGAATGCGTTGCACCAGTATTAAAGAGAATGCTAGTAAACATACCATGAATCTGAAGTGTACCTCCCAAAACTGCTTTTCCTTTCTCCTGAGATGTCGGCTTCGAAGAAGCAGGCTCCAAAGCATATACCCTGCCCTTTCCATCCTTAGCGGGCTCCTTGCACTGGCTCTTATAATGGCCAATCTGGTCATAATTGAAGCACCTGACATTCTTCTTTCCAGCTATCTCCTTTGCCTTTCTAGCACGACATTCATTAGAAAAGGCCCCTTCTTGTCGCACTTGAAGGAAACAATCTCATACTTCCCCTTTTTAGTTGCTCCATCCTTTTAAGCACCTTTCTTAAGGAAAGAACTTCCTCTACGTATTCTGCCCAACCTGGACTTCTTTAACCTTACTTTTCTTTAGAGAATCAAGAATCTCCTTATGCCTTAAGGACATCTCTAAAACAAAGTCAGAAGGATCTCTAATATACGGTAATGTGGCCCTAGCTAAATCAAGCTTCAACCCCTTGATAAACTTCTCATTCCTCTTCATCACTGTATCCACTGAAGCATACCCATATCGGGCCAACTCCTCGAATTTTCTAGCATACTCCAGAATGGACATCTCGCCTGCTCTAACTCAGCAAATTTCCTAATTAAAGTAGACTGTGCCATTGCAGACGTAAACCTCTCCTGGAACCTTCCTCTGAAATTAGCCCATGACAAAGTTTCCTCATCCACATCGGCCGTTACACTGTTCCACCAAAACAAAGCGGCACCCTGAAGCTGTCTGGATGCCATCCTCCTCTTCTGCTCATCATTGAGCCCCAAGTATACAAAGATTCTCTCATAGTGCAACAACCAATTTTCCACTTCTATAGCATCCTCTGTCCCAAGGAAAGGCTTCCTTCCAAGCTTAGCGTAATCTCCGCTTAGCTTAGCATAATGGTTAACTACCGAAACTTTGGAAACTCTTGCCCCTGCAGCATCTCCTCCTAATACTCCAGCTTCAACTCCGTCTTGCATCATATTTCTGAAAAACTGATACATAGCTTCCATATCAACTTACGGGACTCCAGCACCTACATTCTATGCTTATGCCTGACCTTGGGTTTTCCTTGTACTAGGTCTGGCATTCACTTCGGTGCCCTCCCCTCTTGGGTTAACTCTTCCTCTTCTACCTACCATATTAGTATTCAAACCTTATGAGATATAAAAAATAACCTACCAAGGATAGGTGACTAGAGATAAGGCGTATACTTATATATATAGAAAATACAAGTATGCTACTATAGCGTTATTTCATGCCCCGATCTTACCCTAATTCCTCAGGATTATGTTTTAAAAACCATTTTTAGTTTAAAGCATTTCATGAACCAAACTCTGATACCAAGTTATAACATCCTGTATCTAGAGGCCAAAAGCTAAGCACTACAGATGCTGCAGTCATCCATAGTATTTACTTTTGGTGAAAAAATATGGTAATGATAATGGTATCCATAATATTAGAAGCACTTGAATATGAATAAAATCACAGATTTCAAAAACAACATTTTATTAATTACATTTCAAAACAAATTCATATCCAAGTTACATAATCCCATATCATTTTCCAGGTAAAGATTAATTATAATCATTACAAAAATACGCCAAGAGTGACATGTGATGATGCCTCCTTGGCTGACCAAAGCAATATAGTTATATCTGACCTAATGCACAGCTGAAATATGCAAAACAATTTGTAATTCCTAATTAGCTATTCGTCAGCCACCTACGCATCTCCGAAAGCTTTATTCGCCAAAATTTCTAAACCCGAAAACCTCAACCTCCAGCCACTCAAATCAATTTTGAGTACCCAATATTTTAAGGGGAAACAAAAACTTCAAATCACACATAAAGCCTGGTAAGAATAACTCAGTTACATCTCGGTTTACTGATATTAAGAGAGACCATACCGCTTAGCGGAACGGGTTTCGCCTCACTAATATCCTCTTTAAAACATAGTTGAAAATCCTTTCCTACAACCAAACTAGTTAATCAAATTGATTATATCAAAATAGAAATATCCTTTATGCTAATAAATGGACTATCTATCCATAAAAATGGTGATAAGTAGACTATCTATCCATAACATAATAGCAAGGTCCGTTATGCTAACAAATGGACTATCTGTTTCAACTACCCGCAAACAAGACTTATTGTCCAGATAAAAAATGGAGTAACTGTCCGAATTATTTTCTTAGGTTAACTACCCTTTATCTTTTTCCTTGAAAACCTTTTCAAAATGATTTAACCTTTTAAATTATAATTATACAAGAAAAATATATTCTTAGCTTTAGTCTAAGCTATTTTACAATGATATATATATATATATACACACTTTACTCAAAATAATGTTGATGAGAATTAATAAGGATTAACTATCCTTCCAAAACAAGTTAAAACCCCTTTTTAATTTCAATATACTTAGGCAACTATTTAATACATTCGAAACCTCTGTTTAAAACCTTTAAACAGCCTTTACAAAACCCATGTAGGTAACCCATTTGAAACCATTGAAAGTGACCCTTTCAAACACATTGAAAAATCTTTCCTTTCTTTTCTCCGAAAGCTTCAAAATATCAGACATCCTCCTTTAAACCTTTTAAAATATTGTCTTCTGAAAACACAGGAAAACCCCCTTCCTTTTAACCCTTTTGAAACCTTGGGGAACCATCCCTTTCAAACCCGTTCATTAAAACCTTTCAAAATAGTCAAAACTCAATCCTTTTGAAAGCACTTTGGGTTCAATTGAAAACATGTGGAAACCTTTCGAAACTATTCAAAAATTTACTCCTTTGAAACCTTTGAAAAACGTCTCGGTCGAAACCATTTGGATTATGCCTTCAAGTAGAGCAAAAGGATCAGAAACCCATTAAAGTCGAAAGACCATATGAAACTATCTCTTTCAAAACCATTTGGGTTTTACTTTACTTATCAAAAAAGGGTCTTAAAAACATATAAGTCAAAAGCATCTATTTCGAAACATTTCCTAAGTAATGAAGTGATGGTGTCGAAAAAATCCCTTCGAAAGCATTGGAGAAGTGGCCAAAATTCTAGAATACAAAGTAAACAATCCTTTCGAAACCATCTGGATCGAAAGGTAGAAAGCGACAGTAAAAAGGCTTCAACTTAGTCAAAAGCAATATTTAAAAATAGAGGTGCAACTCTCATTGAAACCATTCCTTTTAAAACCATTTGACGCAGTCAAAAACTAATGAAGTCGAAAGCATCTTAATCGAAAGCAAGCAGGCGCATCTTTAATTAAAAAACAAAATATTGCCTAAACCCCTTCGGAACCCATGGTTTCTACTCCATACCTTCCGCTTACATCCACTGACTACTTACCAGTTCCCTAATACAAAATGCATTGGTGTCGACTGTGTCGGAAGCGAAGATGAGGAGGCGGAACCTGGTGTCGAAATAATGAAAAACAAGTAGCAAATAGTTCTTTTCATCTAACCTGCTTCGCGTGTCTAATTTTGATTGGTTGCCTCTTTCTTTGGCAATAAAAAGCACTGTAATTTTTCAAAAGTGCTGCCAACTTTTCAAAATTAACAATCTAAATTATTTTATAAAATGCCCATTCTTCTCTCTTAATTGTCTAAAACATTTAAGTCTCATACCTTAAATAATTTTATATAAACATTAAAACACTTAGGAAAAATCTATAAAAATTCTAGAAAATCTGTTTTAATATATTTTCCAACAAATAAAAATTTCAGCCCAAATCTTTTATTAATTAAAGAAAATAATTATTAACCAAAATTAACATTTTCTTTGCTAGAAAATTCATATAAATTCCACATAATCTCATAAAATTCTGAAAATTGAAACCTGTTTTCAAAATAATATTTATGATCTTCATAAAAATTAATAAGGCATTTGGATGTCATTTGTTAACCCGCCTTTTGGCAAAACACTTTTAAGTTACTGCACTCATGTTAGACACTGGGTATGAGATGTCAAACCCCGTAAACATCTCTGATGCCGTCACACGCATATTTATCGTTGATTTAACTCACATAAGATCTTTTTGTTATGACTCGAGTATTTTGTCTTTTCAATTCGCTCGGGTTAGCCTGAGCATTTCAGGGATTGAAGACCTTATTTCTAGAGGACAAAGACAAAGAGTTGTATTATTATTATATTTATTCCACTGCATATGTTGTTCTATTGCATTTATTTATTTATTCTTGTTGTCTATAACTCTGATTATGTATTGTATAAGTATAATCAAATTTATTTGTAAAAAAAACTTCATTAACTGTTATTTGATTATTATATTTTGTCATTCCACTGCGAGCTTCATGTATTCTGTATTTAAAATCAAGAATTTTGAAGTAAAAAATAGATAAGAACATAAATGGCTTCCGTCCCTGCTCCTGCTCCCTTTCCTGCTTCTGATCATCCTTCCGTCCCTCTTCATGTTCCCATCCCTGTTTCCGATCAGCATTCCGTCCCTGTTCCTGCTTCCGTCTCGGTTTTCGATCATCATTTCGTCTCTGTTTCTGTTGCTGTCCCTAGTTCTGATCATCCTTCCGTCCCTATTCCAGCTCCCGTCCCTGTCTTTGATCATCTTTTCGTCTCTGTTCCTGTTTCTGTCCCTATTCCCGATCATCCTTCCATCCCTATTCATATCCCTGCTCCTACTTAATCTTCTATTTTTTTCCCTCCTCCATCTCTCACCCCCAGACTGCCATCGTCCTCGGTCCCAATCCTGGTATTACTCTTTGAGTCATAAACCCACCACAATCGGTGCCCATTCACAGAGCTGCCGACGCCCGGCCAGTCCTCACTAAATCGTACGCCCAGGTGGCGATTTCCTCCCCTCAGCCTCCCCTGCTCCCTAAACCACCAGTCATCAAGTGCCACAGATTCCTTCCCATATTCAGATCGACCCATTCAACGGTTGAATTTCTGAAGTCCAAGCGCTAATGTCTCCGTTGTGCAGGAAAATACCACGTGGCAAAATTCTATAGGGAAGCAAAGATTTGCTTCTTTTTTGGATTCTATGGCCATTCACAGTCGTTATATCCCAAGAAAAAAAATCATTTTAACGCTTCGTTATCTGTGCGCGTTATGACAACAACTCCCCAGAATGTTCAAATCACATAGCCTAAGTGGGTCCCGCCTTCTGATCTTGTTGGCAAACGAAATAATATATCTCAAACCCATATTCACACTCAACCTCCCTCCCAAATCTCTCCCACAAAATCCTCCCTCCTCTTTATTTCCCAATGGAAGATCCTTCCAAATATTTCACTGCCACCATGATTGATGGTTTCTGGACCATCGAAATACTCTCGATCACCCTAACAGCTCGGCTCCAAATCTAGGAATAGCCGATATGGTTACTATCTGAGAAATGTTTCCCAGTCTACTGCCCCTTCGTGATTGCCCGAGAACAAGCTCTGAGACTCAGATCGATTACCAAAATAAACAGCTCTGAAACGGTTCTTATTGAACCCTGGAAAAACTTCGTGCCGCCAACTGCACCAAACTTAGAGCCCCCGTCTTGGGCTAGAGTGCAGGGTTTCCCTGAGCTACTGCGAAATAACCTAGAAGCGGTGAGTACTGCCTTGAATTCCATTGGTAGGCCAGTAAGCCTGGATGAATGTTATTGGGCACACTTCAATCACCATTACCTTTACCTACAAATTCAGTTCTTCGAAGGCATAGTTACCCCATGCACCTTTGTAACTCGAATCAACAACGCTGATCATTTGCTCACTGTTGACAGTTGGAACCATGAGCATCCCAGAAAAAGACCGGAGACTCTTATCCTTGGAACTAACTTTGAGAGAGGCTGGCGATGTTTCAACGAACCTCTCTTCATCCCATCTGACCAATCAGACTCGGAGGTCCCCTCTGACGCCATGAATTTTGAGGCCGACATGTCCCCGCCTAATCTTCCTTCTGCCCCCACAATATTTTATTCTAGATGACTCACTGGAGGCAATGGGCTCACTCAATGGTAGTGATTGGCCTAATATAAAACCTCGTTGGGACCCACTGGCAGATCTGGACCTCTATATCCCAATTTATCTCCAGATCCCCCAGTTGCAAGTTGTAGCGCCTCCCCTGCCTGTGACCATCCTCTAGCCTAGGTCTCCACTTCAGCTCTAGCTTCGCTCTCCCCAGCCTGGTTCATCGGAGCAATAGATTTAACCACGAAGAGGCCGTACTAGGAAGCTCTGGTAGTTTTCTCAAACCAGTAGTTTTTTCCTCAGCTAACTCTAAAATTAACAAAAAATAGGTCGTTTCATGGGCATAAACTTATCTGAGGAAAAATACATGGCCATGCAACGACTAGAAACCGAGCGCATGTCATTCTCTCAATGAAAATAATTTCATGAAATGTTCAGGGTTTGGAGGACCCATCTAAATGTCATGCTATCAATCTTCTTCTAGCCCCCCAAAAAATAGACATCCTTCTTATTCAAGAATCCAAACTTTTCGACCCATCCCCATCCCTCATTAGACTTATAGGTGGCCCATACCTGTCTGGTTGGGCCTACGTAGATGCCATTGGCTCAAGAGGTGGCATAATCACCGCTTAGAACGAATCGAACCGGGTCATGTATCAACTATTCACCATTCTGCTGCTCTACATATTATTCTTCTACACGTTCACTCAGGCATATTATATCTCATCTATGTTTACGGTCCTCAAAGTTCTCAAGAGAGAGAGGCACTTTGGTTGAATTGCCTGGAAACTGCCTCTCTTTTTAATGGTCCCTGTGTTATTGGAGGTGACTTCAACGCAACCAGATCTCCCTCTGATAGAACTCGGGTTACTATTCACAAGACTCTGTCGCTTTTAACGATTTTATTACCCGCGCTCTCATTGACCCACCCATCAGAACCGCCTCTTCACATAGTCAAACCGCAGATCTGTGCCATCTCTAGCAAAACTAGATCGCTTCCTATTCAATCCCGCTTTGGATGACCTCCACCCACTCATGCTAATTAATAGCCTTGCCACGACCCTATCAGATCACTGTTCTCTTCTCCTCAATTCAGGATCCACACCGATCCCTCCTCGGCAATTCAGATTCGAGCTTCTATGGCTCATCGAGCCATCTTTTGACGACTTCGTCTATTAGCATGGACCCAACCCTTCCATCTTCAATCAGCTACTACTCAAGTGGTTTCCAAACTCCATTCACTCAGAAAGCTCGTCAGACCATGAGAAAAATCCATATGGGGTTCGATCCTCCCTCATATCACGGAGACCCAAGATAACATTTTACATCTCAACATAGTAGAAGAATCCAGCCCCTTGTCTGGCCTGAGTCTAGTCGCCTGCATGAGTTGGAGTTAGAACTGAAAGACTTATCAAGCAAGAAGAGATTGGTTGGAAGCAACAATCTATAGCCAAATGGATTGATGAGGGGGATAAGAACACTGCTTACTTTCATCGAATTACTAATGGTCGTCGTAGATCCACTTTCATCTCGGAAATCCTCCATAATGATTCCATCTTCACCGATCAATCTGACGTCCTTCGTCTTTTCATCGATTACTACCGCAACCTCCTAGGTAAAACCTCACCTCATCTCCCCCTTAATGATTGGAATCTCCTTTACCCAAACCCATCCCTTATCCCTGTTGATTCCCTCTTCACAGAAGAAGAAATTTGTTCGGCTTTAAATGATATGGACGATGATAAAACCTCTGGTCCGGATGGCTTTGGACCTCTTTTTTTCAAAAAAAAATTGGCCAACTATCAAATCTGACATTATTGATATGTATACAGAATTTCAATCTAATCCCTTACTGATTGCAAGATTAAACTATACCAACATCATCCTCATCCCCAAATCCCCATGTTCCACCACCCTTCCTTCCTTTCGTCCAATCAGTCTCCTCAAGATAACTTTCAAAATCATCATTAAACTCCTTGCCAATCATCTCCAAAAGGGTATTGGTTCTCTGGTTGGGGTGGAACAATCGGCGTTTATCCAGGGCCGAAACATCTTAGACTGTGTTACGGCTACCTAGGAAATTATCTCATTCTATCATCGTTCCTCCACCCCTGGAGACCTCCTTAAACTAGACTTCTCCAAAGCTTTCGACTCTGTTAACTGGTACTTTTTGCTTGAGCTTATGAAAAACAGAGGTTTCTCAGATACTTGGTGAAACTGGATCAAATGTATACTAGATACAAGTTTTTCAGCTATCTCTATCAATAGCTCCTCAAGGGGGCACATAAATCAACCAAAGGTCTTAGACAAGGCGACCCTCTCTCGCCACTTCTTTTTATTCTCATCTCTGATGTCTTCAATCGTATGGTCAAACTCGTAATTTCCAATAACCTCCTAGCCGGCATCAATCTCTCCAATTCAAAACTGTCAATCTCCAACCTACAATTCGCTGATGACACCATGTTGTTGATCTCCCTAAAACCAGAACACCTCCAATGTCTCAAAGTTCTCTTATACATCTTCGAAATCATCTCTGGCCTATCCATCAAATTTTATAAAATCTCCATCCTTATGCTCGGCAACACCCAACACCTCGGTCCCTTTTCTGCGTCTTTGCTCAACTATAAACTGGTCCATTTCCCCATCTCCTACCTTCGCATCCCCCTTCATGCTATCAAACTTAATCAACAAGACTGGCTGCCTCTAACCTCCAAGAATGATTCTCCATTATCAACATGGAAAGCCAATTCCCTATCTGCTGCAGGCCACCTCATCCTTGTCAAATCAGTGCTATCTACCCTCCCCTCGTACTGGATGTCGTTTCATGTACTTCCAGAATGGGTTGTAAATAAAATTGATACTAGCAGGCGTTCTTTTCTCTTGAATGGCACCAAATGGAAATGTTTAATAAATTGGAAGTC
This sequence comes from Allium cepa, assembly GCA_030765085.1. NCBI lineage: Eukaryota > Viridiplantae > Streptophyta > Magnoliopsida > Asparagales > Amaryllidaceae > Allium > Allium cepa. Next base: position 890,163,070 of record CM060934.1, on the reverse strand, counting down.
ATTTTTCCTACACAAAGAACATGACGGTTTAAGGCTGGTTAATCTTCGCTCTTTCAACATTGCTCTCTTATCCAAATGGCTTTGGCGTATCATCACTCCAGGCCGTTTCATCTAGAAAGATTGGATCCTTCAGCGTCACTACCAATCCAACCCTCATCTCGTCCTCCACTCACCTCCGTGCCTTTCACCCTCTCCCTTCTGGGCAGGTGTTTCAAAATTCATACCCCATGTTAAATCCCTATTCCATGTCTCCATAGGTAACGGTCGCAATTTCCTTTTCTGGCTAGACATCTGGCAGGATCAATTCCCCCTCGCCCAATCTCTCGCTAATTTATTTCCCCATATCTCCCACCACAACAAAACTGTTGCTGATTTATCCTCCCTTGGTCCAAGCAGCATATGCCTCCTACCCTCTTTGACCTTAACATGCTAAACGACCTTAACTCAGCCACTAATTTTCTTCTTTCCATCCAACTCACCGACACATCAGATTACTATATCTGGGCACTTTCTCCAGAGAAAGGATTTTCGATTGCCTCATGCTATTCATTCCTCAACCATCCTGGTAGGTCATTCTCTTTTCCAAGACTTTGGAAATGCAGACTTCCTCCCCGCGTCCTTTTTTTCTAATGGTGCCTCATCCAAGCTCGTATTAATACTAAAGACAGACTCAGACGCTGGAACTCTCAGCTTGACCCCTGTTGTTTCTTATGCTCCTTGCACAAAGAATCCAGTGTTCATCTTTTTTGAATGTGACTTCTCATATTACATTTTAGCCTCGGCCAGTGCCAACCTTATTGGCTACATTCCGGTCATACACTCGTTCTTTGACTATTGGCAATATAGTAAACCGGATAAAATTTTCGATTCATTCATAGCTATCTATAGTTGGTGCATCTGGAAAGAAAGAAATGCTTATGTTTTCAATAAACCCAAAAGCAGTATTGATAAAATTTATAACAAAATCTCCTATTTGTTTTCTCTATGGACAGGCTCGGTGCATAGGCGTCCCTTCACTTGGCATCTCCTCCCAACAACAATGCTTCTACAGATTGATAGTTCATGATCGAAACTAACAAAGGGATCCCTTTTGTTGGATTCTTAGGATCATCAATTCAGCAGACACCTTACAGTGCTCTCACATTAGCCGAATAGATTATTGTTTGGTTTCTATCGTTTTATATACAACTATCTGTGTTTGTTCTTTTTGGGATTTTCTTAAATGCGACTACTACTATTTGGCTATCGACCAGGCTTGTTGTTCGATTCCTACCATCTAAAATATATATCACCTAATCGGTTGTGTAGCTTTGCGCTACACACCTGTTTCTCTCAAAAAAACACTCTACCTCTTTGTATGGTTTGAGTCGATATGTGTGTCTGCTTAAAGCGTCTAAAAAGACAGGTCGTTATAGTCTAGAATATTATGGATTTGGTTCGAATGGATTGGTGGATGATCAATTACGAATAATAAATTTGAATATGAAGCTAGGAATCTGCACAGTCGATGGATAAACGATGCAGGGTACTTGGAATATGGATTTTGGTAAGGATGGAAGTTTCTTCGGGTTCTACTTTGGGTCGGCATGGTGTTTACTTGGGGTACTACTTGAGATCGGCATGGTACTACTTCAGGTCAGCATTGATTTCACTTCGGGTCAGCATAGGGTTTGTTTCGGGTTCTACTTCGGGTTGCCATGCGGTTTACTTGGGTCCTACTTGAGGTCAGCATATGGCTGCAGGTCGACATATTACATAGGGTCGGCATTGGTTTCACTCGGATCGGCATAAGGTTTACTTCGGGTTCTACTTTAGGTCGGCATGGTGTTTACTTCAGGTCCTACTTGGGGTCGGCATATGGCTTTAGGTCGGCATATTATATGGGGTCGTCATTGGTTTCACTCAGGGTCTTCATAGGAGTTACTTCTGGTTCTACTTTAGGTCGACACGGTGTTTACTTCAGGTTCAACTTGGGATCGGCATTGGTTTAGACTTTGGGTCGGTGAAGAGTTTACTCTGGGTTGGCATGGACTTCACTTCAGGTTGGCACAGACCTCGCTTGGGGTTGGTATAGGCTACATTTTAGGTCGGCATTAGACTTCACTTGGGGTCCGTATACGAACTACTTTGGGTCACCAAAGGAATTACTTTGGGTTCTTCTTTGGGTTCTACTTGGGGTCAGAGCAGGATGGACAAGTGGGGCTCGGCGATCCTCATGGTGGGCCCATGTAGGTGAGAAGGCACTATAGTTGGAGTTTTGTCTATAAATACAGCATATGTGGCTTCGAAAAAGGGGATCTTCACTTTGTTTCTCTTCATCTTCCACCTAGAGGCTACTCTGCCATTTTTATTTAGAAATTGCAGATTGTAACTATAATCAAATTTCTGATAATAAAAAGGATTTTTCTGGAGTGGATGTAGGCCGGAGTTAGCCAAACCACTATATATCTTAGCTTTTTTTACTTGGTTACATTATAATTTTAGATATTCTTCGTATTATATTCTGTGCATATATTTTATCTATGACTGGATATTGGTGCTTTCACTTATAATTGGATGTTGGTGGCCAATATTGGCGCTAACATCTTAATGCTTTTATTGAGAGAGCTAGCACTCAGGGATTTGGAAGTTTGGATCTTGGATTTGAAAGCCTGGGAACTTGGATTTCAGAAGCAATGGCTAAGAAATCAACAAGAAGAAAAAGAGCAGGGACAAGATGGAAACAATAATGGATGCTATGAAGGAAAGGATGCTGAAGAGATAGGAAGACATGATGTAGAACTTATTCCAATAGATTGGACAAGATGGAATCCAAAACCAAGGGAATGGAGCTATAGGGAATACTAGAAATGTTGACCATGGAGTTGGAGCAGCAGGAACAGAGGAAGTCCAAAATCATAACCAAGGAAATGAAGCCAACGAGATTCGGGATAGAGTAGAACCAACGGGTGCTGCCCTTGATCGTTCGACACTCGGGGGCATGCCCACAGATCATATTGACTCGATTTCAAGCCGGGTACCAGGAATTGCTATGCAGTTTGGCACTGATCGAGATATGGATGCTCGTCCAAAAGAATAGATTTCAAGACTCCCTCATGGTGTAACGACCCAGAAATTTCGATCCCGAAAATTCTAGATAGTTAAAGAAAAGAAGAAAAGAGATAGAAGAAGAAGAACAGAAAAGATCTCACATACGCAGCGGATAAAATATAATATTAATAATAATAGTTATTCCAAAGAAAACTGTATCAATCAATTTACATCAATATATCAGAGTTACAACAATTTTATACCAACATTGGATAGATAAAATTCAACATGTCTCAGATATATATTATATTATAACACAGCTGAAATACTCCATACGTTCCTGCCATCCAGCTCGTCTCTTGAACTTCCAGAACGTCCTACATGAAAATCTGTAATTCTCGGTCTGACCCGAGCATTACATCAAAGTAACACTCGGGTCAGGCTGGAAACCAGCGTGAGTAAACCCATATAATAAAATTCCAATGCATAGAACTATTTAAAACCCGGGGTAACTCGTATCAATTTACAAATTCACAAGTCGTTATAGACATCACTTATTTCACACATCAATTTCTAAGCACCCAAATCTTAGATTAAATGTTTCGATTCACTTAAATTATTCCATTTCAGCATATTGATTCACATATCAATTTATAAAGAATCGAAGTGGTTTCGGGTATTAACTAATACCCAACTCCAGTCTCTTCGAAATTAATGTCATCTCTAATCCAAGTTGATAAGTTTAAATAATATAGTTCATATCCAGGATATCATATCACAAAACGATTCAGCTCAGATAAGTACCAACATTATCATAGTTCAACCCAATTATAACACAACACATCTCAGTTGCCCATCCGAGATATCATTAATTCAAGTCATTCAACATCATTTAACCATCCATAAGCAAGATTTATGAGATATAAAATTCCTAATTTATTTAATTAATCTCCAATTAAGTTAATCACCCATTTTAATTACTTGGATTACCTTAATTCTGCTTAATTAACATTAATTATTTACAACTCAATTAATTAATCATTCCTAAACTATCCATCTTAATCGATCTTCTTGATTAATTATTTTTAATTAATCATCCTTGGTAAATTATTCCTTAATTACATTTAAGTAATTAACTCTTAATTAATTACACACACAAATTATTTAACCTCTACCCATCCATATTGATTACATTGATTTTTAATTAATTACTTGAATTAATTATTCCATAATTACTTATATTGATTAATCATCCTTTTAATTAATCACACCTTTTAATCAACTACTCCTCAATTAATTTCCTAAATTAATCAATCCTTTAATTAATTATACCAAGTAATTAATCCTTAATTACATCACTTAAGTAATTTATCTTTAATTACTTTATCAAGTAATTATCCTATTGGTTAATTATCCTCAATTAATTAACCTTGGTCCTTAATTAATTTAACCTTTAATTGCTAATTAAATTAATTAAACCCAAACAGATTTATCCTTTAATTACTTAAATTTAATAATTATCATTTAAGTAATTTATCTTTAATTACTTAATTAATTAACCTTAATTACGAATTAACTATTCTCTTATTAATTAACTCATAATTAATTAAATTAATTAACTACCCTTCTTCATTAATTAATTTCTAAATTATTACTAATTGCTAAATAATTTAAGTAATTAAAAATCATTCAACTTTTTAAACAAATTATTAATAGAACACTTATTATTAAGGACTTGGTTATTGCTTTACTCAATTCCAAATCATCGCCCCAAAGACCATCTCTAGCCCACTTCTTCTTCCCTACCTTCCTATCTTTCCCAAATATCACAGGCAACCGTGCATCATCAAAATCGTGCACGTGCATGTCCATTTCCGGCCGAACCACCGACCGTCTTCCGGTCTCGCAAAACACATCCAACCTCCTTACCTCCTTTCGTCCCCTGGATTCACGAAAAAAAAGAGTAAAGCGAAATCGAGTACTTCATCACGAAGCCTGGAACAAGGCATACCACTTCCCAATTCGCCTCGCTCCCTACCTCCCCTATCTCCTACTGGACCCCGACCCAAAGATCGCCATGTGCACCCTGGCCGTTTTCCCACAGGTGCGCACATTCCTTACCTCACCGTGCTGTCGCGATTTCCAAAAAAGCGAAAACTGCTCCGTCCTAAACTTTAACCCTAGACCACCTCATTCTGGCCACCATGGCTAAAAGTAAAACCAACCCCTATTTTTCATGTGACCACCATAACATTGCCTACCTTCAGCCGTGGTCACCGCCTTCATCAATCTTCCATTCGTCGTAAATCGACGAATATTCGAATTCTGATCAACTCAGAAAAACCCATCATCCACCCACTCTAAAATCATAAAACTTGTATTAAAAATCATCATTTTTCAACACGTTTCAGATTATATTATCAAAGATTGAAATTGACCAGATCGATTTTTAACCCATTCTTTGATTTTACTGTAATTTAAAATTTTTAGTTAAATACTAAATACAAGTTCTTGAATCTATTTTTAAACTTCGAATTACATTGTTAGCAATCTCTTTCATTTGCATGTTCAAGCCTAAAATCAAATGTAAAGGAGGATAAGAATATTCCTATCAAACCCGAAGCCTGAACAAAGAACGGAGACTATCTAAATTTATCTACAGGCATTTACAGGCATACTACTACATATAACCATACATGTAAACATTTTTCATCAGGTTATTACCATATTCATCACTCAAAAAAAATGAATAGATTCAAACTATTTTCATAAGAAAATGTTTACTCACATTTAAAAAAACAGAGACTTGATTGATTTTTTTTATTTAGATTTGTGTCAGTAAACAGAGATAATACAAATACAGAGACATGCATCCATACTCACACTCATATATACAAGTAACCATCTCTAAACAAACATGCAAGATGTACTGCTTATCAAAATTTCAAAGATCATCTCATTCAAACTCATATATAAACAGATTAAGCTTTGAGATTCAAGTTTACTCACCGATATATGTTATACAGAGGATCAGGGAAGAATTTGATCTGGAGCTGGCTTATCTTAGAACTGCAACTTAATCACTTAATGATAAATTGATCTTGAATTGCTTCAGGTTGAAAGTTGAAACTTGAAAGTGTTGTTGATTTTATTCCTTTCTTTGGTTTTGGTCTCCAAGTTTGTCTTTGATTCTTTTTTAAAAAAAAAACTGATTTGCTTTGAAGATCTGCTTGCTTCAGGTTGAAGAATCTGATTAGTTGCTTGATCAAGTTTGTTTTGATTTCCATTACAGGTTTTAAGTTTCTTAAGTTTGCTAAATTTTGGTTTGAAAAGGAGAAAATCAGAATTGAGGGGAATAGTGATATATATAACTTGTTTTAATTTAATTTTTTTTTTAAATTATTGTTTTAAAAATAAGAGAACTAATGACACTTGTTACAATTTTATTACATGTTATACACTTGTTAATTTATGTATTATAAAGCTTACAAATGTGAAAACAATTATTTTCTTATGTGCATATATATTAATTTTAACAAATATAAAAGAAAGTGTATTATGTTTTTCTAACTTAACATATGTTTAATTTTTATGTTTATACAATTTATACTTATCTTATTACGAAGAAAATGAAATTTATGATGGGATTAAGTAAGTAATTAATATCTGTGTATTTAACCTTAAATCAATTAAAGTTCTCTAGTGTCTGTTCAAGCTTTAATTTAAATAAGATATAGGTGATGATTAAATAATCAATTAAGGAAATAGTCTATCTTGTTTATATAAATATTGATTCAAGTAATTTAATTAATTTGTGAGGAATGCAATGACTAATTTATCTTACTTACGAATGATTGAATAATAAATTCTTGTTTTAATATTATATATATAAAGTCAATAAATCCTACTTTATTTATATGGTATTTATTCTTGAGTTCTAATTTTTTTTTTTACAATCTCTATTGATATTTTTTTATTTTTATCCTGGGAAAATTTCACTATTATAAAGTTTTGCATATATCTATTAACATAAATAAATAAAGTTATTATAAGATTTATTATAGTTATTTATAAATACATTTATATATATTCAGATATTCTAAATTATCAGAATCCCTTTTACTAATCCAAATAAAATCAGATAATTATTCAATGATCAGATGACCAAAATCTGGGTTATCACGTTCCTCTCTCCTTTTGAATCTTTTCGTCCTCGAAAAGGAACGAAGCCAGAATTTATTAAAATGCTTATTATTAGGAAAACTACTCTTTTATTAAGAATTTTTAAAAAAAAAACTTTTAAAATCCACATAGTATTGCAAAATAGTTTTATAAAAATACTTTTCATAACTCGATGTCTCAACAAGTCTGTCCTCGTTCTCACAGAAATTCGGTCATGCGTTGATCAGGCGTAGGACTGAAAATCTATAAGTACTTAGTAAACCCATTTTCAACATCCAGTGAAAATACTTTTAGAAAATAATTTTATTGAAAATATAGAAAACATTTTTGAAATTGAGGAAATATCTTTAGTGAGAATGCTCTGGAAATCATTACTCCCATCCATGGTTGCAATTACATCCTGGGTTACGTTGTCATCGCAGCAAAAGTCCATGTGACTGCAGGCACTCCGCGCCCCTCGATTACGCCATGGAACCCACAACAGATCGCAGTTACATTCCAGGGTTACGTTGCCATCGCAGCAAAAGTCCATGTAAATGTTGGCTCTCAGCGGCACACACGATTTTCGCTGTCAAAATGAAACTTCTCCACTCCTACATAGGTCGCATTCTACCGATATAAAATCAAATGTAGACTGTTGGCTCTCAGCGGCACACATGACTTTCGCTATGTTACCATACTACTCATAATCCCCAAGAACTAGTTTTGTCCGGACTCCTCACAGGATCAACTTTAGAGACCCCCTTGGGGCTCAAGGCAGCACCACCCAGTGGCACTCCTGAGAAGTTCATTTCAAGGGAGCGCCTTTTTCCCCACAGCCATCATCAAAACACTTTATACTATACACATATAGTATCTTTCAAATCATACACCTAATATGATCTCATATAAGGCTCCTTTACACAAAATCGATTATCCCAAAATCGATAATTCTCAAACCAAGCTTTTCAAATTCCAAAATTGATTTTTCTCTAAAAATCAAAAAGCCTTTCCAAATCCAAAGGTTCCAAAAACCCTTTCCCAAAATCCTCATACGATCCTTTATATATATATATATATATATATATATATATATATATATATATAGATCTATATATATATATAATCTTGAAAAATCTCTAGATCATTTCAATCCTGTATAAAACCCCTTTTATACTTTAAATATTTAGAAAACCCTTTCTTTTGGCAATAGATTCACAAAGGGAGATTTATCTTATATAAAAAAGATATATAACTTTGTTTATGCCAAATCAAAAATTCAAATTTGATTTCTCTTTACAATATCACTTATCATATCAATTGCTTCCATAAAGTAAATTTCTATTATAGAAATGTCCAATTTCCATTTTACTTCATTATATCATTTCAAAAACCATTCACAATTATTATCCACAAGTTCCCAGTAACAATTTCATTCAAACTCGTACGATGTACACATATCATTTGTATGCTATACCAATTTGATCGCTCACTCGATCACACAATTTCACTTCCGAACTATTATCGTCTATCCGACTTTCTAGTGCGGACTCAGATCTGGTTTCTTGATCAGAAACCGTCATTCTCCTTTCATAGTCAAAACTGTGATAGAGAATATCCAGATCCAATCAACAATCCATATCCAGGTTCACAATTGAAAATCGAGTGGAAAATCCCAACTCGGATCGACTACTATCTCGAAATTCTGTGCTCGAATCTGGATCAAATCATTATGCGAATAGAATAATATACATACATCCTACGTATCTATCTTTTGATTATTAGCCAAATTAATTCTCCTTTCTATTCACATTTTTTCCAATATCCCTTTTGATTAACACTTCAATTCTTATCTCAAATGGATATTCAATCATAAACAGTTTGAACTCTGTCCAGCTTAGATTTAGGAAATAGCTTTAAAAGTTTAAAATAGAAAGTAGTTGAAAAATAATTATTGGTTTGTAAAATATCTATAAAATGTTAAATAATTGTAAAATAGTTAGAAAATAGTCAAATAGTCATAGAAATTTTAAATAATTGCAAAATAGTTGAAAAATGGAAATTAATTTTTAAACAGTTGAAAAACAGTAATTGGTTTATAAAACAGTTGAAAAATAGTTAAATAGTTCCAAAAATAATTGTAAAACAAGTATTGGATAATTTTAGGTTTAAAAGAAAAGTTGTATAATAAATAGTTTGGAAAAATAGATTTATTTTAAAACAATTTATTTTGAAAATAGTCCAGAGTTAAACTATTCAATTTCCTACCTCCATTTCCAATCAATTCAATTTAAATTTCCATTTCCTTTTAAATTGACTCAATTCCAATTTAAATAACTTCAATTTCCATTGAAATTGATTTATCCCCAATTCAAGTTGAATTAATTCTCAATTTCCTTCCAACTTTCAAATCAAATTCCATTTGATTTTAAACCTATTCAACTTTAATTACAATTCCAAATTATTCAAATCAATTCGGATTAATTTCAAATTGAACCAACTTCAATTTCAAATCATTTCAATTCTAGTTTAAGTTAATCCCAGTTCCTTATTTGAATTTGAACTCATTCATCTTCAATTTCATTTCAAATCAATCCAATTTAAATTTTCCATTTGAATTTTTAAACTTATCCATCTTCAACCATAATACCAATTAATTCATAATAAAATCAATTTGAACTAATTTAATTTAAATCTCAATTTTAAACCATCTCGAATTATATAAATTCGAGTTAAATTTTTAAATATTGATGTAATCCTTTAAATCAAATCAACTTATATCTTTAAACCATTTAATTCTGAATCCAAATTTCATTTCAACCTATTTCAAAGTTCAAATAATAATTCAAATCCTTTTTAAACAACTAAATCTTTGAAATTCAATTTATCATCAAATTTCAAATTTGAAACCAACCTTTAAATTTTTATCTTAAACATTCAAATCTTAAATCCAAAATGATTCCATTTTATCTTAATATTGGATATATTACGATACCCTAATTCTTCATTCTTTTACAAATCCAATTCACAGTTTAAAGATTATTAATAACAATAGGGTGATATTATCCAATTATTTTAAAACATCCATCCATTTTCGGATCTCAAACCCATTTTGAGATCACTCAAACTCCCAATCAAGTCAACCATTTAACTTCCCAAGTTAAATCCCAATTTCATCTTAAAATTACCAATTCAGGTTGTCCATTCAAACTTATTTAACTTCTTCCAAGTTAAATTCAATTTACTTAATCCATTCAAATTTACAAAATTTGAATTCCCATTCAAATTTTAAACTTCAGATTAATATCCTTCCCACTTAAATTTAATACCTACTTCACTTTGGGTTTCACATCACATTCCAAGGAAAATATCAACCCATCTTTGATATTATGTACACTCCTTATACATATTATTTCTTTTACACACCTGGTTACTTTTAAATTTTAAACCACCTTTGGCTTTAAATTCAAACAAATTCCTTTAAAATTTCAAACAACCCTTGTTTGAAATAGGACCCTTTCATTCAAATATATTAAATAACATCCCTTATTTTAAAACAAGATCATATCCAAAATAGTTTGAATAATATTATTTCCTTTAATATTTTGAAACCAATCCAAATGTTTAAATTTAGAATTCAGAACTTCACATTTTGAAACCCACTTTAATTTACATCCTTTCAAATTTACAAGTTACTCTCTTTAAATGGTTACTTCCTTAAAACATTCTATTGTTTATTAGAAAACAATCATCCCATTATTAAACACAATAACCATTTATGATAATGACCAAGATTATTGCAACTGGAATCCAACTCACCGTATTTTTTTATTTTTATTTTTTTCTGAAAATTCTTCTCCAAACTCAAAATTTTAATTTCAGTTTGAATCCATTTTCAAACTTGTTCTTTATTCCATTTAAATTTGGTTGTATCTCTATTACCACTTAATTCTTACTACTTTTAATTTAATTAATACAACAACCAATTTCCTTAATATAATAGATAATCTATTTCTTAATAAACTTATATAAGATTCATTTACTTTTGAAACCATTTTAAAACCTTTATATAAGAAAATAACAAGTACGCTCTCTTATATTTAAACACTCAACTCATTATAGCGTACTATTGACCCTATCCTTAATGAGTATCCCACCAGAGCCAAGGTTCTCGCTTAACCTGGCTCTGATACCAAGTGTAACGACCTGAAAATTTCGATCCCAAAAATTCCAGATAGTTAGAGAAAAGAAGAAAAGAGATAGAAGAAGAAGAACAGAAAAGAAACACAAGATCTCCCATAAGCAGCAGATAAAATATAATATCAATAATAATAGTTATTCCAAAGAAAACTGTATCTATCAATTTACATCAATATATCAGAGTTACAACAATTTTATACCAACATTGGACAGATACAATTCAACATGTCTCAGATATATATAATATTATAACACAGCTGAAATACTCCATACGTTCCTGCCATCCAGCTTCTGAACTTCCAGAACGTCCTACCTGAAAATCTGTAATACTCGGTCTGACCCGAGCATTACATCAAAGTAACACCCAGGTCAGGCTGGAAACCAGCGTGAGGAAACCCATATAATAAAATTCCAATGCATAGAACTATTTAAAACCCGGGGTAACTCGTATCAATTTACAAATTCACAAGTAGTTATAGACATCACTTATTTCACACATCAATTTCTACGCACCCAAATCTTAGATTAAATGTTTCGATTCACTTAAATTATTCCATTTCAGCCTATTGATTCATATATCAATTTATAAAGAATCGAAGTGATTTCGGGTATTAACTAATACCCGACGATAGTCTCTTCGAAATCAATGTCATCTCTAATCCAAGTTGATAAGTTTTAAATAATATAGTTCATATCCAGGATATCATATCACAAAACAATTCAACTCAGATAGGTACCTACATTATCATAGTTCAACCCAATTATAACACTGCACATCTCAGTTGCCCATCCGAGATATCATTAATTCAAGTCATTCAATATCATTTAACCATCCATAAGCAATATTTATGAGATATGAAATTTCCAATTTATTTAATTAATCTGCAATTAAGTTAATCGCCCATTTTAATTACTTGGATTACCTTAATTCTGCTTAATTAACATTAATTATTTACAACTCAATTAATTAATCATTCCTAAACTATCCATCTTAATCGACCTTCTTGATTAATTATTTTTAATTAATCATCCTTGGTTAATTATTCCTTAATTACATTTAAGTAATTAACTCTTAATTAATTACACACACAAATTATTTAACCTCTACCCATCCATATTGATTACATTGATTTTTAATTAACTACTTGAATTAATTATTCCATAATTACTTATATTGATTAATCATCCTTTTAATTAATCACACCTTTTAATCAACTACTCCTCAATTAATTTCCTAAATTAATCAATCCTTTAATTAATTACACCAAGTAATTAATCCTTAATTACATCACTTAAGTAATTTATCTTTAATTACTTTTATCAAGTAATTATCCTATTGGTTAATTATCCTCAATTAATTAACCTTGGTCCTTAATTAATTTAACCTTTAATTGCTAAGTAAATTAATTAAACCCAAACAGATTTATCCTTTAATGACTTAAATTTAATAATTATCATTTGAGTAATTTATCTTTAATTACTTAATTAATTAACCTTAATTACGAATTAACTATTCTCTTATTAATTAACTCGTAATTAATTAAATTAATTAACTACCCTTCTTCATTAATTAATTTCTAAATTATTACTAATTGCTAAATTAATTTAAGTAATCAAAAATCATTCAAATTTTTAAACTAATTATTAATAGAACACTTATTATTAAGGACTTGGTTAATGCTTTACTCAATTCCAAATCATCGCCCCAAAGACCATCTCTAACCCACTTCTTCATCCCTACCTTCCTATCTTTCCCAAATATCAGAGGCAACCGTGCATCATCAAAATCGTGCACGTGCATGTCCATTTTCGGCCGAACCACCGACCGCCTTCCGGTCTCGCAAAACACATCCAACCTCCTTACCTCCTTCCATCCCCTGGATTCACAAAAAAAAGAGTCAACCGAAATCGAGTACTTCATCACGAAGCCTGGAACAAGGCATATCACTTCCCGCTTTGCCTCGCTCCCTACCTCCCCTATCTCCTACTGGACCCCGACCCAAAGATCGTCGTGTGCATCCTGGCCGTTTTCCCCCAGGTGCGCACATTCCTTACCTCACCGTGCTGTCGCGATTTCCAAAAAGGCGAAAACTGCTCCGTCCCAAACTTTATCCCTAGATCACCTCATTCTGGCCACCATGGCTAAAAGTAAAGCCAACCCCTATTTTTCACGTGACCACCACAACATTGCCTACCTCCAGCCGTGGTCACCGCCTTCATCAATCTTCCATTCGTCGTAAATCGACGAATATTCGAATTCTGATCAACTCAGAAAAACCCATCATCCACCCACTCTAAAATCATAAAACTTGTATTAAAAATCATCATTTTTCAACACGTTTCAGATTATATTATCAAAGATTGAAATTGACCAGATCGATTTTTAACCCATTCTTTGATTTTACTGTAATTTAAAATTTTTAGTTAAATACAAATACAAGTTCTTGAATCTATTTTTAAACTTCGAATTACATTGTTAGAAACTCTTTCATTTGCATGTTCAAGCCTTAAAATCAAATGTAAAGGAGGATAAGAATATTCCTATCAAACCCGAAGCCTGAACAAAGAATAGAGACTATCTAAATTTATCTACAGGCATTTACAGTCATACTACTACATATAACCATACATGTAAGCATAGTTCATCAGGTTATTACCATATTCATCACTCAAAAAAAATGAATAGATTCAAACTATTTTCATAAGAAAATGTTTACTCACATTTAAAAAAAATAGAGACTTGATTGATTTTTTTTATATTTAGATTTGTGTCAGTAAACAGAGATAATACAAATACAGAGACATGCATCCATACTCACACTCATATATACATGCAACCATCTCTAAACAAACATGCAAGATGTTCTGCTTATCAAAATTTCAAAGATCATCTCATTCAAACTCATATATAAATAGATTAAGCTTTGAGATTCAAGTTTACTCACCGATATATGTTAAACAGAGGATCAGGGAAGAATTTGATCTAGAGCTGGCTTATCTTAGAACTGCAACTTAATCACTTAATGATAAATTGATCTTGAATTGCTTCAAGTTGAAAGTCGAAACTTGAAAGTGTTGTTGATTTTATTCCTTTCTTTGGTTTTGGTCTCCAAGTTTGTCTTTGATTCTTTTTAAAAAAAAAACTGATTTGCTTTGAAGATCTGCTTGCTTCAGGTCGAAGAATCTGATTAGTTGCTTGATCAAGTTTGTTTTGATTTCCATTACAGGTTTTAAGTTTCTTAAGTTTGCTAAATTTTGGTTTGAAAAGGAGAAAATCAGAATTGAGGGGAATAGTGATATATATTATAACTTGTTTTAATTTAATTTTTTTTTAATTATTGTTTTAAAAATAAGAGAACTAATGACACTTGTTACAAATTTTATTACATGTTATACACTTGTTAATTTATGTATTATAAAGCTTAAATGTGAAAACAATTATTTTCTTATGTGCATATATATTGATTTTAACAAATATAAAAGAAAGTGTATTATGTTTTTCTAACTTAACATATGTTTAATTTTTATGTTTATATAATTTATGCTTATCTTATTATAAAGAAAATGAAATTTATGATGGGATTAAGTAAGTAATTAATATCTGTGTATTTAACCTTAAATCAATTAAAAGTTCTCTAGTGTTTGTTGAAGCTTTAATTTAAATAAGATATAGGTGATGATTAAATAATCAATTAAGGTAAATAGTCTATTTTGTTTAATTAAATGTTGATTCAAGTAATTTAATTAATTTGTGAGGAATGCAATGACTAATTTATCTTACTTACGAATGATTAAATAATAAATTTTTGTTTTAATATTATATATATAAAGTTAATAAATCCTACTTTATTTCTATGGTATTTGTTCTTGAGTTCTAAATATATTTTTTTACAATCTCTATTGATATTTTTTTTATTTTTATCCTGGGAAAATTTCACTATTATAAAGTTTTGCATATATCTATTAACATAAATAAATAAATAAAGTTATTATAAGATTTATTATAGTTATTTATAAATATATTTATATATTCAGATATTCTAAATTATCAGAATCCCTTTTACTAATCCAAATAAAATAAGATAATTATTCAATTATCAGATGACCAAAATCTGGGTTATCACACATGGACTCGGGATTAGGATGGAAATAATAATCGAAGACCACTTATGGATGTTGGAACAGCTAGAAATTGGAATCTGGGATTTGTAGCAGAAATTAGCAGGCTTAGATATGGATTGGATCAACCGAGGGCAAACCCCGACCAAGGAGAATGGATCATCATGACTCCCCATGGAGCTAGGGCATGGATTTGGATGGCTTTGTTTGGAAATGGATAGCGGTGATGGAACAGGAATAGCCTTCATCCGCCACAAATCGAAGCTCGCCCGGCTTAAGGGCACAGGTCATCATCTCTTGATGGCATGAACAAAATAACTATTAATTAATCCTACACTCATACAGCTAAGTCACTTACACATGTACAGGATCATGAGCGGTCCATAGGCATAGTCTGAGATGGCAATGAACCGCCATAACAAATGATTCTGAAACTCACTCGAACATAAAATCTAACATTAATAATACTTAGTCCCATCCAGGCACTCACATTTCGCCTCAAATGGCATCCGTCCCCGAATGGTCACATTTCGCCTCGAACAGCACACAACCTCGAACAGTCACATGTAGATATAAGGAAACCTGTCCTCGAATGGTCACATCTCGCCTCGAACGGCACGCGACCTTGAACGATCACAACTCACCTCAAAGAACACCCGACCTCGAACGGTCACATCTCGCCTCGAACGGCAACCAACCTTGAATGGTCACATCTCGCCTCAAATGGCACCCGACCTCAAACGGTCACATTTCGCATCGAATGGCACCCGACCTCGAATGGTCATGTCTTAACTCGAACGTCACCTGACCTCAAGCGGTCACATCTCAACTCGAAGGGCACCCAACCTCGAACGTTCACATTTCGCCTCGAATGGTCAATCTCGCCTCGAACAGCACCCGACCTCGAACAGTCACATTTTGCCTCGAACGGCACCCGACCTCGAATGGTCACATTTTCCCTCAAACGACACCTGATCTCTAACATTCACATTTTGCCTCGAACGGGATCCAATCTTGAAGATCACACTTCACCTCGAATGGCACCCGATCTCAAATGATCATATTTCGCCTTGAATGGCACACGATCCCGAACGATCGTTATTAACAATTTGGCAGGATCATTAGTCTCTTCGCAGGTTATCCACGGGTTTCAAACATCGAACTTCAGGCAATTCAAAACACGCCTTCCTATCACAAGGCATTTTGGGGGGCAAAGTGTTAACCTGCCTTTTGGAAAGTTAGTATGGAATATTATGGATTTAACCCAACAGACTACACAGTTGTCGAGGCTGGAATATTATGTATTTGGTTCAAATGGATTGATCGATGATCAATTACAGATAATAAATATGAATATGAAGCTAAGATTCAGCACAATCGATGGATAAATGACGCAGGGTACTTAGAATATGGATTTTGGTAAAGATGGAAGTTGCTTCAGGTTCTACTTTGGGTCGTCATGGTGTTTACTCTAGGTTCTTCTTGGGTTTGGCATGGTACTGCTTTGGATCGGCATTGATTTCACTCTGGGTCGGCATAGGGTTTACTTCAGGTTCTACTTCGAGTCATTATGGTGTTTACTTCAGGTCCTACTTGGGTTCGGCATATGTCTTTAGGTCAACATATTACATGGGGTTGGCATTGGTGTCACTCCGGGTCGGCATAGGGTTAACTTCAGGTTCTACTTCGGGTCAACATGGTGTTTACTTCGGATCCTACTTGGGGTCGACATATGGCTTCAGGTCGGCATATTACATGGGGTCGGCAGTGGTTTCACTCCGGGTTGGCATAGGGTTTACCTTGGGTTTTCGGGTCAGCATGGTATCTACTTTGGGTTCTCCTTAGGGTCGGGATATGGCTTCGGGTCGGCATGTTACATGGGGTCGGCATTGGTTTGTAGTTTGGGTCGGTGAAGAGTTTACTCGTTGTCGGCGTGGACTTCACTTTGACTCGGCATGGACCTCGCTTGGGATTGGCATAGCCTACATTTTAGGTCGGCATTAGACTTCACTTGGGATCGGCATATGAACTACTTTGGGTCACCAAAGGAATTACTTTGGGTTCTGTTTCAGTTTCTACTTGGGGTCGGCGCAGTATGGATGAGTGGGGTTCGGCGATCGTCATGGTGGCCCATGTAGGTAAGAAGGCCTTGTAGCTGGAGTTTCGTCTATAAATACAGTAGGTGTGGCTTCATAAAAGAGGATCTTCACTTTGTTTCTCATCATCTTCCATCTAGAGGCTACTCTGCCATTGTTATTCAGAAACTCCAAATTGTAACTGTAATCAAATTTTTGATAATAAAAAGGATTTTTCTGGAGTGGACGTAGATCGGAGTTAGCCGAACTACTATAAATATTGTCTTTTTTCCTTGCTTTCGTTTTAATTTTTGTTATTCTTCATATTATATTCTCTACGTATATTCTATCTATAACGTAATATTGGTGCTTTCACTTATAATTGGGTGTTGGTGACCAATTTTGATGCCAACATATTTTATAGGGTTTTCACCTTAAAACGTATCATGAAATCAATATGAACATACATAAATCATCAACATATATACATATATATAATCATTCCAACATTTAAATTCATGGAAAATCAATGCAAAATATTCGGCATTCATCAAAAAACCGAGAATAATATAAATTTGAGATTTAAACATTATTCACCTTAGCTTTAATAATTAAGGATATGGGATTTGAATGAATTTAATGTTGTGTAAACTCCCCCTTTATCTTTCTTCCTCTTGATCTATTAATGGTGGCCGGCCTTAACTTTTAAAATTTGAGAATGAAATGAACGTGTATAATTTACACTGCCATATGTTATAGATATAGGGATGGTCTCTTTCCTATTTTACCCCTCCTCTATTTCAATTTAAACTCTTATTTTAATTTATTGTTAATATGGCACGGTTACCCCTTTATTAAATCAAATCTCAATCATCTAATCAACACATTATTTTATTTAGTTTAACCTATAAATATCCTAAGTAATGTTACCAAAAATCTGGGGTGTTACATTGTCTTTCAACATCATGAAGCTATGAAAGCCTATATTGGCTATATGAATTATGGTATAATTTCTACGGGAAAGTTTGCAATTTTTAATGATTTTTCTACTTATAAAATTGTAACTCTTTGTTCTCAAAATGGAATTCTTGGTTTAATTGACGCTTCTCAAAAACGATTATGTTTGCTATCAACACTTGGTCAAAATGTTTTATGCAAATTTGAAAGGAAAATTTTATGAAGGTAGAGAAGGAGAATTATGGAGTAATGTTAAAGGAACTTTAATTGTTTTGAATTGTGAACTTTTGAGTACTATTATTGGATGCAAATCCACCGAAATGGACCTTTCTGATTTGAAAATTGATGTGCATAATCGGGAAGTTTTTCATAATATTTTCGGAGGAGATCAAAGTTTTGAGGTTAAAAATCGAAATTTTCGTCCAAAAGTTAGAATTCTTAATCTTCTTTTGCAACATACTATCACTCCTCGTTTAGGAAATTTGAATAATCCTACCTTAAAAGTTTGTAAAGCACTCTTTACCATTTATGGTCAATATAATATAAATTGGGCTCAGGCTATTTTGGATGAATTTTATCCCAAAAACTTTTCACCCATGAAAACACATTACTTCATGGTATTTACTTTACCCGAATCTTTAATTACTTTAGCGTTGATTTTAAAGGAGAGGAATTTGTCTCTCATAAAGTGTTTAATCAAGAAAATTTAGCTCTTATGAAAATTCCATCAATTTCGAGCCATATGAAACACTTGTGGAGAAAGAAGAAAGGTTTGCACAAGATGAGGAGGAAGAAATACAAGAATACGAGGAAGTGGAAGAAGGGGAAGAAATGGATATCGAAGAAGAAGAGGGGGAGGAGGAGGAAATCTCTTTAGAAAGTATTGACTTTCCACCTCGACCAACCAATCAAGACATTCTCAACAATCAAAAGAAGATTGTTGAAAATTAAAGGATTCTCAAACGCTGCATGAGTAAGAAGTTAATCCATTTCTAACAAAATGGTTAAGTTCTTTGGAAAGGTGAAATGAAAGCTTGGTATCTCTTCATCATCCTCTTCATCCATATCTTTCTAGTTTGTTTTAGTTATGATTAATTATGATTGTACCTGGTTGTTTAAGTTTGAGTTTGATATGGTCTTTTTTATTTTTATTTTCTTTGTAAACTATGTAATCTTTGTCCAAGTAGTAATGAAATCCTTTTTTCCTTATTGTTATACGCTTATTATCATCTCTAAAGAGCATAACTAGTATAATTGTATAAGCTAAACATATCAAAATACCAAAACAAAGAAACTTTACAACTTTTTGTATATATGTCGACATATGAGTATGTATGTCGACATACAATGGCTCATTTTCAAAAAAAAATAATTTTGAAAAATGAATAGACAGCAAGTGTGTATTCAATTCCAATGAACTTCTACCCTTATAAATACACATATAAACTAGAAAATCATTACCACTCATTCTCTTTCTTCTTTCTTTACTTTCCTAAATTTCAAACCATAAATAATGGCTTCTCTTATTCAAAAATTAATCGAAAACCTCGAACAAATGCTTAAATCCTTCAAATACATTCTCTCTTTTATCATACGGAACCAAAGACGTTTAGAACTAAGTCAAATGCAGATGATTAAAGAGCAAGAAAGGAAGTTTGATGCAATTCGATGGATACTTTAGCTCTGAACAAAGAGGAACCAATCACTAATCCAGAATGCATCATCAACAAAGATGATGAACATTGGGAGGCTATTAAAGAGGATCCAATCTTTGGCATTAATGGATGGGTTGAAGTTCGAAAAAATGTCGAGTTTTAATAGGTGTATATAATACTTGAAATAATTTTGTTTATTTTTTTTGTTTTGAATTCGAAATATTGCTTTGTGTGGGACATTATGTATGCTTGAATTAATTAAAATATTGCATGATGTTTCTTATATATCATTTCCGTCATTTTTCATTTCATGATTATATTACTTATTACTTCTATATGTGTTTATATCATATGATGTTTTACTTCTAGGGAGTTAGAATTAATATTAAGAATTAAATTTAAATTTAAAATTATAGTGGTAGTTAGTTATTTTTGATTGATGACAAACGGGGAGAAATATATAAAATACTAGGTATAGATTAAGGTAGAGTTTTTTATATTAGACATAGATTAAGGGGGAGTTAAAGTATATTTTATATACAAAGTTGTCATCATCAAAAGGGGAGAGATTTTTAATACCTAAGGATTTGGTTTTGATGACAACAACTTTAAGAAATCATATAAAATATAAACACTAATGTTTTTATCAAGATATATGTGGATTATAGTGTGGAATATTAAACAAGTGTTGATATATGAAGACTATACAATATCAAGAAAAGATTGAAGAGTTAAAGATGTTGATATAGAGACTCAAGAATGAAGACTCATGAGTATTCAAGAGTTCAAGATTCCAAGATATTCCAGATAATTTATGGAGTCTAGAATATTTGGTAAGATTCTGATAGCATTTGATCTCTCTCTCTCATATCTCTCTCTATATTTAAATAAGGTTGTAAATATTCTTTTCAAATCAACTTTCAAATAGTTTCCAATTTCTTATACTTATCATTTTAGTTTTTAATATTTTATCAAGTTATTTCTTTTATCAAATTATGATTTATATTAGTTTATTTTTCAAAATTCTTATCATACAGTTTTACTTAAGTTTAATTATGATTATGATGTACATATATTGTATGTAAACATATTTACAAAGAATAAAATTATTTCACAAAGCAATACGTTTTCAAAATGTTATTTTAAAATGTTTTTCAAAATTACAAGGAGTATGTTAACATACTCTAAACCTATATGACGACATACTAGACGTGAATTTCAAAAATCAAATTTCAAAAGAAGTGTCTATTTGTTGTATCTCTTCATGAAGGGACATGACCGTTATTCCTCTATAAATATCTGTCTTCTTAACGAATTTTGCAATAAATTTCATTGTTCTTCTCCCCTCCTTCTTCTCTCTCATTTTCTAAAACAAATTATAGCCATACTCTAACGAAGTTCAACCAGAATCAAACTTCATTGCCATTAGTTTGATTCTCTTTCATTTGCTCCCTGATTTCCATCATCTCTCTCACTCAAATCAAGATCTAAGTACTATTCGAGGATTATAGGATCATTTGTAATAAAGATTGAAGTTCTGAGGTTTTAAATCTCTATAAAATCAAACTGATATACTTTTGGGTGTGATTATAGCCTGTGAAATCAATTGGGCTTGCTTAGTAGCCCATAAATCTAGTGGGTGTCCTTGTAGCCCGGTAATCAAGCGGCTTTACGCAAAGGCCGGGACTATAGAGGGTGTATCTCGTAGCCTTGAAATTTAAATTGTATTTGCATTTACTAGTTGAAAAGAAATCCATATAGAGAATTATATAAGACTGGATGTAGGGTAAATCTGAATCAATATAAAAATCCTGATGTGTTCTTTCCTTTTTCTCTTACTGCATCTACTGTTTATCTGTGTTTTGTTTCTATGATTGCTAATCTCATTATTCTAAGTATAATTTCAAAAGATTTCAAAAAGATTCATATAAATTAGAAATCCCTATTCCGCAATCTTAAAAGTTCATCCAAAAGCCAGTAATGAAATGTCTACCCTGGTTGTAGGGAATTTGGATATGAATTCGATTTTCTAGCAGTTCTTAGTAAATTTAATGCAACAGCAAGCACCACCATAGGCTTAGAATGTATCAAGTGGCCTAGTGCAGGCATTTAAGGAGCATTTTGCTAAGATGAATAAGGATTTCTAGACCTTAGGAGGTGAGATGTTTGATGGAACAAAATAAGAGTTGAAGGAAAGTGATTTGCTGTTGATGTGAGAAAAGATTTGTGAATACTTAGAGCCGACAGATGCTAAGAAGGTGAAAATTGTATCTAGACAATTTAAGGGTTTGATAAGTGTTTGGTGGGAAACTGTAAGAGCTAAGATCTCGAGCAAGAAATTACCGAGGAAAGGTTCAAGGAGATGTTTAAAGAATAGTATATTCCTAGCTCGGAGTTGTCAGTAATATTTCGAGAGTTTATGTAGTTACAACAATGGAATTTGATTGTGCCAGAGTATGTGTGAAAATTTAATGCGTTGTCTAAGTATGGGAATGACCTGATCAGGATACTTTGAGAAAAACCTAGAGAAATTTATCTTAGGATTGAGATCGATATTGAGTGACCAGACAATGGCTCATCAAGCACTTCCATTTAATAAAGTGGTTGATATGGCAAGGAGGTATGAGCTGAAGTTCACCGAAAGGCGACATGTAAGTTAGAAGCTTTATGCTGATAAGAAGAAGTTTGCTCCTTATCAGCTACGGTCAACAATATAAAGCAAAGGTAAGTGTGGTGAAGAACTCAAGGATGTTACAGATGTGACATGATATAACTGTAGGAAAAGGGGACGCAATGATAACAAGTATCCAAAGCCATTTGGAGTGGTAAAGATTTAAGTGCTTATTATGCAACAAGCTTGGGCATAAGAGGAGAGACTGTACCGAGATAAGTAGTCAATTTTTTTTGCTTTGGATGGACCATCAACTGGACTAACTGATGAGGAGAAATAGAAGAAAATTGTGTTGGGAGGTATTGTAACGCCCCACCCCGAGACCCACCTTAGCAAAGAGAATTAACAAGTAATTCCGTCTGCTAAAGCGGAGAATAGGGCTGGTTAAGGGCGACCATCTACATTTTGTCTTAAACATCTATTGAATACGTTGGTAAATACAATATAATTTTTCAATTCAAGTGGATCAACATACCCAGTAAATGCTTAATCCAAAACTATAGGTGGCTAATGGATCTATGAGAATAAAATACAATAACTGAATGTAAATCACATCAAAAAATAGTAACCAACATCGTATATATACATATACACTGGTACACGTTCAGTACAATATAATATGAATACAATAAAGGTGGTACACGACCACACCACATACATCGAATCAAATGTAAAAACATTAGAGGATGCGGAAGAAATAAACTACTCAAGCGAAAGAAGAGCTGATATCCAACATCAACTTCAAGATAAGTCCAATGGATGATACCTGAAACAACTTGATCTGACCCGAGTGAAAACACACAGGTCAGGCTAGCTAGAACTTATCATTAGTAAAAGTGATGACAAGAGATAAGGGGAAAACAATTCCATCGTTACCAATGGAATGATATAAGTCATCAAGTTATCTCTAGAGTGATACATCAATGGTTCACCATGATTGCATAGAGGAATATAATATGTATATTAGATAGACATGGTTCATCTAATTATATATATAATCGAATGAAATGGGTGAGGATATGGACCATAAAGTAAATCTTCATAAGATAATTAAAACTTCAAGAATCCATCATAAATAAAACTCATCTAATAGAAACTTCTTAATTATTATACCTCATCTCATCGGTATAAATATAAATACATCTCAAATCCATCATTAAACTCATTATAAAGGAATCTCCATAATCATTTATACCTCATCTCATTGGTATAAATATAGATATATCTTAAATCTATTATCAACCCTCATCATAAAAGCATAACCATAATTTATACCTCATCTCATTGGTATAAATATATATATAATGTCTCAAATCCATCTTGATTGAGCCCGAAAAGAATCCAAAACATCATATTCGAAATCATAAATAAAACCATGTATGTCAATAAGCCTTTTTCTTACATAAGGCTATACTAAAGCATCATTATCAAAATAGTGAAATCGAAACGCCTAAAACCTCATGGAAAACAGCACGTGCATTTACATCTTGACTAGTACTACCATTATTTGGTACCATTCATCGTGATGACTTGGGGTCACATAACATCATAACATCATAATCATCTTGATTGACTATAGTCGGAGACATCTTGATGACATCCAGTCCCAAAAACCTGAGTAATAACATCGTGATGATTGGATTCGAGTAATAACTACATGAACATCGTGATGACTCCAATCGAGTACTCGGTCTGTAGCACTAGTAACATCGTGAATGTGTCTCAACTTCTCGAATAGGAACCCAATAGGCGTCAACATACGTCCCATACCATACGTTCGTACCTATTGGTTTACTAATCGTTAGTCGATGCCACATTAGAAAACCATCATAAAACATCATCAAATAAACACTGCCTCATCTCATCGGCGACCTGACTCGTCTTATCTCTTACTTGGACGAGTTTTAAGTGACATCGAGACTTGTCTCATTTCGTCGACAAGTAAAAATTCATCATAAATATCGAAATCATCATCAATCCATCATAACAACTTGCCTTATCTCCTAGGCAAGTAAAAGAACATAGTGATGGTTATTTCTAACCATAGTAGCAAATTAAAACTTAACATCAATATTGCGTCATTTCATCGGCCATCACAAAATGCATCAAGATTGGTTCGTCGTCGAATGTACTCAAAGAGTAATTCTCAAAACAATAATCTTCACCAAAATTTGGTAACTTCTAAATCAACTCAAAATAACACTTCAAATTGGTTTCGATTGTACGAGTCCGATATTAAGCGATAAAGCAAAAATACATGTCCCATACCACGTATTTTTTTATTAAATCGTTTAATTTACTTCATCATACGTTCGAAAAAGCATCAAAGTAATTAAAATAAACAAAATTAATTATAAAAGATTTTACTTGAGAAAACAGGGTTATAAAACAAATTTTAGAAATTTATCTAAAAGATTTTGAGAGAAAACACATCATTAAAAAGGATTTTAATAATTTTTAAAAGACTTAATAATAAAGAATAATTGAATAAAAACCTCTAAAAATACATAAAAACATTTATTACTCCAACCATGATGTTAGAAGAATTTCTGGAATTTATTCGGATTTTTTTTAAACTCAAGAAAACATCAATTTGCAATTTTAATCGGCCTAAAATGATATTCAAATTTAAATCGAATTTAAATTAATTTAAATTCAAATCTCATACTAACTTGATTAGTCCATTGCTGGAAAAAATGATCAAACATTAGCATCAAATTTCATACAAAAAAAAGTTGCAAAAGAATGCAAATGAAATCGTCGAAATCAGACATATATATATATATATATGTATGTATGTATGTATGTATGTATGTATGTATGTATGTATGTATATTGTGGCTGTCAATGACAGGCCAGAAGTAAAAACGTCAATTTTCCACCATCTAAACTTCGAAATTCTACAAAACTCAAAACATGAAAGTGATATCCTACATCATAAGGTTACCATAACATTAAACATTTCGATATTTCGATCAGTAACGAATAAGTTATGAGCGAAATACTACTTAGAAAAATTTATGTGCACTGGCTATCAACACAGGCCAACGATAAAAAAGTCAGTTATTCACTATGTAAACCACAAAATCATTCAAAACCGAAAACAGAAAAGTTGTGGCATATTTCACAAAGATTTCCGAACATCTAAAATTTATAAATTCTGATTTGAAACAAGAAAGTTATGATCAAATTACTAAAAAACAACATCAAACTCAGTATGAACTTATGCATTTATAGGACAGCGACAAACAATTGCAATTTTAGCATATACGAAATAAGGCAAAATGAAAAATAGAAAAGTTGTAGCTTAGTTTCTAAGCTTTACGGAATGACCAAGATCATCAAAATCGGTTAAGAAACGAAGTAGTTATGGTCAAATTCGTTTCAGCTTCAATGACAGAGCAAATATTGGTTTTGCTCTCGGGTTTGCAGTAGAAAAATTAGATTTTGACATAGCTAACATCAAAATTACAGAAAATGCAAAACAGGAAAGTTGTAGCACATGAATAAATCTTCCAAGAACATCCAAAACTATCAAAATCGGATTAAAAACGAGAAATTTATGCCTAAATTTGTTCCAGCTTCAGTAATTCACCGATTATAACATTTTGATCATATAAAGAGCTAGGGTTTGTGAGTTTTACACTCATCTTGCCTTCATGAAGATTGAATTATGATTTAGATGCCAAAGGTTGATTCGCCAAGAACAGAACATCCAAACCCATAACACTAAGAACAGGTACATGCAAACAAGGAGAGAAGTGGATCAACAATTATCATTACAAAAATAGATTTTTTTTGATGAAGAGAAGGGTTTTAGAAATTGATTGCCTGAGTTTAGCTCTTGCTTAACCTTTTAAATCATCAATTCTTCTTTTAATTTTATGGATTTAGGATAGATTGAAGGAGGAAAGAGGGTTTCTGCCATTAACACGCTTCTGGAGGCTAGAGGAAGAAGTGAGAAAAAGATACGTACATGTTTTCTTATTCTCATTTCTTACAGGCCAAGTTGGGATTAGGTTAATGGGTTAAGGTCCAATTCAAAGAAAATTAGCTTAAGATAATATTCATTCGCTTATTTAAACACTTAACCATGTATGTTAACAGATAAAATCACAATAATACAAGTTTTTCTTCTTTAAAAATTATGAACTTCATATTCTTGATGAATAAAATGTTTTACACTCAAAATAAAAGATTATTTATATATTTAAAACATTCTATTATCATATTTCTCTATTTTAAATAAAATAGCAAATTTACACCTTTAATTACAAAACTCATTGTAACTAACATTATAAATTACACAAAAATCGCATTTTTGTGTAATAAATTTCTATAACTCATTTCAAATATAATTTTATGCTCAAATTATTTTTTAAACTCAATTCCATCATTTTATTAAAGATATCCCATTTTAAAAATTAATTACTTCTTTTAAAAAATATTGAAAGAAGTAAATAGCAATAATTAACAAAATTATTGCTTTAACTCTAAATCAAACACATTTCCTCAATCTTTTAATTCAAACCATCTTAATAAAGTTTCCAAAATTCTATTTTCTCGTTTTATACTCAAATATCTTGTTTATTCCAATAAACAATTTAAATTCCTCTTTAATTATTAATTTACACTATTAAATTATAACTGCCGTTGTAATTTAATATTCTCAGGTAATCGTGAAAACCTGGGTTATTACAGGTATGATCTCGACCTTGGTACTTCAATTAGGGTTCCTTTTGATACGAGGGCTACCAATTCTTTCATTTCGAAAGATGTAGTGGATAGGTTGGGTCTAGATACTACATATTTAGTCACTTATCTACGTGTATTTAATTCGATCGGTGGGTATGTTAATCATGAATTAAGGTGCACTGATTTGATTTGTATGGTTATTTGTTTATTTATAATAAATATGTGTTTGACTTTTTGGGGTACTAGGTAATTTTGGGTATAGACCGGTTAGTGTGTAATGAAGTTGTGTTCTTTTGTGATGAATAAGTTATCACTTTATGGAATCTAAGCAATGGGGAGAGGACCATGGTGGTCCTAGATGCAATTGATGTATAGTCGGGTTTGATGTTAGGCACGATGGAGGAACGTGAGGATGAGATAAATGGAGTCTGAGTAGTTTGGGAATTTACGGTTATTTTTGAACCAATAACGGAATAACCACTAAGAAGAGCGATTAAATTCTTAATAGACTTGATGTCGGAGGCACAGCCTATTAATAGACTATCTAGCAGAATGCTGCCTAAGGAATTGGAAGAATTGAAAAAGTAGCCGGTGGAACTTGAAGATAAAAGTTTCATTAGGCCGAGTAGTTCACCGTGGGGAGCATTCGCGGTATCTGTAAAGAAATTGTATGGATCTTCGTAGATGTATATTATTACCAAAGGTTGAATGAATATTAAAAAATCATTACCCATTGCCTAATAGACGACTTGCTTGACCAGTTGAGTGGAGCTATAGTATCCTTACAACTAGATTTGGCAACGAGATTCCATCAATTGAGGGTAGTAGAAGATAGTGTTCCATTGACTGCATATTGAACAAGATACGGTTCTTATGAGTGGTTAGTGATGCTATTTGGAGTAACCAACGACCCCGCGTTCTTCTTTGACCTTATGAATCGAATCTTTCACGATCAATTAGATAGATTTGTATTGTTTTTCACTGATGATATTTTGGTATATTCTAAGAATGAAAGAGACCATGAAGTTCATCTTAGATTGGTGTTGAAGACATTGAAATAACACAAGTTGAAGGTAATGTTTTCAAAATGCCACTTTTGGAAATGAGAATTAAGTTTATTAGGCATGTCATTTCAGAGAATGGATTGGCAATGGATCCATCGAAGATAGAAACCATGGTTGGAAGAGGCCAGAGATGGTTACAGGGATGAGAAATTTCATGCGTATAGCTGACTATTAATACAGATTCATTAAGAATTTTTTACATATAAAAGCGCCATTGACTAAGTTGACCGGGAAGAATGAGAAGTTCACATGGATGGATATGCATGAAGGGCCATTTCAGGAGTTAAACACATTATTGACAAATTCTCCTATCTTGATAGTTTCTGAAGGAAATCGGGATTTGGTGGTGTATATAGATGCCTATGGTACAGGTTTGAAAGTGGTGCGTTGCAAAAAGGACAAGTGATAGCTTACACGTCAAGGCATATGACACGGTATAGAATATACGAACCGTTGACAGTTGGCATTGGTGGAAAATAAATTCTATTCACGATAATATATAAGATTAATGGAGCAAGGCTTTCGCGGGATCCAATTATCTATTCACGACAACATACAAGAACGATGAAGTAAGGCTTTCGTAGCTTACAATTATCTATTCATGATGTTATATTTGATGATTGGTGGTGTAAGGCCTGTATGGCAACTGTTTGTCTAGACATGACATTATAAATGATGGAAATGGTGTAAGGCCCTATTGGAACCTAGTTATCAATACATGATAAAATAAGGAGAAACTAAGATAAAACACCTAAGTAAAACCTTAGGTGTCAAGTGCCATTATTGAGCCGCTAAGAGTAAGGCTTGAGTTTTAATTTAAAATGAATTTACTATAGAAACTAGTTGCAATTGTATGAAGGTGATCGCACCCTTGTGATGAATTGATGATAGATGGTTGATCGTGAAATAATACTATTACATAGTATGATGTAATTGATGATGATTGGAAAAGTGAGGGGAAAACATGTTTTGTGCTTTAGCGGCATGGTCACACTATATGATAGTTTGCTTGGGGTGAGGATTACTCATATCAGGCTTTATGTCTGACCAATGTTTTTATTATTTCCCATAAACTCATGGGTACTCATCCGAGTAGGATGAGTTTATGGATTAGGCAATCCTTATATAAGGATAGATAAAGTCTCCAAAGATGGAGCAGGAGGCTTACGTAGCAAATAAAATTATTTTGAAAATTCCACTATGTAAAATCATGAATTATAACTAGTTTAGTGTGTTGTTGGCATCATCATATGTCGAGCATGATGCTATATTTATTTCTCACAATATTTACCCCTCTGCGGAAATGTGATGGTTTAATGGTGATGTAGTGGATTGTGTAAAACCAATTGATGTAATGAAAAAGTTATTTAGCTACTTTGTTTATCTAATGTTGTAAAATTAATACTGAACTCACTTTGTTGCTTGAAAATGATTCTGGTAATGACTTCAGCATCATCAGTGTTTATTTTTTGGTTTCAAAGTGGGGAATGTACCGATGATGCTATTTCCCTTTTCTTTTGCCGAGGGGGCACTTGATGAAGTTAGAACAACATCTAACGCGTACACCTTAACCACTTGCCTCTACTTCATTGATGCGGGACAATCCTTCTTCATATGCTCGATTTTATTATAGTTATAGAACTTCTTGCTTTTAGCTTTGTAGTTCCTCTTCAAGTGATGCTTCCGTCCACTATTATAGTAAGTAGGCCCCTACTTGCCCTTCTTCTGACCACCCATTTGGAGCTGCTTCTTCTTACTATTGTTCCACTTTCTTTTGCCTCCCCCACCAGCTTGCAACTTTGGTTCCTCAATGGAAACAACAACATCCGACTTAAACTTATGATACAGATGCTCGTGTCAGAGTGCTTTCTCAATCAGCATCTTGAAGGACTCATCAATTCGTCCCACCAGCTTCTATCCTAAATAGTCATCCATGCCCATAATGAATTTATCATTTTTCTTAAGTAAAGTATCAATAAAAGATAGACTATACTTCAACAACATATCGAATTCGGCTACAAAATCCAAGATAGTCATAACATCTTTTTTTGAATCAATAAACTTCTGAATTGACTTTTAGGCAGCTGGTATATACCTATCCTCAAATCTCACCTTGAACTTCTCCCAAGTGACCTAGTTCTCAAGAGTGGTAAACTTATGGCATTCCATCACCCAATCGCTCGGCCTTGCAGCTTCCTAGATGTTAGCTTCCTCTTCATGCATCATCCAATTCTAAGTCCTTACGGGTCCTTTCATAAGTATCTATCCAATGTTGGACTTCCATAGACGAATCCATTCTGAGGAACGGCTTCCCTCCCAAACTAGAATAATCTCTAGTTATCTTAGCAAAATTGACTTTGGGCACCTGCACTCGAGCACCACCGCCTTTAGCATTTTGGGAAAATTGAGCATTCTGGACCATGTTTTGTACCATCTTTGCGAACATGTTCTGTGAATCGAAGTTAACAGCCCCAAACACAACCCCTTTCTAAAATATAGAGACAGAGGTCCTAACAATGTTTCTTGTAGGTTCATTCTTAATCAGTAATAAGACTGATCGGTCTCTTATAAAGAAAAGTTGCATCGATGGTACTTGTGTGTGCAGTGCGACTTATACTATATATACATAACTATATAATTTTGAAAATCAAAATATATAACAAATATGTTCTCTTGTATACTCTTAATCCATTCTAGAGTGATAACTCATACTCTATCTCTAGTGGATCTTGATATCCTTTAGGTTGACAATGCAACCTAATCTCTTATACCAATATGATGACCGCCTTACATCTTCGACACCCAACATAACCCTACTGTGCATTGTAACAGTGCCCAGCCTACGCAGGACAATTGTTAAGGTTGTAAAGTAACTAAAACAATCATAAAACTTGTTATGTGTCTCACAACGCATTGAATAAATATAACAATCATCACGGATATATAGTAGGCGAGATAGTAATAACTAAATGAGCCACAGAATTAGAGCGCGGGTTCAATAAAGCTATACAAAGCAGTAATAGAGTTTAAACAACTGATAAATAAACTCAAATATATGTCTCTAAAATAAGTCAACATAGTTAAGGCTCAACATCATAAGGTATATAAGCCATATAATCAGAGCAGAGGTTCAATAAAGCTATAGAAAGTAGTAATAGAGTTTATACAAATGGTAAATAAACTCAAATATTCGTCTTTAAAATAAGCCAAAAAAATATATAAGAAAGCAACACCACTTGTAAGTCCACCTGCAAAAATATTTTTGTTTACACCAGCTTTTTAGTCTACTCATTTCTATGTACCCGAGATAATAAGAAGAAAAGCATAAAACCTTCAGTTAGACAACAGTCTGGTGTAAGTGACAAATGATCTTAAAATATTATGAAAACTAATATAGTAAAGGACATATGATATAAAGAATCATACCAGACCTGTCCATGTATCCAAAGAGTTAGCACATAGTAATATATACAGATCTACTAACAGTATAAGGTATACTACATCCTAAGTACAATATTAGGTTTCTAGGTATCCACATCCACAACACTTATGACATCCCTTGAATCATAAAAACCATGGCGAACATAGCATCCACCAAACAGTTCTCATTTCATTCTTGTGTGTTGGATATATGATAACTCATATAGCCATTCGTATGCCAGAGATTAATGGAAAAATCTTGGTTTCTAAGTGCTTGAATCGGACCACATAGATGTTAGGCAACTAGACCTCTCCATCGATCCAGGGTACACAGATTCATTCCCCGATCTGGGGAACAAGTCAAAATTCCCAATGATTATTCTCACATATCCCTATTTTACGAGCACACTTTGAAACATTCCGTGATACCTTTGCATGCATCCTTGAGCCCTTCCTCGCTCCATTTCTATCCATTTTTCCATAATAGAACTCTTCCTCATTCTATTTTTCATAATTGAACCCTTCCTTATTCCACTTTCCTTGCTAGCACCCTTCCTCTTTCCACCCATGAGCTCCCTTCCTTGAACTCATCCTTATGGATCATCAACATGACTCTCCTTGTCAAGTCATTATCATCATAACACTTCTTGACATCCTTCACAAGTCGTAGAATCCTTAAATAAAAGTCCATAAGTCATCACGTTGAAGCGTCGCACCATTGCATCATTTTCACCAATCGTTCTTTGTCGCACCAATCAAACGTCGAATAAACGGACGAATGCACATAGCACGACCTTGAATGCTTCACCCGCGCCTCGATAAAGTTTGGTTATCATTGGTTGAACACCAATCATGTCGGTATCAACATGATTGGACATGTCGATGCCAACATGGTTTAATTAGACAATTTGACTAAGTAACCTCATTTCCAAGCAAAACTCGAAGCCACCACTTCATTCCTCGAAGCTATCGTACAAACACCACGGGTCCACATGGTCGGTGCCTACTATGTTACTTAGCTACATTTTCCTCTAAAATTTCCATCACTCCGTATTTTAGTCCCGAAATGAAGTCAAGCTTCTCTCGATCCGAAGTTCTTGCACGGGTTATTCGAAGCAAACCATGTTCCAGCTCGAAGCAAATATTATTGGTATCGGATTCTACATTTAGCCAAATTTTTTATATCCAAACCTTCCCATCATGTTGCCACCGGTCTTGCTCGAGGTTCCCATGTGGTTTCCATCAAGCGCTCCACCACCAACATCATTTTCCTCTACCATCGACCATATTTGTTATTTACTACCGACCATATTTTAACCCATTAAATCAACTCCAAATTTCATGCAGCTTGTTTCGAGCTCTTACTATACTTTAATCAACAAAAAAATCTAGCTGGGTCACATTTTGGACATTTGTTATGTAAAGTTACACCAAACGACGACCATATTCCTAATTACCCTGAACAACTGAAAACACATCAAACAATTCATACAATCGTCATACATCATCACATGACATCCAAATAGCACATACAATCGACCAAAATATGATTTAAAAGTATATGTTTCCCTAGATCTAATTTCATATAAAAATGACAACATGATTGACAAATGTTATAAAACGAAGGAAAACAAAAATCTATCATTTTAAATTTGGTTCTAAGGCATTATCAAAGTCAGATCTAGGATTAAAACATTTAAGCATTAAAAAACGTCTTAAATATTTTATTTTTAATATATCAATGAAAACAAAATAGTGAGAGAAATAAAATCACTCATCTCATACCAAATTACTCATATTTTGGGACAAATCCGAGGTTGAATAGTAGACACACAAATCACAAGGTCTTAGGTTTATAATGTCCCCATGTAATCACTTTAATCTACTAACTACACTAACTAATTTGAAGAAAATTATGGATCTAGGTCTAATCTCGAATTAGTAGTGGTTGGAGTAATAAGGAAAGATGAAAAGCAATTAGTGGTTGCTAGTGGGAGTTAGTATGAGTCCTAATCCAGACTGGGCTAACAGGTCATACTAATCATCCACTAGTTACCCACTAACTTATTTAAAGTTAGTCAAAACTTTAAATGGCAATAACTTCTAAATGGTAGGTCCAAATTCCTGTTAGGACCACTCTACAGAAAGGGAAACCATCATCAATTTCTGATTAAAGTGATTTCAGACACTAATTTGGCTCCAATAAAAAGTTATAAGCATCATAAGATTTTTAGAGCCAAAATAATCCAATAAAAATTCTTAGGATGAAAAATATCATTAGTTAACATTTCCCAAAATTATAGGCATATACGGCCCAATATGGTTTTTTTAATAATATTTACAGTCCTTCAACATGTAATATACGAGTCGTTACATATATCATTATTGACTGGTGGTATCCTTTTAATTTTTAGTTATTTAAATCATAGTAACTTTAAATATACATGTACTATAATGAATACTCCTAATTAATAATAATAAAAATAAGTAAAGTTTATAGTTACCAAATTATCCAGAGCTTTGTTCTTTCTACAACAAAGCACAAATCGGCTTTATCTATATCTAAACTTGTATCACTTGAAGTGGTGTCAGAATCATACCAAGTTGCCATGAATTCTCTTTTCCTCTTTTTAATCGAATCAATATTCGTAGAGTCATTTGATTTCTTCGATGTTGGACAGTCATGTTTTAGATGTCCGGTCTTGTCCCACTCGTAGCATTTTATGGAACTTCTAGAGTTGTTGTTGCCTATCCTTCTGAACTTGTTCCTCCTTTTGTACTTCAGATATTTTCTAAAATTTCTTTCCATTAATTCTTTCTCTTCATTATTAGTGTTTGGTCCTTGTTCGTCGATTGGGGCAGTGAATGCAAGTGACTTCTTTTAATTTGTCCGACTTTCCTTTCTTTCCTACAAACAAATTTCATATGACATTAAATTACCTATCAACTCTTCTACTTTCATGACACTTATATCGTTAGCCTCTTTCTATTGCTAAAGTCTTTTGATCCTTATCGCATGAAAGTGAATTTAGAATCTTTTGAACTTGATCTTCCTCGATAAAAAATTTGCCTAGTGAAATAAAAGCATACATTATATCTTGGAATCTAGAATACGTATCAGAAATATACACATTCACTTTCATTTTAAATCACTAAAACTAGGTAGTTAACATAGAAATATTGGTTTGTTTAACCTTACTTGTGCCTTTGTGTGTGACTTGAAATGTTCTCCAAATTTCATATGCACTTTTGCAAACAGACACTCAATGAATTCATTTTTATTTAAGGCATAGAAAAAATATACATTTCCTTTGAATTGTTGAGCGCTTCTGCCTTTTGATCATTAGACCGTTATGCATAATTAGTCTAGGGTTCAATGTATTCGGTCCATGTGATATTCCATGTATCTAAACTATCATACTATAAGTAAATTTTCATTATACATAACCAATCAGCATAATTACTAGCATTAAAAAGTGGTGGTCTTGTAGTAGATCATCCTTCTATAAAAGTATTAAGCTGAGTATTTATGTTACCACCCATTTCAACTTTCTAAATTTAAATTATAGAATTTTGAAATCTAAAAGCTTTGATACCAAATGGTGGATTATCTGATGTGCTACCCTAATAATGTGTGAAATGGATCTTAAGACTAATGTAATACTGGATGGGGGACAGATAGTGTTTTTAAACTTATTATCAATTTACTTTACGATTATCAAATTTATTGCTACATAATTAGAATAATAGAAAGTAATATAAATAATGTAGTCAATAAAAGTAATAAGAGTGTAGAGAAGACACCAAGATTTTTATATTGGTTCGAATCAACAAACCTACATCCAATCCTATAGCACGTATAGAGTTTTACTATAAACACCTCGCACTTCCAAAGATAGCAAGAAAAACTTTACAACTTGACTTTGAACAAGGTGGAAAATAACACCTATCTTGACTTTTCTTGAGTAGCAGGACGCAACTAATCCTCTTGACTTTTGAATCACGTGGCAAGAACACCTATCTTGGCTCTCATGCCACATCTATATAATCGTGACTTTCTACAAGTGGTAGGATGCACCTTTACAAACAGATAGTAAAGTAATATCCATAAGAAATTGAATCTTTCGATCATAATTTCAAGTAGTCTTCAATACAACTTCCTATAAACCTCCAATAGCAATATATTTTGAATTCTTTGAGGAATCGGATTAGATCTGAGAGTAAATGATAGGGAATTGAGTGTGCACTCTCTAAGCTTTTAGTAGTTTATAGCTCCTTGAAGAAATGGAGAGAAAGAGAGTGGATCTGCAAAGTATAAGTATACATAAGTCATATAACTTTTTTGCAAAATGTAAGAGTGTAGAGAGTAGGATAAATAATAGAGAATTCTGTTAGAAGTTTGTTTTCCAGAGCATTTATATAGAAGATGAAGAGAAGTTTATTTTTGCCAATGATGAAAGGAAGTGTCCATTCATTTAAAATGAACAGTTTCATCCAACGGCTGGTATATCAACATATCTACAATGATATGTCGAATATCCTAGTTTAAAAACACAATTAATTTATATAAAAAAAATTACACTCTTTTAGCTTTTAAAACCAAAATATAACTTTTATAGAGCAAATTTAGGGAACAAAATAAAGAGTTCTAAAAGAGAAACAAAGAATTTCCATTGGATCTTTAACAATTAATTCTATGACTCGATATACTATAAAACCGAGGGAATTTTTCGTTGTACTCTTCCAGTCTTTGTTTCTTGAGTCTTCTTTATTTTTTTATCACTACCAGTTATTCTCCTCAACTTCTTGATTCGTCTTGATCTTCTTTATCTTTTGGACTCCACTTGATCTCCTTGATTCCTCTTCATCTGCCTGGCATTGTGTTGGATATTGATCTACCTTGATCAGTGTACCATATTTCTATTTGATTATCCTACAATATATCTTGATTAGATTCATATATTTCCTATACTATATCATACATAAAGATGGAAAATCATTAAATTTAATATTTATCAGGTTATTATCATCAAAACCAATCCTTGTGATTTCAACACCATGCATGAAAGAAGGTCATATGCGAGAGTTATAAGCACTTAAAGTGTAGAGGCATTTTTGTTATTTTATTAGTATATTATTTTATTTTCCCAGTTATTTACATGACTCGGGAAATTGTGGCCTTCTCATTCAATCCCCCAACGGGTTCCTTCCATGTGCCATCACCACTGCCACAAGCTGTGTTTTCCAGATCCAAATTCACTTATTGCCAGCATGTCATACGCACTACCTGTCGCCAATATCATCTCATCCTCCGATGCCCCAATCAATTTCACATCTTAGGTGATTTTGCTCTAATCTATGCCACTACATAGCAATCTGGGGTGACCGAAGACTGCATGGACCCTATTTGTCTCCCTTCACATTCCCATGCCTTCTGATCATCCTGGCATCGTCGTTTCACCGTTGAACCCAAATAGATGGTTCACATTGATCAAATCTTATGATGCATTTTCTGTTCAATACATTAATCCAGTCAACATATAAACACCACCAGTGGATTCATGTCATCACGAACTATAATTTTTATATATAATATGTTAAATTTGGAGCATTTTATGTTTTACACCTTTTAATTAAGGAGAGATTAACCATTGTCTAATTATAATAAAATAATTACTTTTTTAATTAACTAGCCAAGGCATATTACATCCTAGTCTTGAATTGTTACTAATTAATGTGATTACTGTTAGAATTCATCATTTATAATTTGATTCAAGACCATAGTAGTGAGTTACTATATCTTATCAATACATACCCAAAATGGAAGAATCCCACTCAATGATTAGTCGTGTATCTTCTTCCTTGTCCGGAATTTCTACACCTTTGAAACTCAAGATTTCACAATTGTTTGACATTTTTGCGTATCTCTCTTCATGGTAATTGGTTTCACAGTTCAATTTGTCTAATCTGGATTTGGTTAGGGAAAATTGTTATTAATTTAAGGATTAGAATTTTCCAAGTGGAGGTTAGATGTTTGGAGCAAGGGAGATAGAGTTAGGAATCTATTTATATGCTAAAAAAAATTAGTTTGGGTCGACATCTTGGAATCGATATATTACGAAAATATCACTTGGTTTGACATTTCTATTTTTCGGTTTATTTATCAAATTTGATAAGTTACATATTTTTTTTGACTGCAAACGTTATTTCGGATGCAATGGGATAAGTTCTAAAGCCTAATTCTAGCTTCTATAAAGATTTTCTATTTTTCTCCTTTAATTTAATTATTTATTTATGTAAAATTACCAGGTGTTACATTAATGCTATACTATAATAATTTTAATTATAATAAATTATTGTAGAGATAATCTACCTCTTTCTATATATATATAATTATTATGTATACCTTTGAATAACTTAATTTCTCAAATTACAAAAATTAATTGAGCCAAATATGTATAAATTAGGGTGTGTATACATTTAATTTAATTTAAATGGATTTATTTAGTTATAATGTACATGTTTTATGTCACATATTAATCAGCTAATACATATATGTATATGTGTGTGCGTGTATGTATATATTTATGTATATTAAATGACTCAAATATGTCCAAGTTTTACCTAATCCTGTTTGTGGGCAAGGCATAGGAACATGTTTTATCTATTCCTATTTGGGTGTATTTTTCCCATATCCCATCTATTTTGCAACCCAAGATTGGGCTTGACTGGCTTACCAATGGCAAGGTGATTTGTTATGATTCTAATACTATGGCTAGAAAAAGATTGGTGTATGCCAAAGCATTAATCAAAAATCACTCCTAAGAAGTCTTTGCGTTCTATGCTTAAAGTCAGAATTGGGGAGGGTTATGATGTTGAGGTTGTTGTTCGGTTGGAAACCCGATATTTTCTCGACATGTCAACCTTTTAGCCATCTCTTGGATGCTTGTACTCTTCAGCCCATTGATGTTCCAGTTCTTTTTGCTAATAGGAACCCACTTCTTCAACCACCGGTCATGAAGTGAGTCTCGAAAGTTTGCCTTGTTCTAGTAGCCTCTCCTTCCCAGATTGTTCCTCCTGATATTCCTACTCCTCCTATGATTCTTAAGGAGGTTGATGTTATTGTCTCTTCAGCTATTGAGGCTCATTTTGACTCTATTATTTGGAACTCTGGTGAGAAGTCTTGGGTTCATGTCCTTTCCAGTATGAGAAATTCTTCCGAGTGTGATGATTTTCATAAGTTTGTCGGTTACGATGAAGGTGAGAATAAGTGCCTTTTCTGTCACATTGAGGGTAGAGGTCTGACCCTTACTAAAATGGGTGACATTGGAAAAGCAAAAAAGAATTTGTTTCAGGATATCATCTGGGATAGGAAATTCATTCACACTAATGTCTCCATTGGCTTTGATCTTAACCACACTAGGCTTTTCTCTGGTTATGTGCTTGTCATTGATCCTAACTCACCTGATGATTGCTCCAGCTTCTTCTCCTCTAAAGGGGTTAGTCTTGATAGTTAGTGGTTTAGGCATGCTACCTAATTCCTATGTTGTTTATTTATTATTAAGTGGTATGACCACTACAAAACCATCATAGTTATCTTGTGCTTGTGAAGAACGCCTGTTTTTCATTTACTAATAACAGTGGCACGACTTGCTATAAAGCCGGCTAGCTTT
Source organism: Allium cepa (assembly GCA_030765085.1). Classification (NCBI taxonomy): domain Eukaryota; kingdom Viridiplantae; phylum Streptophyta; class Magnoliopsida; order Asparagales; family Amaryllidaceae; genus Allium; species Allium cepa. Next base: position 890,123,350 of record CM060934.1, on the reverse strand, counting down.
GCTAAAAATATGTCCAGTCTTATAAAGAGGAAAGGAAGGGTTAAAGTGTTTGATGCAAGTGGACAAACAAAAGGAGATCTAATACATTTATTTCCCAATATAAATTAATATACATATACATACGTGCAAGCATGCATATATGTAGTATATTTTGATAGCTAAAATAAATGTAAATAATTTCTGAATTAATTTTCACATTTTGGTCGGTCGTACATGGGTGAGAGAGGATCAAATGTGGATAGATAAATGAAGCTTTTTGACTTTTATTCGTGGAAAAGTTAGGGGAATGCCCGAGAGGCAATCATGTAATTTATTACATATATCTAACTCGATAATCAATTTTGTTCAGAATAAAAGGACTTTTCTTTCTATTATATACTTGATATAATGTGTTATATATTAATTAATTTAATTAAAAGTATATTTAATAGAAAAATCTAGAAATGTTATGTTCTATGATAATAGTTACAAAATGTTGTGATCGTGAGTAATTTGTCATAATGAAAATAAACATACCATTTTTAATTATTCCTAGTCAAGATTTTGAGATGGATATCCATATATCTTTTTAGACTAGAGTATGTAATGCTCTCTAAATGTTGGACAGTGTATTACTTATGGCTACATTGGGCATAAAGGGGTTAGGCGTTGATAGTTATTGGATAATAAGGGATGACTCACTCGATAGATTTCTGTTTGTTAATATAACTAAGGTTAAACATAAAATACCGATGTGACTAATTTACACAGTTCTCTTGAATTGATACTATTGATCTTCAATATGGAAGCTTTGCATTGATTATAATTAAATCCTGGCATAGCATCCGTTGAATAATTATTGTTGGGTCGAGCGGAAGCATTGAAAGTGAAACACTATTCAAGAGAGGATTCGTCTTTTCAGTTATATGAGGTTGGTATCACGGTCAACTTAAGCCAACTCAAAGTAAAAGTCTCTAGATAGAGAGTTTATGTTAACAATAATAGTTATTATTGAACCAAGAATTTTATGTTTGGACTATAAAGTTGAATATGGATGATAATGGAATTTTGAGCATTCCCAAGTCCCATAAGTGCAAAGTGATATAGTTTCGACGAAGTGAATTGGTGTAAATAATCATCACTATCAGGTACCACTTATAATAAATAAAATTGGATTTTACCAAAATGACATCTAAGCGATAAATTCAACCAAAATATCACAGTACTAGCTAAGGTGATGTGTGAACGAGTTGTTTGATATTAATCGCCGACTAAATTTACGCTTTTTAGTCACACAACCGTAATAATGAATACTTTGAATAAACCATACGATTTAATCGATTTATTAGTTATTGTAAATTAATAAATTGATTAATATTTATGAAATATTAATTATTAAACTTTGTTTGATTTGTTTGAATATCATTAGCATTTAACAAATGTGTCTATAAAGTTATAAACGCACGTATTGACATACAATATCAATAAAATATTTAAACTGAGTTTAAATAGATTAATTCCTAAGTTGTTTTGAGAAATTTTTTAAGGCCCACATGCATGATGGAAAAGGGAAGCATTTTCAAATGTGATTTGAAAATCCAAAGGATCAATTAAAAGAAGGAATTAAATATCCATTATTTACTCCTCTTTATGGCTCATCTCATTTGCGAAATGATTTTTTTTCCTTTTCTCTTTAATTCAATATCTTCTACTAAAAATATGAAGTGGAGAGAAAGTGCTTGATTGGATTTAATTAGGAATTAAATAAGGAGGTCTTAAAAGGGAAAATTGAAAGGTTTCTTTGCTACCTTTAAAACATATTATCTCTTATTCAATCCAGCATTATTATTTTCCTAGCAGAAAGCATCTTATCTTCTTTCTCTTGCTTTCCTCCTCTTCTTTAATGGCCTCTATGAAAAATAAATTCCCTAAAACAAATTCAAATAAAACCAATAACATTTAAGGTGGTGTTTAAATCTAGAACCTTGCAAAATTCAAAGGTTGATTCAATCGAATCGGAGTTTTATTTTTCATTCAAGATGCAAATCTTAGGCTTCATCTTTAGCAAATTCTAATTTTATCTTGTTGTATGTTCACCATGTTAATGAAGTTTAAATCCTGTACATGCTGCATCTTATTTCACCAATTGTTCGTTATATTGACTCAAAGTTCATATTTGATATATATATTATTTAATTTAATTAATTTAAATATAATCTAATTATTTTTTCATTATGTTGGTACAAAGTTTAGATGTGACATATGTCAATTGATTGTATATTCATTATGATAATATAAGCGGATCCTACATTTGCTACAACTTTTTCATCACATGTTAATGTTATATGAATAGTTTAGGTCTAATTTCTTTTACAACAAATTTACATATGCCTAATTATCCAATCTATTTTTTTCATTGTTTTAGAAATTATTATTTTATTAAAAAAGGCAAATAAACAAACAAACAATTTGTGGATTGGAAACCAATTGAATTAATTGATGTATTTTGTACCTCATTATATACATAAACATAAGTTAACTATATATGTAAATAATTTAATATTATTTTGAAGGTTGAATACATGTTTCACATATTTTTCGTTTTGAATATAATCTTAGTTGTTGATATTTGTTTAAAAATTGTTTCAATTAAAAAACCGTAAGTGAACTTTTGTGCAGAATATCATAAACCCTTTGAATCCCTCTTAAATCAAAGTAAATTTCAATTTGTTACTTTAATTTTAAAATATAATGGCTTACAAAGTTTACATATATGCATATGTGTGTGTGTGTATGTGTTATTTTAATTTAAGACATGGTTTGCAGTTATTCATATATGCATACATATATGTGTTTGAGTGTTCATATTACTTTGAAATAGCACTAACGATAAGTTAATGAAATGAGATAACTCCTTCACATTTTCCTCTCCTTATTAATTGCTTTCTTTAGCATGATTGATTATCCTATTATATATACGTATACTTAAAATTAGGTAAAATAGCTTTCTAATATATTATGTATAAGTAAATATAGGTAAACTAATGAAATGAGATAACTATTTCACCATTTCCTCTCCTTATTAATTGTTTTCTTTAACATAATTGGTTTTCCTTATATGTGTAAACTTTTGATTAGACAAGATAACTTTATAACATAATATTCATAAGTAAATAAAAGTAAACTATATATATGTGCATATATTATTATTTTATACGATTTCGAGTTAAACTATGGACAACAATGTCATATATAAAGGGTGAGTATGTCTGTTGCGATGTAAATCCCAACACCTATATGCATACATATTAACTATGTACATTACTTATACGTTGCACTTGCATTATGCACACATGAATGTATTTGATATATCCATTATTATCTATTTGAACTCAAACTAAATTTAACTCCTTTTTCTTATGAAATTAAATAAAAGATTGATTTTATTTACAAGAAACTTAGAAAATTTCTGAATGAGGTTAGACTTCATAGGCCCATTAAAGATCCAATAATGGATTTTTTTTTTAAATTTACCCTTTAACTCGGCTGTGGACTGGCTCAATTCCAACAGTTTCTACTATAAATTGACTGATAGAATCTCATTTTCCCCTTATATAATTTTTTTAACCAAATCTGAAAGAGAACATTTTTATCCTTCCTCTCTTTCATTGGAGAAACGTTCACTTCTTCATCTCCTCCATTAGACAAAGGGTCCCTTCTTCATCTCCTTCACAAGTGCACTTCAAGCTTGGCCTTTCAAACCATAGTTATAATCAAAAAAGAGTTTCGAAAGGTCGATCTACAAATTCCAATATGTACGAATAATGCAACTCAATTGAGGTGGTTATAATTTTAAATATGTCACCAAGCCCTATCATATGTCTATTATTTTCGGCCATACAAAATTGGAATTTTAATATAAGCATAAATATTTCATTTATAAATTAACGTTTGCTTAATTACCTTAGTATACAGAAGTTTTGAATTTATTCCTATAAATAAATTCTATATATTTTATGAGGTGGTCAAGGTTATTTTTATGATATCAAACATGGATCTTTATAAATCTATTGATTGAAATTATTTTTTATATTAAATCATGTATTATCTCAGAAATATTAATAGGTATTTTTTTATTCTCTATTTTTTAAACATAAATTTGTATATGGCTATGCTATTATTTTTTGGTATGATTTGCTTCCCTTTTAGATCTAATTAATTGTTATTATTTGTTTTGATCAAGATTGCTTGACAATACCAACTTGATTGGGTATTTATAATTATAAATATAATTCGTTATATTTTACTATGTCGTTTGAGATTAATTTTGTGATATCAAACATGGATCTTATAGATATGTTAATGGAATTGGTTTTGTAAGTTTGATCGTAGATCATTTAAGATCTATTAACCTAAATAGAATTAAGATGTATGTATATGTGTGTGTGTGCGTGTGTGTGTGCGTGTATGTGTATAGATATAGATATTAGTACCTATTACTTATATATACATAATTAAAATTGCTTAGGTCAAAAATATTTTGTATACATCATTATATATATATATATAATTTTCCCATGTAGTATGAATTTATATTAAATACCATATATATAAAGTGTCAATTGTTAACATTTATATAGTTATAAATTCCAATAATTTTGTGTGTGTGTATATATCTGTGCGTGTTATACCATACACACACAGATATATGTTTCTATCATCATATTGTTATGTACTAACCTTATACAAATGTTAAGTACATTGATACTCAAATTCAAAAAATAAATTTTGTAGCAAAACAATTTTTAGATCAAATCAAAATTGTATTTATACTAAATACGATTTAATGTAATTTTCACATTTGTTCATAATAACACAAGACTAGTCTTCAGGTAAATTTAATGGAAGGATTTGTTTAAATCGACCTTTTTACTTCATTGTACGACCCTCTAGATCAAAAAGGACCAATACCTTATACTATTTGCATTGCGGAAAGAATCTTGAAGCCTAATATATGGACCTCGAGGCGCATATCTAATGATAAGGATGTGTACTTCTTTATGTCCACCGATGGGGGCGGTCCACCATATGTCCCTCGAGCATACGAACTTTCAAATATTGGATATGTATCTTTTGACTTCTATTGTTTCTTTCTAAATTCTTCTATTTGTATTGGACTAGCATATTTTTTGTTCATTGTAGGTTACTGACCAACTAAATCTGGTAGTGATGAGCGGTTTGAGACCATGTATAAGAAAATCATAGACTAGAGTATTGGATGAACATCGAGAATATCTTCAATAATGAGACTTGGGTAAGTTGGGCTAATGGTCGGCATCTAAACATGTATTGAATGGGTGAAAAGTTTAAGGTAGGAAAGCTAAGGTCGAAGTGGAAGTAAAGCAAGCAAGAAGAGTGATAAACTAGCACTTAAGCACCTAGGGTAGAATGTTCTTGATTCCTCTTAGGAAACTAAAGGAAATAATGGGACTTAAGAGGTTGCCCCACCATATGCACATATACTTTTGAATACTTCATACAAGGAAGGGAAAGGTGCATACTCACTTGCTAAGGGAAGCCAGTGGCTCTTATTAGGGGGCCGATATTGAAGCCACCACTCGAGTACAAACAATGACTGGGGTGGATGAGACTTTTCTCTTAAGGGCCTACCATTGATGGATTCATGGAATTCCTTTATGGTAACATTCCTAAAATTAAGGATTAGGCTTGACTAGATATCTATAATGCCTCATCTCGGTGACTAGATTATCAAAAAATCATTGTCTAATAGCCTAGGTCAAAGGGCTTTGGCGGAATGACTTCTCATGTATGCTACTTTGGGTCAACGCGGACACATTAAAATACCTGATAACATTTGAAAAAACGGATATCATATCTTGAAACAAAGAAACATACATGATTTGTTCGAATTGACCAATTCTATAAATCACATATCAAAAATAAATTAGTATATAAGCGATAGAGATTAATCATAATGGAAAGTCAATATATACAAATATATACATCACAACTGTCACATAGGGTTAGACATCATAAAAAACATATTAATATATACATCAATACAAATATCAATCAAAAATCTCTACATCCAAAAAATGACATCAGTTGTCAAGTCATATATATACAATATCAAACAAGCACAACTGCTCCAAAATCTATAGACTATAGGGACAACTCTGCTATATAACCATTCCAAATGAATCGAACTGAACAACGCAGGTTGATCTTTATTATTCGGATCAAGTCTTCCAAAACAATGTTGATTATAACATAATATACATCATGAGTGATCTCATCAACAATATGCTGCAAAGTCGCAACTAAAAAGTGTACAAGAGTAATCATCCTATGAAGGGACAATCCTCAGTCTGACCCAAGGAGATGTCGCAAAACAAAACCTCGAGCCAGGCTAGAAATCTAGCTATGAGTATAACCGCATCATAAACAATAAATATATAGTGTCATGTATAATGGTGACGTTTTCAAACACATATATGTTACTCACACCATAGCAAATCCCGCCAACAATTCATTTTCATAATCCAGTGTAATACATGTGTCAAGGCTCTATTCATCATGACTCACAGCTGCAAGTCTATTTAACTTGGATAGCACATCCTATAAAGATTATATAAGTTGCTTTTTATTGTATAATTACAATTATTCATTCAAATCATTCACTTTATGAAATTGGCATTTTCTACCTTTTCTTATAGGAGTGTTGTATCATACTCTCTTCTGTGAGTTCGTAGTAGGAAAAGACATTGGAAATCCCTTCTAGATCTACCCTCTATTAGATTACCTATCTCAACTAGCATCCCAATCTTCTCCACCCATACACTTTCAATTAGTTATGAGTGCACTTCACACGATTCCTTAGTTGCACCTACACCTCCGGCATCTAAAGGCATGTTAAATCTTAGTTATGCTATAGTCGACTTTAAGTCTCCATCATGTGGTACAATTTTTCTTCATTTGCATTACGCCTCCAAAAATCTTTGGTTTCTTCATATGTCCATGCAATATATCATTTGGACATAGTAACGCTGGACAAGCTCTTTACGATTCGAGTTGCGGCCCTTGAATTAGTCCACTAGAATGAATCCATAATCATCATGTATATAAATCAAGCATTCAAAACTAAATAAGAAAAATAAAGAAAAATCCAAATAGATTAAACATGTACCTACCAAATCTTGAATAAATCAAGATATGTCCTTCTAATTTGCTCTTCGATCTCCCAAGTACAATCCTTGGGGATACTTGGCCACTAAATTTTAATTGTCGAAACCTACTTGTTCCTTGGCTACTTTATCTTCAAGTGTATGATCCATGAAGTTTTTGTGGAATAAGATAAATCAAGCCACACATCTAACTCTTGAATCTATCATAGCTTTATTATCGTATCTTAGTCATGAATACACTTTCTTAGTCATGAAATGTGAAATGTGTTGTGAACTTTAGATAAATATTCGGGTCACTCTAATTGGTATGCCGGTGGACCTACTCATTGGACAATGGAATATGGACTAGCAAATCGCAGAGCAAGTTTGGTCATCTTACCAAATAAGATTACTCTTTTCATTAGAGATATTTTCAAAAATACTTTATCTCTAACGAAAAATTCCAAATCTCTTCAATGCTTGTCGACATAGCTCTTCTACCTTGACTAAGCTATTTTAACCTTTTTTTATGATACTTGTCTTCTCATTTGTCTCACTAACCATATTTGGACCAGAAGTCAATCAATCGTCTGTCTTTAGCCAACGGGTTGGAGACAGATCGGGTCTTTCTTATAAAGCTTTGAAAGGATCCATTCTTATACTTGCTTGAAAGTTGTTGTAGGAGAACTCAGTAAGATGAAGATATTCTTCCCACGAATCTTCGAATTACAAAACACAAATCTTGAGAAGATCTTCAACAACTAGGTTAACTCTTTCTATCTATCCATCTATTTGAGGATGGTATGCAATACTTAGAATGAGTTGAACTCCAAATGTAATTTATAAACTTTTCCTAAAAGACTGTCAAATAAGGGATCACGATCACATACAATACCCTTTGGGATTTATGCGGTCAAACTATATGCTTTATAAACAAGCTAGCTAAATCTTTGCAGTTTATTTAACTCTAACTAGAATAAAATGAGCACTTTAGATGAGTCGATCGACTATCATCCAAATACTTTTATTTCCATTTCTTGACCATGGAAGTTCATCAGTAAAATCCATAAAGGCCTATTCTCATTTCCACTATGGTACTTTAAGAGGTAGAAGTAATCCACTAGGCTTTTGATTTTTGCTCTTACTAATTGGAATGTAACTCATCATTCACATACTTGTCAATTTCTCACTTCATGCCTTCCTAATATTACATTCTCTTCGTATCCTTATACATCTTTATACCACCAGGATGTGTAGAAAAGATAGATCGAAGACACTCATTGTGCATTTCTATCTTTGGATTAGCTACGTTGGTAATACACAACCTTCTTCCATATCTTAGATGTCCATTTTAGTCAAGATCAAATATGCAAAGGTCATCAGAAACATCTCCACTCCTTAATCTACTAATTCGATCCTTTAGTACAAGATTCTCTCGTTATCTAGCCAGAATCCAATCGAGTAAACTCAGTTGAACTCAAAACTAGCTAATATAGTCGTCTTCTTACCTATCTCCCAGAACTAAAGGTCATATAAAGATATAACTCTATATATTTCCATTATGTTATCATCATGGATACCACTGCTTGATGTTCCTGTTAAGAGGATCAACTACTTTATCCCTTTATGGGGAGTATGTTAAATATCTAAATCATAAGAAGCTAAAAATTCAAGCCATTGCTGCTACCATATATTCAGATCCTTCTGAAAAAATAAATGTTTTAGCAAATTATTGTCTGTATATAAAACAAACCACTTGCCTAATAATAGTGCCAAAGCTTCAAAGAAAACACTACTTCTACCAACTCAAAATAACGAGCGGCACATCTAACTTCATTTGGTATGTGCTACCTGGACGAGTATGCTATTGCTCTTTCTTTTTTACATCAGCACAACACCATGACTTATCCTATAGGTATCTGTATAAAATATCAGATCCTGATTTCCTTCAGGAAATATTAAAACTTGAAGCGAATATATTGGAAAAGTCTTTGCAAATCCTATTAAAATTCTAATTTTAGTTACTTATTTGCTTCCACTTCTAAACTGCTTTGACCTTAGCTGGGTCGACTGAGATACTTTTTTCAAACATAATATGTCCTATGAATTTGACTATTTTCTGCCAGAAATTACATTCTAAAAAAATTCCCTTGAGTTTGTGTTCTCTTTCTAACTCCACTTACAAATGAATTGCACAATCTTCCTTTAGCTCTAAGTAAACGAGAATACCATGAATAAAAACTAGGATAAACTTGTCTAGATAACTTGTAAAAAACTCTATTCATTGGATCTATAAAATAAGTTGGAGCATATGCAAATTCAAATGGAATCACTAATCATTCATATGATCCATATCTAATCCATAATGCAGCAACAAAAATACAATCTTCAGCCAGTCTAAGCTAATGAAAACAAGTTGTTAAATCAAGCTATGACAATACTTTGGTACCGCTCAGTTGATTAATTACATCATCAATTCTTGGCAATGGATATTTATTCTTAACCGTGAGATCATTTAGCTTATTGTAGTCTATATAGAATCACAAAGACCCACCCTTCTTCTTAAAGATAAAGCTGATACACCCTATGGAGAACTACTTAGTCTAGTAAAATTCTTCTGCCCAAGTTCCTCTAACTAAATTATCAACACCTCCATTTCTTTAGGGAACATTCAGTTAGGTGGTCTACTGAATGGTTGGGAACTAGGAATAAGATCTATCCTAAACTTAACTGCACTTTTAGAATGTAGACTTGTAATCGAGTAAAAAATATTACAAAATTCTCTAACAACTGGACTCTAATGTATTTCGTCCTTTTGATATTCCATAGCACACAAAGAAAATCTAAAACTGACACTCGAAGCTTCTAATGTGATCAAAATTCATTCAATGTGATCGGGATGATAAATAGTACTTACCTACTCAGCATAGAATAATCAAGCTTGATGCCACTCAAGCCAGTCCATTCCAAGGATAATTCCAATATTCAAAGAATCTATAACAAATAGATCTCACGAGAAAAGATAACCAAATAAACGAACAAAGACTCCACAACACTTTGTATCTAGAGAAGCGTAACCTTCAACTGGGTTAGTAACTCTAAGAGAAGTGATAAGAATAGAAACATCCAATTTTAACTTCTGTACTATTTTTTGACACAAATGAATGAGAAGCACCTGCATTAAAAGAACTCTAATGTGAAAATCATGCCATAATATGATACCATCTAAGACTGAGACCAATTTCCCCTTGTTTGGCACAAAACTGGGTCCTTCAATAATGAATACCTAGCCTTGGTTTGTCTCTTAGGCTACTTGCACTAGTTTCAAAATGACCCACTTTATCATAATTACAGAATTTCTTTGTTCACTCTTGGTCCTCTTTTTACATGCATTTTCATAATGATCTTTCTTTCTACAATAGTGACATTCAACCTAGGATCATTTAGGTTACTTCTTCTACTCTGTATGTTGCCGTTGAAATGATTTTTAATTATTCTTGAATTTCTAGTAATTTGAATTAAAGAATGACCATTTACCTTGTTGAACTTATTGAGTAGACTGCCTATATAAGGTTGAATCACGATCATGCACCATCTCATATCTCAACGACATATCAATTATTTCTTCAAATGGACATCTCAACTAAGTAATATATCACTCAATTCCAAGTTTATGTCCAAAATTTTTTTTTCATTCTTTTCCAATAGTGAACTAATCAATGCCAGTCCATATCTTGAAAGAGCATTAAATTTATCTGCATATTCAATTGTTTATGAATTCCTTTTGGTTAGATATATAAATTTCCAAAGTAGAGTTTCTTTATAGATTAGAGAAGAAAATAAGCTTTAAGCAGATCTTTAAATCCTTGGAAAGCTATTTCTTCTAATGGTGTTTCTGTTACGATGTCATCGTATCAATCCAAGGCAGTAGAATATAATTGGCAAGAAGCCAATCTTATCTTGTCTTGGTTGGTCAAACCAAATCATTAAAAAAAATTCATAAGTTCTCAATCGAGCATGAACACCAATTATACCTTCATCTCTTGACAATGGCTTTCCTCCCAAACTTGTATAGTCCTGTAAATCTTTGTGAATTTCATTCTAGGATTTAGATTCTATAACAACCCATGTTTTACATTTCGAAGGATCATAAAATATTACTTTTAATTCCAAATTGGGCTATATGATGCTATAACTTTGGAGAATGTTGATTATTGGCATTTTTGATCCACAGTAATTTTATTTGATGGTTTTGACCCTTAAATTTTCTAAGGGCTATAACTTTTGATAAAAGCCGAATTAAGTATCGAGACCACTTCCATTGAAAAATATGATGGTTTCTCTTTACATAGAGTGTTATAATTGCTTTTTGGACTCACCATTTAGAAGATATGTCCATTTAAATTTGAATAGTTTTTAAAAAGCTTTATGAGTAATTAATGAGGCTCATTTTAAGCCTAAAGGCCCATATCTATATTCATGCCTAATGGAGTTCAACGGACAGCCTCCATCCATCATCCAAAAAGTAGTTCTATCCACCATTAATTATCTCCATAGCCAAAAAGCAACCAAATTTCTTACTTTGATTAACCAAATCCTATCATTAGAGGGAAATTAGCAAGGAGATTAGCGTAGTTACTATTTGGGGTTGATTGGGAATCATGAGGGCTACTAGTCATTACGAGATTTCATTGGTATTTGTGCATTAGTTGATTTTCGTTGGTGCTTTACACTTCTCACTTTTCTATGCCAGTTTATATAGTTAAAAATGCTATTTTAAATGTTAAACAATTTCTAACTTAGATCCCAAATTATCAAAAAATTAAAATTTACTTTAAAAGATAAATTTTGATTTGTTTTGAGTGTCTGACCATACCGGTCATCATTTTCTACATTTATGGATCTAGGATGCAATAAATGCTTCAATTATGTTTGAATTATTATATATGATGCTTGGATGTTATATAATACTTGTATATAGTTATTTGATTGTATTTTATCCATTTGAATGTGATTTGGGAGTCATTATCATTTGGGTGAATCGACTAGTAAAAGTGCTTGAAATGTAATGCAATATAAATAGAGTGATCTAAATGCCTAGGAAACCTACACTTTTGATCATAAGTGATTTGGATTTGGAATGATGTGGTTCTAGTAAGTTTAAATATGGTTGGGGGTGGGTTGAAAACCAGTTGGTGGTAGAGATTGCTTCAGGAATTAGGCCAAGTTACTTCAAGTCTTGAATAGGAACTCGGCTGAAATCTTGGCTGAAATGAAGGACCTTTAATGGTATGACGTAAGGAAGGTTTCGGGCATGGGGATGACTGAAGGTTTTGTGCACTTAAGAAAATTTTAACATAGGAAAAGTGGGTATAGTGGGCTTCGAGTCAATGGCACAAAAATTTTCGACAATGGGTGCTTAACTTTAGGACAAAGAAAGGATGTTGAAGGATTTTTAATCTTAAGCACTTAGCCAATTTTTGCTAACTAATATGGTCAATGATGACCATGTAAGATGGATAAAGATTTCAAAGGAGGCCTTAAGGATCATGTCATGAGTATTTCTTCATTTATTCGATGCTTGGTTTTGATGTTATGGCTCTATGATGAGCAGTTTTGATAGTGAAGCGATGGCATGACACTTCAACATGATGCCTTTGGGACTTTAACTAAGGGACTCTATGACTTATGATAGTTATCTAGAAATGTTTTGATGAAAATGACTTGATGATGGGAGGTTTTATGATGATCCATAGGGAAAAGTTCAATGATGAGAACTTGTGGGTGGAACGATGATGTATTCTACTATTGAGATGAATGAAACAAAATGATGATGTGTTTACTACAAAGACGTGTTCAACATGATCATTGATATTTAGATTTTTTGAGTATGCTCGTAATATGGGGATATGTGCGGTTGCTCACTTTGATTTTTGATGTTGATCTCAGGTCGTAGATGTGATCTATCTTACCTTGGAGTTTTACGACATGAATCTAGTTCCTAGCCTTATAAAGTAGCATAGATTCGAGCATTGAGGAACTGAGACATTGAGTATCTTTGGCTGCTTGATGGGTTTATATAAGCCAACATATGTCTAACACACCTCATTCATGTGAGGATTATTTATTGGATGATATGTTTGCTATGTTTGTTTACAACTCTAGAGATGTCACATGACATAGGTATTGTAAACTTAGGTACCTAGACACCCATATGACGATGATGAAAGTAGATTAGCATATATTATTATGTGCTAAGCCTTGGATGTAGGGACGGGACATGTATGATTCTCCATACCTTATGCCTTATATTTTACTATTTTTACTTTTATAGTATTTTGAAATTGTAGATCTCTCATACTAGACTGTTGTCTAATTAAAGATTTTATGTTTTTCTTCTTATTATCTTGAGTACTCTTAAATGAATAGATTACATAGTACGTATGGGATAGCATATGGCATTGTACAGATGCCTACACTTTCACATATTATATTTTGGCTTATTAATGCTTATATTCAGCTATGCATCCCTATGGCGCTTTAAAGATGCTTTATTCTATTTAGAGATGATACATTTGGGTTTATTATTTGATGTTTAAACTCTACAATCTTTGTATATAGCTATGATGAACCTGTTCACTTTGATTATATTGTTCATTTGGTTATTATTATCTTGCATGTCTTATATATGTGATTGGGTACTATATTTTATTCTTGTGTTGTGAGATATACGATATTTTTTATTTGGATGATTCTACTTTACCTCGACCCTTGACAACCAACCTGCATCGGTTGTATACTATTATAGCATGCTCTATAGGTTAAACTTTTGGGTACCAAAGGTGTAAGGCGGTCATCATATTTAGTACCAAAGCGAGGTTGCATAGTTAACCTATGGATACCGGATCCATCAAAGAAAAGGAGGGATTATTGCCTTAGGATGGATCAAGTGTCTATGAGAGAGCATATTTGTTAGATATTTTCAAAACTATATAGAAGATTATAGTATATAAAATGAGCTAGTAATCGAGAAATGCTACTAGAACTCTTTAGAGTAGGAGAAGGGGCAGATCGGGGGAGTAATCCTATTATCAAACCATGTTCACTAAGGTGATGAGGAACATGTTGCAAATGCTCAAGTAGCTACTCCAGATGTTTTTATTGGTGGGGGTGCTCAGGTGCAGGCATCCAGAGCTGACTTTGCCAAACTAAATAAAGACTAAGCTAGTGTTGGTGGCAAACCATTCCAAAGGATGGAGACAGCTATGAAAGTGCAGGATTGGTTAAACACTTAAGAATGTATTTTTGATTTTTGGATTTGGATGACGCAATGAGAAGGAGGTTGGCCTTTAGAAAACTCTAATGAAGGGTGATGAATTAGTGGAATGCACTTCAAGCTACTACTCCCAAGAATCAGTTCACTTAGGATCAGTTCAAAGTTCAGTTTGAAGAGAAATTCATAGTGACGACTCAAAAGTCAGTATTTTTCTTTAATTATATAGATCTAAAGTAGGGGACTTGTCTATTTTAGAGGAAATTGCTGAGTTTGAATCTTTGTCGAAGTAAGAGATTTCTTTCATTGACACTCCATTAAATAAGAATAAGAAGTTTATTGTTGGCTTAATGATCCCTTGGGGAGCGATCGTGTAATGCTCTACCTCTATGTCCACAATAACAAATTACTAAGTCATATCATATGTCAATATGGGAATAAGGCAGGTTAGGAGCGACTGTCCACGAATATTTCTTTGGGCGAGCATCAGCACGTCGAATAGGGTGATAACATTTTTTCTGAAGTAAATTCGACGTGTATGAGCCAAGCACAAAATAATACTATGGTGGCTAAAAAATCAATTTAAACCAATATAAAATTATAACAGAACACGGAATCACAAAGAGCAGTGGTACACTAGATAAGAAGTTTTATACATATATCCAATACAATTTTACAAAGGTGATCATACAAAATCTTCCTAAATTACAAGAAAGAGTACAAATTTATACCTAAATGATTACACGTGTTATAGGTCACTCTATTAAAGAAAGTGCATATAAATCCAAGGTCTAAACAATGGTAAAGATATTCTATAGGAGCATATATCTTCAAGCTAGGCCACTTTAGCAGTCGTCGAGAATTAATACATGAAATCTTGGCCTAACCTAAGTATTATATAAAATAATAAATTGGTCAGTTCGATTCTAATCCAAATCAGTGGAATAGTAGTAAGCATGATATATGGATTATAAGCGCTTTATCAAGTCTGATCCCTTGCATTAAATCAAACTCAAGAAAATGGCATCGCATAAGGGTGATTTCACTATATTGAATACGCCAAAATAATGGCTTTACTAAATTGAATTATCAGACATAGTGAATAGTCAAAGTTCAAGAATGAATGTTCCACATTTGGGAATAAACCATAGACAATCAAATGGTAATAAGCCAAATTGACAAAACCAAAATAACACAAATGTAGAATACAATAGCCTATGATTTTTATTTGATGATAATAAATATATATATATATATATATATATATATATATATATATTCATTTATATGTATTTATTATTGTACTATTTTATTTTTCCACATAATTAAATAAATATTTGTTGAATAAAATAAATAACTTGGAATTCATATTAAAACAAATATTTTGTTCAGATAAATATTTTATTTCAAATTCAAATAGTACAAATTTGAGCTATCACTACATTTACACATTTTCAATATATACAATTTTACATATTTTACCTCTCTACATAATTCACTCAACACTCATACACTTGATCTTGACTTGCTCCAGTTTGTGTCCAGCCATCTGTTATACATATCAAATAAATAACGCAGTAAATTGGAAAAAGAAAAAAAATTGCAAAAGTAAAATTGAATTTAAGATATATTTTTGCCTCGGGTATTTAGGTTGTTTCTTTTCATATTTTCTGATAGGGACCAAATATATGTGCACGAACAACTTGTAATATTCACAGTGTATCACAAGGCTGTTTCCCGATTCCATCTCACAAACTAGTGCAAAGGCACACATGTACAAATCGAATATAAATCGTTATGGCACATATATTGCACAATTACACATATATACATGCATATATATACATGAATATGTGCATGATATTTCAAAATCAAAGTGCAATCGCACTTCAGAGGCAACCCAAACCATACTTCACAAATAAGTTAACATGAATATAAAGGATAGGTAAGCAATAAAGCATGCAACTACAACAGACTTCAAGTCTAACAAAGCAACATAGGATGACACACATGAATCATTCAAGACACGAACATAGCAATTTAAAGACATGATCACAATGTGACACAGACCACCAAATGTACAAATCGAACTATGACTAAAAAACATGAAATAGACGCAACGTAATAGTGGCCAAAGTAGTGTAGAACAATCTGGTGCAACATAACATTAAACTCATCAATGCAGACCTATGCAAGCTCAGTTTCAATATGTACAGCATGAGGAACCGGTCAAACATTCTCAGACTTCAGAGATCACACAAACATGAATGCAAAGCAACATTAATGAGACCAGAACTCACACCAGACTTCAAATCAAAACAATACGGCCTCAACATGCACACGTGTATAAATAAGTTAACATTAATACAAAAGACTCGAAAAACAATAGATCATGCAACTACAACAGACTTCAAGTCTAACAAGACAACATAGGGTGACACACATGAATCATTCAAGACATGAACATAGCAAGTTAAAGACATGAACACAACGCAACACAAACCACCAAATGTACAAATGGAACCATGACTACAAAACATGAAACACAGGCAACACAGTAGTGGCTAGAGCAGTGCAGAACAATCTAGTGCAACATAACATCAAAATTCATCAACGCAGACCTATGCAAGCTCAGTTTCAACATGTACAACATGAGGATCTAGTCAAACATGCCCAAACTTCAAAGATCACATGAACATGAATGCAAAGCAACCTCAGTGAGACCAGAACTCACACCGGACTTCAAATTAAAACAACACATCATCAACACAATGGTACAAATGAAGTCTCGACCAAAAAATGAAACCACCACTACAACCAGACTTCACAAGCACGGTGACATATGCAAAACACATGGATATATCGAAGAAACTATAAATAGAACTCAAAGAAAAATCAGAATGTAGTGAAAAGTGAGGAGGCATCAATGCATATGGTCAGGCATACAAGAGCACATATATTTATATACATATGCAGCAGAGAATGCATCAAAAATCAAAAAGCAAACAGTTGAGGATGACAACACACAATCAAAGGCAATGTAGAGAATCTCACACACATGGATGCAAACAAAACAGTTCAATAAGTTATCATACACATAATCATCCAGGTCGAAAATGTTCCAAGCAAAGGAAACAATCGTTGGCAATACCAAAGACGAAGTCAACAAGTCAAGGCCGAGATAAAAATCAATAGTTGTCAAACATAGTTGAAGATATTTAAAAAAATTGATATATTCGTACGTATATCAACCGATGCCAAAGTCATAGCAGAAAAGATCGAAGAAAATTCAAACTCATAAAGCAACGCGTATACACTGAACAAGTCAAAAATCATCTCATCGTTCAAGCAAGAATCGAATGGCCAAGCAAAGTATTTGAAGAATTCAAGTTAAAAAATATGAACGAGAATATATAAGGCTTTTATCTCTATTTAACAAAATATTATCATCAGAAAATCACCATTCGAATTCGAGATAAAATCAGAGAGCATGCTTAGAACAAACCACAGAAAATATCCAAAACTCGAATCGGGAAAGTCAAGCATAATCAAAATCACAAAGGGGCAAAATCACCTACTGAATATATGAGCTCGACTAAATTAAAATGACCATGTGCATTGTATAGCCAAAGAATCGATTGATAAGGCAAGTCTAAGTGAATTTATCGCTGCAATCGATCGAAGTGTTTCGACATCTTCAGTCTTCACTAAAACCCTAGTTTGTAAAGAGCAACAAAAAGGAATGGCAAAAAGTACTCAAAAGAAAAATAAAAGGGGGGATAATTTTTAATTATTACATTAGGTCACGTCTTTTGTTTGCATTGGGCTTTAGTTATACGAATTGGGTTTTGATTTTTTTTAGTTTATTTTATTTGTAATTTCCTTTATAAATTTGGAAAAATTCAAGTTGTGTAACTAGGTACGAACTACGGTTGTGTAGTTCGAGAATTCGCAACTCAGTGGCTGAGTTGTAGCAGGATTTTAAGCTTAGAGTTAGGTTAATCAAGTTAGCGGGTGTCACAAGTTTACATGTGTTTGTAAGCGTTTGATTACTTAATCTCTAGTAGAAACCTAGGGGGCAACACGTAGGCATGTTTTTTCCTAAGCTGGGTAAATCTGTATGTGAACTCTACTACATTACTTTCTTTTATTATTTTTATTTTCACATTAATTTTTAGTACACCCTATTCACCACCTCCCCTCCCCTTCCAGGATGAAAACGATCCTACAAGTGGTATCAAAGCTAGGAAACAAACAATTTTGTTTTAAAATTTTGATTTTTTAATTGCTTCTTTTAATAATGCTTTTGCTGAAGGTTTGTCCATAGTTAGACCACTCATGTTCAATAGTGAATATGCTTATTGGAAAAATATGATGAATTTTTTTTGAAAACCATATATGCATGGAATATTGTTGAAACAGGATATAGGACACCAACAATAATGGTAAATAATCAAGAAGTTGAAAAATCTATGGATCAATGGACGGATCTTGAAAATAAACTGCAAAATGCTAATGCTAAAGCTATGAATTCTATTATTTATTCATTAGATCAAATTGAATTTAATCATGTCTCACAATATCTAACTGTATAGGAAATTTGGTACACACTTGAAGTGACTCATAAAGGAACCTCTCAGGTTAAAGAATCTTGCCTTGCCATGCTTAGTAGCGAGTACGAGAACTTTACACTGTCCAAGGATGAAAGTGTCAAAGAAATGTATGGATGACTTTCTAATCTTGAATATAAATCAAAATCCCTAGGAAGACCATACACAGAGTTGGAAATAGTTCGAAAAATCCTTAGAATTCTTCCATGAAATTTTGAAGCAAAAGTGACTGCCATTCAAGAATCAAAGAATTTGAAACAGTTAGAGTTGAAGAACTCATTGGAAATCTCATCACTTATGAGCTAGAAATCAAATTCAAGGAAGAACGTGGAGGAGGTGATATGCGAAAGAAATCAATAGCTCTCAATGGAATAATAGAAAGTGAAGATGATGATGATGATGATGGAGCAGCCAAACTGGTAATAATAGTAAAGAGATTAAAAAGGTGGAACATCAAGTATGGAAATCCGGCCCTAAATCAACAATTAAAGAGCAGAATAATCAAAGTTCTAGACGACTCAGAAAAGTAGAAGATCATTTGTCACAAGTGCAATAAAACTGGTCATATCAACCCAAATGTTCCTCAATATCTATTCAGCAAAGGAAAGAAATCGAAAAGGAGAATTTTTTCGGCTACTAAGGATGAAAGTAATGAAGATGATGAAAGCACTGGCAGTGAGAGTGATAGCATAAATCTATGTCTTCGAGATGAAATAAGTGATAGCGATGATGACGAGCCAAGCGAGATATCAAAACTTACCCACTCTCAATTACTTATATATTTTCATGAAGTAAAAGGCTATTTCAAAAGACTTAGGGAGAAGTACGCTAAAATTGAATCACAAAGAGATGGTTTGATAGTACTAAGTAGGCAGCTTGATCAATTGGTTAATACCAATCAAAATAAGAGCCTTAAGTGTGATAAGTGTCCATTATTAGAAGAGGAAATAAAAAAATTAGAAATTTAAAAATTTAGAAATTAAAAAATTAAGTTGCTTGAAAATGAAATTCTGATTTTGAAAGAAAGTGAAAATACTAGGAGAGAAAATTCTATTAAAAAGTGCACTTAGTTATTGAATGAAAATGAATCCCTCAAGTCATATGTCCAACAATTGTCTACAACTTTAGAAAAATTCTCCAAAGGAGAAAGATCACTAAATATGCTACTAGGAAAACAAACTATTAATATTGTTAGACAAGAACTTAGGTATACTCAATCTGAAAAAGTTAGAAGCGAAACCAATTATGTCAATTCCAAGTGCATAATTTGTGGAAAATTTGGACACAATCATAACAATTGCTGGTATAGATCCAAACACATGAAAACAATAGCAATTAAGGTTCCTAAAGGCACGAATGTAAAATCTCTTAAAACCAAACAAATCTGGATACCAAAAGGAACAGACCTAAATTGTTTTGATTCTATGCAAACTTGTTTTTCAAAATCATTTGTCACTAACAGTCATGGAACTATAAAAAAATAGGTTACAAAATCTTTTCTCGTGTAGGTGTGTTGACAAGCTAAGGTACGGCAAGAGTGGTACCTCACATGATGGGTGACAAATTAAAGTTCCTTAGCCTAGAGAAGTATAAAGGTGACAGAGTCATAATGGGAAACAACGATGTATTATATGTTGAAAATCTGCACTATAATTTGATTTTAATCGGGCAGTAAGAGAAAAGGTGATCAACTGGGAAAATTCAAAAAATCATTTTTTTTCATGTCAAGAACACTGTAAGTACCTCTAGAGTCCTTGAACTGTTCATATGGATTTGTTTGGACCTAACAATATTGCAAGTCTAGGTGGTAAGAGATATTGTTTTGTATTGGTTGATGATTACTCTAGATACATGCGGGTATACTTCTTTATCTTACTGCTTCTAGACCAAACATTATGTTCTCTGTTTGCTTATGTGCACGGTATCAGTCAAATCCAAAATACTCTCATTTAAAAGCTATAAAAAGGATTATAAGGTATCTGTTGCATACCCCACGGTTTGGTTTACGATATGATAACTTTAAGTTAAAGGGGTATTCAGATGAAGATTATGCTGGTAGTCTAGTTGATAGAAAAAGTATTGGTGGAACGTGTTTTATGTCGGGACATTCGTTAGTTGCATCTCATTACCAAAGAAAATATCTGCACAAATTTCATATTAATTGATTTTCAGTTAGCAGACACTTTTACAAGACCCCTTT
This sequence comes from Allium cepa, assembly GCA_030765085.1. NCBI lineage: Eukaryota > Viridiplantae > Streptophyta > Magnoliopsida > Asparagales > Amaryllidaceae > Allium > Allium cepa. The sequence continues at coordinate 890,102,104 of CM060934.1, read as the reverse complement.
CAGAAAATAGTTTTTTGTCGACTTCATCTTACTTTAGGCATTTTAGAAATTTGATTTTATATTTTTGAATTTGATCTTAAGTGTCTATGTTAACTAATCTGACTCCCTATTAATTATCAAAAAGATAAATAGTGACTAAAAAAAGTGACGAGTGTTGATTTTAATCATACATTATGACTTGAGACAGTATATGTAGTAAATTTCTTTAAAAATTTAAACAAAATTTGTAATAACTTTGGTCGGTAAAAATTCCATGACTATCTCTATTCCTGTCATATTTATTCGACTATCACTCATATAAATCCAATACAGTATGTCAAGATGTGGTATTTAAATAGGAAATTATTATTTTAAATTAATTAGCGATAAAATCATCCAAAAGTTTTCACTCTCGTTTAAAAGTTCTCATGGCTATGCGTTGGTGAACTACTTGGAATCTCTGATTATGTTCTTTCATGGTCAATTAAAAGTCCTCACGGCTATGCATGTATGGAACACATATCAAAATTGTTTGAAATAGGCGAGTTGATTCTAACCCTATTTAAAAGCCCTCATGGTTATGTGTGGTTAGAAGATGCTTGGAATTCATTTTTTGATAAAAATTGAGAATACTACTAATCTCATTTAAAAGTCCTAACGGTTATGCTTCGTTAGTAATTATTTAAATTCCTGTCATAAATATACCACAAATAGACACGACTATATGGTTTTCTATGCCGACATCACCCCTATCACTCCAAAATAGTATATGCGCCTAACAGAGTATGTATGATTTTTGTTTGATTTTTTATTGAATTTAATATTTATATTCGATTAAGTATTAATGTTGCATTAATGTGGTGGCAAATAAGTCACATTTTTTATTCTTATCTAGGTTTAGCATATTTGTTTTTTATTTTCATATTTTCCTTTTATTTTCGTGCATATGTGAAAGGGGAGCTTTATTGTAGGGGGAGCATTCAAATATGGGGAGCTAATAGAATTCATCATGACCAAACATTTAATAGAGTCAAAATCTTAATATATGTTTGTTATCATCAAAAGGGGAAGATTGTAGAATACAATAGCCTATGATTTTTGTTTGATGATAATAAACATATATATATATATGTTAAAATGTAATTATTATTGTACTATTTTTATTTTTCCACGTAGTTAAATAAATATTTGTTGAATAAAATAAATAACTCGCAATTCATATTAAACAAATATTTTATTCAAACAAATATTCTATTACAAATTCAAATAGTACAATTTTGAGCTCTCGCTACATTTACACATTTTCAATATATACAATTTTACATATTTCACCTCTCTACATAATTCACTCAACACTCATACACTTAATCTTGACTTGCTCCAGCTTGTGTCCAGCCATCTGTTATACCTGTCAAATAAATAACGCGGTAAATTGGAAAAGGAAACAAATTTAAATTGCAAAAATAAAATTGAATTTAAAATTTATTTTTGCCTCAAGTATTTGGGTTATTTCTTTTTGTATTTTCAGACAGGGACCAAATATATGTGCACGACCAACTTGTAATATTCATAGTGTATCACTATGAATGTCATAAGGCCATTTCTCGATTCCATCTCACAAACTTGTGCAAATGCACACATGTGCAGATTGAATATAAATGGATATAGCACATGTATTACATAATTACACATATATACATGCATAAGTATGTAGGTATATCCATGAATATGTGCATGATATTTCAAAATCAATGAGCTATCGTAGTTCAGAGGCAACCCAAACCATACTTCATAAACAAGTTAACATGAATACAAAGGACTCAACAAACAATAGAGGATGGAACAATAACAGACTTCAAGTCTAACAATACAACACTGGGTGACACACATGAATCATTCAAGACATTAAAGACATGAACACAATGCAACACAGACCACCTAACGGACAAATGGAACCATGACTACAAAACATGAAACAGAGGCAACATGGCAGTGGCCAGAGCAGTGCAGAACAACCCAGTGCAACATAACATCAAAACTCATCAATGCAGACCTACGCAAGCTCAGTTTTAACATGTACAACATGAGGAACTAGTCATACATGCTCAGACTTCAAAGATCACACAAACATGAATGCAAAGCAACCACAATGAGACCAGAGCTCACATCGGACTTCAAATCAAAACAACACAGCCACAACACAACTATACACATGAAGTCTCGACCAAAAAATGAAACCACCACTGCAACCAGACTACAAGCATAGTGACATATAAAAAACACATGGATGTATTGAAGAAACTGGAAATAGAACTCAAAGCAAAATCAGAATGTAGTGGAAAGTGAGGAGGCATCAATGCATATGATCAAGCATACAAGCGCACATACATTTATATACATATGCAGTAGAGAACACATTAAAAATCATAAAGCAAATAGTTGAGGGTGACAACACACAATCAAAGGCAACGTAAAGAATCACACACACATGGATGCAAACAAAACAGTTCAACAAGTTATCATACACACAAGCATCCAGGTCGAAAATGTTCCAGGTAAAGGAAACAATCATCGGCAATACCAAAGACGAAGTCAACAAGTCAAGGCTGAGATAAAAACAGGGGTCAAACATAGTTGAAGATATTTAAAAAAATTATATATTCGTACGTATGTCAACCGATGCCAAATTCATAGCAGAAAAGATTGGAGCAAATTCAAACTCATGAAGTAAGCGTATACACTGAACAAGTCAAAAATCATCTCATCGTTCAACCAAGAATCGGATGGCCAAGCAAAGTATTTGAAGAATTCAAGTCAAAGAATATGAACTAAAATATGGGGTCTTTATCCACATCTAACCCAATCTCATCATTGGCAAATTACCATTCGAGTTCGAGACAAAATCAGAGAGCATACTTAGAACAAACCATAGAAAATATCCAAAACTCGAATCAGGCAAGTTGAGAAAAATCAAAATCGTAAAGAGGCTAAATCACCTACCGAATATTGGAGCTCGACTAAATTGAAGAGTCTGTGCACATTCTAAAGCCAAAGAATTGATTGACAAGGCAGTTCGAAGTGAATTCATCACTATAATTGATCGAAGTGTTTTAAGGTCTTCAATTTTCACCAAAACCCTAGTTTGTGAAGAGCAACAAAAAGGAATGGCAGAAAGTACCCAAACGAAAAATAAAAGGGGAGACGGTCTTTAATTTTTATATTAGACCGTGTCTTTTGTTTGCATTAGGCTTTAGTTATATAAAAAGGATTTTGATTTTGTTTAGTTTATTTTATTTGTAATTTCCTTTTAAAATTTGGTAAAATTATAGTTGTGTAACTAGGTACGAATTGTAGTTCGAGAATTCACAACTCAGCAGCTGAGTTGTGGCAGGGTTTTGAGCTTAGAGTTAGGCTAATCAAGTTAGCGGGTGTTGCATTTTTACGTGTGTTTGAAAGCATCTGATTACTTAATCTCTAGTAGAAACCTTGGAGGCAGCACATAGGCAGGTTTTTGACGAAGCTGAGTAAAAATATGTGAGAGCTCTACTGCATTACTTTATGTTATTGTTTTTATTTCCACATTAATTTTTTAGTACACCATATTCACCCTCCCCCTCCCTCTGGGGTGAAAATGATCCTACAATAAACATAAATCTAAAATAAGCCATTAATAAAGCCGGCAATCTTGTTATCACAAAATCACCATGTCAACAACCCAAGCTTTCGCCTTAAGTAAGCGAATATCCAAACTACGGTGAATCATAAAGCATAAATCAACCTATAACATTTAATTTACAAAATATATTAAGTGCCACATGATAGACGGCTGAAACCCACCGATTATGCATGCAATTAAGGTATCGTCCTCTCATGGACTACTAGACGAATCTGAAGATTATGCCAAATACTAGACGAGCACGAGTGATATGTCAATTACTAGACGAGCAAAAAGGCTACTCCAAATAGTAATGAGGTGTTGCCCCTCATGGACCATTAGATGAACCTGAAGGTTACGCTAAACACTAGACGAGCAAGAAGACTACACCGATCACTAAACAAACCTGAAGGTTACGCCTAACAGACGAGTGTAATTTACTTCCAAATAGTTACCAAATGGACTTCACTAAAGCGTCCCATACAACCCGGGGAAATTCAAGCGTTTACTAAATGATCGTGAATCCAACTACAGAAGTGAGAGAACAATTGTTAAACATAAGATGCAAATGGAGATAAAGAAGGCATGTTAGAAACCTTCCGTAGAGGCAAAGAATAACAGAAGAAGTAACCTTTCGGTGACATCGAAAGGTTCGCATAACACCCGAGGAAAAGAAGGGCACGGTAACTTTAAAGAAGGGGTTTTCGCATGTATAAAAAGGAAAATACTTATAAGGCCGCTTGACGTAATGAATAGATGAAAGGAAAGAAGAGAACCCCAAGCCTTTTAAATAAAAAGGAAGGAATGCACGAAACAAGTTTGCCGCAAATCTAAACGCTTCAAGCAGACGAAGGGATTCATAACTCGTCATTCAAAGCAAATGTCTTCCAAGAAAGGTAGAAAGAATAGGACCTGAATAGATAACACGGTTGACAACCATTTCGGAAGCATAATGAGCCTTCCTAACCGATTGAAGTATGTGTCTAGTATCTTTCAATAGTATCGAAAGGTTTACATAAAGATAGCATTCATAATTCAACAAAAAGGCTACCTGCCAACAACATTCGAGAAAGGCGTAGCTCTCAAAAATAATTACACAAGGAAACAACCTTCCGACAAGATCGGAAGGTTCATTGTGTCTCTTAAGGAACCAACCTTGTAGGAAGGTGAAGAGCGTATAGATACATTAAGAAACACAATGCCTTCTATGACGCTCAATGGCCCATGACGGTGTGTGAAGAGTAAACCTACTGTTAAAACCGAAAGGTTCGCAACTGCATAGAAGAAGGAACCTTTGGTCCTAATGAAAGCATAAGCCCGAAAGAAGGGCTGCCTATATCTATAAATAAGACCCTAGCGGTCCAGTCTCGGGATCTGATCATCTTCTCATTTCATCTACTCAACAAACTCTACTACCTCTGCTCGACGCATTATAACCCTAATTTTGAAATCAAATTGGGGCTATCTTCTAAAATTTTGTATTAGATTCCATTATGGAGAAATAAGAGAATTGTGGCATGCGATCAACTTGGAATTTGGGGATAATCATGATCAGACGTTAATTTTACATTAACGACTGATCTCGGATGATTTATTTCTTATGTTATTTGTTTATTTTGAGAATATGCCAAGAAATTTTCAACAGACAATCCCATAAGTTTCCCTCTCCTCAATTTAAATATCAACCAAAAGAAGGGGGAATGAAACTTGTGGGATAGTCTTGAATATAAGTTTCATGCATATTGACTCAGCTTTTATTACTGCTTTAAAATGTTTGTATCATGCATTCTTTTTGAAAGGTTTTCATAAGTGGAATGCCAATCTAGAAGGCCGAAAGTATCAAAAGAAGGGAAAATAAAGCAGTCTCATTACTTTCGGTTTTCTAAGGAAATATAAAGAAAAGACAAGGATGATGATCATTTGTAAATGAGCTGACCGAAGGGTTTAAATGGTTTCCTAAACCTTCTGATGGATCGGAAGGTTTAATAAAACCATCAAAATGCTCGCATTGTGAGGTTCAAAGTGCACCGAAAAACTTCGATAGAGGCTAAGTGACTTCTTGAGCTTCTAAGAAACCTTCCGGATTACCCAAAGGTTTAGCAATATTATGGATCCCATCCAGTTGAAATGCTTATATCATACATAAACCTTTCGGTAAGGCCGAAAGTAAGATGGTTCTTTCCCTAACTCCACATAAGAGATAAACACTTGCTTAAAACTTCCGGTATCGATCCCCTCCTATTAGGGTTAGAATTGTGATCGTAAAACCTTCTGACTTATTCATTTCACTCAAGTAATGAAAAATCCACTCAATCGAAAGGTTGAATTCATATGAAAAGTCTTATGAAATGCATCGGGGATGTTGACAAGAGATCTTGTTAACAAACAATAATGATAATAACAATAATAATGATAAAATATTTAGTCGTGTGAGTCTAGAAATTAACCAATAAAGCAAATGTGAACATCTCATTTCATTCGTTTTACTAAATCGTTTAATGAAATTCCTTATTCGAATGAAATAATAGTTATATTTGAAAAAGTTTTTCTTTGAAAATGATTGAAATACTAGTTTAATGACAAAATTAATTTATTAGAAATATAGTTTTATTTGTATAATTAAAAATCTAGTTTAAAATGGTTTAAATGCTTTTTATACATAAATTTACTTCACAAAGTTATTTTTTGACAACTATTCATTTATACAAATTATTTTTGAGAAATTTACCATTTAAACACTTTTAAAATCTATTGTATGTGTGTGTGTATATAATATGTATGAATGTTGCCATATGATGTAATCCAAGGCATCTTAATGTAATAATACAAATCAAAATTAGAAGAATACGAAAGGATTTGTTGGTTTAAAATGATAAATTAATTTGTTACCTCAAAAGGCTAAATTCAACACAAATAGCCATGCATATAAATCGATCAATAGAATTCAACTCTATATCATCTTGAGACTATATCATCTCAAGGTAAGAAAAGGGAGAAATCATAACCTCGAAAAACTAGGAAGCAATAGAAAGCAACAAATCAACCCAAGTAATGCAAACAACCAGATAATTACAAGGCAAGTAATTTAGGGAAACTAGGTCATAGAAAGAAGCATGACATTTTCAATCTAAATAGGTTTGCATGCAACTAAGAGCACAATGTGTGTGCAATTTCGTAATCCATTGTCGAATTAAATCCAATGTCCCAAACATTATATTCAACCAATTCAAGCATTAACCAATTGAAATCATAGCATCAAGCATCCACTCACTCAATGATTCATAGTTATGGATTACTATAATTTATTATTAAAGCAAGGTGTGCACACAAAGTACGCATAGATGTGAGCTGTTAATAACTTACCTTTAGTGATTTCCTTTCGAAGCTCATTCAATGGCCTCAGCTTGCACCCAATCCTAAATGATTACTGCCAAAGAAGTTAGTGGGAGCAAGATCCTCATCGGCAATCTCGATATTCCAGCCATAGCATAGAAGTTGCTTGACCAGTTGTTGCTCCATATTGATGTGCTTACTCCTCTACCTAGTCCGCGCATGCCCTCACTCCTACTTCGATCGCTAGTCCTCAGCCCTCGTCGCGGCCAACACTCTAGCTTCGTGCCTAAGCCCCACTCAACCACCGCGGAACCCCTCCATTGACAAGCTTGAGTTGCACATGAGAGCTACGACATCGATATCACTTCCTCTTTGCGATATCGATTGCTCAGCCTGAGAGTGCATTGCTCGAAGTTTTTTTTCACGAACGATGATTTGGGAAATTAGGATATGGGGGAAATCGGCTATGATTTTTGTATAGGAAATAGCAATAGGATTTTCTCTTTTTTCTTAACTAAGGAAAAGAAAAGAGGGTAAGTTTATAAGTAGGTTTGGGCATCATTTTGTTTCTTTGGGCTTTAATATTTTAATTTCCTTTTTTGTCCCATTTTTTTTATCTGTTTTCCTCTTCCTTCTAAATAGCTATTTTATTTAAAAAATTAAATCTATTTGAATCTATTGAAATTAATTTACACTTCATTATACAAATTATATTTTAATACTAGATAGCTTACTACAATGCAATACTCATTTATTTTATTTATTTATTACTTTTATTAAAGAAAAATAAATATGTTTTTCAAACATTACAATTGTATGAAAATTATTAACTTTAAAAAACATTCTATTTTAATTACAACCTTTCTATTCGGTTCTTAATATATTGTTCAAAAATAGTTTATTAGTTAGTTCAATTTATTGAACAAAAATATTTTATGGAATAGACTTAAATTGAATATTTATTTAATGTCAATAATAATAATTATCAAAAATCGACTTTGAATATTTTATTTTCATTAAACTCGATTAATACAAAAGCTTCGAAAACCGAGTTGTTACTGACCTTCCCTCTTATGAAAATTGTGTCCTCGCAATTCCTTAGGGAGTTCTGCAATCAATAATAACAACTACAAATACAATACGCACATGCGCCTTTGTAGAGCTACTTTGATAAAATTCCTCATAATATATATCACTTGTAAAATTTATTTTGTTGGCACACCATACACAAGTAACGTTCTATTCCATCTAAACTACCACATAATATTATAGGCGTACGATCCATATACGTATAGTTTTTAATAGTTCTCTTGGAAAAAAAATTCTTTTTCCAAAATTTATAAAATAAATTAACAAAATTTATAAGTGTAAAAAATTTGAAAAAACTTTGACAGAACCTCCTTTGTTCAGTGAGCCATTTGCAATTTTACAAATATAATACATACAATATACGTTGATCACATGGTCGAAAACACAATATATATTAGTACTTTTAATATTTCTATTTTCTAAATTATTGGGCGAATTTTCACCCAGAAGATCTCGAGACCAAGAAGCCACAGTTTCACGCGGGTTCGCCATCTCCACTTCATTCAGCACGACCAGTCACCTTCCCATTCGGCCTCCTCCTCATTCGGCCTCCTTCCCATCCGGCCTCTCCATGTCATACCGGACCAGAATCCATTCGGTCAGCCCCATTCGGCCACAGAGCCAACATTCCTCCATCTCCATTCGGCATACCGAACCAGGGGCACAACCGAACCAAACCTCTTCCCCACAACCGGTCCAAGAAGCACCGAACTACCTCACCACCGGTCCACACCTATCACCGGTCCACACTCACTGCCGGTCCACATCCACACCGCTACCACCGGACAACACCTACCACCGGTCCAAGCTCCATGCCGAATGAGACCTCCCTGAACCAAACAACTGCCAGTCCAGATTGCTTCAGCCCGGGCCCACCAGCAGCTATATACATCCAAGACCCCTGCCCCCTACCTCACTCTATAAATAGAGGGGCAGGGGTACAACAATGGTAGACAAGTTTGAGAGCTCAAGCGAGGAAGGAACTTTCAAACTACTTTCATATACTTGTATACGAAGCATTGTACTTGTAATCCGAAAGAAAGAAGATAATAACATATAAAGTGGACGTAGGCATATTCCGGCCGAACCACTATAAATCTGCGTGTCTTTTACATTTTAGCCCCTACTTCTTTTATATTTACATACTCATCTAAAATCATTGAAAATCACATATAATCAACTAAATAATACGACTTGGAGGTGTTTGTCCATTTTTTGTGCAAACATTTTTGGTGCTTTCACTGAGAATAGAACTCAAGCTTCATCTTCTCCCACTCAACCTTCTTCCTAACAACATCGCTCGTTGCTTAGAAATCATGCCTTCCAAACAGAGAAGGGATGTTAACAAAGGAAAGAACATCGCAACTAGCAGCCTTCCAGATCCAGCAATCGCAGATCAGCCCACTTCAACAGCAGTACCAGATGAAAATCAGGAAAATCCAACTGGTCCCGCAACGGAACAACCAATCACTAGGGCAGATCTGGACAGGGTTGTGACTGAAGTAACTAACCGCTTCACATCCCAACAAGAAGCTTTGGTGGACCAACTCATGTCACGCTTAAGGGATGCTGAAGAGTCCAACCACAACACTGAATCATGGGGTGAGTCCCAATCCGGAGGATCTCGGAGGCAACAAAGGTCTTCCCTCTTCGAAGAAGCTATCAACAGGAACAACAATGATAGGGGCCGCGCCCGGACTGAGCCCGAATTCCGACTCGAGGAAGCCCTTGGAACCGAACCCAGCGGGGGAGGCACCAGGCGAGGGTCGGATGTAGCTGAGCCAGTCATGCCACCTAATCATAGAAACCCCGCTGAACGGAGCCGAGCTAGAACCCAGCCCGAAGTTGACCCCATGGATGTGCTCGAAACAGAACCCCACAGGGGAAGATCAAGGCAGGGGGCAACTGTAGCTGGTCCTAGCGTGCATCCGAGCAGCCAAAGACAACCACTGGATAATGCTAGAAGTGATAGACTGTACCATCCCTACAGGTCATCTGGGCGAGATAGATCCCGCAGGGAAGAACCAAGCTCATTTTTGTCCGCTCCAAGTTCTGACGAACGAATGGCACGATTATTCAGAGAATGTGTCCAACGGGAGCAAAGGGACCGGGGAATAGGCGCTAGGGTCACCAGTCCCTTTACCCGAAATATCGAAACTGCCATCACTCCCCGGGAATGGAAAATGCCAACCATGGAACCTTACAAAGGAACTTCCGACCCCATCGTACACTTGCAGAGATACACCCAGCATATGCTCATGAGTGGAGCAACAGAAGGAGTATTATGTAAATGCTTTCCGCTATTCCTAGCAGATCTAGCTACCTCCTGGTTCTGCCATCTACCCCAAGGATCCATCAGCTCATGGGAGATGTTGAAAGAAAGGTTTATTAGCCAGTTCCGCATCCATGTGGAACAACCCAAGGATGCTTATTCTCTATCCAATGTCAAACAGAAATCCGGAGAGACGCTGCAACAATATCTAACACGGTTCAACGCCGCAGCGGCAGCAGTTCAAGATGCCGATGAAAAACTCACTCTAATGGCCCTCTGTAGTGGTGTACATCCAGACACCAAGTTTGCCAGAAGATTAACTAAGGAAAAACCAGCTACCTTGCCTGATTTCTTCCATGAAGCTGGAAAGTATATGAGACTTGAAGACGCTGCTACGGAGAGGCAGTCAGGGCAACAAGGCAAGATAGTTCAGGACAAGGTTCCCACTGCAGCTAAGGATGCTCGAAGAAATGAATCTAGAGACAATGCTGGGGGCAGAAAGGTCGAAAAGCGCCAATATCGACCAGGACCGAGATTTGACTCCTACACTCCTTTGAACGACACAATCGAAAATATCTTCCTAGCCACTCAGGGCGAACTAGGATACAAGCGCCCCCCGCACAAGAAAGAATCAGATAACGCACTCAAGTCCGAGAAGTTCTGTCGCTTCCACGAATCCCACGGACATGACACCAATGAATGCCACCATCTTCGGGACTTGATCGAAGAACACATTAGAAGAAGAAGACTGGAACGCTATGTGAAGGGTCAGAACAGGACTCCAACTCCAGCCAATGAGAACTCAAAGCAACCCCTCCCAGAGGTAGGCGGAGGGAATCGCAACAATCACAACACCAGTGGCTCTAGTCAAGAGAAGATAGTGGTCCTTACCATCTCAGGAGGACCACACATCGCCGACAGAAGTTGGGCAGAGATGGAAAGGTACGGCAAGTCGCTTAGAAATGCAGAAGGCTATGTTAACTCCATCACGGAAGAACGCCACCCGAAACGAAAAGAGAACGACGACATCATATTCAGTAGGCGTGATTTGGAAGGAAGACAGTACCCATATATGGATCCTATGGTCATCTCTGCCTGGTTCGGTCCAGCTAAAGTTTTTCGGATTCTAATAGACACAGGAAGCTCCGTAAATATCCTATTCAAACATGCTTTCGACAAAATGAAGTTATCAATGAAGGATGTATCCCCCTGTGACAAACCACTGCACGGTTTCACTGGAGATGCAAAAATGCCCCTCGGGCAACTTGACCTCTTCGTCGAAATAGGAAGTCATCCCCGCTCCGTTGTGCGAAAACAAACGTTCGTACTAATAGAAAACCACTCGGCTTACAACGCCTTCTTGGGAAGACCAGCCTTGTCTGACTTCCAGATTGTATTAGCCCCCTGGTGCCTGAAAATGAAACTTCCAACAGACAACGGAGTAGGAGAAGTAGAAGGGGATCAAGATGCTGCCCGAGACTGCTACGTAACTGAACTTCGCAATAACCGCAGAAAGAATAAAGGAAAAGATGCAGAGACTACTCTCTGCATGAAAAGCTTGGAGGCATAGCAACTAAAGAAAGCCCCTCCTCTTCGATACACAAGCGATCCCTTCAATGAACTAGACCCCAGGGATAAAGAGGAGGAGGCTACCGCCGAGCCTGCAGAGGCTATGGAATTCGTATCTGTAGACAAGCACGATTCAAGTAAACTATTAAAAGTCGGATCTCAGCTAAAAACGGAGTTGAAAGATCAACTCATTGACTTTCTCCGCCATAACTTAGATGTATTTGCGTGGACCCATGCCGATATGACAGGAATCTCCCCCGACATAGCATGCCACATGCTGAACATCGATCCCACCAAGGTACCAGTAAAGCAGAAAAAGAGGAGCATGGGGGCAGAGCGATCGGCAGCCCTTGATGAGGAAGTAAAGAATCTACTTGCTAATGGCTTCATACGGGAAGCCATCTACCCAGAATGGATCGCTAACCCAGTGCTAGTAAAAAAGGCCAATGGAAAGTGGCGAACATGTATTGACTTCTCCAATCTGAATGACGCTTGCCCAAAAGATTGCTTCCCACTTCCCCGAATTGACCAACTTGTGGATAGCACAGCCGGACACGAACTCCTATCTTTTATGGATGCATACTCCGGATATAACCAGATTCCCATGCACGCTCCTGATCAAGACCACACTAGCTTCATCACCGACCGCGGACTATATTGTTACAAAGTCATGCCTTTTGGACTCAAAAATGCTGGAGCTACCTATCAGCGCCTCGTCAACAAGATGTTCGCGGAACTAATAGGACGAACTATGGAAGTGTATGTGGATGACATGTTGGTAAAGTCCAGGAAAGCCGACGACCATGTAAGCCACCTGGGCGAGATGTTTCAAGTACTTCGCCGATATGGAATGAAGCTGAATCCTCTAAAGTGCTCCTTCGGAGTATCTTCGGGAAAATTCTTAGGATTTATCGTCCACGCCAGAGGAATCGAAGCAAACCCTGAACAAATCCGGGCTCTAAAAGAAATAAGGATACCCTCCACTCGAAAAGAAATGCAGAGCCTAAACGGAAAGGTGGCCCTAAGCAGATTCATTTCCAAGGCAACTGACAAGTGTGTCCCTTTCTTCGAAGCTCTCAAGAAAGACAAAGGGAGATTCGAGTGGACCGATGAATGCTTAAAAGCCTTCCTCAACCTAATCGAACACCTTCAGAGACCACCAGTACTCTCAACTCCAAATGAAGGTGAAGTGTTATACCTATACCTCGCTGTATCATCTCATGCTCTAAGCGCCGCCTTGGTAAGAGAAGAAGACCGCACACAACGCCCGGTTTACTTTGTAAGTAAGAGATTTACAGGGGCAGAGGCCAGATATCCTAAACTAGAGAAATTAGCATATTGTTTATTGATCGCGTCACGAAAACTGCGACACTACTTCCAGTCTCACTCCATCAGGGTTCTAACCGATCAACCGCTAAGACAAGTGCTCCATCGTCCTGACACTTCTGGGCGACTCCTCAAATGGTGCATCGAACTAAGTCAGTATGATATCACCTACCATCCTCGCACCGCTATCAAAGGACAAGCTATGGCCGATTTCATTGCCGAATTCACTACCAACGAAGGCAAGGAACAATCTGAAGTAGCAAAAAACATCAAGTGGAACCTCTTTGTAGACGGAGCATCGAACGAACAAGGCTCGGGGGCAGGTATTGTGATCATCACCCCCAGGGGAAGAAAGTTGTACTACGCATTAAGGTTGGAGTTCACGGCCACCAACAACGATGCTGAATATGAGGCAGTAATAGCGGGATTGGAGCTTGCCCTAGAAATTGGAATCAATTCCTTATGTCTTCATAGTGATTCTCAGCTTATCGTAAACCAGGTACTAGGAGAATTCCAGACTCGAGGAGAACGACTCACAGCATACCTAAAGAAAACCAAACTGCTGCTCGATCAATTGGACCACTATCTAATCAAACACATTCCTCGAGAAGAGAACCAAGAGGCAGATGAACTTGCAAAGCAAGCTAGTATGAAGAATAGCACCATTTCCGGAGCATTAGCCATCTCAAGGCAGCTAGCCCCAAGTTTCGAACAAGTGAATCTGATAACTGCAATCGAAGAAGGAACCTGGATGACTCCTATCCGGAAATATTTGCAAGATGGCACACTACCCGACAGGCGTGACGAAGCCAAGAGGATCTTGAGAAAAGTTCCCCACTACACAATACAAGAAGGCATCCTCTATCGGCGTGGCTTCTCTAGCCCCTTATTGAGATGCGTCGCCGGAAGGGAAGCCAAGGAGATCTTATCAAACATCCATCAGGGAGGATGCGGAGATCACACTGGAGGGCAGACTTTGGCAAGGAAGATACTCCGATATGGATATTACTGGCCCACACTAAACAAAGATGCCCTAGACTTCGTCAAGAAATGCGACAGATGTCAGAAGTTCGCCAAGATTCCTCGACTACCCACAAACGAAATTACTCAAATGACCAGCCCTTGGCCCTTTGCTGTATGGGGAATTGACTTAATTGGCGAACTGCCAACGGGCCGAGGCGGATCCAAATATGCTATAGTGGCAGTCGATTATTTCACCAAATGGGTGGAAGCAGAACCTCTAAATAAAATATCTTCAGCAAAAGTTATAAACTTCTTGATCAAAAATATTCTGTGCAGGTACGGAGTCCCACTCAAGATCATATCAGACAACGGACTCCAGTTTGACAGCGAAGAATTTGCCGACTGGTGCCAAGAGCATGGAATTCATAAAAGCTTCTCATCAGTAGCTTATCCTCAGGCAAACGGACAAGTTGAAGCCGTCAACAAAATTCTCAAAACCCTAATCAAGAAGAAACTTGAAAAGTCAAAAGGCGCTTGGGTGGACGAACTTCCTACGGCACTATGGGCGTACCGCACATCTTTCAGAACATCAACGGGACATACTCCTTTCTCTTTGGCATATGGATCGGAGGCAATGCTCCCAGTTGAGACTATTGTGCCTTCCCACCGTAGGATCCACTACAACCCAGAGGAAAACGAAGAACTCCTCCTCATGTCTTTGGATCTGATTGAGGAAAGGAGAAACGATGCAGCGCTCAAAGCAGCAGCTCACAAACAAAAAGTGGCAGCGCTATACAATTCCAAAGTCAAGCATCGCAGCTTACAAGAAGGAGATCTTGCCCTCAGGCGAATCTTTCCGCGCCCCGGGGCACTAGACCCCATCTGGGACGGACCGTATGTAATTCATAAAGATCTCCACAACGGAGCTTATATTTTGTCAACAGTGGACGGAGAGGTGTTCCAGAGGGCATGGAACATCCGACACCTCCGTCGATACTTTTCTTAACTTGTACTGCCCATATGAAGTGAATTAACAAAGAGAATCAGTGGACGTAGGCACTTTCGTGCCGAACCACTTTAAAAAACCTTGTCTCTTTTTAGCTTGTTCCTTTATGTCTTGGCTACTTGTTAAGTTTTATCCCTTTCTGTTGAACAAAATCCTATGGCATCTCCACTCAAGACGCACCGCGGCCTCATCTGGACTAGGCCTAACAGGTACGCTACGATTCTATGCACTCGCCAATGAGACACTTTTGCTCCAGCATCCCTCTGCTGCGGGTTAACTCATTGCGCGCCTGCCCTCAAAGCCAACTGTAATGAGCCGATTATAAGTCATCATAAAGGCCGACTATAGCCGATGGCAGCTCATTACGGCGTTCGGCTCGCCGGCAACTGTGAACCTACTTTAAGCCCCAACATAAGGTGTGGCCAGCCAGGGGTAGTTCACGGCCAACGGCACCCACGCTAGCCGGCCACGGTAAATCGAATAATACCCACGATTACGGACCATAATGGTTCGGGTAGTTACCGTGCGCGATCTCGGCTCCGATGTGTCTTAAGTGCGGCTGTGGTAAAAAAGAAAACTCCCCGCGGAGGCGTAAGATGGGTGACAAATGTCTCCAAGACCCACAGCTAGGGAAAGTGACTACAAAACCCGTTTGCCACGAACTTAGGCACATCGACGGCCTTCCGTGACTGGAAGTTTTACTTTTACTATATTTCCATTTCATTTAAATACTTTTCTCCTATCCTGTA
Organism: Allium cepa; assembly: GCA_030765085.1. Lineage (NCBI taxonomy): Eukaryota > Viridiplantae > Streptophyta > Magnoliopsida > Asparagales > Amaryllidaceae > Allium > Allium cepa. The sequence goes on along the minus strand of CM060934.1, from coordinate 890,086,163 downwards.
TAACAAACTCTAAAGTACAGGAAACCAAATAGGAAGCATTCGCTCATAAGAAACTAAGTCTGCATACTGGGTGGCAGGGTACTCAGCTATATCCGTGAACAGTCACATAAGACACTCTAAGCTACCGCCTGCGAATGAAACATAAAGGGCGGTACTCTCTTTTCTTGTACATAAATACGTAACTATAGCTTGTTCGTACAATAACATTGCAACACATGAAATTATATTTCTAGCAAAAAACTTAGCATCAAACACAACTAGAATCACAGGCATATACATAGTTATATTTCTCACGCAGCACATCAAGATGACAACAACATTTAAACATAACAACATCAGCTTATATTATAAAATCACACGAAGTTATTCTTTGCAAATAATATTATTGTAGTTACATGTCAATGACTAACGTAAACAGTGATAAAAAGAAATAAAAAGGTGGCAGCCGCGTCCACACTCCATCACCAACTTCCCCAGTCTACTTAGCCGCAGGATCAGAGCCCCCAGCATGTGGATCAGGAGTCCCACCTGTCCAGTTCAGAAGAGGAATTCATTAAACGAACAATCAAGTTATGAAAACACGGAAAGGAAAGAAAGGGAAAAGAATAACTCACCAGCATCCGCCGCTCGATCCACATCATCCAACTGCACGCCCGCTTCCTCTGCAGCAAGCAGCCGCATCCCCTCCTTCACCGCCGCTTGCTCCTCCTTCGAGAACTGGGCAGTAACCGCATCCAAATTGAAAGCCTCTCCGCCTTCCTTACCCGCGTTCACCCTGGCCTCCTCTAAAGCCTAAAGATACACCTTGGCCATCACCCGAGGGTAATCGTCCATCCAAGACAAGCCGCCCTCCTTCCAAGTGTGGAAGTACATGTCCTGCAGCATCTCATCCATCATCCCCTCATTCTCCTCAAACTCCCTCACCCGGGCCTCGGAAGCTTGCAACTTGGCGACGGCAATGTCCCTCTCTGATTGGTATCTCAAGCAGTCCGCCTGAAGAGACCTCCGCATTTCCTTCTCCTTTAACTTGAGGGACCTCCTCATCTCCTCCATCTCCTCCTTCAACTCGGCCTGAGCCATCTCCGCAGCCTCGAGCCTCCCAGACAACTCCTCTACCCGCTCAAGATCCGCATTTCGAACCTCGTCCACCGTCGTAATGGCCATGTTAATCCGTTCCCTGCAGGCGACCTCCATCTTCCGTAATTCCGCCCTACTGGCCTTCTCCATCGTCTCTTTCAGCCGCTTGGAGGCTTCCTCATGCTGAGAAATCTGGATGGCTTGATCGGCGAGCTGCTTGGCCTGATCGGCAACTTTTAACCTCAACCGAATATTAGCACTCCCGATCTCTTCCCCAGCCTTGGCCAATCTAGCATGATGCTCCATTAACTTCTTAGTCTCTGCGGCCACCCGATCGATGTTAGCCTTGGCTTCGTCCCCCATGGTGACTACCCGTGTAGTAAGTAAATCAAGATCTAAACACTTGGCCTCGTCCAGCACTCTTACCATGGGGTTGCGGGGAAGGAGGTGCTCGCCCGTGGCCTCATCAAATGAGATATCCTGAAAGCTCGGATCTAAATCAGGATGACCGGCAAAAGGGTCACGAGGCACGGGGCGAGGCACATCAGGACGCCTTATACGAATAACAGTTGGGCTCTTGAAAGGAGGATGAGGGGGGCCGGATTCCGTGCTCTCCTCCGTAGTATCACGAGGAGGCTGAGTAGGAAGCTGCGAACCAGGGGAAGACTCAAATAAGGAACGGCTCCGCTTCTTTTTCCGAATGCCCTCTTCAATGACCCCAAGAAGAGGGCGATAACTGACTACATCCCCAGTGCGACCAGTAGAGGGTTTCGCAGACGCTCTCCTCGACTTAAACTGCTCAAGGCGGTGTCGAACGTCCGACGTTTTAACCACCTGGCCTGCCCCTGGAATAAAGAACAAGTGTTACGAACATACAATAATCCACAGTTCGAAAAATGTGTTAAGTTAAAAGGAAAGAAAAGTGAGAAGACACATCTATTATACAAACCCGGCGGAGGAGTGGGATACTGCAATAAGTCCTGGATCTCATTCCAGGACGGAAGTGAACCGTAAAAAATTTCTAAGTCCCTATCGAAAATGGAATCGGCAGAGGACAAAAGTTCACCTTGCATCGCCGGAGTCGCCTTAGCTGAGGAACCCTTAGAGGATGGGTCAGTGCCAGCCACAGCTTTGCCGGTTTCCTTTGCCTTCTCCGTTTCCGACTCTCCCTCCGACTCCCCGAAGGCCCGACGGAGAGCCTCATCCAGTTCAAGGTCTTGCTCAGAGGTTAGGGCACCGACGCCACTACCACCTTGACCGTCGCCATCTCCTCCACCCTCCGACCCTTCTCCAACCTCGCCTCCTTCCTCCTCTTCTACACCTTCCTCCTCCGGGACAGTCGGAAAAGTACTTGGAGAAGGGCCATCAGACTTCTTCAGTTTCTTCCCCCCGACAACGGGGCGCTCTGTAAAAGGCTCCCTCTTACCGCTCTTCACCATAGCCCCCTCCTTAGCTTTGGCAGCCTTCTCCTCAGCCGTGTCTCTTTGCTTAACCACGGACTGGTGCGGTAAGATCAAATTATACTCCAAGAGGGTTGCATTCCTGATCAAGAAGGAGGCCGACCGGTCCCATGCCGGAATAGCCTTTAGTTCAGCAGCCATTCGCACCAAGGAGTCATCCTCCACGACTGCAATACCACCTGTCGCTAGCCAGAAATAGAAGCATGTCAGAAAAAACACTACAGTCAAAACATGGAAAATATAAATGAAATCCATCTTACAGCCGGAAGTGAAAAGGCGGAAAGAAACAGCATCGTCCTTGATAAAGAACCACTCTTTCTTGAACATGGTAAACTTGGAATATAAGTCCAGGACTGGTTTGAAGGGCACGGCCGCTTCCAGACTGATATACGGAGACCCCTTCTTACAGCCTCTCAGATTGTACAAGTATCGAATTTCCCGGTTAGAAGGAGGACGCCCGTACCTCCTCTGGAAGATAACAAAGAGGCTCACCAGGATGGCATAAGAGTTAGGCTGAAGTTGGAAAGGAGCCACCTTCAAATATGTGGTGAAACTTACTATCCAAGCGTTGATAGGAGGGATAGCACCGCACATACAATGGTATCTGCTATAAGCAAAATAGCCTTCGGGAGGATTATATGGCATCACTCCATCTCCCGGCAGCAGCATAAGAGCCCTGTCTATCCCGAAGGAACGGGATATGACGTCAAGTTGCTCCTCCTTTAAGGAGCTAGGAAAGCAATCAGGGGGGGAGATCAGAAGTTCCTGTGGACCATATCCATCCACTAATGACCTCGGAACAGGTCGATGTTGCCCGGATCCTGATTGGGCTGGGGGCACAGAAGAAGGCTCTCCCCCATCCTTGGATTTCCGTCTGTCTGATCGTGTTTCTGCCTTACGAGTCATTTATCTGCATGCACAAAAGTGAAAAACATGACGTTAAAACGAAAGTATAAGCAAGCAAGCATACATAAGTCCAGAATACGAGGTTCATTCGGCACTGGGGTCCTAAGTCCATTCGGTAGTACAAGTCTTAAGTTCATTCGGTGGTACATGTCCATGTTCATTCGGCGCTAAAATCCCATTCTCATTAGGCATACATACAATTCGGTCCTAAGTCTCATTCGGCATACATATCATTCGGTCCTAAGTCTCATTCGGCTATCCAATACACACCGTATACATTCGGCAAACAGGACCATTCGGCAATAGGGTACATACCTGATTCGGTAGGAGATTGATTCGGTAGAAGATTGGTTCGGCAGAAGATTGATTCGGTAGAAGATTGGTTCGGCAGAAGATTGGTTCGGCAGAAGACTTGGTTCGGTAAGGAAAAACCAAAGGGGGGTGTAGCCTCTATATATAGGCGAGCTCAGGACCGCCGAACCAGCTGGTTCGGCCCACCGGATAGAAACACCGGACCAATACCAAACATACCGAACCAAAATAATACCGAATGGACCCATCCATGCCGGACCAACCAAAGGACCGAATGAAGCTATCTCCACCAGCGAAAACCAGGAACAGGGGGCACGCAGGCTCCTCACTCAGATAAGTACCGAACTCTAGAACCTACTAACAAAGTAAAGAATATGATAACGATGGATGAGTCGTAAATCTCTCACCAATGTGGGTTAATCATTTACACGTGTACACGACCACGAACGGTCCATAGGCACGCTCTGAATGGCTATTAACCCGATCGTCGTGAGAATTTGCACTTTGACATCCTTTTTAAACTCATAGGTTAAACGGATATTTGACTCTGATAATTATGAAATGGCTAAGCTACTTACACATGTACGGGGTCGCGAACGATCCCTAGGTATGCTCTGAGCTGGCGATAAACCATCTTGACAAACGATCCAAGGATCCACTCTGACATGAACCTGGCATCGATGATGCTAAGCCCCCTCGGGGCTCACTCTCTTGTCCCGAACGACACAGTTCACTTCATCTCGAATGTTTCAATCACGAACGGTCGCTATTTGAAATAACACTAAAACTGTAAATTCCTTTGCAGGACACCAACAGGATATGAACATCCAGCCCATGGCATTACAAAACAAACCTTCCTACCACAGGGAAACAAAGCGCGACACATGCAAGCACGTGCCCCACTTTGGGGGGCAAATGTTGGGCGAATTTTCACCCAGAAGATCTCGAGACCAAGAAGCCACAGTTTCACGCGGGTTCGCCATCTCCACTTCATTCAGCACGACCAGTCACCTTCCCATTCGGCCTCCTCCTCATTCGGCCTCCTTCCCATCCGGCCTCTCCATGTCATACCGGACCAGAATCCATTCGGTCAGCCCCATTCGGCCACAGAGCCAACATTCCTCCATCTCCATTCGGCATACCGAACCAGGGGCACCACCGAACCAAACCTCTTCCCCACAACCGGTCCAAGAAGCACCGAACTACCTCACCACCGGTCCACACCTATCACCGGTCCACACTCACTGCCGGTCCACATCCACACCGCTACCACCGGACAACACCTACCACCGGTCCAAGCTCCATGCCGAATGAGACCTCCCTGAACCAAACAACTGCCAGTCCAGATTGCTTCAGCCCGGGCCCACCAGCAGCTATATACATCCAAGACCCCTGCCCCCTACCTCACTCTATAAATAGAGGGGCAGGGATACAACAATGGTAGACAAGTTTGAGAGCTCAAGCGAGGAAGGAACTTTCAAACTACTTTCATATACTTGTATACGAAGCATTGTACTTGTAATCCGAAAGAAAGAAGATAATAACATATAAAGTGGACGTAGGCATATTCCGGCCGAACCACTATAAATCTGCGTGTCTTTTACATTTCAGCCCCTACTTCTTTTATATTTACATACTCATCTAAAATCATTGAAAATCACATATAATCAACTAAATAATACGACTTGGAGGTGTTTGTCCATTTTTTGTGCAAACATAAATGGTAAGTGTACCTTTATTTAGCGTTTTAAAGCGAGCTATCTTACCTTTATACAGGAAAAAGCAAGCTATCGTCGCCACTTAATCCCTATGTGCTTTAAGAGTATCTGTTCTCAACTTAAATTCAAATACTAGTTGCATGGAAAATATATATATTACTATGCATTCATTCAACATGTAAACAACATAATATCTTTTTTTTAGCCTTTTCCCGACAAGGTTTTCAAACATCAAAACGCAAAATTTAATGATGGTTTAAAATAGCAAGTCATTGCTTAATGTGTTAGCTTCGCAAAACAATTTTCAGATTGTAAGAATGTTGAGCACAACGTGAATTTTCATGTTTTTCCTAAAGATGAATAATTCAGGTTTGAAAAGTATAAGTGTAGGTCCACTTTAGAGAATGATGTTTTCGGCCTAGAATACATTAAAATTTTGCAATATGCTTAAAACAAAAGTTTTCTTCTATGTTCTTGAGTGGGCGTAACAAGCACCTTGACCCCTCTTCATTCTCTACAGGGGTCTGGTCACTATTAGCTTTTTAGAAAGTACGAGATCGTTGAAACTGGACAAAGCATTTGAATGTTATGATTATTTGAATATAGCATTGCTACATGAAATTTTCACTTTCGGGACATCAATAACTTTGTTTTTAGTTCGTGTTTCAAACATGTTTAAACACTTCTAATTTTCTAGAGACCTCTTACTGTTAACAAATGGAATGACCAGGCTACTTCCCTAGAAGAAAACATATCACCCTCTTTCAATCTTAGAAATAGAGAGCATGGGCAACCTTCCATCCCACCTCAATCGACTCCACCTCCAGTTCGGGTTCAGATGTCCTCACAACTGGCTTCAACTCAAGATCTTCAACCAGAAGGACATGTGGCTAAAATCGTGTATCTGGAACCCCAGATGGCAGAAATTAACGATCTTTTGAGTGAACTGTTATCTCATCGATTGTCCATGAAAGCTACCAATGTAGGGGAAGAAGTGAGTCTCCAAGAAGGAATCTGAAAACCAATGCATGTGCTTTCAAAGGTAAAGCCCATATTTCTCTATCAAAACAGAAGGAGGGCCTTCCACCGAAGGCAAATTATCAGGGAAGAGTTCATGCGAAAGATAAAGTTTGTTCCGCGAGTTCAAGCTCAGACGGCTACAAACCTAATCAAAGAGATTACATGAACAATGAATCCTATCTTGAGGATGTGGTGGAAAAGGTTGTGAAAGACCTGCAAAAGGCTAAGTGCAAAAGAACTGAAGATAAAAGAGTGAACAACAATGAAAGGGTTGCACCCTTCATCGATGAAATTATGTCAGCTCCAATACCATCTCATGTGAAGGTCCCCACCATGAAATATCATAGGACAACCGACCCAGATGACCTTCTGATGGCATTTGATAACCAGATGGATTTATATAATGCTTCTGGCACTGTGAGGTGTCAACTTTTTCCTTTACGTTACAAGGGGCCGTAGCTAAATGATATCGGCAATATCGTGAAAATACAATATATTCTTGGAAGCAACTCTCATACGAATTCTTTACTCAATTTTGCATATGTCAAGATCCTTCTATTGATTATACCATGCTTGCTAACATCAGGAAAAATCATGGAGAGTCCTTATAGGATTATCTAAAGAGATTCAATACAAAAGCATTGAAGGCAAAGGCATGAATCACAGAGATAAATTCATCGCTGTCCACTCAGGACTCATAGTTGATTCTCCTTTCTAGATGGAGCTTTTCATTCATGGATGTCGAGATCTTTAAGATTTCCATTTTCAAGCGGATATGTTCATCCAAATGGACGAATTATACTAATTAAAAAAGAAATTTAGTCATAAGAAGGACAGCGGTTGATTTGGCCTAGAGAGAATTCCCAAGAAAGCTAGGTGTGAGAATACTAATACTAATGTGGTGGTGTCAAATTGACCAATCTCCTACATCTATGCGATGACCTAGGATAAGGTCAACTTCCCCACTTCATTTAACGCACGAAATTATCCTGAGCAGAAAAAGGAGACAAATACTATGCCTATCATAAAGCTAATGGCCATAGAACTAATGAGTGTAAGGTTCTAGCTAGGATAATTCAGAAGTTGATTCGAGATGGGCGATTGAAGGAACTCGTGAAGAACCCATAGCAAACTCTCACGACAAACATTGACATAAGGAAGCCTGTTTAAGGATGTTGAGATCCGATACCCAGTTATTGGAAAGCTAGCACATCCAGTAAAAGTTTTAACAACTTCCCATTAAAGAAAGTCTTTGGCAAGCTCAAAACTTTTGAAAGGTTAATTAAGTGGAGAATTGAACTAAGTCAGTACGATACAGCATAGCAGCCTAGAACGGCTATAAAAGGTCAATCATTAGCTGATTTCATCAATGAATATACAGGGTTCATTTTAGAGCAATCCAAAAAGGAAAAAATACGAAACCCAAGTGACAACTATTTGTGGACGGTGTATCAAATGATCAAGTAGTAGGGGCAGGATATGTGATAATTACCCCAGACAGGCACAAGTTACACTATGCTATGAAGTTAGGATTCTCAGCAACTAACAATGTAGTAGAGTATGAATCTATGGTTGCTGGATTAACCTTGCTTTGCAACCTAAATTCTCGAGAATCCATGTATTCAGCGATTCTCAATTAATGGTTAACCAGATCAAGTAGATATATCAAACCAAGGATCCTAAACTTAGCCAGTATGTGAAGAAGGTTTTGAAGATGCTCACACTTTTTGAAGATTTCTCTGTACATCCAATACCAAGAGGAGAAAACACTCAAGCAAATTCACTAGCTAAGGTGGCAAGCTCAAAAGGAGCTCCTAAAACTCGAATTGTACCAGTAGGATTTTAGGCCAATTCCAGCATTGAGGAAAACAGACAGGAGAAAGCTGTGAAAATACTAGTATTAACCCAATCATAGGCATCGGCATTAGAATCAGAAGAGATGGACCAAGAAATACCGAATCAAGAATCTATAGCTCCAATACCAGAAGAAAGTTATGAAATTGCTTGGATGGAACCAATTGTAGATTATATAGTAATGTAAAATTACCATAGATAAAGTAGAAGCACGAAGGCTAAAACGACAAGCTCAGAGCTCTACCGTTATGAATGGAATTCTTTACAAGAAAGGGTATGCCCTTCCCTATTAGTGGTGTGTGAAACCCAAAAATGGATTGAAAATAATAAGGGAAGTACACGAAGGATTTTGTGGGGATCACTCTAATGGAACAAAAGTAGCCGAGAAGATAATAAGGCAAGGGTTTTACTGGCCACATCTAACTAACCAAGCTATGGAGTATGTTAAAAGGTGTGAGAAATGTCAGTGTTATTCCAAAAATACCACGTCTCCCGCCAAGTCAACTAACTCTTATTACTACTCTATGGCCATGTGACATTTGGGAAATCAACTTAATTGGACCACTTCCAATCTACAAAGGAGGAGCAAAATATGTTGTGGTGGCAATAGATTCGAAACAGGTTGAAGCAGAACCACTACTCCGAAGATTACCTTGGGGAAAGTGCTAAGATTTCTATCAAAAACATTGATAACTTATAATATAATACCGACAATGGGACTCAATTTGAGAGTGAAGAATTTTCACGATGTTTCCATAAGATAATAAAAAGCTTCTCCTCGATCGGTCATCTGAAGGCCAATGGAGCCGTCGAAGCAGTTAACAAAACAATCAAAACCATCTTGAAAAAGAGGCAAAAGGAAATTAGGTAGAAGAGTTGCCCTTAGTTCTGTGGGCTAATAGAGCTTCAACTAGAACTACAACGGGTCATACCCTATACTCTCTAACATATGGATGTGAAGCAATGCTACCTATAGAGAATGAGGTACCTTCTCATTGAAGAATTGCCTACGCCTTTAATCCAAACCAAGAATTGAGAAAGGAATCACTCGACCTGATTCATGGATTAAGAGATGAAGCAACCTTGAGAACGGACGGATATCAAAGGAGGATTTCAAGATATTACAACTCAAAGGTAAAATCCAAGTCGTTCAGACTAGGGTATTTAGTACTTGAAAGGTAATGGCCAATACTAAAAACCCATTGGATGGACCACTGGGACCTAATTGGGAAAGCCCGTTGGTAATCTTCAAAGAAATTCCTTCAAGAGCCTACAAGCTATGCTACCCTAATGGGAATATGGTGCCAAGAACCTGGAACGTGGAAAATTTGAGACTATATTTTCCAACTATGAATGAATAAAGTGTTTACAAGAACACCTCTACTATGATCTAGTAAACAAAATCTACATGGTCGAGAGTGAAATTCACCTTAAAAACATGGACTACCTAAGATGGTAGGCTACCAATAATGGTAGAAAGCCCTTGGATGCACTAAGAAGGCCAGGTCAAGGTACCTCCTTGAGGAAGGAAGTAACCCTTTATCCGCACTAAAACCAAAAATGGTCAGGTTAAAGCAGCATAAGCCCTTATCTGCATCATGTTATGGCCAGGATAAGGCACCTCCTGGAGGGAGGACAGGTAATCCCTTGGTCCTGCCATGCTATGGCCTGGCCAAGGTTCTGAACAAGCCCATAACCACGTCACGCTATGACTAGGCTAAGGCACCTCCTGGAGGTAGGTCGGGTAAGTCCTCGGGCTCTGCTTCATAAAAAGTTAGCCGAGCGCACCAGAAACCCAGATGAAATGTCCGGGGGACTAAGAAAAACCCATGCATGAAATAGGCACTGGCAGAAATTGGCATAACTTGAAATAACAACCACCAAAAAGGTCGGTACCGTCAGATATGATGAATAGCCAGAAATAAGCTCTTCTTAAATAGGCACAAAATCGGACAAAACAGTCCCTGCCAGAAATAGGCTAGAACAAATGATAAATAGACAAAGAAAATTCAGGCCCGAGAAAGCAATAGCATGCAAAACACAAACACAGCCGAAGGATGGCATATTCAACAAGAAAATCAGAGGGAAGTCGTTGATTTCATCTCACAAACATTTGCCAGATGGGAGTTCTGGGGTCCTATTACAAGAGATAATATCCCAATCTTCTATTACTTGATACTGGAAAGGGTATGCTGGTCTTCAATTATTAATTACCAGCAATGGTATTCTGGTCTTCAATCAATTATTACCAGCAATGGTATTCTGGTCTTCAATTATCAATCGCCAGCAATGGCATTTTGGTCTTCAATTATTAGTTACCAGTGATGGTATCTGGTCTTTTATTATCAATTACCAAAATTGGTATTTTGGTCATCTACTATTATTCCTGAAATTGGTATCCTGGACTTCTATCACTAACTATTGGAAGAGATCTTCCGGCCTTCCCTTATCAATTATCGGAAATGGCATTTTGGAATTCCTGTTAGAATTTGTCAGAAAATGGTGTCCCAAAAGTGGCATCTTGGACTTCAAAGACTCTTAATATCAACGTTAAATCAGGTATTCTGGTCTTCGATTATTCATTATCAACCGGAAGAATGCAGGGATAGTTCTGTGACCTTAGAATCTTTGTCCTAAAGAACAAAATCCTTCTTTATACATAGGGGGGATAAATGTTAATCATAAAATAGAAATGGAGACAAAAGAGGCACATCAGAAATCTTCCATAGAGGTAAAGAGTGACAGAAGAAGTTACCTTTCGGTGACACCAAAAGATTTGCATAACACCCGAGGAAAAGAAGTGCACAGTAACTTCAGAGGAGGGGCTTTTGCAATTATAAAAAGGAAAATAGTTATAAGGCCACTTGACGTGATGAACAGATGAAAGGAAAGAAGAGCTCCCCAAGCCTTTTAAATAAAAAGGAAGGAGTGCAAGAAACAAGTTTGTCGCAAATCTAAACTCTTCGGAGCAGATGAAGGGATTCATCACTCGTCATTCAAAGCAAATGTGTTCCAAGAAAGGTAGAAAGAATAGGACCAAAATAGATAACACGGCTGACAACCATTTCGGAAGCATAATGAGCCTTCCTAACCGATTAAAGTACGTATCTAGTATCTTTCAATGGTATCGAAAGGTTTACATAATGATAGCATTCATAATTCAATAAAAAGCCACCTACGGACAGCATTTGGGAAAGGCACGACTCTTGGCAATAATTACACAAGGAACCTTCTGATAAGATCGGAAGGTTCATAGTGTCTTATAAGGAACCAACCTTGTAGGAAGATGAAGAGCACATAGATACATTAAGAAACACAAGGCCTTCTATGACGCTCAGTGACCCATAATGGTGTGTGAAGAGTAAACCTTCCGTTAAAATCGAAAGGTTCGTAACTGCATACAAGAAGGAACCTTCCGTCCTGACAAAAGCGAAGGGCCGAAAGGGGGACGCCTGCATCTATAAATAAGACCCTAGGGCTTCGGTCTCGGGATCCGATCTTCTTCTCATTTCATCTACTCAACAACCTCTACTGCCTCTGCTCAACACATTGTAATCCTAATTTTGAAATCAAATCGGGGGATAGCTTCTTAAGTTTTGTATCAGATTCTATTATGGAGAAATAAAGAGAACTGTGGCTTGCGATCAACTCGGAATTTGGGGATAATCATGATCAAGCTTTAATTTTACATTAACGGCTAATCTTAGATGATTTATTTCTTATGTTCTTTGTTTATTTCAAGAATATGCCGTGAAATCTTCAATAGACAACCTCATAAGTTTCCTTCTCCTCAATTTAAATATCAATCAAAAGAAGGGGGAACAAAACTTATGGGCCAGTCCTAAATATAAGTTTCATGGCATATTGACTCAGCTCTTGTTATTGCCTTAAAGTGTTTGAATCATGCATTCTTTTCGAACGGTTTTCATTAGTGGAGTGCCAAGATAGGAGACCGAAAGTATCAATAGAAGGGCAAATAAAGCGGTCTTATCATCTGATGTCCCCGAATGGTTTCTTAATCTTCCATATGGTTTACTAAACCTTCCGATCTTTTGGAAGGATTAATATAACCGTTAAGATATGAGGATTACTTTCAGTTTCATAGGGAAATACAATGAAATGAAAAGAATGAAGATCATTTTATCTAATTGAGCTGACCAAAGGATTTAAATGGTTTCCTAAACCTTCTGATCCATTGGAAGGTTTAATAAAACTATCGATATGGTCATGTCGTGAGGTTCAAAGTGTACTGAAATCCTTCGATGGGGGCTAAGTGACTTCTTGAACTTCTAAGAAACCTTCCGGATTATCGAAAGGTTTAGCAATATTATGGATCCTGTCCAGTTGAAATGCTTAGATCGTACTTAAACCTTTCGGTAAGGCCGAAAGTAAGATGATTCTTTCCCCAACTCTACATAAGAGATAAACACTTGCTTAAAACCTTTTGGTATAGGTACCCTCCTATTAGGGTTCGAATTATGATCGCAAAACCTTCTGACTTAGTCATTTCACTTAAGTAATGAAAAATCCACTCAATCGAAAGGTTGAATTCATATGAAACAGTCCTATGAAATGCATCGGGGATGTTGATAAGAAATCTTGTTAACAACAATAATGATAGTAATGGTAATAATGATAAATATTTTGTCGGGTGAGTCTATAAATTAACCAGTAAAGCGAACGCGTACGTCCCATATCATTCGTTTTACTAAATCATTTAATGAAATTCCTCGTTCAAATGAAATAATGGTTGTATATTGAAAACTAGTTCTTTGAAAATGATTGAAATATTGGTTTAATAACTAAAATTAAATTATTAGAAATATAATTTTACTTATATAATTAAAAATATAGTTTAAAATGGTTTAAACGCTTTTTATACATAAATTTACTTCACAAAGTTAATTTTTGAAAACTACTCATCTATATAAATTATTTTCAAGAATTTCACCTTTTAAACACTTTTAGAGTCTAATATGTGTGTGTGTGTGTTTGTATAATGTATGAATGTTTCCATAGTATGTAATCCATGGCATCTTAATGTAATAATACAAATCAGAAGAATACGAAAGGATCTGAAGGTTTAAAAGGATAAATTCATTTGTTAGTTCAAAAGGCTAAATTCAACACAAATAGCCATGCATATAAATTGATCCATAGAGTTCAACTCTATATCATCATGAGAATATATCATCTGAAGGTAAGAAAAGGGAGAAATCATAACCTCGAAAATCTAGGAAGCAATAGAAAGCAACAGATCAACCCAAGTAATACAAACAGTTACAAGGCAAGTAATTTAGGGAAACTAGGCCATGGAAAGAAGCATGACATTTTCAATCTAAATAGGTTTGCATGCAACTAAGAGCACAATGTGTATGTTTTCGCAATTTCACAATCCATTATCGAATTAAATCCAACGTTCCAAACATTCCATTCAACCAATTCAAGCATCAACCAATTGAAACCATAGCATGCAAGCATTCACTCACTCAACGATTACTATAATTCATTATTAAAGCAAGGCATGCATATAAAGTAGGCATAGATGTGAATTGTTAACAACTCACCTTAAGTGATCGCCTTTCTAAGCTCATTCAATTGCCGCAGCTTGCACCCAATCCTAAATGATTGCTGCCCAAGAAGTTAGTGGGAGAAAGATCCTCATCGACAATCTCGATATTCCAGCCATAGCATTAAAGATGCTTGACGAACTGTCACTCCAAAATTGACGCGCTTACTCCTCCACCTAGTTGGCGTGTGCCCTCACTCCTACTTAGATCGCTAATCCTCAGCCGTCATTATGGCCAGCACTCCAGCTTCGCGCCTAAGCCCCACTCAACCACCACCCCCTCCATTGCTAAGCTTGAGTCGCACGCGAGAGTTACGACGTCAACATCACTTTCTCTTTGCGACGTCGATTGCCTAACCTGAGAGTGTGTTGCTTGAAGTTTTTTTTCATGAACGATGATTTGGGAAATTAGGGTATTGGGGAAATCGGGCTATGATTTTTGTATAGGTAATAGCACTAGGATTTTCTCCTTTTTCTTAACTAATGAAAAGAAAAGAGGGTAAGTTTATAAGTAGGCTTGGGCATCATTTTGTTTTTTTGGGCTTTAATATTTTAATTTCCATTTTTGTCCCATTTTATTTCTATTTGTTTTCCTTTTCCTTTTAAACAGCTATTTTATTTAAAAAATTAAATCTATTTCAATCTATTGAAATTGATTTACACTTCATTATAAAAATAATATTTCAATAACTAGATAGCTTACTTCAATGCAATACTCGATTATTTTATTTAATTATTCCTTTTATTAAAGAAAAATAAATAAGTTTTTCAAACATTACAATTGTATGAAAATTGTTCACTTTTAAAAACATTCTATATTAATTACAACCTTTCTATTTGGTTCTTAATATATTATTCAAAAATATTTTATTAGTTAGTTCAATTTATTGAACAAAAATATTTTTTGGAATAGACTTCAATTGAATAATTATTTAATTTCAATAATAATAATTATCAGAAATCAACTTTGAATATTTAATTTTCATTAAATTCAATTAATACAAAGGCTTCAAAAACCGGGTTGTTACAGACCTTCCCTCTTATGAAAATTGTGTCTTCGCAATTCCTTAGGGAGTTCTGTAATCAATTTAATCAATAACAAAGACTACAAATATAATACACACATGCTACTTTGATAAAATTCCTCATAATATATACCACTTTTAAAAATTATTTTGTTGGCACACCATACATAAGAAATGTTCTATTCCATCTAAAGTACCACATAATATTATAGGTGTATGATCCATATACATATAGTTTTTTAATAGTTCTCTTGAAATTTTTTTCTTTTTCCAAAATGTATATAAAAAATTAACAAAATTCTAAGTGTCAAAAATTTGAAAAAATTTCGACAAAGCCACCTTTATTCAGAGAGCCATTTGCAATTTTACAAATATTATATAGACAATATACATCGACCATATGGTCGAAAACACAATATATATTAGTGTTTTTAATAGTTCTATGTTTTAAATGGTAAGTGTATCTTTATTTAGCATTTTAAAGCGTTATCTTACTTTTATACACGAAAAAGCGAGCTATCGTCGCCACTTAATACCAATGTGCTTCAAGAGTATCTGTTCTAAACTTAAGTTCAAATACTAGTAGCAAGGAAAATATATATTACTATGCATTCATTCAACATGTAAACAACATAACGTCTTTGTTTTAGCCATTTCTCGAAGAGGTTTTCAAACATCAAAACACAAAATTTAATGATAGTTTAAAATAGCAAGTCATTACCTAATGTGCTAGCTTCGCAAAACAACTTTTGGATTGCAAGAATGTGGAGCACAATGTGAATTTTCAAGTTTTTCCTAAAGTTGAACAATTCTAGTTTGAAAAGTACAAGTGCAGGTCCACTTTAGAAAACGATGTTTTTGGCCTAGAATACATTAAAATTTTGCAATATGCTTAAATCAAAAGTTGTTCTCTATGTTATTGCTTTTTTTAAAGTACAAGATCGTTGAAACCGGACAAAGCATTTGA
This sequence comes from Allium cepa, assembly GCA_030765085.1. NCBI lineage: Eukaryota > Viridiplantae > Streptophyta > Magnoliopsida > Asparagales > Amaryllidaceae > Allium > Allium cepa. Next base: position 890,070,255 of record CM060934.1, on the reverse strand, counting down.
ATGTTACAGTTATTTGAACACAGCATTGCTACATGAAGTTTTCACTTTCGGACATCAATAACTTTGTTTTTAGTTCATGTTTCGAACTTGTTTAAACACTTTTAATTGTCAAAATTTTAAAAAGTGACGAACATGAAAATCATTCCATACTAAAATATTTTTAAAATGGAAAAAGATTTATCAAAATTAGATATCTAATCCAAAAGTTATGACTATATTTGAATAGCACTTGCAAAGTGAAAATTTTTACAATTGAAGCACTATGCAAAGTGTCGATCGAACGATAAACTTTTAGGTGCTTGTATGAAATTATGCAAAGTTACTATATTAATAATATTATTATTATTAAGCATGCAAAGCCTTGAAACACTAGATTTTTATTTAGCATTAATTCTAAGCACTTAATATTAAAGATAATGATTTATCCCAATACATTACACTTCCTCAACGGTCTCAATGTGTGTGTGTGTTCCAAAATAAAACAAAACAACATGATTGTTTTGTAACATTTGTTTTCAGAAATATTTCACATAATACAAAAAATATCTTTTACATATAATTTCCAATGAATTTTCTTTCAAACTATCAATCTAATCACACACACACATACACATACTAACATATATATATGTACATGTATATATATATATGTATGTATATAATATATATATGTATATAATTTTTATTTTATTTTCTAACAAAACATTATTTTTCGTGTAATATTTTTTTTCTAACATAATATATCATAAAAATTTGAAACCCCATTATATAGAATTCTCTTGAATTTTTTTCCCAACTTCTTTAATCCATAAATTATAAATTTCGATCGCATATACTATTATTATTATTATCATCAAATCTGTTACTCCATATTTGAAAAGCTTCCCTTCTAACCTCATTTTATTACTATTTATAGACATATATCTCTTTCTTACTTATGTATATTTTCCAAATGTCACTTAACGTTTTCATTTAATTTTATTTTTCTTCTAAAACCACATATTTTAGTTTAATTTTAAATCTTCTTTTAGGAAAACTAGGGGTTGCGGATATTTGAGTTATTGTTAGAAAATTAAACTTATGAACTTCATAATAAATTAATTTTCCTTTCCATATACACATCCTTTATTCCACAAGTAAACAAACATATATTTTTTAAATGAAATTTAATTTCTTTTAGAACTACACATTTTATCTTATTTTAAAATATTCCTTTAAAAAAATTAAGAGTTGCAAAAATTTGAATTCCATTAAACTTACAATGTTGAAAATAATTAAATTTTCTTTCCCTATATTCCGATCCTTTGTTATATAATTCGAACATATAGTTTTTTCCAATGAATTTTATCTTAGAAATGATTGTAAACATTTTTATATAATACGCATACACACACATATTTTTCCAAGATATCTACACACACACATATACATACGCCTTATTACAGAATTTCTTTTGGTTCAGACCTAAATAGATAAGCATTTACATACAATAATTCATAAGTTAATCTGTTTTAGAATATACAACGTTGTCGCGTCATAAATTTTAGCGATTCATCTCGCAATTAGCCGCAATGTTGACTTCCCAGAATAATATATCAACATTATCTTGCCATTAATCTTGATTTTGCACTAACACCCACTGTTGTGTCGCACAACCTTATAAGCATTTAGGAATCCCTATCGATAACACTGATCAGACGTATCGATCAGAATTCTTAAAATGCTTAACAGACAGATTAACACTACAATAACTATTAAAATATTTCTAACTATTATACAAAAGATTTTTCATATTTGGTCCGAAGAATATTAATTCAACTAGATGATTGCTTTTACATACTTCCCAATTATCCTTGATGTTCATAACAACTATTGATTCATTTATAATAATTTATTAGTAATTGAACATCAAATCTTAAATTCATTCTCATTTGATTGATTTTATATTTATATATACTAATAAGATTTAATATTTTGTTTTTTAACATTGGGTAGGTTTCAATTTCACAAATGATGATTACTATTCAAATTATATTTTAATTGTTACTAAAAATTTCTAAGTAACCATACATCCAACACCCAATCAATCATACATAATAAAACAACTGATTAATGTGCTGAGTGGAAAGTAGTCCATTCGCTTTCGCTATGCAACTCCGATCACTAAAAGGTCAGGACACGTCTTTCTTAGGTCAATTAAGGTCTAATTTGCACATTTTATCATAATAATTTATACATCATATAAAATCTTTCTTATACTTCTTGATGATCATCCTTAAAAAATTATTTATATTCCTATCCTGATTAGGAAATAAGATTTAAATTCCTAACCAAACTTCCTAAGGATGGGTATCTAAGTTTGTCTAGGTAAAGATTTGTGTCTTAAATATTATATATTGCTTTGATACCAAGCTGTAACACCCCACCCCTATACCCACACTAACGAAGAATATTACTAAGTAATGTCGTCTATCAATGTAGAGAATAAGGCTGGATAGGAGTGATCATCCGTGAATATTGTTTTGGGCGAGTATCAGTACGTTGAATTAGGGGATAATATCATTTTTGAAGTAGACTTGACATGTATGATTCAAGGACAAAACAATATTACAGTGGCTATCAGAACAATATAAAATTATTCCAGCACAAAATCGCAGAGAGTAGTGGTACACTAAAATATGACATTTTATGCATATATCCATTACAAGTTTACAAAGGTTATCATACAAAACCCTCTTAGATTTCAAGATAGAATGTAAATTTGGACTTAAATGATTACATGTATTATAGGTCACTCTATTAATGAAATTGCATGCAAATCTAAGGTCTAAACAATGGTAAAGAAATTATATAGGAGCACCTATCTTTAAGCTAGGCCACTTTAGTAGTCATGGAGAATTAATACCTGAAATTTCGGTCTAACTCAAGTATTACACAAAAATAATAAATAGGTCAGTTTAGTTCTGATCAAAATTAATGAAATAGTAGTAAGCATGATATGTGGATTATAATCACATTATCAAGTTTATATCTTGCATTAAATCAAACTCAAGGAAATGGCTTCTCATAAGGGTGAAATCGCTATACTGAAATAAGCTATAATTAAATCTAACGACTTTAATGAAGTGCATTTTCAAACATAGTGAATAGGAAAAGATCAAGATTAAATATTTCAAATCTGGGAATAAACCATAGATAGTGCAAATGGCAATATAGTCAAATTGACAAAACCAAAATAACATAAACACAAGTCCAGAATAAGCCATCAATAAAGCCAACGGCCTTATAATCACAAAAACACCATATCAATAACCCAAGTTTTCGCCTTATATGGGCGAATATCCAAACTATGGTGAATCATAAAGCACAAATCGACCCATAAGATTCAATTTGCAAAATATATCAAAATTGGCGCCACACGATAGAGAAACCGAAGTCGGCCGATTATGCATGCAATTGAGGTACTGTACCCTCGTGGACCACTAGACGAACCCTAAGGTTATGTTAAAAACGAGACAAGGATGAAGGCTATGCCGATCACCGGATGAGCACAAAGGCTACATTGAACACTAATGAGGTAATGTCCCCACATGGACCACTAGACGAACCTGAAGGTTATGCTAAATAATAGACAAGCATGTAGGCTACGTCGATCACTAAATGAACCCGAAGGTTACGGCCTGATAAATGAGTGTAATATACTTCCAAATAGTAACCAAATGGACTTCGCCAAAGCATCCTATACCACCCGGCTAAATTCAAGTGTTTACTAAATGGTCATAAATCCCACTATAGAAATGAGAGAACAATAATAATAATAATCATAGTAATAATAATAAAATATCTAGTCGAAAAGTTTAGAAATTAATTGATAAAGTAAACATGAATGTTCCATACCATTTATTTTACTAAATCATTTAATAAAATTCCTCATCCAAATGAAATAATGGTTATATATTGAAAACTAGTTATTTGAAAATGATTGAAATATTGGTTTAATGACCAAAATTAATTTATTGGAAATATGGTTTTATTTATATAATTAAAAATCTAATTTAGAAAAAGCTTTGAAATCTTTTTATACATAAATTTACTTCACAAACTTAATTTTTGAAAAATATTCTTTTATATAAATTATTTTCAAGAAATTTATCTTTTAAACACTTTTAAACTCTAGTGTGTGTGTGTGTGTGTGTGTGTTATATATGTATATAAATGTATGAATGTTGCCATAGGATGTAAATCCATGGCACATCAATGTAATAATATTAATACAAATCAAAATCAGAAGAATACGAAAGGATTTGTTGGTTCTAAAGGCTAAATTTTTTTGTTGGTTCAAAAGGCTAAATTCAACACAAATAGCTATGCAAAAAATCAATCCATAGAGTTCAATTCTATATCATCTCGAGACTATATCATATTAAGATTAAAAAATGGAGGAATCACAACCTCAAAAAACCAAGAAGCAATTTAAACTAATCAACTAAAGTAATGCAAATAACCAAGGAATTACAAGGCAAGTAATTTAGGGAAATTAGGCCATGGAAAAAAGTAGGACATTTTCAACCCAAATAGGTTTTCATGCAACTAAGAGCATAATGTATACATATATGCAATTTCTTAATCCATTATCTAATTAAATCCAAAAACATTATATTCAACCAATTTAAGCAATAACTAATTGAAACCATAGCATGCAAGCGTTCACTCACTCAACAACTCACAATTATGGATTACTATAATTTATTATTAAGGCAAGGCATGCATACAAATTAGATATATATGTGAGTGAGTTGTAAACAACTCACCTTAAGTGATTGCCTTTCTAAGCTCATTCAGTAACTTCATCTTGCACCCAATCCCGAATGATTACTGCCCAAGAAGTTAATAGGAGTAAGATCCTCTTCAGCAATCTTGATATTCCAGATTTAGCATAGAAGATGCATGACCTTCTACCGCTCCAAAATTAATGCACTTACTCCTTAGTTTCGCCTACGCGTGCCCCCACTCCCACTACGATCGCCAATCCTCAACCCTCGTCACGGCCAACACTCCAACTTCGCACCTAAGCCTTACTAGGCCACCGTGAAACCCCTCTTTTGCCAGCCTCAAGTCGTGCGTGAGAGTCACAACGTCGACATCACTTCCCCTTCACAATGTTGATTTCCTAGCCTAAGAGTGTGTTACTCAAAGTATTTTTTCACGAACGATGATTTGGGAAATTAGGGTATTGGGGGAATCGGGCTATGATTTTTGTATGTAGGATTATTTTAATTAAGTAAAAGTAAAGAGGGTAATTTTGTAAGTGGGGTTGGGCATCATTTTGTTTCTTTGGGCTTTAACATTTTAATTCCATTTTAGTCCCTTTTTATTTCTATTTGTTTTTTCCCCTTAAACAACTATTTTATTAAAAAATTAAATATATTTCAATCTAACTGAAGCCGATTTACACTTCACAATACAAATTATATTTCGATAACTAGACAGTTTACTTCATTCAATACTCGTTTATTTTATTTAATTATTCCTTGTATTAACAAAAAATAAATATGTTTTTTCAAACATTATAATTGTATGAAAACTATTCACTTCTGAAAACATCTACCTTAATTAGAACCTTTCTATTTGATTTTAAATATAGTGTTCAAAGATAATTTATTAATTAGTTCAATTTATTAAACAAAAATCTTTCATGGAATTGACTTTAATTAAGTAATTATTTAATTCTAATAATAATAACTATCAAAAATCGAATTTGAATATATTTTTTAATTAATTTCTCTTAATAAAATGGCTTTGAAAACCGGGTTGTTATAGATCGATTTGGTCGCATTGACGAGAGCTTTGAGAAATTGGTCGAAAAGGCTTAATGACATGAGGGCCATATCCAGTGTAGAGACTGGGGGGGCAAGTGGAAATAAAACAATAAGAATAAGATGTTTCAAAACAAGGATTGTCAAAAGAATGGCAAATAGAAGCCTACTTGCTATAATTGCGGTAAGAAAGACCATTTGAAGACGAACTACGAATCTGATGGAAAGAAACCTATAACTACAATAAGTTTGGGCATATTCAGAAGTGTTGTCCCGAGCCAGTGAAGCAGATGGTGAAAGCATATGCACTCGTTGTCGTTCCATCTTTTTCGAATGCTCCATCGACAAAGAAGAAAGCGAAAGGCATCAATATTCAAAGCATGCTTTCTATTTATTATATTCTCATACACGTTATATTTGATACTAGACTTCACATTACTTTATTTATAGTGAATTGGTAAATATATTTGGATTCAGACCCGACTTAGTTGAGGGATCCTTGATTGTGTCAAACCCAGTGAGAGGTTTTGTTAGCTTGAGTATGGTTTGTCGTGATGTAGTCTTATCGAGTCATTTATGCACTTTTATTCGTTATGTTTTGTACTTGTTTTTTTACGATTCGAAATTATTCTGGACTACCTAAGTAGTATGAAGTGGTGGTGGACAGTGAGTGGCCATAGGTGATGACAGTGACCAATAATGGGTGGAGATTAGAGTTAGGCTGCCTACCGGATGATGAGGTGATGCTCAGCTTTCCGTATTCACTCGAGATCCCACATGATGAGTTGTCGTCGGTGCCTAGAGCTATAAAAATGTAAATGTATCTGAGAAGATGCCTAAATTAACGTCACATAGGGGGACAGATTTTCATACAGATTTGATGAAGGATGCAAGAATAGTAGTTTTAATTTTGAGGCATATGGAAACTAAAGAGCAGAGAGAAGCAGAGGTGCAAGTGAATGACTAGTTGAGGCAAGCATTCATTGATAGAAGTACATTTGAGTGGAGAGAACCTATAGTATCCACCATTAAGGTAGCTGGCTCTTTGAGGCTGCATGTAGAATACTTTTAGATGAATAAGGTGATGAAGAAGAACAGTCATCCACTCCTATGAATTAACGACTTATTTGATTAGCTCTGTGTTGCAAAAGTATTTTCTCATTTTTCCTAGCGACAGGGTTTCACCAACTAAGAGTGGCTAGAAAGAGTGTACCAATTAAAACGTTGATACACCATTTGGATTTTATGAGTGGTTGATTATGCCATCCGGGCCAACTAAAGCACCGACATGCTTCGTTGATCTCATAAACCATGACTTCAGAGATCTGTTCATTAAGTTTATACTTATATTCATTGATGTTATTCTTGTCTACTCATGGATGGAAAAGGAACACAAGACATATTTGAAGATTGTATTGAGGGTGTCGAGGAAGCACCGATTGAAGTATAATTTTTTGAAGTTTCACTTATGGAGAATGGAAGTACGATTTTTAGGTCATGTTATTTTTGAGTGAGGAATTACGGTAAATCCTGTGAAGTTGCAATAGTCTAGGATAAGGATTAACCTATGAATGCTACAAATGTGAGGATTTTACTTGGAGTAACGGGATATTATAGACGACTCATCAATAACTTCTCTAAAGTAGCAGCACTGTTGACCAATTTTGATGAAGAAGAATCGGACTTTTTCTTGGGACAAAAGGTGCAAGCGCGCGTTCGTTAGTCTAAATGAGAGGTTGATGAGTGCACCAACGTTAGTTATGATGAGCGAGAATGAAGGATTGATGGTATATACAGATGTTTCTAGCATCGAATTGGGAAAAGTATTGACATGGAAGAGTAAGGTTATATCAAATAGGCTAGTCGGCAACTAAAATTGCATGAGAGAAAATACTTGCCTAATGATTTGGTTTTGGCGATGATAGTGTTCGCTTTGAATATTTGGAGGCACTATTTGCTTGGAGAAGGTTCGAGTTGTTCATCAATCATAATCCATTAAATTACCACTTTTCACAAAAGAACGTTAACCTTAGTCGGCAGCGATAGTTAGAGTTTTTGGCCACCTATAATTTGATATTTCCTATAAGCTTGTTAAGATAAATGCAATCTCTAATGCTTTGAGTAGAAGTCATGCCAGTTTGGGAGTGATGTTCCTAAAGTAGAAGTAGCTTGAGTTTATTATCGTTTGTAATTTCGGACTTCAATGTGAACTAGAGCTAGACGTATTGGCTAGTTTGAATATCAAACCTAATTTGATTGTGTAGATCGATGCTATTCAAAGGCATGATGCCAGACTAGTGGAGTTTGTTGCTAAGATTGAGGGTGGTGTAGAGTTTGAAGAGACATGAAGCAGTATGTACTTGACCTGGAGGGTTGGCTTTATAAGGATGGAAGACTGGTTGTACAGGATGTTGATAGGTCAATTGATGCGGTACTATGTGAGTGTCACCATTAATTGATTATACATCTAGAGGCCAAAAAAATGTATCGATGAAGCAAACATTTTAATGGGAAGGATGAAAATGGACTTTGGGACATTCATCCCGAAGTGTATGAACTGTCAGTTAGTGAAAGTCGGGTAGAAGAAGCCAAGTGGTTTACTATTACCCGCTTGAAGTTCTCGAGTGGAAATGGAAACAGATATGGATGAACTTAATTAAATGATTACCGAGGACCATAGAAGGGTATGATAGCTTTATGATCATAGTAATTGATTGACGAAGAGTTCTCGATTCGTACCCACAATGTTAGTAGAATGGTATCGAATTGGCCGAATTGTATGTGAAGTGGATAATGCTCTTCAACGGTGTGCCAAAGAACATTATAAGTGACCGAGACCCATTATTCGCAAAAGGATTTTGGAAGAGCTTATAGAAAGCATTGTGAATGGAGCTACAATGGTGGATAAGTTATTATCCACAAATTGATGGACACACTGAGAGGGTGAATTGTATCTTAGATGATCTCTTACGAGCTTGTATACTTGACTTAAATGGCTTGTGAGATGATCATTTACACCTTATTTAGTTTGCATACAACAACAGTTATTAGTCTAGCATTGGTATGGCACCATTTGAGGCATTATATGGCATACCATGCAACTCCTTCATGTCAGTGGAAAGCAGATAAGATTTAATACTTAGGCCGGGTATGATAATAGAAACTTCTGAGGTGATCGAGATTGTTTGGCAACGAATGAAAGCTGCTCAAGATAGATAGATAAGTCGCACTGATAAAAGAAGACATGATTTATTAGTTCTCTATCGGCGATATGATGTTTGTCAAGATTTCTTGGTTGAATAATGTAGTTCAATTCGGTACTAAGGGGAAGTTGGCAGCGAGATTCATAGGCCATTTTTCAATGCTTGAGAGGATTGGGAACCTTGCTTATAGTATTGACTTACCCTTAAAGATGGCAGGTTGTAATACCCTATTACTTTAAACATTATTTTATAAGTAGGCGTAGACTAGTAATTTCACAAACATTGGAATTAGGCGATGGAAGTTTTATCATTACATATAGCTCATTTTTCTAAGTTGTGCAGTATATTGGTTTGTCCGAATCGAAGTTCATATGAAGAAGTTACATGGGTTTTATGTTACAGGGTTTGAAGTGTTTAAACGTGCCTAAGCATATTAGGCTGAAGCAACGGTTCATAAATTTATATAATGGGCTGATAGGATTTGAATTCCTTCAAATTTCATTTACATACAATTTCAGTTTCTCTTCTCCTTCTTCCTTAATCTCCCTAATTCACCATTCCTTTTCCAAGTCCAAACGAAACCTTGGAACATATATAACAAATCGATGAGTATGAAGAGGACTATGCAAAGATACCAATTGTTTACATATTTAGGAAACTTGTAGGGTCTTCAATTCAAGACAGTGGAGGTTTAGAGGCAAATAAGATGGTTTCTAGGGCTTAGCAACGTAATTCGATGGGTGGGATTCATTATCGAAAATATATTGTTTACATGAGAGTTATATACGTTGTATGATCGCTATTAAGAGGGTTAGATGTGGGAATTGGACGAAATTATAATTTGGTGTTACTGTGAATATGATTATAGAATAGTTAGAGTTAATAACGTTTTATTTAGGGTTAAATTAGAATTATATTGAATATTATATTAAATTGACATTGAATGGTTTAGATTATGGTAATTAAATATTGATTAAGAAGATATCGACGATATGTGATATATAAAATGTTAGAATGATGAAATATGGTGTCTAAAAGAAGCATGAACACTAAAAGAAGTAAATGATGAATGAAAATGAGTTAAGAAAGTAAGGATTAAAATATGGATTGCTTTTCTAAAATTTGTTACTGCCACTGGTCCATTGGTGTATAGGCGACCAGTGCATGGGTACACATCTGAATTGGCCATGTTGAACCTGGACCAGGGCTAAAGCATTTCTACTTCAGTCTCGCCTATACAAAATAGATAATAAATGATATGTGGATCTCTCTATGGCCTTTAGAAATATATAGCTTTGATTTGAATATGGTACAACGTTGGCAATCGAATCGTGTGTTATCAGGTTTGGCTATGGTTACATATACCTTTGTGTATATGCAAGTTAGTCTATGTTTACCTAAATTATGTCCGTGTTTATGTTTACGGTAATGGTCTTTGTTTAACTATATCTTTGGGTTAGACTTTGTTTAACTAACTCATCTATGTGTCATCGGGTTAGTAAATGTTTAACTAACTATCTTTCTCTCATTTTTCTCTCTTGTGTGTGAGACAAGTTAGTCTACATTTATCTAACTCTGTCATATGTAAAATGTTGGTAAGTATATATTGGTGATCATCCTATTGTGTTTATTATGATGGACTAACTCCTTTGATGCATTTGAGATAGGTTGAGGTATGTAAGTATTAGTATTTATATAACTTTATGAAATCATATTAGCGGTATATATTCGGTAATATATTTACTCACCAGACATGTGTTTTTGACCCCTCTCCTCATACACATTAGGTGAATGATGTAATCGTGACAGATATGGAGTTGAAGACGGTGATTGTGTAAACATTTACATATGTTATCCATTCGTTTATATATACTGTATAAATAGTGTGACATTATGTGTATATATTAAGACTATGTGTAACTTATGATGCATATATATGAGATTTATTTATATTGCATTTTGATACATTTCACAGTGAGTTCTGAAAGATATAATTAGTTAGTTAAGCTCTCTGTTTACTATTGAAATTTATAATGATTCGGATGTTTGAAAAAATCCGGTTGTTGCATTAGTATCAAAGTTATAGGTTAGGATGTATAGACAGTAACTTGTATATTTTTTATATACCGTAAACGTATATGCGTATATAGGTTAAAGTAAATGGGCATATGATGTTTAATCTTGGGTTTCTATTTATTATCTCTTTTTACTACTCTATGTGGATCTAATATTGAATTCAATTGTATAGATAGCAAAGACGAGTAACCCGGCTGAAACAAGCACTGGAATGGGCATTGGAAATGAAGCTGTGGAAGTACCAGATGTGAACATTCCATTTTGGTTCTGCCATTATCTTCAATCATGAAACTAAGCCACTATTAACGAAGGAGCACCTAAAACTTGTGTACGAGATGGAAATGTTAGTGTACAAGGGCCAAATTTTCTGAAACTATGTAAGGATTTCATGAATATGGATAGAAAATCGTATAAATGCACAGAGGCTTTTGTGGAGACGTGGGCTTTGTTTGCATACATTTGATAGGATTTTCAGTATGCTAAATTGAGTGATGATATGAAAAGGTAGCTTACTTCTTGGCATTTACGAGAAGCAATAAACTAACGGGATGTTGTTATAGAGGAAGTTAATGAGAATGAAATCTCCTGGACTAATTTTAAGGAATGGTTTATACAAAAAATTTGTCTGCAGCAGAAAACGAAGCGATGCTCGAGAAGCTTATAAATCTCAAACAAAGTAATTCCACTGTAAAGGGGTATGTTAATTGTTTTAATGAGATGACAAAGTTTGGTTTCAATCTGGTAAACATAGCATCCAAAAAGGCGATGAAGTTTGCCAAAGGGTTGAGCTCACCACTTAGGGAATTAGCACTTAGTTGGACTCCTATATGAGCGACGTTTGAGAATTTAGTCGAAGCGGTGTTGCTAAATAGCACAATATGAAAATTTTCTAAAAGGCGGTCGTCGAAGAATGTAAACCAAGGTAAGCATAAAGATTTTGGAGGTCCATGTGGAAAGGGTGGTAAACAAGACAAGAAGTGTGAAAGGTGCAACATGAAAGGGCATGAGTTGAAGGATTATAGGGTTAAAGTTTCAAAGATAAATGTTATAACTGCAATCAGATGGGCCATATGAAGAGGGAATGACCTGCATTGGGAAAGTCAATATAAGGTGTGTTATATGTTGTATTATCTTATGTTTATATATATATATATATATATATATATATATATATATATATATAGCATAAGATACATTAATACGTGATGAAGAGTTGCGATTCAAAATTTCACGGACCGAATTCCTTTTAAAGGAGGGAGAATGTTATACTCCATGGAATTTAGATTTTATTATATAAATAGGGGCAAAATAGCAATTTTATAAACATTGGAATCAGGCAACAAAAGTTGAACCATTTCATATAACTCCCTATTTGAGTTGTGTAGTATATTGGTTTGTCTGGATCGGAGTCCATATGAAAGAGTTACATAGGTTTTAAGTTGTTGGTTTTAAAGTATTTAAATGGGCCTAAGCCCATTAGACTGAAGCAACATTTCAAAATTTTATATAATGGACTAAAAAGGTTAGAATTCATTCAGTTTTCATTCACGTACGATTTTAGTTTCTCTTCTTCTTCTTCCTTGGTCTCTCTAATTTATCATTCCTCTTTCAATTCTAAATGAAATCCTAGACATATATACACCAAATTGACGAGCACGAAGAGGACAACGCGAAGATACCAATAGTTTGCAGATTTGAGAAACTTGAAGGGACTATAATTCCGTACATTGAAGGTTTAGAGGCAAATCAAAAGGATTCTAGGGCTTGGCAACGCAATTCGATAAATGGGAATCATTACTAAAAATATATTGTTTACATAATAGTAGTATACACTATGTGATTGCTAATTAAGAGGATTAGATGTAAGAACTGGAAGAAATTATAATTTGGGTTTACTGTAGATATGATCACAGAATTAGTTAGAGTTAATAATGTTTATTTAAGCATAATGTCACGACCCAACATCCAACGTCTGAAAATCAACATCCATACTTCACCCGTATTCAAATGCCATAGATTCAAACGTTGAAATTCAATGCGTGCTGGAGCTTATAACAACATTAGGTGATAACAACACAGCAGAAATAGAAATGAAATTTTATTAATCCGCAATATGAATACAACAATCTAATACAATTGAAATGATCAATACTATCTATATTAGAGCCAAAAGATATACAACAGCGAAAAGAACAGCAGCGGAAAGATAGCACCAAATGGTCTTCCAAAGGATAATCCAATATGTGAATGTTCATTGTCAAATTCCAAAGCTCCAAACCCGAAGCGAGAATCACCATCATGCTGAAGTTACGCAAACCTAGTGCAAACCAAAGACTGAAGGCTACCAAATCTACATCTACTATCTGATTATCTGAAAAACTGACTTTAGGTTGCCCGTGTGGAAAATTATAGGCACCCGGAGTTTAGAAATGGAACAATAAACTCCAGGACAGTCATGGGACTGGTGTGAGCAAATGAAAACAATTTTCTTTGAACAAAAACAAACGAAACAAAATAAAAAGAAATTTGCTATGTTTTTTGGAAAATGAAACTACCATAAGGCCTCCCGGCACACACACAATGCGATCGCACACTTGGGGGAGATTTCTCCTTATGATAGTCAAACATGCTTGATACGCAAAATCCTTTTGATATTATTATTAGTGCATAGTGCAGAAAACTTTTCGAAAGTATAATATTAATCTTAGCCAGCATACTGTTAGTCCGTGAGATGATGGTTTTGATGACAACAACCTTAGAATAGATTATAAAATATAAATACTAACATTATAAGTTTAGATATATATGTATATGCAGGATTTAACCTTGCAGGTAATAAGAATGAAGACTGTACAGTATAGAGATTCAAGATATCAAGATAAAATATCAAGATAGAAGACTCATGAGTATCGAGACTATCAAGAGTTCAAGATTTCAAGGATAAGTATTTTTTATTATTAGTAATTTTTGTTAAAACTCGTAGAAAAGCACTGGCATCTTAAAATCCAATTTATTCGTGGAACGGAATCCACTTCGAGCCCGTTAAAGGGATGGAACCCTAAGTAGGATGGAACCTACGAAAAATCTAGTGGAACATTGTTTTGTATCCGCTAACTTTTATTCAAAGTGATTTTTCAAAATTATATCCTGTTTTCAAAATGTTTTCAAAACTTTCCTTTTAAAAGATTCAAAACCCTCGATCCTGATTTTAAATAATTTTAGCCTCAAAAACATCTTTATTTTCAAAGTCAAATTACTCCTGATTTTAAACTATCTTTTTAAATAATATATTTAACTTTTAAATATTTATACTTAAATTTAAAAATAAAATTATAGTTAAAATCTATATATATTATTCTCTATATTTGCTTATGAATTTTAACTATAGTCAAGTATATTTATAAAGTTTAAAATAGTTTTTATATAAGATAAAGGTTATTTTCAAAGAAATTCAAAACATCATAAAAAGCTTTGGGATGTTGACATGCCTATGGGTACCATGTCGACATGGTGACAGTTTGATTCAAAAATTCAAATTTCAAAAGAAGTGTCTATTCACCATAACTCTTCATGAATGGATATGGCTGTTGTTCTTCTATAAATAGGGGTCAGTTTCAACGAATTTTAATCACTTTTTTCTGGTTTCCACTCCTCTTCTTCTTCCTCTTTTCTTAATACATATTATTATCATTACTCTACCGAAATCAACATTGAATCATACTCGATTACTTCTAGTTTGATTCTCTATCACTATCTCTACAAGATTCTCAGTGGTATTCAGAGTTATAGACTTCTTTGTAATCTATTAAGCGAGAAAAGGTGTGATTGTAACCTTGGAAATCAATCAGAAGGGAAAATGTGTGATTGTAGCCTTGGTAAATCAATTGGGTAAATTTGTGGCCCGGAAATCAAGTATCTCTACCCAGAGGATCGAAATTCTGGAGGGTGTACCTCGTAGCCTTGAAACCGAGGGTGTAATTGTACGATTGCTGTTGAAAGGAAATCCGTACTTGTGTTGCGGGACTGGATGTAGGGTAACTCCAAACCAGTATAAAATCCAGCGTGTTCTTTCCTTTACTGCTTTTATTTTATTTCTATATCTGTGATTGTTTCTGTGATCATATCTGTGTCTGTATATTGCATACTTTTGAGTCTAAATTAACATAAATCGAAAAAGATTTAGTAATTCTTTATTAACACTATTCATCCTCCCTCTAGTGTTAATCTTAGCTTTAAGATCCGTAATCCACATTTCTCACAATTGGTATCAGAGCAAGGTTTTCAAAGTTTCATAATCTGATTTTTGAAAAGTTTTTAAAATGGCTATATTCATTAATACTAATTTAGAAGTATTCAAATCATCATTGTTTCATGAGTCTGCATATAATCAATATTCAAATTCAAGTTATCTACCAAAATTGTTTAATGTGCAGGAATCATGCTTAATGGGTGTTCAGGAATCAATCCACAATGGACAAATTGTGCAGATCAGAAAGAACAAATGGATACTTGATAGTGGATGTTCTAGACACATGACTGGCAATGAAGATATATTGAATGATATAATATACAAAGATGGAGGATTGGTTAACTTTGGAGACAATTCAAAAGGATATGTGATTGGCATCGGCAAAGTCGGTAATTTTGAAACTCCTACTATTACTAATGTTTTGCTAGTTAAGAATCTGAAACATAATCTGCTAAGTATAAGTCAACTATGTGATAAAGGTTATAAAATTAAATTTGAAAAAGATAAATGTCACATTGAATATAATAATTCAACCATTATATTTGAGGGAGTCAGAAAAAAGAATATATATATTCTTAGTATGAAAGTTTCAAATGATAACCTGTGTCTGTTGACAAATACAAGTGACCCTTGGATTTGGCACAAGAGATTTGGGCATTTGAATTTCAAACTCCTATTTAAACTGTCAAAACATGATCTAGTAAGAGGTCTCCCTAAAATGAATTTTAAAGTAGATAGTTTATGTAATGCTTGTCAATTAGGAAAACTTAGAAAAAATTCTTTTAAGTTAAAAGATATGATTTCAACTTTGAAACCTCTTGAATTACTTCATCTTGATTTATTTGGTCCATCTCAAATTATATCAATAAATCATAGTAGATATGTCTTTGTAATTGTAGATGATTAATCTAGATTTACATGGACAATATTTTTGAAATATAAAAGTGATACTTTTGAATTTTTTAAGACATTCTCAAAAAGAATTCAAAATCAATTTTCTCTAAAAATTATAACTATTTGAAGTGATCACGGTGGCGAATTTGAAAATGGAAGGTTTGAGGAATTCTGCAATAAAAAGGGAATAACCCACAATTTTTCATTTCCAAGAACTCCACAACAAAACGGAGTAGTAGAACGTAAAAATAGGACGATTCAAGAGTGTGCGAGAACTATGCTTATAGATAGTAATTTACCAAATAATTTTTGGGCAGAAGCAGTTGCTACCGCCTGCTATATTTTGAATAGAACTTTAATTAGACCTCTAACTGATAAGACATCTTATGAACTTCTTTATTCAAAGAAATCTAAGGTATCTTATTACAGAATTTTTGGAAGTAAATGCTTTATTTTAAATACAAAAGATAATTTAGATAAATTTAATCCAAAATCCGACAAAGGTATCTTTATCGGATATTCTAATAGAAGTAAAGCGTACAGAGTGTTTAATTTAAAACTAATACCATTGAAGAAACAATGCATGTTTCATTTGATGAAAATTTCAAAATTTTTGAAGATACAAATGATGAAGAGGATTTAATCACTCAAAATCAAGAACCTTTTAAAACTAATAATGAAATTGATCATCCTAATAAAAGGACAAAACTTTTAAAAGATCACCCTATAGAAAATATACTAGGAGATATGCAATCTGTTGTTAAAACTAGAAATCAACTAAGTCAAATGAGTAATGTAGCTTTTCTATCAACTATTGAACCCAAAAATCCAACAGAAGCATCAACTGATGATTCATGGATTTTGGCTATGAAAGAAGAATTAAATCAATTTATTAGAAATGACGTTTGGGAACTTGTTCCTAAACCAGAAAATAAAACTATAATTGGAACTGAATGGGTTTACAAAAATAAAATGAATGAACAAGGAGAGGTAGTTAGAAATAAAGCTCGATTAGTCGCTCAAGGTTATTGTCAAGAAGAAGGAATAGATTTTGATGAAACCTTTGCTCCCATAGCAAGATTAGAAGCCATTAGGATTCTACTTGATTTTGCAAATCATAATAATTTCAAATTATTTCAAATCGATGTTAAAAGTGCCTTTTTAAATGGATTTATAAAAGAAGTATATGTTGAACAACCACCACTTTTTGAAAATGATAATTTACCAAATCATGTTTACAAACTTAAAGAAGCACTATATGGTCTAAAACAAGCTCCTAGAGCCTGGTATGATAGACTAAGATCTTATTTATTGCAATCTAATTTTGAAATTGGTAAAGTAGATAATACTCTTTTTATTAAAAGAAATGAAAAAGATATTCAACTAGTACAAGTTTACGTAGATGATATCATTTTTGGCTCAACTAATTTTGAAATGAATAAAGAATTTTATGAAATAATGAAAAAAGAATTTGAGATGAGTCATATGGGTGAATTAATTTTCTTTTTAGGATTACAAATAAAACAATTAGATAATGGTATCTTTATTAGTCAAGAAAAATATGCTAAAGACCTAATTAGTAAATTTGGTTTGACCACTGCGAGTGGAAAACCCACTCCCATGGCAACCAATGAGTACCTTAGTAAAGAAGATCTCTCGAAAGATGTAGATCAAAAACTATATAGAGGAATGATTGGATCACTACTCATATTACTGCCAGTAGACCTAATATCATGCATAGTGTCTGTCTCTGTGCCAGATATCAATCCCAACCTAAAGAGGCTCACTTAAAAGCCTTGAAGCGATTCATAAGATATGTTAAACACACGTCTGATTATGGTTTATTCTACCCTAAAAATGATTCTTTTGACTTAATATCATACTGTGATGTTGACTATGCTGATTGTAAATCAGACCGAAAAAGTACAAGTGGTACTTGTCACTTTTTGGGGCATTCTCTGATTTCTTGGCTTAGTAAAAAGCAAAACACAGTTTCTTTATCAACAACTAAAGCAGAGTATATTTTTGCTGCTTTGGCTTGTTCTCAAGTAATATATATGCAACAAATCTTAAAAGATTTGGTTTAAATTTCTCAAAATCTCCAAGTTATTGTGACAATACGAGTGCGATAAATTTATCCAAAAATACTACTCAACATGCTCGATGTAACGACCCGCCTTTCATTCTATAGAAAGACGCATCATTAAGAAAAAAGAAAGGGATAGAAAAGAGAAAAGATAGGAAAGAAAGAAACAAACAACATCGGAATCTCATAGCGGAACGAATAAATTATATTATATCACATAAAACATTACATAGTATCATATACATCAGAGTTATATAACTAATACACCACAAACTAGACAGTTATAAACACCTGTCTAGTTATTACAATTCAAGTACATCGGAGAAAAATAGATACAACTCAAACACAGCGGAATCACTATATATATCTACACGCTGAAGCCTCATGCTCCATATCTCCTCCAGAACTCATCAAAGCAATCCTGAATCACTTGACTACTCATACATAATATGAGTACCCAAGAGTTTAATAAAACAGAAAATAAACACTCGGGTCAGACATGGGTCTGGTGTGATTAAACGGGTTTAAAGTTGTTTAACTTTAGAAAATCTTTTGAAAATAAAAGGTATCACGTAAGACTTCCCACACATAAACATGGAAAAGTTTTTTCCTTACGCTAACCAAAACATTTGATAGGAAATCCAGTGATATTTTAATAGTGTCTAGGGTTTTCAAAATAAAATACAGAAATAGCTGGAATGCTTACATCTCACGTTCCAACATAGTTGGGCACAATCAAAACCGTACAGGCACTTATTGGATTTTTGATTCCATCAATGGCAGGGCTACCGGGGTACCGCCCGTCACGGTACGTGTCCTAGATCACCGTACCGAGGATCACTCCCAATCCCCTGCAACACAAATTCGGAACCATTCCTTACTGGACAGTCCCGAACAAGACCACCCCGCAGATTGGCCGTCGCCAACTGCCACACAACCGAAATAAAAAGGGACCTCTAGATAGGGGTAAATTTCGTCCTACTTGGGCATGACCCACTTAGCCTTGCTGCACCTCCCCTGTTTTAGCCATTCCCGGTTGATGAGGCTTGAGGCTACGATTACCTTTATAGGACACATCAATCTTAGAATACTCATCATCCATCTGACGATGTTCTGAAAGCATTCAATCCATACAAGTTCGTTCCGGGTTCGAACGAAACCGAAGGCATTATCTCGTTACACTCATTTTGGAATCACCCTTAGAGTTAACGACGATAACCCTTGCACTCTGAATCTTCATCTTCACTTGAGATTCACGACCTAACGTTTAATTTGGATCGATGTGGTTTTCGGAATTCCAAATTTGGAAACCCGATCCCGGTCTCATCGAAATCCAAACGCCATCATAATGTCCAAGTGAATTTAATTTGAGCCATTAATTCAATTCATCATTATCTATATACACACAGATAGATAATTCACATATCACCATAGATATCACATTCTCATCATAAACAGATAACCCGTATCATAATCACAAACAGATAATCAACACAACCAGATGATCATCACAGACAGATA
The DNA here is from genome assembly GCA_030765085.1 of Allium cepa. Lineage (NCBI taxonomy): Eukaryota > Viridiplantae > Streptophyta > Magnoliopsida > Asparagales > Amaryllidaceae > Allium > Allium cepa. The sequence continues at coordinate 890,050,410 of CM060934.1, read as the reverse complement.
ATCCATATTATCATACTTTAACTAAGCATCCATATCATATAGATATTACTCATCTCACTACTGAGATTACAACCATCCAATGGAATATCAATATCATCCATAAGCAATGATTTATTAACCATCATCTATATTTAGTTTAAATGAATTAAATTAATTACCTTTATCTCTAATTATTTTGAAATAAATTAAATTAATTACCATATCTATAAATCCTGTTATATATCCATTAATTAATTAACCTGGTTAATTAATCATTCTCTAAGTATTCAACTTGATTAACACCTTTGATTAATCATTCTCTAATTACAATAAGTAATTAGTCTTTGATTAATTTCACAAATTAATTAACCTTAATCATAAGTAATTAACCTTTAATTACTTTATTTATTAATTAACTATAATTAATTACATTTATCCTTAATTAATTATGTTAATTAATCACTTATTTATTAATTATTCCTTAATTAAACAATTCTTAATTACATCATTAATTATATTAATTAATGATCTCTAATTTATATTTAAATCAATTACTTAATTTAAAATTAATTACATTTAGTAATTAATCTAAAATTTAAAAATACAATTATTAATCACCATTGATTAATATCAAATCAGTAATTAACTACCATTAACTACTCATTAGCAAATTAATTATCCCAAAATTAATTATCTTCATTAATTAATCCCTTGATTAATTACAAAAGTAATTACCCAAATTACTTTATTAAACATCATCTCTCACTAATTACATTACGGTGATTATCATTTATAACTTCTCTAAGTAATCATGCTCCATTAATTACATTAAGTAATTATTCTTATTAAATCATCAAATGATTATCTTAAATTAATTAAACTAAATTAATTAACTTAACTAATCACACCATCATAATTAGTGACAACAAGTAATTAATCCCTTAATTACTTTTATCAAGTAATTATGCTTAACAATTTACAATTGATTATCTTCAATTAATTAATCTAATTAACTTTCAAAATTAATCACATTAATTAATTACTTAATTATCCTTAGATAATTATCATTATTAACTAACAACATTTTCTTTAATTACTTCCTTAAGAAATTTATCTTAGATTAATCATTATTAATCATCTCTAACTAAAAATTAATCTAAATCATTATATATCAAATAAATAAGTAAATCCTTTATTATCTTTAATTATTTCTAAAATAATTCATTCACCTTATTAATGACTTCATTAACATTCAAATGTATTTAAAGCAATACATTTCTAAATTAAATTCAAATTCTATTTTAAAATTTAAGATTCAAAATGTTAACCATTTAAAAACATTTATTCAAATTTAAATAAATTATAAACCTTAAAATAAAAGTGAAGAACCATCATTACTTATATAAGATACTTATACAAGAAAAGGTTTAAAACTAAATTACTTAACTTTATTAAAGAAATCAGGTTTTAAAAATAAATTGATTATCTTAACTTTCAAATTAAAGTTAAACACTTCATAACTTTGATTCAAATATTAAAGAAAAGAATTTTGTCAAGTTTTAAACATTTATTTGAAATGAAATTCATTTTTAAATCTACTTAAAAACATTTGAACTTGTTCAACATTTTAAAATTTACAACACTGTTTCAAATTCAAGATTTAAATTCATAGTAAACTTGAACTATATTTTAGACTTGATTTTTAAAAATCTGATTTAAATCTTACTTAAATTTAAAATTTCATTTTTAAAACTTTGAATTCAAAAATTCATCAAATTTAAACTTGAATTTAAACTCCTGTTTAAATCCTGCTTTAAAATTTAAATTTCATTAAATTTTAAAACCCAGAATACTGTCAGGTAATAAACCTGAAACAAATACTACCCGAGACAATTCAATAATTTCTTTGAGTTAACACCCCAACTGCATCGAGTAAACTACTCGTTCTACCCCAGTAAAACTCGAGTCATATCCCTGCACCAACCCCAAAATAGTTCATCAGAACTTAATATGCACGGTGCATATGCACCGACACTCTGGTGATCTCCAGCCACCATGACCCTCTTTACCAAGTCGCCGACCATTCCCAAAAATGATCACGACCACCAGATATCCCTCTGCAGCTCGAAATCAAAATCCAGTTAACCAATGCAATCTGGAAACACCACTACAACCAAATCCCAAACCTGTCTACAACGCGCAAACCCACCTCCAACCATCTGATCACCTACGACTCCGGCAAAACCTCCATCTACATCCCCTCTGCCAATTCCCAAAGTCGTACATCACTCGATGCAACAGAGAAATCAAGAAGCTACAAAATTACTACTACCAGCAAACTAGGTTAAAAACTGGAAAGAGCTAACCACGGTCGCCACCAACCCCTGAACATTCACCTGATAATTTTCCTCCACTCACCAAACAGCCCTCCACCTCCAGGAAGAACCACAACATCCCAATACCACTAGATCACCAGATAAATCCCAAAGTCCAATATCTATTCAACCCAGAAATGCTCACTCCTCAGTAATTTTAAAAATGTGATTTTTGTTTTAAAATCCATGATTTTGTATATGCATTCAAGTTATAAACCTGTTTTAATAATTTAAGATGTTTGATATTTCTTTTTTTTGAAACAATAACCGATCTTATTGTTTACAGAGACAACAGTTTTTAATTAATCTTAATTTTGATTTATAAACATAATTTCTTACAAAACAAACATCTCTCATTTACATAACAAATCCTACAGAGAATCAATCAAGAGGTAATGGTTTTACTATTTAAAATTTTAGTTTTGAAAAAAAAAGAATCAGGTAATCAGATACCTGTAAACACACACACATATATGTTTATATATATATATATATATATACACACACACATAGAATATCTATCACAATAAAATCATACAAAGCAAACTTATTCTATTTATTCACATGCAAGATATAAATTAAAGAAATTTAAAATTGTGAAGTTATTTACCTTAAAAAAATGAAGCACTGCGGTTTTATCTATAATCAGTTTTGATTTTTTTTTTTTTTTTTTAAAACAGTTTGCATTAGAATCTTGAGTTCTAGTGCTTGCTTAAGCATTGATTTTAAAAGAAAGAACTGTTTTTAAAATAGAAGTTTACTCACCTATTAATTGAAGAAGCAGAGAACAATTTCTGTTGCAAATTCATTTCTTAGAACAGATTTGCATTTCCCGAAACTGTTTAAATTAAAAATCTAGGTTCTGCATTTGCTGTTGAAGTTGATTCAGGTGAGTCTACTGTTGAAGTTGATTTAAACTGCATGCTGACCTCCATTCTTCGTTTGCTTGAGTATAAGTTGAACTTCAATTTGATGTTGAAAATTGGAGCAGATTTGCTTGAATTTGTTTGCAGATTGATAGATTTAGATTTGAAAACTCCATCAGATTTGGGTTTTGCAGAATTGGTTTTGAATTTTACTTATAATCTGATTTTCATATTTATTTGAAGATAATTTTTTGAACAATAATGAGTTGCTAAGTTTTCTTATCTATATTTTCACTAAAATGTTTTTTTTAAATAAAATCATGACACTTGTTATCTTATGAAGTAGAATGTTTTACAAGTGTCTTCTTATTAGTTAAATGCTTAACACATGTTCATTTTAATACAAAAATAAATTTCTTAATTTATAAATGTTTAAAAATTCATTTCTAATTTATGTTATCATATTTTAAATGTTTATTTACATTTAGCCTTTAAAATGATTCCATATAAACTACTTTTATAAAATTACATATCTTAATGTTTATTTGAATACTTTTAAAATAATATTTTCAAAGCTAAATTTTCAAGAGAGAAAATTTTAAAAAGAAAAGAATGTTGAATTACATTTTATTCCAAAGTATCAAACCAAAATATCATACTCTAATATATATGAACTAAGTCTATTTCAAAAGAAAACAATTTTTAAAATAAAACAAAATAAACTTTTATTATAAAAATACAATTAAAACTATTATATTTATAAAAAAAATAAATATTTACTTAAATTTCTTTTGAAAATATAAGAAAGATTTTAAAACAAACTTATGAAAAGTTTTCAATACTAATTTAAATCAAATTAATCAATTTACAAGTTATACACACATATATATATAATAATTTTGAAAATATTCTTATTAAATTTAAATTTAAATTAAAATCAAATTCCCTATTTACAATGTATACACATATACACATTACAAATAAAATATCCTTTAAATAAGCTTAGAAAGATAATTTTATCATTTAAATATTTTTAACTTTTGAAGAGAATAAAATTTCCAAATATAAAGTTATCATTATTATAAATTTTGAAAAGAAATAACATTTGTCAAACTAAATAATTATTAGTTTCAAAAGATAATTTCTGTTTGAATTAGATTATTAAATCAGCATTTCACATTTTAAAATAATTATTAATGAAAATTATTAAATAAGTATTGTCTAAATTTCCGAGACATCACACTCGAACTAAACATATTGATATCAGATATCATTTTCTCAGAGATAATATAAGCAAGGAAGTAGTTACTCTCGATTATATCAATTCTGAAAATCAAATTGCTGATATCTTAACAAAACCTTTAAATGAATCAACATTTACTAAATTAAAAAGAGAATTAGGTATTTTGTTCTATAATTGAAATATAAAATATAAATAACAAGTATAATTAACAACTGGTATCAAAATAAATCAAAGAGTTAAATTTTGTAAAGACCATGTCGACATCCCCTAGGTATGCATGTCGACATATAACGTTTTTGATTTTTTTTTAAAATTTCCCACCAAAATTCAAAAATTTAGTTATATATTCTTCTCAATTTCGACTTTTCATTCATTCTCTCTGTTTTCTCTTCATTCTCTCTTCTGAAATAAATAAAATTATGGCTTCATCCTCAAAATCAAACATAAAATTAACTATCTCATTTCCCTCTCCTACTTCTGGTCCATTCCAATGCACTACTATCGCTCGTGTGACTAAAATGGAGGAATCTATGAAGGATGTTCTTCAGATGTTGACTGAAATTCAAGTAACTCAACTTCGTATGGCAAAGAAACAGGAAAGGCAAGGCAAGATTCTTAGGAATTTGCAAAAATTCCTAATGGACAACCAAGCCAACCCTATCTTAATCGATGAAGACTCTTCACTCAATCAAGAACAAGAGGCCAACGACGAAGAAGAAGAAGAAGAAGAAGAAGAAGAAGAAGAAGAAGAACCCATGGAAGAAGCACACGAGGAGGAGGATGACCAAGTCGTGTGTGTTGGAGAAGTGTGTTTCGATAAAAATGGGAATCTTGTCGAACAACGTGGAAATTTTTGTTTTCACCATCCAAACTGTTCGATTCATAGATCTCCTATGTTCAGAAACACACATTAGTTTCTTCTTTTTCCTTCCGTTGTTGTTTGTATTTTTATGTTTTCAAACGCAAATGTAAATATAACCATATACGTAATAAATAACCCGTGTCCTTATATGTGTTTTTATTATAAGTATTATTGTGAATTCTTAGTTAGGTTAGTTAATAGTTTAGGACTATGTTTTAGTATTAGACTTAAGTGTTGATTATTTATGATAACACTATCATTATAATCACATGTCATAGATTAATAGTTTTAGAGGGAGTTACATAGTTTGGAGTTATCTAGTTTAGATAGAGTTTTTGTTGATGACAAAGGAGGAGAAATATAAAATTGGATAGTCAGGTATAGATTAAGGGGAAGTTGTTAGTTTTAGGGGGGTTATTAGGATAGAAATAATATTTTATAAACAAAGGTTGTCATCATCAAAAAGAGGGAGATTGTTAGTCCGTGAGATGATTGTTTTGATGACAACAACTTTAGAATAGATTATAAAATATAAATACTAACATTATAAGTTTAGATATATATATGTGTATGCAGGATTTAACCATGCAAGTACTAAGAATGAAGACTGTACAGTATAGAGATTCAAGATATCAAGATAAAATATCAAGATAGAAGACTCATGAGTATCGAGACTATCAAGAGTTCAAGATTTCAAGGATAAGTATTTTTTATTATTAGGAATTTTGTTAAAACTCGTAGAAAAGCATTGGCATCTTAAAATCCAATTTATTCGTGGAATGGAATCCACCTCGGGCCCATTAAAGGGATGGAATTCTATGTAGGATGGAACCTACGAAAAATCTAGTGGAACATTGTTTTGTATCCGCTAACTTTTATTCAAAATGATTTTTCAAAATTATATCCTGTTTTCAAAATGTTTTCAAAACTTTCCTTTTAAAAGATTCAAAACCCTCGATCCTGATTTTAAATAATTTTAGCCTTAAAAACATCTTTATTTTCAAAGTCAAATTACTCCTGATTTTAAACTATCTTTCTAAATAATATATTTAACTTTTAAATATTTATACTTAAATTTAAAAATAAAATTATAGTTAAAATCTATATATATTACTCTCTATATTTGCTTACGAATTTTAACTATAGTCAAGTATATTTATAAAGTTAAAAATAGTTTTTATATAAGATAAAGGTTATTTTTAAAGAAATTCAAAACATCATAGAAAGCTTTGGGATGTCGACATGCCTATGGGTACCATGTCGACATGGTGACAGTTTGATTCAAAAATTCAAATTTCAAAAGAAGTGTCTATTCGCCATAACTCTTCACGAATGGACATGACTATTGTTCTTCTATAAATATGGGTCAGTTTCAACGAATTTTTAATCATTTTTTTTCTAGTTTTCACTCCTCTTCTTCTTCCTCTTTTCTTAATACATATTCTTATCATTACTCTGCCGAAATCAACATTGAATCATACTCGATTACTTCTAGTTTGATTCTCTATCACTATCTCTACAAGATTCTCAGTGCTATTCAGAGTTATAGACTTCTTTGTAATCTATTAAGCGAGAAAAGGTGTGATTGTAGCCTTGGAAATCAATCAAAAGGGAAAAGGTGTGATTGTAGCCTTGGTAAATCAATTGGGTAAACTTGTGGCCCAGAAATCAAGTATCTCTACCCAGAGGATCGAAATTCTGGAGGATGCACCTCGTAGCCTTGAAATCGAGGGTGTAATTGTACGATTGCTGTTAAAAGGAAATTCGTACTTATGTTGCGGGACTGGATGTAGGGCAACTCCGAACCAGTATAAAATCCGGTGTGTTCTTTCCTTTATTGCTTTTATTTTATTTCTGTATCTGTGATTGTTTCTGTGATCATATTTGTGTCTGTATATTGCATACTTTTGTGTTTAAATTAACATAAATCGAAAAAGACTTAGTAATTCTTTATTAACACTATTCACCCCCCCCTCTAGTGTTAATCTTAGCCATAAGATCCGTAATCCGCATTTCTCACACATACGTACCATTATAGTATGCCTAATATAGCTACCATGTTAAATGGTAGGTTCTACAATTAAAACCATACAAGGCACATATTGGATGATTGGATTTCCAACAGTTGGTCAAGCTAAGGAACTTCCCCACCACATGGGTACGTCTCTGGAGGGATGCCCCGAGAACCTAACCGGCTCTCTACAAATAAAAGGCCGGGTTACCTCTGTAACTAGGTAACTAACTGTCATGAGTATGCCATCCCCCGGTCGTCACCGACCTTTATCTGAGAGCTCTCAACACCAACAAATTTGCAGCAACCACATAATTAAATATCTGGGCTCCATACCATGATACCACTTTTTATCCAGAAGGAAAATGTAATACCCTAAAGGGCGCGACCCTCATAACCTTGCTGCATTCTTCCTGTTTTGACCATTTTTGGGTTGTAAGGTCCGACGAGATCTCGTCCATAAAGCTACGCTTTTCACAAAAGCCATGGTTCGATCAACAAATGATCAGCAGCACTTAGCATGCCACATTACCAAATTGGGAATGTATTACTAGTAAATATCAACTACATAACCTCTGAGCTTGTACGTCTCAAAGTAGGGTGTTAAGCTAAGAGAATAAATTCTCCGCCACCAAACAGAAGTGTATTTGATAGAAACCAGCTTTACATATCAAAGTGTAACGTCGGACATACATCCATACAAGTCCGTCTCGGGTTCAAATGGAACCGAAGGCACTTCAAAGAAGCCCTTGCAAATCCGGGTATTCACAATCTCGATTGGACTCCCCATCACATATGGAGATCTCTATACTGTAGCTACTTAGTGCAGAGACATTCGACAGGTTATCCTATCGTTCTCGAAAATACCCGATCTTCACCATCGATCTTCAAATGCTATCCATTTCGTCGTATCATTTATTCGAAATGGGTTATATGACATAAATTCCTCTCCCGGCTAAACCAAATAATGAGCGCTTAATTTTCAAACCATATGGATATATTGTGAGCCTAATTAAGTCACAACTTTAAGCCCAAAATCTATCCTTTTGAATGGTTTAAACCATTTTCCACTATTAATCTTTTAAACAAAAGATTCACCCTTGAAGATCCTCTTCAATTTGAAAACAAGGTTCATCAATATTTAACAAAGATTCATTCATAGCTTTCAAAACTATTTCCGTTTCAAATTTGATTTATACCCAACTTGAAATCCTTTCAACAAAGACTGGAATTCTTTCATTATATGAAAGCCATTATCATTTACAAACAAATGCTTTTCATTCGGGAAAATCTGATTATATTTACTCAAGTTATAGCATTTCAAAGTACACATTGGAAAATTAGCGAACTGCCGTATTCTCGGCAAGTGCTATTTGAATTAAATTTAAATTCCCAAAAGAATTTATTTAATATACATCAAAATGGTTTAAAATCCATATATATATATATATATATATTGTATAACCCTTTTAAACCATAATTTCCAAAACAATTTCGAAACTTAAACAAGATATAGTATATTAAAACTAAATATTAATTTCCAAACTTCTTTTTCAAAATCTTTTCATATTCAACCCAATTACATTTCTAAACCATTTTGGATTCAAAGTTTAAACAAAATAATATTTAAATACAAAATATCTGTGACTTAACCAATTCCTCGTGAAATCCATATTTCTGTGTGTGTGGTGTAGTCCAGGGGTTTTACACACAACAATAACATATCATAACCATCATCAATTCAAGCACAGCAATATCGAAAAGCGGTATAATCCTATAACGCTCATCTTCATTCACAGATACACAAATAAACATGTAAATTCATTACAGATAAATAAATCACAGTTCACAGCTCAATCATATCACAGAACATCACACATCAGGGATATCAAACAATTCAAAGCATTCAATACAATCCAAACATCCATAAGTAAGGTCAATTAATCACCTGATTAATTTAAACCAGATTAATTACTTATGAATAAATAATTGTTCCTGGTTAATTAACATTACATAATTACAAGCCATTTAATTAATTATCCTTTAATCATTTATTAATTAACCTTTAATAATAATTTAATCAGTCTCAATTAGTAATCAATTAACCTTTGATCATTAAATAATTAACCTTAAATCATTTAATTATTCTTTAATTATCCTCAATTAATCATATTAATTAATTAATTAACCTTTAATTAATAAACCATCCCTTAATCGCTTCTATTAATCAATTAACCTTTAAATTAATTAATTATCCTCAAATTAATTGCCTTGATTAATTAATCACGTAAATTAATTATCCTTTAATTAGTTATTCTTTAATCACTTGATTAATCAACCTTTAATCATAAATTAATTATCCCTTAATAAATCACATAGATTAATTAATCTTTAATAATAAATTAATTAACCTTTAATTATTAATTAACCAACCTTAACTAATAAATCAATCAACCAGTAATCATTAATTAATTAAACTAAATTAATCTTTAATTTAAGTAATTATTCTTTAAGTAATTATCTTTTTAATTACTGTCATAAATAAATTAATCTTTAATTACTTAAACTTTAATTAATTTAAAAGATAAACCATTTATTTAAATTAATCACTTAATTATCATTAAAAAAATTAATTAATAAACCTTGGTAATACATCACTATTAACAAATAAATTAATTTAAGCTTTTAAGTTAACAATTTAAAAAAAAATTGATTAACTTCATTATTAAGTTTATTTAAAAAAAATAAAAAAAGTTTATATATATTTTAAAGCATTTTAAACTTAATAATTTTAAAATGATTTATTTTCAAGACCCTTCGCTAGTCCCAAATTTAAACAAAATATTAATTATTTAAAATAAATGAGTTAGACATGTTTAAATTTGAATTTGCTTAAAGTTTTGGAAACTGTTATCATGCCAACCCAAAAAATCCGGAGTTCATCCCCGAGCCCAGAGCCAATTTCCCCGAGTCTTCCCCGAGTCGTTTCCCCTCCTTTTTTTTCTTTTTTTTACTTTAAAATTTTTAAAACCTGTTATACTTGTAAACACCTACCACTGAACCCGAGGACGTGCCCGAGCCACACCATCACCTACCCGAGCAATCCCCCGAGTTGACTTCTTCTTCCTCAACCCAGACACGAATGATACTCGCATACGTGAGCACGAGCTCCGATCAACTTCGATCATCGTCGCGACCTTCAACGCATCACTAATGACCTCTCCGACTCACCCAAACACCTAGATCATAGACACGTATAGAAAATCAAAACGAGCTACTAAGCATCAATCGGAACCCAACTTCTCATCGAAAAACACCTCGTTATGACATCGCTCATCGCCAGAACCCACGCAAATTCACCAGAACCTCCGCTTGAGTCCCCTGCTTCTATTACCCCAGGTCTGATCACCCCAAGTGCCTCGATGACGATACAATAGCCACTCAAACTCAATTGACAAAAACTGCCAGTCGAACCCTAGTTCGACGACGTGATGCCGCCACGGCCACTTATAAAATTAATCTCTATTTTTGCTTTGCTCCCCGTCATGCCAACTTCCTTCACCCACAACCTCGACCATGATTGCCTCGCCGATCATCGGCAATTGATGAAAAAATGTTTTCTGTTCAACTTTAAAAAATTTAATAATTCCAATTCTTAAAATCTTGAAACCACCATCAAAAATCATGATTTTATAATATGATTATGTTGTTATAATTAAAATCGAAATCCAAACATTCGAATTTGAACTTAAATTTGATTTTTCCTGTCATTTTCTATTTTTGAATTAATTACCAAATATTTTTACCTGAAATTATTTTTAAAAATAATATTACACCCTCATACACCTTTCATCTTCAAAGATCCTAGCCTATTATTGAATATATGAAGAGGGTTTGAATTTTTAAAGTGGATTTAACCAGTAAAGGTTTAAACAGAGAGATGTACATGCATAACACAGACATGCAATCATCCATTCACACACATATATATGAATATATTTGTAGATATATTTACTTTTCTACAACATTTCCAAGTCATCATTATTACAGGCATAAGATTCAAGAAGATTTGGGTTTTAAAAGTAAAGTTTGATCACCAATTTTGAAAGAATGGAGGCCTGGAAATGGAACTGAAAGTGTTTGTGAAACTGGTAACTGATATTTGTTTTGTTGATCTTTGATTCTTGAATTTAATTTGGATCATGATGTATTTGAAACTGAGATGCTTTAATCTTGAAGATTTAATCCCCAAGTTGAAGATTGTTTTGGTTGCTTTTGTTTTCCAGATTTAAGAACTTGATCAGGTTTCGATTTTTTTTCTTTTCTTTTGATCTGTGTTTTTGTTTCAGGTTTGAGAAAACTGAGAATAACCTGGTTTATCTAATTCTTTCTTACATATATGTTTATGTAATTTAATTTCAAAAGAAAAAAAATGATTTTGCCACTTGTCCATATTAGTTACACTTGTTAATTTCAATTTACAATTATTTCACAAGTGTTAAACATGTTTTTATATATCTTCCATTTTTTCAAATGCAAGAAATTTGTGTTTTAAACCCTACTTTATTTAATTTATAAATTTTGCTTTAAACCCTTATGTTATTATAAATTATGTAATATGCTTTCTTATGTTTTATATTTATACCAAGAAAATGTATTATGTTTTAAACTTTTATTTTCTTACAATCTATACTAAGTTCATATATAATTTTAAAAGAAAGTATTTAATCCTTTTATTCATTTTCAAACTATTATACTTTAAATAAATAAATTTGTATTATGAGTTTTAAATGTTATATATATATATATAATCTATATTTTAAAAGAAAATGTACATTAAACTTTTTTTATCAAATTTTATTTAAATCATACAAACCATATTTATTTCAAAAGATATACATATATTAAAGCTTTATATTTATTTATACATATATACTAATTATATATAAAAGAAAAGTATTTTAAATCTTTTATTTAAATCTTATTTTACAAACCAACTTTATATATATATATAAGTTCCTTTGAAATATAAAATTAATAAATCCAACTTATTTATAAGAAATTCATTTTTGAATTTCCAAATTAAAATTATATTCTCAAACTATATATAAACACACATTTTATTTTGGAAAAAATCAAATTCAAATTTCAAATTACAATCTATTTATATAAACAAATAAGCACATATCTTATTAAATTTGAAAAATTCAAGTAAATTCACAATTTAATCCAAAAATTTATTTTAATTACCAATTTAAATTTGACTCAAAACCGAGAACATTACGCATAAATTTGGATTAGATTGAATATTATATTAAATTGACATTGGATGGTCAGGATTATGGAAATTAAGGATTGATTATGAATATATTGATGGTATGCGATATATGAAATGTTCAAGTAGTGAAATATGGTTTCTAAAAGAAGTATGAAGCATTAAAAATAGTAAATGATGAAATTAAAACGAATCAAGAAAGAAAGGATTAGAATCTGGATTTTTTTCCTAAATTCGCCACAACCACCGGTCCACTAGTGTACAGGCAACTAGCGCACGTCTGAATTAGCTAGGTTGAAACTGGACCTAGGCAAAAGCATTTATACTTTATTCTGGCCTATACGAAATTAATAATAAATATTGTATGGGTTTCTCTACAACGTCTAGAAGTGTTTAGCGTCTATAAATGTATAGGGTTGATTTAAGTATGGTGTAACATTGGTAATCGAATCATGCTTTATCAGGTTAGGCTATTTTTACCTACGCCTTTATGTATATGTAAATTAGTCTATGTTTACCTAACTAAAGTCCATGTTTACATTTACAAGAATGGGCTGCATTTAACTATATCATGGGGATAGTCTTCATTCAACTAACTCATATATGTGTCATTAGGATAGTAAATGTCTAACTAACTCTCTTTCTCTTGTTTTTATCACTTGTGTAAGACCAGTTAGTCTACATTTATCTAACTCTATCGTACATAAAATGCAGATAAGTATATAATAGTGATCATCATATTGTGTTTATTATGATGGACTGGCACTTTGGATGTATAAGAGGCAGGTTGAGGCAAGTAAGTATTACTATTTATATAAAGTTTATGAAATCATGTTAGCGGCATATACTTGGTAGTATTTTTACTCACTGGACATGTTTGTCTGACCCCCCTCCTCATACACATTAGGTGAACGAAGTAATCATGATAGGTATGGAGTTAAAGATGGTGACTGTGAAGACGTCTACATATGTTATCCATTCATTTGTATATATTGTATATATAGTGTGACATTGTATGTGTGTATGAAGAGTTTGTGTAACTTATGATGTGTATAGACGGGATTTATTTATTTTATCTATACTGTATTTTGGTCCATTCCGTTGAGAGTTTTGAAAGATATAGTTAGTTAGTTTAGCGCTCTGTTTACTATTGAAATTATTTAAATGATTCGATTTTCCATTATACAACATATAATTTGATGGCCGAAAAAAGCCAGATCGTTACACGGGTTTGCATAATGTGTTCCAAGTTTCTTATTTATGGAAGTTTGTGCACATCTCTTGCATGACAATTTCACCAGATCAAACCGATGATATTGTGATTGAACTAGAAGCTTAGAGATCTCGTAAGCCTGTTCACATCATTGGACGTGATACGAAATAGCTTAGGAGGAAGAACGTGGAGTTGGTGAAGGGCTAATGCGGTGAAAGCAAGAGCGATTGCACAGAGAAAATCGAGGAGCACAAGACGACCATTTATTCAGAGCTCTTTACTTGGTAAAGTTTTCTGTTTAAAGATGGTACTTTCACCCTCGATATCATATAGGCTAGTTTTGTACTCTACATGCTAGGATAGGCATAAATATTATCTTACTATTGATGTGTGCATGTTTAATGTTCTATATGATTGCTTATAATTGTTAGGCATGCGGGTAATTAATTGATTAACATTACATTGATTAATGGGATTTCAAGGGTGAAATTCGTGAAGAGGAATAGTGTAATGGCCCATATTTTACATATCGAAGGATCATAAAATATTATTTTTAAATCTAGATTAGGTCGGATGATTAAAAACTTTGAGGAATATTGAGTATTTGCATTTTTGACAGTTATAAATTTTATTGGATGATCTTGTCCCTAAAAAATTATAAGGGATATAATTTTTGAGATGGAGGTGAGATTTCTAGGTTCTAAAGCGGGAGCCTTGGGGACCGTGTCGTAATTATTTGTTCGTTCAACATTTTTGTTTTGACAATATGGCTTTACAACGAGCGATTTTAACAGCGAAGCAATAATGCAATGCTTCGATGTGATGACATCAGGACTTTGATGAGGGGACTCAATGACCTATGCTGGGTCTTTAGTAATGTTTCGATGATGATGACTCGATGATTAGAATTTTAGTGATGATCCATAAGGGCAAGTTCGATGATGAGAACTTATGGGTGGAACGATGATGTGTTAATTATGGAGATAAATGAAACGGAAAGATGATGTGTTCAACTATTGAGACGTGTACAAAGGAATCATTGATACTTGGAGTTTTCAAATGTGCTTGGAATGCAGGGGCATGTATCGATGTTCACCTGGATTTTTGTTGTTGATCCCATATCATATGAAGTAATTGTCTTACCCTTGACTTTTATGATGTAAGTCTAGTTCTTGACCTTACAAAGTGGCAAGGCTTCGAGCATTGAGAAATCAAGATAGATTAGTCTCTAGATGCTTGATGGGGCTATACGAGCTATCTTATATCCAGTGCACCTAAGAGATGTAAAGATCGTTTAATGAATGCTATGTATATTTATCATTCTAGGGATGTCACATGATGTAGGTATTATTGTCATGGATATGCAGAAATTCAACACTGTACTTTTTACTTATAGTACACATATATGATGATAATAATAAGGGATTAGTGTATATTGTTATATAATAAGTCTTTAGATGCAGGGATATGTCAGGTATGATTCTCTATACCATATCTCTGTATTTTAATACATTAACTTTTATAATAATTTGAGATTATAGATCACCCATACTAGACCATTGTCTGGCTTGAGATTTTATGTTTTGCTTCTTTTTATCTTGGATATTCTTCAATGAGAGATAAGATAGCAGGTTTAGGAAATCACATGGCATTGTGTAGATGGACTAGTAGGAGGCTATGCTTTCACATATCTATTAATTGGTCTTATTATTGCTTATATTTCACTGTGCAGCACTGTAGAGCTTCATCGGTGCTTTATTTATTCAGATATGGCACATTTGGGTTTATTATTTGATGTATAAACTAATGTGATCTATGTATATAGCTATGATGAACCTGTATGCACTGAATAGGTTCTAACTTAGATGATTCTACTTTACTTCAACCCTTGACAATCAACTTACGTTGGCTGAATACTGTTACAACGTACTCTACAGGTTATACTTGGGAATCAGAGGTGTAGGGTGGTCGTCACATTTGGTATCAAAACAAGGTTGCATAACTAACCCAAGGAATACTGGGATCCATCAGAGATAAGTAGGAATTATTACCTTAGGATGGATCAAGTGTGGATGAGAAAGCGCACTTGTTATACAATTTAATTTTCAAAACTATATAGTCGTACACATAATATGTAAGTCAAATTGCGCACAAGAGTATCATTAATGCAATTCTTCTTTTTGAGAGTTTGGTCATTCTTATTACAGATTAAATGCACCGAAAAATGAGAAACGCTGCTAGGATCAACTGATCCAAACATTCTTGTAATGATAATCAAGTAGAAGATCAATAAAACTATGAAGTGGATGTAGGCCAAGATTGCCGAAACACTATAAAAATTTGTATGTTTCTTTAGGATTTTTACTTTGTTTTTATTTCATTCTTCATTTAATCTCTACCAGATTCCATTGGGCGTTGATGTCAATTTTTGGCATCAACATTTTGTCTATGCAGTAAAAGAAGGGGAAGGTTCAGGGGCAGCTGCCCTCGATATGCAGACCTTGTTCATTGAGATGCTGAGGAACATGTTGTGAAAAGCTTAGGTGGATGCTCCAGGTGTTAATCGTGCTCGGGTGCTGACTTTACAAAACTAAACAAGGACTATGCTAGCATTGATGGAAAACCGTTCCAATGGATGGAAACAACTAACGGAAGTGTGGGATTGGTTAAGCACATATGACAGGATTTTTGAAGACTTAGAGTTGGATATGGATTTTCGATGACTTGGAACTGGATAACGCTATAAGGAGGAGGTTGGCCTCTAGAAAACTCCAAGGAAGAGCGAAGAATTGATGGAATGCTATGAACCAGTTCACTTGGGATAAGTTCAAAGTTAGATTTAAGGAGAAATCCATACCGACGGCGTGGAAGTTAGTATTGTTCTATAAGTTTACAGATCTGAAGCAAGAAGATTTGTCAGCTTTAGAGTATGTTGTCAAGGTTGACTCTTTGTCAAAGTGTGAGATGTCTTTCATCGAAATTCCATTGAAAAGGAATGATAAGTTTATCGTTGGTTTAATGATCACTCAAAGAGCGACCAATTGGGTCACATTGACGAGAGCTTCGAGAAGTTGATCGATCGAAAAGGTTTTAAGACAAAAGGTCCTATACCTAATGCAGTGTTGGAACTTGACCAGCCCGCAGCAGAAGGTAAAGGTGAATTTAAAAAATATTTTCCTTATTGAATCTATATTGGGCCTATGAAGTCTAATTTATTTATAATATTTCTAAATTTAAATGAAATAAAATCTTTTATTTCATTTAAATTTATAAGTAATGGATGGAATTTTATTTAATTTATGTTTAATTAAATATAATGGTACACATATGTATCATATACATATATGTATGTGCGTGAATGTGTAAGATAACAGTCCGTGTAGGGTATAACATACCCGAATATAAATGTTAGCATTTGCAATGCAACAGACATGTCAGACCAGCTTATGTGCGTTGTATTTTTCCAAATATATGTATGTATGTATGTATGTATGTATGTTTAAGTAAATATTAAAACAATATAAATATTTACTTATATATATAATATATGTATTGGATATATGTAAAATATTAATAATATATATATATATATAAATTAAACTAGATATTAATTAAATAAATGACTATAAAATAAATATATATACAAACATATATATATACCTATGTGTATATTTACATAATGTACAAAGTTTTTTAAAATATATTATACACGTATATTTTATCGTAAGAAAACAAATATATATATGTGTGTGTGTGTGTGTTTGTAGGTATGTATGTATAAATATATTTATAATATCTAAAGTATTTATAAATATGTGTATTTAGATATACATGCATACACACATAGAGATATATATACACATATACTAGTACTTAAGGCATCTCCGTTGGACGTATGCGAAGAAAAACGTGAGTTAAATTTTTTTCGTTGCAAAAATAATATGTACATACATGCACAAAATCTCGATGTGTTAATATTATGCATAAATTTGGTTAATCTATAAATAATGAAGGAGTCGAAATTTATTGTGAGTTTATTATTTAAAATATATCACGTCTAATACATACATAAGCACATATGTATGTATGCATGTATACGTATGCAAACTTATATGCACATATAGTATTTGATTGACACTGTGTAGTTAACGCACTTGGCGGATTCAATGTGGTGGAGGTGCAAATAGTCATAGCGGGAATACAACGAGAATATAGCGGGATATAGCGGATGACTCTAAAATAGCATATAGAAATCATTTTTAATGTTTTACTTATATAGAAATGGTAATCAAATGAAAAGTTAACATTCGATTGAATTATAATTAATACATAAATAATTTTAAATAAAAACATATGCAGATATAATATAAATAAAAGTAAAAATGTTACATAACATAATTGAATTTAGTAGAATGCTAGAGTATTTTCATTTCTGAAAATATATTAAAAATTTAAAATAAATTAATTTCATAATTTTTATAATGTATAAATGTCTTTTTTCAATTTATTTCTTTTAAAGAAGATATAGCGGAAATAGCTGAATATAGCGAAAATAATGGAATATAGCGAAAATAACATGGCATAAAACAGAAAGGCTATATTTGGAGCTATATAGAAAAATCTTAGCGGTAGAGATCCGCTATGAGATATAGCAGGGTTATAGCGGGGTAATAGCGGGGCATTAACTGCACACGACTGACCAACTTTGAAAGAAAAATTGCTCCAAGGACACAGAGTTTGTATTTAGCCTTGAGACAAAATTTTATCATTAATAAGGTAGAAGATGAATTTCTCGCTATGGGTTTGTCCTCATTTTAGGTTCCAAAAATAGGGCTTTGACCTGGATGAAGGCATGGTTACTCATTGAACACATAGCCTAGGTATTAGTAGACAAATACAACAATACACGCTGGTCTAACCTCATTTTGCGTGCATATACTAATTTGTACATTTCCTACAATAATGCACAATCTCATAAGGGAGAAACATAAAAATTCTCCAATCAGTGAACTTTTTCCTTACCCTTTTCTGAAATGTGATTATATTTGTGCGTAGTTGTTGCAAACATAGCCATTCATTTACATTCTGGAAAAATATAATAGAAACGTCAAGTTTTCCATAACAAAAAAATTAGTGTACATTTTAGTCTATTCTTTTTAGAAAGAAAAATGACTAATATAAAAATAGCAATGGTCACAAACATACCGACCCAATTCATTTTGCATTAAAAAACTGAATTGTACATTTCCTATAACCTGTCACATACCCAAAAGAGAGAAATACAAAAGTTCTCTAATTAAAATTTCCATGTTTACTAATATATTATTCCAATGTTAGCTGGAAATGTAAATTTGGTGCATGGGTCAAACAATAGGTAACAATGTCTATTTGTTCCCATCAAACAATAAGCACCATCAGTTGGAAGTTTTTGAGTTCTTATCGGAAATGTACTTATTAAATAGATTAGTCTTTCAATGATTTTCAGTAATGTAATCCTCAAAAACCCATGTAGCTATAACATAAGTGATAATTACTTATACTTAACTTGGAAACACAGAGATCCGTTGTGTCCAACCCTTGGCTGTCATATGAACAACATCAAACCAAGATCATTAGAAAATAGGAAGTAGAGGTTTTAGAGTCGACGTTTATCCAACCACAAACACGAATTAAGCAAGCATGTAGAAAATAATATAAATGCAAATTGGAAATGTGGATTTATAAATGCTACCTGAAATGTGAAATTGCTTACTGAATGCATACTTACCAAATTTGAGTTTGGAATGCTATCTATAAATGATATAAACATTACTGTTATGTTAATATGTTGGCATATAAATGCTAGTTGGAAATGTGAATTTGGTATGTTATTAAAGTAAACCTGAATTAGAAAAAAGAAATACTAAAAAAATGAAAATAGATACAGGGTAATAGGATATAAACCTTCATTGTAAGGTTTTCCCAATGGTGCTTATTCAGGAGTTAAATTTGTTTCTTTGGAACATGTGCTTGTAAATAAATGATATATGTTGGTCTCATTCTTAAAGTAGGAGTCTAATGTAGGTGAAAGAGCATTGGTTAAAACTGAACTTGCAATAAGGATAGACTCAACACTAAATTATGTTTTAGTTTTCTCCATAATGACAACAATAACAACAACAATGGTCTATAAATGCTCAATGCTTGATGAATCAGTTTCACTATTTTTTTGTAAGATATGGAATGAAGAACATAACTGCACTTTCCATATATTTTCCAACATGGTATGGATAAACAACTTCAGACGGTATCTTTCATCACTTTGGCCAGATCTCCATAGTCGAGGGTACTTTAGCAGTGGTTTTTGACTTAAATATTTGTCCAATGTTCCTACTATTATTGTCAACTAAGCATCAAAGATGACAGAATTCAATCAAAATTCTAGTACATACAGAATATATCTAGACAGAGATAGCAAAATAAGTCAAAAATCCTAATATCTTTGACTAAGTCTATATCAACCAAGTAGAATATCAAAAGAATAAGAGAACCAAGAATGAGTGAGTTTTTTTCCTAGGTGTTACTTAACAAAAAAACCATTAAACTAATACAACAATCCTACAGAATTTGTATAAGACCATATAAATCATTTTTTATAATCCCAATAATTATGAACCAAGAGAAGTGGAACCATAAATGCGAATAGTCCCATGGCCAAATCAGATGCTACAACAGCTCTCCTTCCATCTTGTCAACTAATGCCCATACCTACATCCGCTATTTTGATCATTGGAACATTATTTGCACTTATTTTGTATATAACAAAAAAAATTAGTCAGCTTGAACTTAAAATAACATATCCATGCGTGAATAATATAAAAAGAGAGAAGTCATGTTGTCTATTCCAAAATTAACTTGTCCGAACTCTCACTCCTCCTTCTCCTACCCTTTTTCTCCCTAAGATTCGTCCACCTTGATGCTTTGAATTTTTTTCATTTCTTATATGATGGTATGGATGTAGATTTGTAAATGCCTGAGACCTATTAAGATGCGATTTTTTTGTTCACCGTTGCCGCTTGAGTTGCTTATAATTGTTGAAGTTTGATTTCTTGGATTGGAGGAAGGACCTTCAAACTAAATAGAGATTAGTTAAGGGGTTGGAGAATTAGGATCATTGCTTCATTTCAGGGTTAGTGCAAACGTACGTGGATATCAAGAATGGCTAAAATACCCTGGTTGTTAACATAAAATCAAAATGCATATTAGTAATTTTAAAAGCTTCAAATGTGTTAATTCTCATTATATATAATATATACATAATTATATCAATTATGAAAATTAAATAAAATTAATTTTTTATAGCACTTCAAATCAAATGCACGGCACATGAAATATTTAACTATAATCTATATTATTAAATTATTTTTAGCTTAAAAGTATTAAAATAATATTAAAAATAATTTTGTAACATATTTTTCAAATTTCAAATTTAAGAAATTTAAATATGATATTATAAGGTCATGAAAAAAATTCTTTAATTTTTTGAGTCAAAAATTATTTTTATTAATTATTCATCATCAACCACATATACAAATGATTTTTTCAAAAATAAAAATATTTATTTTTAAATTCTAGGATTTTGGATAAGAAATAATATGATGATAAATAATTTTATAAATTTTAAAATATAATTTTTAGAACATAAATTATTTCGTATGAATTATTCAACTTATATTTTGATTTAAATAATACTAAAAATTGTAAATAATTATTAAATATACTTTTCTATTGCCTAAAATTATAATTAGTGTAAATTTGCACATATAAAATATAAGATCAATTTTTAACACAATGTAATGACATAATTAATTATAAGTCATTTAACTTAAGCTACGTAACATATTAATATAATATAAATTAATTAGTAAAATAAAAAAAAATTAAAATAAATTTAATTGGCTATGTGTACATAAATTATTTATTAAGTTGGTTATTATTATTATACATACATACATATAATTATTCAATATGTGGCAACGTTGATGCATATAGGAATCTCACCTAATTAACAATATAATAATGATATATAAACAAATAATAGAATATTATGCATTAATCATACGTTATATGAAATAGTAAACACATATCAAAACCTATATCTTGAAATACACCTTGCTATGATGAACCTCCCTTCTAAAAATTCTTCTCAATTTGGCAGACTGTTAATCCTTAAATTGTACACCGTTGACTATCCAATAGTTGTTGCTTTGAAATTGATTTGAGAACAATTTTGTTGGAGCTCCTATATAGGTGAATTTAGTTAGCAAAGATAGGAAATGGCTGCCAAAAAGATCCATATGCTTTAGGGTTTGGAGTCCTTTTATAGTGGAAGGAACAGAGATAAAATGTGGGTCATACTCCTACCCATTCTCCCTAAATCTGAGCCGTCCATCTCAAATACCCCTAACCCATTTTTTAGACGCCCCCTACATCCTTATTGCTGCAGAAATATATCATACATCATGGGCTAATAGCCCATTTAGGTCCAAATAAATATTACTAATTAAATCTGATTTATTTGCTTGTCGATATTGCATATCAATCGATATATTTGTAACTTTATAAATATATATACAATAATATTTATTCATCAAATCATATTCAAAATTTATAATTAATATTTCATAAATATTTATTAATTTAAATAATTTATAACAATTATAAAATAATTAAATCATTTGGTTTAAAGAGAATTCATTATTTCAGTTGTGTGATTTGTCGGGTGTAAATTTGGTCGGCGATTAACATTGAACTATTCGATGTTAATGTTCACACATCACTTAGCAGATGGTGTGATATTTTGGCCAAATTATCACTTATTTTTGATAAAATCCAATTTAGTTTATTAATCATTACCCGGTTGTGACATTTATTTACATCAGTTCTCTTCGCCAAAACCGTATCACTTTGGAATTATGAAATTTGGTAATGGTCAAAATTCCAATATCGTCCATATTCAGCTCTATTGGTCCAAACACAAAGTCCTTGGTTCAATAATAATAATAATTATTATTAACTAAAATGTCTTGGCTAGATACAATGACTTTGATTCGACTTGAGTTGGTCATGATACTAACTCTAATTAACTAAGGAGACGAATCCTCTCTTGAATAGTGCTTCACTTCCAATACTTCCACTCAACCCAATTGCAGTCACTAGATGATTGTTGTACCATGATTTGAATATAATTAAAGTGGAGCTTTCATATTGAAGATCGATAGCATTTTCAAGTCGAGAGAAATGTGTAAATCAGTCGCATCGTTATTTTCTGTTTGACCTTAGTTATATTAACCAACAGAAAACGATCGAGTGAGTCCACAGTTATCCAATAATTATCAGTACGTAACCTTTTGATGCCACCAGCAGTCATGAGCAATACACTTCACAACATTTGGAGAGCGTTATATATTCTGGTCTCAATGGATACATTGATATCTGTCTCGATGCATCTTGACTATCAATATTTAGAATGGTATATTTAATTTTTATTGTGATACATTACTCGCGGTAACAACACTTTGTAACTACTATCACAAAACATACCATTTATGAATTTTCTACTAAACATATTTCTCATTAAATTAATTAATATAACACATTATATTAAGTATATAATAGAAAGAAAATTTTACCTTCTATTTTGAACAAGCTTGGTTATCGAATTAGATATATGTAACAAATTACAGAATTGTCCCTAGGGCATATCCTTAACTCTCTCTATCTTCGAATTGAACTTGGGGCCAATTATGGAATGTTATCCAACTTCTCCAATCGGTTTCCTTAAAGCCGATTAGGTTAGTCCCTTAATGAATGGGTATGCTGTTATGTTTAATCATCTACTCTATCAATCAACTCTCCCTGACATTGATAGACTACATTTATCACTTGGAACAATCCAGAGTATGTCTCTCGACTTTCAGTAAGCTTTAAGTTATGTTATGAACTATATTATAACATTACTATTGCATACTAATGTTATGGAATTCTCAACATTTGGAATTACCCTTAGCTTAGTTATAAAATTTTGCAATTATATTTATATACAATGTTTTTTTTGCGGCATTATTCAAGGTAATGTACTTAACCATTTCATTGAATCAGGCATAATCTTTCATTTGGAACATTTCCAACTAAAGGTTCTTGACTTGAATTTATTATTGACATGTTATATTCAATATCACTTATGGAAGTTTGAGTCTGAACATTTCTTCATAAGGAGTTCGTTGTTTCTGTAAACAATTCTCTAATATTTCATAGATGCATGAGAATACTTCTAATAATCATTTATGATATCAATTTGGATTTGATATTTGCTTCATGTATCAAATACATAAAAAAATCATGATATCATAGACAATATAACACGTATGATAATTTCTATTGTCAATGCATAAGGAATCGATCTTCCATGTTCCGTCAATAAGATGTCTTTGCATATCGATTTGGGACATCCCAAATGTCTTTTATACTTACTATAAAATACATCATTTACAAATCCAACATCAAGTATTAAAACACTTCAGGATGATTTTAACACAAGTAAATTGTTAAAATCAACAACGTGTTGTTTACTTATAGTTAAAAAACCAATGCACTCATTTAATGTTTTTTCTTATGAACACATGCTTCCTCTACATTTTGATTGATAATCAAACTAGGATATTTATATCAAAATATTTGTTCAATTTCGATGCTTATAAAATGATACCTTTTATTATTTCTTGGATCATATTCAAGGGCTCACAAACTCAATATCGCTCCTATTGACTTTGAGACATTTTTTTGTTATTATATATAAACAGTTTACTCTAGATCATTATCTAGAATTTTCTACTTCAATACATGTGTACCAAAACATAAAGTCGTACCAAGCAATAACTTTGTCGGTAAATCCGAATTAATTTATTCATGTTGAATAATGAATCTATTATGCTAATTTCAACAATTGAAATTTACGAAGATGTTCATATTAACGTTGCTCATTAAATTCCAACAACATTTGTCTTTATCATAAAGACAGATTTGCGGCTAATGGATAATATCTCTATGGATACAACTACCAAAATCATATTGTGATAATGTATTTGGAGTCTTATTTGGATCTCCATATCGTACCATATTATAGAGTCAACACTCTTAATGGTTTAGTTAAACAAATGAGGATTATATATATTTTCAACATTGATAAGAAACTCATAGTTTCTCATTATTGTGCGAGAATACTTATTAGACATTCTAATGCGATGTATTCATTTAGGTTAGTTAATTTCATTCCATCTCATAGTAGTTAGTTTTATTCTTGGATTGTATCCATTCCCATTTTACTACCAATAATTTCACAATGGAATTCCTTTATATGAAGTTGGTACTTCTTGAAACAAAAATTGTTTTTCAGTGCAACGGTATACGTATTCATAATTATTTCATGAATTTCTTTATTTACAAACTAATTCGGTTTTAGTTCACAAAACTTATGTACAAAACATAAACGTGTCATCAATGACAGTGTTTCCCAAACTCCTTTTTAGGGAGAATTACACAAGATCCCTATGAACAATTATTACGTGCAGACTTTTGACTTACACAACCTACCAACTCTTTTTCCTAGGATACGTTGGGGTTTCTTATAAACCCTTATCTTGTATGATTTTGTAAACAATTATTTGGGTGAAATAATATTAACAATGTGTACTATTCTTAAGTACACGGCCTTATGGAAAGAAGTTAATCTCAACATCACTCCCAATTAATTGTACTTTGTTTAACAAAGTTTGATTACTCCTTATATGTACATCATTATAGTTATAGGGAGGAGTGCCTTGTAAGAATGATTTTTTATTCATACTAGATACATATGGAACTCTTTCCAATATATTAAACCATTCGATCAAATTGAATCATTTTATTTTATTGCACGTTATTTTATTTACTTTCATTTTATACTCTATGATCTTATCATATACATTTTACATGTGTATGAAATACACATGTCTATGTTGGTGATAAATCATTGATGAATATAACAAAGTGTGTGGAACCGTTTTGGTAATAATAGAGTTGCGATTGCATACATCAACGTGTATCAATCCAAAGGGTTCATTAACTCTGATGACGCTTCCACTAAATGGGTGCATTGCCCTTAATTGTTCGAAATATAATTTACCAATATCATATAATTTGTAACCAGGTAATAAAATTATCTCTCAAAGCTGCGGCTTAGCCTATAATTCCAAAATAACTGTAAATAATTTTAAATACTTCATTATTTTTCGATTCATCATTTTGGAATGAAAACAAATCCCATATTATAGTTTTATTTTATAACGATATTCATAATTATCACATCAAAATATAACTATGTCTATTTTGCAGTGACACTGAAAAATAGTCGTTGTCTCAAAAACAATATGCCGTACATTTTAAGAAAACAATTTTCGTAATTTGATGCAATCAATAAGTGTTGTATAGCATGCTCCCACTATTTCCACCATGATTAAATAGCATATCGAATACGTAGGTCTATCATTCACTTAATATAAACTATTTATTTCATATACTGCAACTAATTTACAGTGGAGAGTTCTTTAATCAAATATCTTGAACTCATAGAAATAAATCTCATAGAAAATAACTTTCTATATGAAAAAATAATTCAAAATAGAAATCCTATTTCTTATTTCAATATTAAGTATTTTTATTATTATTGCACTTATTCTCTTCGATGTTTCTTTATGAAGCAGCAGTAACTATTCACACTCTTCATCCTAATTGTGCCTTAAATCACATCCATTCTTGTACAGTTGTTTCCTTTATAAATGTCAAACCATTCAAAAAAACCTCTTACTATAATATCATAACAAACTCTTTACAAAAGTGCATTCGATTATCCTTAACATTTAAGGACATCATATATGTTACACTTTGCATAAACAAAGTTCAAACTGAGATTTTAGTAATCGAGTTCTTAAATCTATCATGTAGTTTTGATCTAGTGTTACTTTTAACACAAATGATCTTTATTGTCATTATTATATTGAATACTTGATATCATAGTATTGTTTTGGCTTATTTTTAATGAACTAATTCATCGAAGTATCGTACATTACGAACTATGACCATTCGCCATATAACATTTATATGTCATGGTATATGGACTAAATGTCCATTGTATTTCTTTTAGAGTTCAAAACTCATAAAATGCAATACACAGTCTCGACCAAATAAACATGTAAGCGATCAAATTGCGAACGTATTAAGTAGTTGTAAAATTAGGCATTTGCATGGCTATAGAAACATTCACAAGCAATACTCATTTATTAGTAAGTATATTTTATATTTCAGTTTATCAATTTTCAATTCAGTTCATTTATATGTCATAAATGATAAACGTTTTATCAATCATTTTCAATGCATAAATTCATCAATGAGGATAGTTATAACACTATACAGTATACGTTCTTAAAATATTAGAAAGGTTAAATGTTATTATTTATTTTTCTAATAATGCTCCCACTGGTCTTTTATATTTCACCAAACCCCGAGCGAAACATAAAATTCTTTTGACTTCACTAGTGGGTGTTAGCACTCTTTGTTTTAGGATTTTGATCTTGAGTTTGCTCAACAAATCATAGTCTCACAAACGATGGATAACCCCTTATCGGTTGTATCACATAAAACACCTAACCCATGTTTTCTTGCCCTAATCTCATTTCGACTTTGATTTACTCAACAAATCGAAAGAGATTATTCAATCGTACCTACCATATCGCGACGGCCTAAGTATAATATATGCACCATGAGTTTGCTCAGCAAATACATATGGTTATCTTACGTCGTCTATTTAATATATTAATGGTACTACACAAACATCCCTAGCTTGAGTTTTCTCAACAACTAAGGAGTATGCAAGAAATTTATTAGTATATATATGGTAGAGGATAACGTTATATTGAAGACTCGTAATCTTTAATATAATAAATTGAGTGATATCGACTTATGAAATAATATTTTTCTTATGAAAACCCTCGTAATTCAAGTATCTGCTACATCAAAAATCATGGTATATGTACAATTACATATGCAATTATTACTTAAGTCTAATTAATGGTTTCTTTAATGTTCTTCCTTTAGTTTATACATTCATATTACACAAGTTTTATTATTATATAGCTTTTATATTTCAGACCACATATATAATAGTCATATGTATAACATTATATTAATTAAATCTTATTTAATTAATTTTAATTGATTAACATTTTAATTATTTTTATATTATTTTAATATAACATTCATTCTAAATATTTATTACATACTGTAACTTTTATAGTATTACACATATAACTTATATATATGTATATTCATTTAATTAATCAACCTTTAATTAATTTACTTAATCATAGTTTAATTAATTTATTTAGAGAATTAACCTTTAATTAATTTATCTAATTAAATAAATTTAATTAAATTATGTTAATTTCAAAAGTCAATTCATCTACATACAAGTATACTTACATTATTTCAAACATTCTAAAACAACATAACGTGTATCATAATATATAATAAATGTATATATTTATTTATTAATTAATTTAATTTAGTAATCTTACTAGTAAATTTTAAATTTTCAAAATTAATATTTATTTTCAAACATTTTGAAATTTTTAATTATATTATGATTTTTATAATATTTGTATGTCTTATTTTAAATTTAATTTTTAAATTTAAAATCTTATATTTTAATTTTCAAACAATTTTGAAATTAGCCCAAGGCCCAATTCAAATTGGGCCTTATCTATTAGGGGCAAGCATTGGGATGTGAACTTTATTGTTAATCTTAACATGACTAACTAAACAGCATAGGTTATTGGGCTCCAATACCATTGTTGAAATTGGGCCAGCCCACAGTGGAAGATATGAGTGGATTTAAAAAAAACCATTATTAGATCTATATTAGGCCTATGAAGTCTAATTTATTTAGAACATTTCTAAATTTAGTTGAAATAAAACCTTTTATTTCATTTAAATTTATAAGCAATGGATGGAATTTTATTTAATTTATGTTTAATTATAATATGGTACATATATATATATATGATAATATATGTATGTGTGTGCATGTGTAACATTATAATCTGCGTATGCTATAAAATGCTCGTATATAGATGTTAGGATTTGCATTACAATGGACATGTTAGCTCATCTTATATGTATTCTATATTTTCTAAATATACTTATGTATATATAAAATTGTTATTTAAATAAATATGAAAACAATATAAATATTTACTTATGTATATAATATATGTACTACATATATGTAAAATATTAATATATATATATATATTATAAATTAGATATAAATTAAATAAATGACTAATATATATACATATGTATATATATATATAAACATGTATACATATACACACACATATAATAAACAAAGTTTTTTTAATACAATATAAACGTATATTTTATGGTAAGAAAAATAATAAATATATAAAACTATATTTATTTATAATATCTAAAGTATTTATAAATATGTGTGTGTGTATGTCATGAAAATTAAATAAAATTAATTTTTTATAACATTCCGGATTAAATACATAGCGCATGAAATATTTAACTATAATTTTATATTTTTAAATTGTGTGTGTCTATGGGCTAAAAAGCATTAAAAAAATGTTAAAAAATTTCATAAAATATTTTTCAATTTTCAAATTTTCAAAAATTCCTATATTATATTACAAGGTCATGAAAAAAATTCAATAATCTCCTAAGTCAATTTTTTTTAATTATTTATTTATTATCAGCTGCATATATAAATGATTTTTTAAAAATAAAAATTTAATTTCTAAATCATGGGATTTTGGCCGAGAAATAATACGATAATGAAGTAATTTTGTAAAGATTAAAATATAATTTTCGAAACATATATTATTTTGTATGAATTATTCAACTTGTATTTCTATTTAAAAAATATTAAAAATAGTAAATAATTATTAAAAATACTTTACTATTACCTGAAATTATAATAAGTGTAAATTTTCATATATAAAATATAAGACCAATTTTTAACATAATATGGTGACATAATTAATTATAAGTCATTTAACTTATGTTATGTAACATATATTATTAATATAATTTAAATTAGTTAATAGAATAAGAAAAATTAAAATAAATTTATTTGGCTATGTATACATCAAATTTGTATAAAAATGATTTATTATTATTATACATACATATAACCATTTAATATGTAACAACATTGATACATATAGGAATTTTACCTAACAATATAATTATGATATATAAACAAATAATAGAATATTATACAGTAATCATAAGTTATATGAAACAACAAACACATACCAAAACCTATATCTTGAAGTATACCTTGATATGATGAATCTCCCATCTTAGAACTCTACTCAATTCGGCAGACTGCTAATCCATGAAATGTACATCGTTGACTATCCAATAGTTGCTGCTTTGAAATTGATTTGAGAGGAATTTTGTTGGAGCTTAAATGTAGGTGAATGTGGCCAGCAAAAATGGGAAATGGCAGCCAAAAAAGATCCATGTTCATTAGGATTAGGAGTCCTTTTATAGGAGATGGAATAGAGAGAAAAGTGGATCATATCTCTCGCCCGTTCTCCCAAAATCTAAGCCATCCATCTAAAATAACCCTAGGCCAATTTTTAGCTGCCCCTACATTCTTATTGCTATCAACATATACATCCAAATAAATATTACTAATTAAATCTAATTTAATTGCTTGTCGATATCGAATATCAATCGATATATTTATAATTATTATAAATATATACAATAATATTTATTCCTCAAAACATATTCGAAATTTTAAAATCGATATTTCATAAATTTTAATTATTCAATTAATTTATAATACTTATAAACTAATTAAATCATTTGGTCTAAAGAGAATTCATCATTTCAGTTGTGTGATCGTTAGGAGTAAATTTGGTCAGCGATTAATATTGAACTATTCGAATGTTAACAATCACACGTTACTTGGTAGGTGGTGCGATATTTTGACTAAATTTATTGTTTACTTAGTTTCGGTAAAATCCAATTTTATTTTATTAAGCATTACCCGGTTGCGATATTTATTTACACTAATTCTCTTTGTCAAAACTATATCACTTTAGGCTTACGGAATTTGGTAATTGTTAATGCCAAAAGTGGATCAATACCAAAAGAGGTATTGTAGGAAACCGGTGAGATCAATATCTAGCCGATAATAGTAAAATAGCAGAAAAAGAACAGCAAGACATGAGATTTTTATAGTGGTTCGGCAATCCCTGGCCTACGTCCACTTTATATTTTTATTGATTATAGATTTGAGAGAGAATTAGAGTTACTAGTACAAGGGATTAATTTGTTCTTAAGCCTAGAACTGCCAATAGTATCTGTCTAGGTGACTATTATGAGGGAGAGATAGGAGATAAAGAAGGAGCAGAGTTTAAGATCCCTCTTTAGTTGCAGTATAGGGAATAACCATATAAGTTCAAGAGCCTGCTTACATTGAAGTCTAAAAGTAAGTCCAACAATATACAAGTGATCATAGGGGACCACAAATCAAATAAATCTCTCGATAACGAGAGGTTCCTCTCGGTGCCGTGTGGTTTTGCTTTGTGCAAATTCACCTCCTTCGCCTACCTTATTCCTCTATCTCCTATTCAATGTGTTTCAAGCTCTTTTCCATAGATTTTAAGTTGTTTTCGACGATTTTCTTGATAATACTTATATTATCATGCTTTCTTATTGAAAATCCTCAGAGTTTCTCATCTATTCTTTAGGAAAAGTACTCCATAGCAATTGCCTTAGGTAGTACTTCGAGTACAAGAGGTTTTGGAGGTCCAAAGTGGAGAGAAAAGCTCTTGGTACCGAGTGGTTCCTTTCGGTACCAAGTGGTCCACTTTGCTAAGTTGTCTTCACAACTTGTTGAGTTATTTCATATTAGCATTCCTGATAGTTTTAATCATGTTGGAGTAAACCATGTCCGTGAAAACCACGAGCTTTGGGCCAGGGTTGATTTGACCTAGTGTCCGACCAAAGCGATTTGCCTATTTACTTTTGACCTTTCTTGGAGTTATCAAAAGGTTGGAGTGCTTTGAGCCCTACCTAGGAGTTTTATATGTCCAACCTGAGTTCTACTTGATACCGATCGCTTGGATTCTATCCTGAGAATTCCATCGATTTGACCCGAGTTTTACTTAGTAATGATCGCTTGGAGTCTGGCCTAAGAGTTTTGTGTGTACGACCCAAGAAAAATATCGCTCGGCATTGAGAGGTCAATTGAAACCGCTCCGTACAAAGAAGTTTGTGTCTGACCTATGCCTACCTCACGTTTGACTCAGGATCGACTCCAAGCAATGTTGTCTCGCCTTGTTATTTCTCAACTTGGTTTTCCTCTATTTTTCTTAGGTTCGGATTCGGTACGACTTAGGTCTCACCCCAAGCACCGAGTTAAAAAACTCAAGTCAACTTTTTCACTTATTTTTTAATATTTACTTTTTCTTGTAATTTTACGATGTTTCCAAAGTCCTTGAATCATTTTGTCTTTATCTTGACATTCTGATTCCAATGAGAACTTGCTTGGTCAAAATGTCGAGTAACATCTACCCTCTGGAGTATGCTTTCATTGAAAACATAGCGTGCTGTAGAATAAGACAAGCATTTACTATTATCCATGCATGTTCATTGATCATCCAAGAGTTGCTTTATAGTGTTGCCTCTGTTCCGTAGATGTTTATTTAACCACTTTATATAGTCGAAATTGCATTTTCCATGCCAAGGCAAGATCTGCATTCAAGAGATCATTCCATGCCTTGGCTGGGCATCCTCTATCCATTTATGTGCTTCTCTCTCAATTTTTAGTTGACAAATTCAACTCGGACTAAGTGGTAAATCTTGGACCGAGTTGCTTTGACTTGCCCCGAGTATAAGTTTTCAGGTTAAATTTCTTCTCACACTTCTTTTTTCCTTTTGTTTGTGCCAAATATTGTCCCCGACTTATTCAAGCTTCAGAGTGGTGCCAATTTATTAAAATCGCTATCTTACCGCCTACTCTAGAGCGCTTGCCACCGACCTCTTTCATCTTCCAATCTGAATTTGAATCTTGATTTAGCCTAAGGTCGACAAAGCTTCCATGTTGTTGCGGTATTGATGGCGATTGGAGAACGTTGATGGAGGTCAATTAAAGTTCGGTTAGTGTTTGACTAGGGTTCGATCTAGGATAGCCCCGAGTTCAACCAGGACGTGCTCAGGCCATTCTAAAGTGATGCTTGGCACCTTGACTTTGACTAACTCCTATCAAAGCATAAGTGATTGCTCACCATTATTCGAATTCTAGTAGGACGGTTTATTTCCAAAGACATACGTATCGGACGGGCTTCCAAACTTGAGCTACTATATCGCTATGTATTTTCAATAACTATACTTCCAGTGTTCCTATAAAAGAAAAGCTTTTTCATCGCGTTGGACAATGATTCCATTATCGATTATCTGATGACAATGGGTAAGATTCGATGCACAGTTTAGTCATGTGGCATGGCTCATTTTTCTAGCACGAGCGAGTTATCTATACAGGATGGTCCATTCGTAACGTAAAGGACATGAGACTCATACTATATAAGTTAATACTTTCGCTTGCTCAAATCAAAGCTTGAAATCTGATTAGTCAACACACATCAACATCCTTTGGATTCCAAACATTATTTACACGGGTTCGATATTTGAAATATAACATACCTGACCATGTTAAATGCCAAGCTTTCCTATCCAAAATGGCTCATCAATCGTCATGCTTCAAGTCTATGAGTTACGTCTATTCCTTCTGAAGCTTAAGTTTCACCCTACTTGTCAGGCCTAGACGTTGGATCACTGTTGATTTACAAGGCATGGTTGTTCTAGCGGGCTATTAAAAATCTGCCTCCGTCTCTAAACAAGTGCATCGATTTTAGGGTTCTGGATGAACCGCCAGAACATGTGCCAACAATCCTTACTCCGAGGAAGATTTTAGAACATGTGTCGCCAACGTGGGATTCCTGAAGCTTATGGGCATGATAGCTCTGTTGATGTTCTTTTGTATTTCAGTTTTGTTGCAAACAGGCTATGTTTGTGCGAGAGTGGCCCCTGTAATTCTTGTACATAAAATTTCAAGTAACAAAAGATCACTTTTGTCTTGTAATCTCTATTCCATTTACTTTCTGCGCTTTTATATGATTTACCAACTTTTATAACCTCCTATGTACATAATATAATTGCCAATATTGAAGTCTTCCTATATTATATATATGCCTGTTTCTATGCAATATGCTTATTTATTGCAACTACATACATATAAATAATATTCATGCGATTTCTACGGTTATATTCCATCATTTAGCTCTATTTGTCATTGCTAAGGTGTTCCGTTTTGAGAAACGAAACTATAATTGGGCCAACTCCTTAGTTATTCCTATTTTGAATAGGTCGAGTTTTCCTTTGATCGTTTTCTACTATAAATAATGAAAGTTTCATGTAGCTCCCTTTCGTTGGGAAGATTCTATCGCATTATTTGCCTCATCTTTATGTATTTCTGTTGCGAACTTAATCATGTTCACAAAATTGGTTTTTCCAATTATCGATCTCCGGGCATTAGTGGGAGTTGAGCATTATGGGGCATGTTATCCAATTGCCCCTAGTCCGACCGTGCTTTCTCAATCTTGATCCTGAATTAATGGATATCGATTACACCTGTTTCAAGGTTATTTACAACTATCCTCGCTTATCCTCGGCCAAGCATGCCTTGCCAGGTCAGCACAGTCATGGAAACCAAGTTCGTATGTCAGTTCTTATCTTTGGGAATCAGTGGTTTAATTGCTTAATTTCGAGCATTCCTTCTTGGCAGTGCCACACTTTGGGTAATAGTCAACACTTGTAAACTAAGGGTGAATTCTCCAATTGACCATCGTAAGGTCAGTCCTTGTTGATGTTGCCTATCTTTGAGTAGCTAAAAAATCACAAAGGTTGGGGTCGAATTATTCGACCGACTCCTTAATCATTATACCTTCTTGATGTTTCCTATCACTGGGCAAAGGCATATTCATGTTCTTTTTTGATCGAGTTTGTTTCGACCAGCAACCAAACCTGAATAAATCAAGTTTTGTTTTGCTCCCTATTACCATGAGAAAGCAGTTGGAATGTTTACTTTCCTGTCTATATAGTTTCGCCATGTGCTTATTCCTATTAATGGGACTTTTCATTTCCAGTGCCAGAATTCGAGCATTAATGAGATGGAAATATTGCTCGATGATATAAATATTTGAATTGTACTTGATCTACTTGTATATGATACTTAGATGCTATATAATACATATATGTAGATGTTGGATTGTATTTTGATCCATCCAAGTGTGATTTGAGAGTAGTCGTCATTTAGTTGAATCGCAATCAAAAACGCTCGAAATGTAATGTGACAAAAATGGAGTGCTGTTGGATGCCTAGAAAGCCTCACTTTTGATCTCAAGTGATTTGAATTTGGAATGGTGTGGTTTTGGTGAGGCTGAAAAGTGGTCTTTGGTGGGTAGAAAACCAGTGGATGATGGACTAAAAATCAGTCAGTGGTGGAGCTTGCTTTGGGATTCGGGCCAAGTTTCTTCGAGTCTGTGACAGGATGACGCGGGGAAGGCTTTGGCTATAGAGAT
Organism: Allium cepa; assembly: GCA_030765085.1. Taxonomy (NCBI): domain Eukaryota; kingdom Viridiplantae; phylum Streptophyta; class Magnoliopsida; order Asparagales; family Amaryllidaceae; genus Allium; species Allium cepa. The sequence continues at coordinate 890,014,831 of CM060934.1, read as the reverse complement.
GAGAAAGGTTTTGTGGACTTATAAAATCTTCACATAGGAAAAGTTCATTCCACCCAGCATACTGGCTTTGAAGCAATGACACTAAAGCCTCTGGACTAGGGGTTCTTAATTTCGAGACAGATAATGAGTGCCAAGAGATTTTAAGCTTGAAGCATATGACTAGTTTTAGCTAAGTGGCATGCTCAATGACGACCATAAAGTGGTTGGTGATGACAATGTGAGATGGAGTGATATTTTGGGGTCTTGAAGTCAGGGCCTAGGGAGCATGTCATAACTATCCATTCGTTCGTTCAACATTTGGTTTTGATGTTATGGCTATACAGTGAGCGGTATTGACAGTGAAGCGATAATGTGATACTTCGACATGATGACTTCAGGACTTTGATGAGGGGACGATATGACTTATGATATATGTATAGAGATGTTTCGATGATGGCAACTCAATGATGGGAGTTGTGATAATGATCCATATGAAAATTTTATATGGGAACTTGTGGGTGGAACGATGATGTACTCTACTATGGAGAAGAATAAAACGAAATGATGATGTGATCTACTATAGAGACATGTGAAAAGGGATAATTGATACTCAAATTTTCAAGTATGCCCGTAAAGTGGGGGTATGCGAGGACACTCATCTGGATTTTTGATGTTGATCCGAGATGGTATGATGTAATCTACCTTACATAAGAGTTTTATGATGCGAGCCTAGTTATCAATCATACAAAGTGGCTTGGATTCGAGCACCGAGAAACGAAGACATTGATTATTCTTCGGATGTTTGATGGGGTCATATGAGCTATCATATATCCAACGCACCCGAGTGATGTGAGGGTTGTTTGATGGATGCTATGTTTACTTATCACTCGAGGGATGTCACATGACATATGTATTGTTGACTTGGATGTCCAGACACCTAACAATATACTTTGACTTGCTGTACAACTATATGACGATGATAGTAGTAGATTATCACGTACTGTGATATGCTAATTCTTTGGATGCATGGTCATGTCAAGTATGATTCTCCATACCTTATGCCCTGTATTTTACCACATCAATTTTTATAGTATTCCGAGATTGTAAATCTCTCATACTGAACTGTTATTTGACATGTGATTGTATGCTTTACTTCTTATTATCTTAGGTACTCTTAAATGAGTAGGCAAAATAACAAGTATGGGATAGCACATGGCGTTATTCAAATGGACTAGCAGGAGGCTACACTTTTTCGTACTACTATTTGGGCTTATTATTGCATATATTCTACGTACAATACTATGGAGTTTTATCAGTGCTTTATTTTGTTTATGGACTATACATTTGGGTTTATAATTGATGTATAAACTGCGTGATCCGTGTAAATAACTATGATAAACCTGTGCATTCTAATTATATGCTTCTTTTGGTTATTACTGTCTCGGCTGTTTTATACATGTGATTGACAATTATATTTTATCCTTATGCTGTGAGGTATATAACAGGTTCTGATTTGGATGATTTTACTTTACTTCAACCCTTGATAGATCGTCCTACATCAGCCGGGTACCATTACAGCGCACTCTATAGGTTAAGCTTTGGGTACCAGAGGTGTAGGACGGACATCACATATTTAGTGCTCTAGCAATGCCTATATCTTGAACATGCCTCTTAACTTCCATCCATTAATACATTGTTAATATAACACCTGCATTTTCTGACCCGCTTCCTTGACCATTGGGTGATCTAGAAGATATACCTACTCTAGGTCTGCCAGGTCTAGCCATTTTCTAATAAACCACATTTATCGCTTATCAGATAAATGTTGGATAATATTTTTATTTATATAAAAATTCACTAACAAATACATATATATCGCTAATACGTATGTAAATTCTATCCTATTGTTCTTCCCTCAGAACACTAATCTTAACTCATATATTACATAAATGGGTTATTCCCACCTCTATCCAGGTTACATTTACTGGGTAACAACCTCTGTCTAACCCTTCTATGATCAGTTCTATTTTGATTCTAAATTTACACAATTCAAGATCAACCTGATCTTTGATACCACGCTGCAACGCCCCATTCCAGTGACGGATTATTAAAGAATGAAATCATTGTCCCATAGCCTGGATCAAAAGACTATAGGAGCAATCTCTCATATAGCTACTTTGGTCAACACAAATATGTTATGATATCCGATAACATCTGAAACAATATGTATGACATCTCAACACAAAGCAACATACATGAATTTTTAAGATTGAGCCATTGTATAAATAACATATCAAAAATAAATAAATAAATGATAGTGATAAATCAAAGCGAAATGTCAATATATGCAAATATATACATAATAACTATCACATAGGGTGGGACGTCATACAAAACATCATAATACGTACATCAGCAGAAATATATAATCAAAAATTTCCGATTCCAAAAAAGGTCGTCTAACTGTTAAGTTATGTATATACAATATCAAACATGCACAACTGCTCCAAATCTATGAATTCTCGAGGCAACTCTATCTTATCACCATTCTAAATGACTTGAACTAAACAGTTTAGGTTGGTCTCTACCGTATGAGTCAAGTCTTCCAAAACAATGGTGATTGTAATATAATATACAACGTGAGTGATCTCGTCAATAGGGATGGCAATGGGGTGGGTCTAGGGTCTAAAATCGGTCGACCCACCCCTGTTTTGGCCCGTCCAGACCCGCCCCATTGGGTCATTAAGGCAGGTAGACCCGTGACCCGTTCTTGAGTGCTCCGGGTCTAGGGTCGGGTCGGGGCTCGGTTGACCCTCCCCAACCCGACCCGCACTACTAACATCTCATGAAACTGCTTTATTACTATAATGATTTATTAATCTTCTTAGATATAAGTGTTTCTAGCATGGATATTAAAATGTTCCAATAAATAATCTATATAAAAAATTAGAGTATTAAGTTGCGTCATTGATAATTATACAATAACATATGTATATATTTTCTGAATTGTTATTGTACACATCATTTTTACTAACTTTCCTTAGACACGTTGTTATTTGTATTTCATGTATTATTTGGTGATAACGAGTATAAACAAATAAATACATGTAAGTTGCTATACAATTTTGAATCAATACATAAGACTCATCGGGTCTTGGGGCGGGTCGGGTCTACCCTGACCCGTACGGGTCTCGGGTACGGGGCAAAAATCCAGACCCGCACCGGGTCTACGGGGCGAGGTCTAAAAATCCAGGACGGGTATGTGGCACTAAAAACCCGCCCAACCCGCCCCATTGCCATTCCTACTCGTCAATAATATGTTTAAGAGTCGCATCAGTAAATCATACAAGATAATCATCCTACAAAGGGATAGCCCTTAGTCTAACTCAAAAGAGGTCGCAAAACAAAACTTCTAGCCAGGCTAAAAATCTGGTTGTGAGTATAGCCATATTATGAACAACAAATGTGTAGTGTCGAGTATAAAGGTGACATTTTCAAACACACATATGTCACTCGCACCGTACCAAATCTTACCCATAAATCATTTTCACAATTCAGCGATAATACAGTGTTATGGTTCTATTCATCGTAACTTAAAGCTGCACCTCTAATCAATTCGGATATCATATCCTATCCATATTTTATAAGTTGCTTTATGTCGTATAAATGAAAATCATCATTCAAATCATTCATTTTATGAGGTCGGCATTTTCTAACTTTTCTTGTGAGAGTGCTATATCATTATTTCTTCCTTGAGTTTGCAGTAGGAAAACATGTTGGTAATCACTTCTGGATCCACCCTCTACAAGACTATCTGCCTTGACGAGCATCCTAGTATTTTCCATCCATATACTCTCGATCAGTTGCGAGTGCACTACATATGATCACTTAGTTGCACATGCACCTTTGACCTCTTAAGGTATGAAAATCTTAATTGTGCTATAGTCCACTTTAATTCTCTATCATGTGGTACTATTTCTCTTCATTTGCACTACTCCTATGAAAATATTCAATTTTTTATATGTCCATGAAACAGTTCGTTTGGACATAGTGATGTTGGACAAGCTTGTCACAGTTCGATTTATGACCCTCGAATTAATCCGCTGGGATGGATGCTAACTTTTGGTAATCATAACATCATACCATTCCCATAAAAGGTTAAATTTTATTACTTCTAAAACATTTGACTTTTCTAACGTCAATTATTCCTAGGTGATGATATATCCCACTTTCAGCAATTAAACTTTTATGTTCTTTACATGGGTGAGGAACACATCATATATATGCATTTACTTATATTTAAAAATCAAACAAGTATTCAAAGGCAACTATATTAGTTCAAGTACACATTTCATTCCATTCATTTGCATTTCACTTATAGCATACTTGAACATAATAAAACATAGCATTATAATTTGAACCATTTTAGAAAACAATTCGTATATTTTTAGATTTTAAAATAATATATTTATATGCTTTAAAATCACCACAATCAGCACATAGCAGATAAAAATTCATCTATATATGTAATATAATCCATAATACTGATAACCATAACAAAGTAATTCATTTAGGCTTATTCGTAATATTATCGATTTGAAAATCTCTACACTTCAACGTTTTCAAGAAATCGTTTTTCATTCCCCTTCTAAACTAATCTTCATTTTCGAAAACAATTTGAATAAATTCAAATTCAAATTTTAAATTCACATATATAATACACACATACATACACATATACATACATACATACATATATGTATGTATGTATATGTTTCTAAGAATTTTCAGAGTCATAACACAAAACAAAAGAAGAGAAGAAAAGAAAGAAAAAAAATCATCAAGTATATAACTTGGACCATACTGCTTCAGGTTTGCCTTGACTGATCGACCGGTTGGTCAATCCTAGAGTAGCAAGCTTTAAGTTTTTGCCTGCCGCAGCTATCAGACTCCAATGATTTTTTACCAATTTTGGCTTTAGAAGATCGGACTTCTGAAGCACTTCCTACTATACTGTATATCACACATAAAATCAACTCATATACGTATCAAAGGTAAAAAATATCAAAATGGTTTCATGAAACAACAATTGATTATACAACAAAACCAATATCAAACAATTCTTACTTCATTATGCAACAACCTACGCTTAGTCCTAGCATCATTACCATCAAACAACAAGTATAACATTTATGTACTTCAATTAAGATCAAAATAACATAGAATTCGATTGATATATTCGCTACTAAGCTTTCCTTTTATTTTTATTTCTGTTTCCTTTTGAAATTTTTTGCGTCTTGAAACCTTAATGATGAATTTTCTTTACTGCTTTTAAAGAGGAAAAGGTGAAGTGGTTTTTCTTTTGTTTTCAATTAAGGAAGGGTTTCTTTTATTTTATGGCTATGGAAAGAAGTGAAGGTAATAGGATTAGTACGAAGAAGGGTGGGGAGTATATAGGCTTAGGACTAGTTGTCCAATGAAATTGATTATGGGATTTTTAAATAAAATGCCCTTAACCACTTTAAGTCAATGTATTACAACCATTTCAAAATATCCAACAAGGTGTTTTACCAATGTAAAAAATCTATTCAAAACGTTACAAATAATTTTCTTAACTCTATTTCTTTTTCTGAAAAGATTTTTCCCTTAACAAAAGATTGCCTTTAGGCTTTAAGTAACTTTTAAAATAATTGCTTTATTTATCAAAACAAATCCAAAATTTCACAAATATTATTTATTTTGCCAAAATAAATTTTTTGATAACTTTTGATTATAAAATATAATTCAAATTTCAAGATTTGAATTTTTAAATCAATATTTTTCTTTTATTATCAAATAAACTAAAACCTCAATTTATTGAATTAAATTCAATAAATTATCTAAATAATTTTCCAACTTTAATTAGGGATGTTGCAATCTCCTTTACAGTCCATGTTGTAATGGGTGCACCATGGGTCCACTATCCTATTTCCTCGATGGAGCATGAAACCTTGATGCTTACACAGTAAGGGAAAAAAGAGTTGGGAGTGAGTTAGAATGTGCTCCTTTAGCGGAGAAAAGAAAACTCAAGGTGGGTTCTATCAAGGGTACACACGCAACCTTAAACACTTGCTCACATTTTTTATGAAAATAGTTTTTCTATGCTTACTATTTTGGGTACTAGATTTTATCTTATATCGATTCTTTGTTTTTTATGTTTTACCGGCCAGTCTTCTATATTTGCAGTGAACTTTAACTTTCGTGCAACGTGTGCCCCACTTGGGCTGCTTAGTTCACCCAAGGGTGGAATCTATCAAGGGTACACACATTACCTTAAACACTTGCTCACATTTTTTTATGAAAATAGTTTTATATGCTTACTATATTAGGTGCTTGATTTTATCTTATGTTGATTCTTTGTTTTTTATGCTTTACTGGCTAGTCTTTTATATTTGCGATGAACTTTAACCTTCGTGCGATGTGTCCCCTATTGGGACCACTTAGTTCGACGTACGTCACTCCACCGAGGAAGTAATCATCCGTGACACTCAAGCTACGTACTACTTCCCTCGTTCCTCCTTTACTTCTTGACACTCCAACCAGGGAGATAGACAAATTATGATGCCAATCCAACTGGGAATATGAGGGTACGGGAGGAGTCCCAAGGTGAGGATGAGAATTTGTCCATGGGTTTAGCAATTGCAAGATGGCATGCAATGTCCTTGGGCATCAGGAGAAGAAAAAGTCTATCATGCCCACTTTCGATGCACTTTAAGTCCTTGATCGATACCTTAAGGATGATAAATTTAAAATTATGTCCTAGGGGAAATTATGCAAATGTTATATATCTTAACTCTGTAAATCAAATTATGTAAATAGTTATATATATTAACTATGTTAATAATCTTGTTCGAAATAAAGTATGTTTTTTATTTTATTTTCTTTTATATGTGTTACTATATAGAGGTATGAATAATGAAATAATAACATTAAATACATATAAGTAGAGAATCATTTGGAAAAGTATTTTATCGACTGTTGTTATTAATGTGTTTGTAATCAATAGTATTGGATCAGTATTTAAATACTTACCTGTGAAAGGTACCTAGTCAAGATGTATCGAGAAATAAATATCGATACATCCATTAAAACTAGCGTACCTAATGCTTTCCATATGATGAATAGTGATTACTCATGACCGTTGGGGGAACTAAGGGGTTATATACTGATGGTTGTTTGAAACAATTATAGAATGACTCAACAAGTGTCATCTATATGTTAATATAACTAAGTTAAAATAGAAAATCACACGGTAATAACGTACCATGGTCTTTAGACTTAAAGGTACTATCGATCTTAAGTAGCCAGATGGTACTTCGATTATGGTTAAGTGTATGACATGATGACCATGTTATGGCCATAGTTTGGTACATATTGAAATACTTGAAGTGAAACACTGCTCAAGAGAGGATTCGTCTCCTTTGTAGTAGAAAGTTAGTATCACAATAATAGGTATTTAAAATCTTTAGCTAAAGTAAATCGGTTAGTCAAATGTTATCAGGTTGAACCAAGGACTTTATGTGGTCTATGCAATTAACTATGGATATTAATATAATTTTTGACCTTAGACCAAACTCTAGATATATAACTAATACAATGTTGATGAAAAAGAAAACATGTATAAAATGTCACTACTGAGTGCAACTTAATAAAGATTATAAATTGGACTTCCCCTAAATGATTAATAAGTGATTGAACTTTTGTTTGATATTGTACTTGAATAAATTCCATATAGGCTTTAGTATTTCAATTGTTTAAATATTGACCGAGGATAAAGTTCATACCAAAGAGTCAACACAACTATGTTATTAGTTAATGACCAATGTAAAATTAATTTATAAATATTATAAACCAATAATAAAACCAAATATAAATGTTTATTCAATTTTAATGGAATTTTAACTATTTATTTGAAGCCTAAAAATTATTTAAGACAACATGTTAAATTTATCGTTGGTTTGATTAATGAATAGCTTATATAAATTAAGTAAATAGATGATTTAACTATTAAATCATTTTACCAAGGTGGGAATTTTGGTGTTCTAGGGTTAGAAAGGGACTAGATATTTATGATATAACGTGTTATAAATAGTTATCCCTTTTATTCTCTTTTAACACTGGATAAAAACTCTAACCCTAACCTCCACTGCCGACGTTGGTGAAGCCAAGATGATGGAGTTGCATCCTGTAGCCAGAAAGATAGAATAACGACTTTAAGGAAGGAAATAACTAGTGATAAAGGTGTTCGTCCATCAGCTGGATCACGAGAAGGACATAAAAATTCTTTTTTGAATTTATTCACATATATGCTTCCCATCACCTATATTTAGTTCGGCCAGAAATAAAAAATTAATTTAAGAAAATTGAATATAATCTAATTAACCAAATAAAGAAGTAATATTGAAATTTGCATACATACATGCATATATATACATAGTATGAATAAAAATCATTTTTGTTTGTTAGAAAAATTAATCGGATTTCGATATATATACATACATTATAAAATAAATGTTCATCTTTAAAAAATATTAGATTTTAAATATATATATATATACACGTACAAATTTAAACAATAAAAAATACTTTTACTATGCTCTCAGGTTTTAACAAGGAAAAAACTTTTTTTTATTTAAAAAAGCCAAAAGAACCTTACAATTCCAAATTTTGAAAAAGACATATAGAAATCATATATATTATATCAAATCCGTACAGAGTACATATTTAAAATAAATATTTTTTAACTCATGGGTTTTAAAATTAAAAATACAATTTTTTTATAATTTTTAATATTTCAAATTGTTTTCAATTCAAAATGTTAAATTATTAAATATATATTTGTAATATATAACTATATATTTATGCATTATTAAATCAAAATAATTTATTATAAATATATCTTTAATATACAAACGAAAAAAATTATATTTATTTAATTAATTATTAGATAATATTACATTACATACATTTATATATAAATATATTAAATAATATATCAATGGTCGAATTAAAAAAACTATTATTAAATTAGATTGCTATGGATATAAGTATAAATGTCTACATATAGATAACATCATCGTTGAACTATGATATTGAACCTAGTTATTAACTATAAGTCATAATGGTTAATTATACACATACTGCATATGTTCACTATATTACCCTTACGTCAGATCACAATATTTACCATAGTTATAGTAGCTGTTTTATGAATACAAACAAATTTTAATATATAAGTATAAAATAAATTTTAAACTAAATTAATAATAAAATATTATTATTAAATCATAACAAATAAGCATAAAATTTAGTCCAGAAATTTAACTAGAATTATATACCCCAAACTCTTTTATCGATAAATACTAAATACGATTTTGTATAAAATATTTATTTATATAAGCACAAAATACAATACCGTGCAAATTAATTAAATGATTATTTTTTGAAATTCTCGGTTTTAACCTATGACCAGTGCGTCAGATCTAATAATGGTATTAGAGCCTTCGTTGTGTTTATGTGAGTAACTAAACAACATGTAGGGCGATTGTATGGAAAAACCAATAGGATGGGAGTCTAAGAAAAATGTTGTTATATTAAGGAGAATATTACTCTGGTTAAGGAATGCTTTTATGAATGGAAAACCTCATGATCTCCTGGCATTTACATAGCTTGTTGAAGTTGGCTTGTTTCAATGGCATGCCCTTACGGAAGGCTTAGAAGTTTTTAAGCATTAGTTTGGTTAAACAAGCATATTTGAATAATATTATAAATAAATTGATTTTTTTAAATTTAAATAAAATATCATATAATTGTATTAAGAGTTAGAAACTGTAAAAATTTAAACCTATTTTGATTTTATTTAAATATAAATATTTTATTTATAGTTAATTAAAATGTTCAAATAATAAAAGGATACATACAAATATATATAACTTAATGAATTATAAACGTTAGAATAAATTAATAAATATATACGTGTGTGAATTATGTATAAAGAAAATAAGATGGTTAGATAAAATGTGACCCATATAGACTTAAGGGAGTATGCATTTGATGTATATTGGCATATGATGTCATGAGTTATACTAATTACCCCTCGCGTAATTGATAATATTCTATAAAAATTATTTTGAATTATAAATTTAAAATAAAACCGATCTTCATCATTTATAATATAAATTTAGTAATTTACATACCTATGGTTATTGAGCACCATCAAGCTATATAATAGATAAGATATATTTATATCATCGCTAATTAAGTAAGAATAATATGTAACTTTATTTAGCAGCCTCAAGAATTACATATTTACCCTTAGGATATCGCAAAATGATGGGTCTAGGGAATCTAATGAACTTTATGATTTGTTGAGCACCCTTAAGGTCATATAACAACTAGAAGCAATATAAAAGGAATTGTGATGATCACCTTACACCTCTGATACCCAAATACAGAAGATCGTGCACTGCCACAATATAGTTAAGGGTAAAATAACATAAAGTCCAAAATAAAACCTGTCGTGCGTCTTATAGTGCATAGGATGGAATAAAATAATCAACATAGATACAAAACCAGCGAGACGGTAGTATAACAAAATGAACCAAATAAATCAAGGTACATCAGTCCATTATAGTTATACAAAACAAAGTGGTAAGAGAGTTTATACATTAGAACAAGTAAAATTTAAATGGTGATAGTAAGTACTAATAGTATCTTTATGGTACCACATCAAATGGAATAATTAATAGCTCCTACATATAGTATATGAAAGCACTGGCCACCTTCTCATCCTCCGCACAGCTTTATGAACTATATCGGACCTATTATCCCTGATATTTTCATTTAAGAGTACATGAGATAATATGAAGCAAAACATAAAACCTTAAGTAGGCAACAATCTAGTATGAGTGATCTATAATCTCAAAATACTATAAAAATCAATGTAGTAAATAAGAACATGAGATATGGAGAATCATACTGAGTTCGAAGATGAGATGGTGTCAAGGATAGACACTCATTTGTATATAGTGTAAATAAGTATCATGATCTTGATTTTACTATGTATATGGATTGAGTTGTATTTATATTGTTCATACATATGTATCTGACATTGTAGGTATGTTACGGTAATGTGACTATGAGCATTATTGATGTATTATATTTTACATTCCTCCGTTGCGAGATTCTGAAAGTAGATAATTAGAACCATATCAGTATCAATTATATGTTTACTTCATCTCAACACCAACGAATCGCTCCTTTCGGTTCTCGGGTTATGGTCGGTTTGATTGTAGGACCAGGGTTCGAAAAGGGTAGGTTGTTGTAGTATCACTTGATAATTGATAGAGAAATCAAATAGTTTGGCTATTAGTAAAAATGCAGAGAAAGCATGCATCTGTCAAAAAGAATATTAAAGAGGTACTAAAATATTTCTAAAACTACAAGTAAGGATGTTGGGATTATCTCAAATGATAGACATGGACACAGTTTAAAATGTTAAATATGGAGTAGATGAGATGGATTACTTATGCATAAGTGATATGAATTATTCTATATGTTATGTAATCTACTGTTTGCTATTCACTTATGCAATCGATGCATTAAACGAGTACCGAATCCAAATTAATATCACCAAATGGTAGTTATAAGCATTCATAGGTATTTACGAAATACTAAAGAATTGCTTATGGAAACAACGAACCCCTTAAGAAGGAGTATTCAAACTCGAACTTCGTAACTGATATAGAATACAGTATGTCAATCCTAAATTAATATAAAACTTTAATTAAGGAACTTTGAGTTGGAAATGTTCCAAACAAGGAGTGGTGGCTGATTCAACCAAAAAGCTAAGTACATTGTCTTAAATAGTGCTACCTTGAAAGCAATATAAATAATGTAAACTAAGTTAATGGCTATTCCAAATGTCGAGAATCCCACCACTTTATTTTGTGAAAACAATGTCACGATAAGGATCATGAACGAACCTAACCTAAAGTTCACTAGAAGTTGAGAAACATACTTCAAAAAGTTCCACGTGATAAAGGCAGTTTATCAGCATCGAAGAGAGTTGATTGACATAGCAGATGTTTAGGACAGTATAGTATCATTCACTGAGGGACTAACTCGATTTTTTTGAGAAAATAGATCGAAGGGATGGGATTGAGAATCTTTAATTGAACCCAAGTGCTAGTGGGAGATTAAGAGAATTACGGATATGCCTTAGAGGCGATTATGTAATTTGCAATATATATCTAACTCTATAACCAATCTTGTTCGTAATTAAGACGTTTAATTTTTGTTATATACTTTTTTATACGGTGATATATCTAATTAAGTAAATAATTCAAGTATATAAATACAAAATCTTTAAATAATATATTATGTGATAATAGTTTCAAATTGTGTAATCATGAGAAAATTATCACAATATAGAATAACATGTTGTTTCAAAAATATTCCTGCTCAGGATGTTTCAAGAAAGGATATTGATACCTTCGTTGAAACCATACCGAGTAATGCTCTTCAAGTGCTGGGATAATTATTACCCATGACTGTTGTAGGCACCAGGAGGTTACCTACTTATAGTTATATAAGATAACCATGGAATGACTCATACAAGGGTTTTCATGTTGTTAATAACAACTAGGTCAAATTGAAAACCTTAGAGTGACGATGTTATACAATTCCCTCGACTTGAGATATTACGGAACTTTAGTGTGAATACTCTACTTTAATTATAGTAAAATCACACCATGTCAATCCATCGAGTAACTACAATTGAGTCTGAGTTGAAACATTGGAAGCGCGACACTTCATCTCCTCAATTATACGAGGTTATATATCACTAGTAATTGCAGTCAATTAAAAGTAAAAATCTCTAGCCTAAGTAGTACGTTTAACAATAAATATTATTATTGAACCAAAGACTTTGTTTATGGACAAACTTAGTTGAATAAGGATGAAATTAGAATTTTGACTAAAATCAAATTTTATAGATCCTAAAGTGATATAGTGTTGACGAAGGGAATGCATGTTAATAATCGTTGTAAAAGATACCGCTTAAAAAGATTTGAAATTTGATTTTACTGAAAATGTCTATAAGCGATAAATTCGACCAAACTATCACATCACTTTGTATGGTGATGTGTGAAGGTTAATATTTGAGTTGTTCAATTAATATTAATTGCTAATTGAATTCATACCTCAGTCACATAACCGTATTTGAGAATTCTTCGAAAAATCACATGATTTAATTAATTTATAAAATAATACAATTTAATTAATACTTGAGGAATGTTAATAATTATTTAATTTAATTGATTTTTGGGAGTTGTTTGTAATTATCCGAGTGCGTATATAAAGTTATATTTACATGCATCGTTATATAAAACATCGATGTAACTTTATATATGTATAAATAAAAGATAGTTACATGAAGGGATTTATGAAAATTCTGTGCCATGTGATGACATTTTTGGTCAGCCATATCTTAAGAAGATGGAGCCGGTGGAGTGAGAGAAAATCAAGGGACTAATTAGGAAGTTTTGATTGAAAGAAAAGGAAAGATTTTATGTTTTCAGATAAAACAAATTCACTATTTTTATTTTCATTAACTCCTTCATTCGTTTTCATTTTTCTCTCAATCTCACCATAGCCATGGCTGAAAATTCATTTATTTATTTCAAAACAAAATCAACTCCAATCAAATGAAAACATTAAATAAAATAAAAGCTAAATGGTTCATCATTTCTCTTGTAAAGTTGAGCGTGGATATACTTCGAGATCCACAGAGAAACCCAAAATCATGGTGTTATAAAGAGCTAAACTTTTCAGATTTTTTTTCATTTTATTTATACTCATTCATGATGTCTAACCCTGACTTAACTCACATATAATTATATTGGGTCGCCACTTGTTGAGTCTATTTTGAATCTCATACGTACTGTCATTAAAATGTAAAATCTATCTCGTGTATGGTTTGTTTTGTGTATTAATATTGTTGGTTGATTTGAAATCATTAGATAATATATATTTGATTTACTATAAAATTTATTTTTGTTATCACAAGTAAATCAAAGCAAATTCTATTTAGACCCGTGTATATGCTAAGCAACCCCTAAACTGATTGGACTAAATCGCCCCTTCAGATTTCTACTATATTTCTTAAGTTTTCGACCACCATGTAGAGCGTCTAAGTGAATTTTGAAATAACCATATAATATGAATGTGTCGTTTAAATACGTACCATGCACTGGGTTTACGATGTTAAAAGACTTACCGAATAGGTCGACTACGAGGTTAAAAGGCTTACCTCGTATTGGCCCTAGGTTCAAAGGCCAACTTGTAGTGGACTTATGAGGTAGTCAAAAACATAAATAAATATGCCGGTGAAATTAAACAGAGGGCATCGTAATCCAATCAGGTTTTATTTTTTAGGGGCTCGTAAGCATTTACTAGGGTCTAAATAAATTTTTCCTTAAATTAATTGCTTATTTAATTTGAAATCAATTTTTGTTTGATTCGTTTTGCATATTGATATTGTTTGTTATATATGAGATTATTGATTAATGTAGATCTGATTTGCTATAACCAAAATTTATTTTTATTATCACAATTTAATACACATAAACATAGATTTAATATTTAACCAATTCACATATATATTAATATGCTTCAACCATGTTTTTAAGATTGTAAACTAACATCAAGTTGAATTCTTTGGTTAGGTTAATTTGTTTTAAATTAATACATTCAAATTTGTTGTTTGGTCGAATGTATGGTTTTGAAATTAAATCTTAAATTACAATATACACATATATGTGTGTGTATGCATGCAATATTTCAAAACTAATCATGTTATTGAAGTTATATATATGTATACACGTAAGTACGTATGTATACTACTTTACAATTTTGTTTTGAATGTTGAATGTGTACTGTTGGATATGTAGTTTTGAAATTTGGATATTTTATTACGATTAAGCATGAAATTTTCTCCATGGTATCGAATTTGTTATTAACTGGTGTTTGTAAAAGAAGAAATTTAAGATAACACCTTATTCTGTTTCCTTCTAGTTTTGATTTGATTAGATCTGGGTTTAATGTGAAACTTTATTTCCATCTTCACTTCCATTCGAGCATTCTCTTATTTTGAAATTATCTTAGTTTGTTATATAGATTTGTTTCCATAATTTTATTTATTTATGTATGTACATGTACACACACACACATCTATATAATAAATCAGTTAATTTCAAAATAAGAGAATATGTGTACACACATAAGTGACAACAAATATCACATATATGTGTGTGTACACACACATATTTATATTTCATTATGTTATATTGTTATATCATTGAATGTATACATGATAAGTTCAAAATAAAACGTTTAGTTAAATTAATCGATGTAATTAACTAATAAATAGAAAACAACGTTGAATAAAATACAATTTTATTAACAACTAGATTGGATCTAAACCTATTAGATTTCATAGTCCCATTATGATCCAAATATGATTTTTTTTTTTAAATTCATCCAATCTACCCCTCTACCGGCCGCCCTGGGTCCTTCATAACCCTCTCTCTGCACTTTTTTTTAAATGATATTGATAGGTTGATGGACTATGGAGTCAAGCCGATTTAGGTGGTGTTGATGGTGCAAATGACGTAGACATTACCTATATGTATATATTTTATATATATTCATCTGACAATACAATGTATCGTGCGTAGTTTGGATTGACAATTGTATACTGTATGAATATTCAACTTTGAACATGTTACAAAGATCAATTCGAATATAAGTTGGTTTTATATTAGAGATTTTTTTTTTTTGGAAAAGGTACTTTATTAATAATAGAAAGCATATACTTCCTTGATATGCCTCATTAAAACCTTACAACCCCCCTAACCTATATGGGTGCCTTGTAAGGAAAAAGAGTACATATCAATTCCATATATTAACAATACAAGGAGACAAAATGAAGCTAAGCAGTCAAACAGATAGAGGAGGAACTACAAGTAGAAAAAATCTCAAAACCATCCGTACGAACTGCTAACTTCAGAGGTCTAAACAGCTAACTCCTACCTAAAACTCTTAAACACCAAAACAACCCAAGAACAAAACCGCACCGATCAGGAGACCAATCATAATTGGACACGCAGAAAGAGCTTGGAAAAAGAAAATTAGTTCGATCCCAAAACTCTGAATCAATTTTAGCTTCAGCCATGGAGGTGGGTGAGGATAATGAGCTTCTTCCAAAAGATTGACGAAGTATAGTTCCTCAAAATGCTCGTTCGTACCACAGATACTTACTTCAAGGAGGTCGAAAGGCCTCATGCAGATCTGACACCATAAAAAGATTAGACAAGATAAGTTTTTCTTCCTCGTTTAGCTTGTGGATCTAAATCTTTTGTAGCAGTAGGTGTTTGCTTTGAATGAGAATTTGTTTAATTTTCACTTCTACTGGTTCATTTATTCCATCAAACACCCGTTTGTTGCGTTCGCACCATATATTCCAGATGATGTTGGTACATATAATGCTTGTAATACATGAAATATTTGGTTGCATTTTGCCCTGAGCTTCTTGAATATCAGCCAGAAGTTTGCAAATTTCGTAACTATTTCCCTGAAAGATGTTGAGTTTAGGGATGATGTTATCTATAATTCTTCTTGAGTACGTGCATTGGAAGAAGAGGTGGTCTCTGTTTTCTTTGTCATTGTCACATAGAACACATTTTTGGTCTACCATAGTAGACCATTTGCTAATCTTATCTTTTGTCTGCAATTTGTCTTTGAAGGCCAAAAGAGAACAAATTGACATTTTAGGAGCGCAACCTTTATCCCAAATGAGCTTAGTCCAATCGTGTTCAACGTATTTATTTCTAAATTCCTGCCAGGCTGACTTAAGAGAGAAATTGCCTTGTTTGCTGGGTAGCCACCACCAAAAATCTTGTTGAATATGGTTGTGTATGTTAATTTGTTTAATAACAGTATGAGATTGAGTTGGAATACTATTGAGGTTTTGCTTCCACTTTTTATTATGAATGAGTTCAGAAACTGTTTTATGGCAACCCCTCAAAGTATACATACTGTTCCATCCATATTTATCAATTAAAGAGGAGCCTTGAATCCATGGATCGAACCAGATGTCAGTTGTGTCTCCATTCACAATTTTTCTGTCAATATGGCCTTTGCACCATTGTCTGGCTCTAAGTATGGTTTTCCAAGTGTGGGAAGCGTTATTGTTCATTCTGACAGTCCAAAAATTAATATTATTACAGTATCTGTTATGCATCCATCTTGCCCACAAGGAATTACCATTAATATAATTCCATAGCAGTTTAGTTGCTGAGGCTGTAGCTAAATCTTCAATTCTCCTAATTCCCAAGCCCCCTTCTCTTTTTGTTTTGCATACTTCATTCCAGCTCAATTTATGTGATTTAGATTTCCATAAGAAGTTTGCACATAAAGAATTGATCTTATGAATGATTGTTGCAGGGAATTGTGCTATCTGTAACCAAAATTGCAGCATGGGGTGGATAACTGACTTGATCAGTTCAACTCTACCACTGATATTGAGGAATCTGGTTTGCCAATTATTAAATTTTTTGTTGATTTTATCAATCAACCATCCAAAGTCCCTTGTTTTCAATGCATTATTGGAGAGTGGGATTCCCAAGTAGGTAATTGGCAAATTATCAATTTTGAAATTGATAATTTCTTCAATTTCCTTTTTATCCCTGGCACCTTTACTGAAAAAGATTTTTGATTTTTCAGTATTTAGTTCCAGTCCTGCAAATTTCCTCATCTTTTGTAGAATGTTATGGATAGTATTTGCATTTTTGGTAGTAGCTTTTGCTAAAATGAGGATGTCATCAGCATAGAGTAGATGAGTAATTATTGGTTCTACTTGATAAATTGGGCTGATATTTCCTTTGAAGTATTCAATGTCCAAGTTAATAGTGAGATATTCCATGGCTATAGAAAAAAGATATGGCGACAGAGGGTCACCTTGTCTGATTCCTCTCGAGCTGTTGATAAAATCATGTGGGGCACCCTCTACTAAAACTGAAAATGATGGAGTAGAGATACACTCGTATATAAGATTAGCAAAGGAGATTGGGAATCCCATCGATTTCAGCATATGATGAATAAATTCTCTATTGATCTTGTCATAGGCCTTGTGCAAATCAATTTTTAAGCAAAAATTATTCGAATTTTTCCTGTTAAAACTCCTGACCATCTCATAGGCAAGAAGAGAGTTTTCTGATATAAGCCTGTTTGGGATAAAAGCATTTTGGTTAAATGATATAAGCTCATTCATGTATATTTTCATCCTATTGCACAGAAGATTAGAGAGAATTTTATATGTAATATTACATAAAGAGATAGGTCGAAAATCAGTCATCTTTGATGCTTCTGGAATTTTTGGAATGAGGCAAATGAAAGTGTGGTTAATTTCTCTGATTATTTTGCCAGAATGGAGAATATCATTCATAGCTTTCCAAATATCCATTTTAATTTTATCCCAATGAACTTTAAAGAATTTAGAATTGAGGCCATCTGGTCCGGGAGAGCTATTTTCATTAATTTGGAAAACTGCCTCTTTAATTTCCTCCAATGAAAAAGGATTGCCTAATTGATTCTTTGCATTGTCTGATAAAATTTTCTTGCAAATAATTTTTGGAAATTGATTTTGATTATGAGGCAGTTGAAAAAGATCTGAGAAATAAAGAGAGGCTTCATGAGCAATTTTTTCTGATGCTGAAACCCACATTCCCTGTTGATTAATCGTAAAATGATTTTTACGACATGCTTTGTAATCTGCAATTTTATTGAAAAAAAATTCAGTTGGTCTGTCTCCCATCGTGAGCCAGTTGAATTTCATTTTCTGTTCGTTGTCAATGGCCAATTTCCTCATCATATAATGTAACTTATCACAGTTATTAGAGTATATTTGCAGCAGATTATTATCAGATGGGTTAGTCAGAATTTGTTTATAAGTTTTATTGTTATGATCTTTCAAACTATTCAACTCTTTCTGCAAGTTTGTTTGATTATGAGCCCATTTCTTCAAATTATGCTTCACCTGTTTCAGTTTGCAGAGGAGGGAGTACAGGGGATATCCATCGAAATGAGATTCCAGAGCCTCATTGACTACTGAGGAATAGTCAGAGTAGCAGTGCCAGGAATTTTTGTATTTAAATGGTATGTTTTTCTTTTGTGAATTCTGGACATGTAAGATGATAGAGATCTGTGTGTGGTCACTTATTGAATGATTACCAAAATGTATGCCAAAGTTGTTAAATTGGTTGATCCAAATGTAGTTAACAAAAACTCTGTCAATCTTACTATGAATAGAGAATAAGTTACCTCCTCTCCACGTGTAGAAATTTCCCGAGAATTCAGGTTCCACAAGTTTAGAAGAATTAATACAGTCCAAAAAACTTGAGTCCCCATTAGAGCTCATAATACCTCTGTTTATCCTTTCATTATTATATAGGATAGTGTTAAAATCACCAGCCACTAACCACGGCAGATTAATAAACTTGGATAAAGTTTTGATGTCTTCCCAAAGATACTTACGACCTTCTTCGTCGTTAAAGGCATAGGAAACTGTACACACCATACTTGTATTAGAAGCATTATGAAGAATACAAGTAATGGATTGGTCCGAAGTATGGAGAACAATAGTGGTCCAGATATTTGAGTCCCAAATAATCATGATTCTACTTTTTCGATCATCTGAAGCGTTGTGTGACATTTTCCAATTATTATCTAATTTGTACATAAACTTTTCAATTGAATTAGAAGAGAGCTTGTTTTCTAGAATACCAATAAAGGAATATTTATTCGTTTTCGCAATGTCAATAATTTCTAATTGTTTGTAGAGGGCATTCATCCCCCGAATGTTCCAAATTAGGAACTCCATTAACAGTTTATATTAGGCTCGCTACTATCTTCCATGGGGGTAGCTTTCCCCAAGTTCTTTGTTTTTTTGGATTTCTTATTTTTGTTTTTTAATTGACTAACAAGATTTGACCATTCAGGGTTTTCAACCACTTCAGAGTTCAATGATGCTTTAAACTCAAAAGGCACTTCCTCTGATCTTGTTTTACGCGAAGGCTTGTTTCTGATAATGTGTGAAGATTCCATAGTCTCTGTCTCTTGTTGAATGGCTGAAATGGTACTATCGGTGATGGTATTTTCCTTGTTCTGGATAGGAACTGCAATAGAACATGATTCCTGATGTAATATGCGGGAGGATGACTGAGTTAGCATGTTCAAGCTGGACGCCCTATCTGTATCGTTGTTATAAGTTAACTTGGAAGTATTCATACATTCATCTGTTGTTTGGTCTACTTGTATATACTCTAAACTTACTTGATTGTGATCAGTTGTCGTAACATTAGTACTTGCATTGATGTGAAAGTTATGTGTTGGTTCAGCATGCGTCTTTTGGCCATACTGCCTTGTTGTATCCATTGTTTCGACTTGATTGCTTAACTTTGTGTTATCATCACTATTTTTTAAAACGTTTTCATTTTCATACGAATCTATAGCCATCTCTGTATCTTTGTTCACTGTGGTACAGTTCTCTTTAGGGAGCCATACCTTGGTGAATTGACAGTGTATTTCAGCGTGTCCAAAACTCCTACAGTTTGGACAAATACTCGGTTTCCACTCATAATTCACCGCTTGCCATATAATTTCGTCTTTATCGTTAAGAATTGGAATTTTGATTGGGAATGTGAAGTTGCTATCGATTTCAATGAGAACTCTGGCAAAAGCAATTTTAATAATTCCTTCAGTAAATTTGTCAAGCCTGATTGGAGTTCCGAGTACTGAGGCTATCCGACTAATTCCTTCTTCTGTCCAGAAATCAAGTGGCAAATTGGGAAGACGAATCCAGATCGGAATAGTCTTAAGTAAATCTTTATTAAGTTGCATTCCTGGGTTCCATCTTTTCATCATCATCAGTTTCTTGTTATAATAGTATGGTCCACCCTCTAGAACGTTCAGACAATCTTTTTCTTTACTGAATTTAATCACATAGAATCCGTTCTCCATTGAAAAAATCGAGAATTCTCCCATTGGTTTCCATACTCTCAATATATATTCTTTGAAATATGGATAATACGGTTTCGGACCAACAACGTATACAACAATAGCATTTCTCCATTGATTTCTAGCATCTGAAATCACTTCGGAGGACATTTTAGCGCATTTTATAGAATTGACTTCACGGGGCTGGTAAAATTTTAGTGGAATAGACGTCTGAATATTGTTGCCTTTGACAACCTCATTCCACGCTTTGCTAATCGGGGAGGCATAGTTCCAATTTGGAGTTTTCTTAATATTCATAGGACTATTATGCGGATTCGTCACAGGGGGAACAGGGATCTGATTGTTATTCAAAGGACTTGTGATATTACCTGCTCGATTGAAGCCTTCTGACTGGTTTGATTTCTTGAGATGGCGAACACTTGAATTTGATTTGATTTGTCTCTTCCATTTACGAGTTATCACAGGCGTAAATCCATCGTCATCGACACTATTGTTATGTTCCATTCGCGGAGGTTCGAAGCCAGGGGGGTGATCAGGCGGAGAAGGAGGCGGATCTGCCATTGGGAGGGGTTGAAGGCAACAGGAGGTGGAGGCTGCCATAGAACACGGGGTGAGAAGAGGAGCGACAGCAAGGGCAGACTATTTTTAGGCTAAGGGAAAAAGTTAGTTTCAAGGACAAGAAGTTTTCTTTTTAGGCTAAATGATACATTTTAGTGTAAATCATAATGATAGTTGTAGCTAACATTTTCTGTTTACACTAAAAAATGTTTTTCAGACTAAAAAACAAACTTGTTGTCCTTGAAACTAATTTTTTTTATAACTTCTTTCTTGTGTCCATTTTCCTATTTATATCATATATCGTTCCTTCAACCGTGAGTTCAGAAAGATATAACTAGAAATATCAGTTTTTTTCTTATTGTCATAATTTAACGATTTTTCATTTTCAATTTTTGAGATTTGAACGTTGGTTTGAACGTTTCCGAGGATCGAAAAATATAGGTTGTTATAGTAATGCTAATGAAGATTTGAATAATTTAAAGAAATGAGCTTTAACCATTAAGTCCTTATTTTTTATATAGGTATGTCAATCTTACTTTTCCGAAACAGAAAAACGTATGTTATATTGTAATTTTTCTAATAGAATGCGCAACTTAGATTGCATTTTTCGAAAAGTAAAACGAATGAGTTTTACCATTTGTAAGTTGACACGATTGTTATTTAAGTATGATTTTATCAATATTTTTTTCTTTCCAACCGTTCTCAAAATTTATAAAGCTTTCTTCCTTTTTTTGCTAACCATTATCTAAAAAACATGAAATTGCAATTTGGATCCCTGGACCCTAGTCACCCAGCGGGTGTGAAAAAAGCCTTTTTTGAGCTATAAACCCTATTCTTCAAAGGCAAATTCTATTTCAACTTGAGTATTCGCTTACTAACTTTGTAATATTTCAGTCTTTAAAATTGTGTGAGTTGAAATAGAAATCAGTTGAAAAGCTTCTGCTTCTTGTTCTTCACATCCCTAGTCTCTGTCGATTTAAAATGCCTATTCAAGAATCAAAACGATTGCTCGATTTTCCCGCTAAATCACCTAAACCCTCAAAAATCTCCAGACCTGACGAAATCGAAGAGGAATTAGCAGAAGAAGAGGAAAGAGATCAACCAATCATGAGCCAAAATACTAAAATTCAGAGGTATTTAGTGGCGTTTGAATACATCGGTACTCGTTTTTTCGGTTCACAAAAACAGCCTAGTCATAGAACAGTAACTGGCGTTCTTGAGGTATCGTTTTGTATCCGTAAGTTTTACATGTTGAAGTTGTAAAATTTTAGATAGTATAGCTGCATCCTCTAGTGTTTACTGAAAGGTGTTAAAAATCAAGGACTTGAACACGATATGTGTTATATAATGCAGGAGGCGTTTGAAAAGTTTGTCGGACAGCATGTCTCAGTTGTTTGCTCTAGCCGAACTGTAAGTTTGATCTTATCAAGTTACCGTGGTTGAATTTTGTATTAACAACTCAACTTCCATTGATGTGTAACCTCATACGGTTGTGTTGCAATATATGGGAGTATTTGAAATCCAGATTCATGTTTTATTCAAGGAGAAAATTTCCATTTTGTTGAGCAAGACGATGGTCTCTCTCTTCTGTCACCTCGATAGAAATACTGTACATACCTACACGCCTGATATCTGGTTCGCGCATGCTAGAGAGTAAACTATGAGTGTAGCTATCGCAAACCAACTGCCATTCTGTTGACTTCTGTACCATTGACTTCCGAACTTTGACGCACAAATATGTTATCATAGTGTGTCATGCATTATTTGTGTGTCTTTTCCTAATCCACCACTAAAATGTTCTCTTTTCTTAATGGTCCACCGTAGCATCCAACAATTTCGACCAAGAACAATACCATTTGCATCTCCCCCACACTTTACACAAAAGGAATATTGTACATAATTAAACCATCTCGATCATATGGGCCATTCCAAATATGTTTTTTTCCTTTTCATTTGATTCTCAGAGGTCTCGATGTTGGATAGGATAGGATGAATTAATATTTCAATTCACTGCATCACCTGCAAATGGAAGTAAACTCTCCCGCATTTCATCTTCTAAACATTTAACAAGTAGGCAACTCTCCAATTCCCTACTTGGGTAGCCATGGTATGAAATTTGATTTTTTTTTTCTTTTAAAATTGTTTTGTTTGGTCAATTTAGCTATAACATTTGGGTCTAAACACCTGGAAATTTACAAATAATCTCATTTCATACTGCAATACGTGGCGCTACACAATGTGGTAATATGTTATTGTGCATGATCTTTTTCAGAAAGCCATAAATATGTAGGCAATTATTCAGTGCATATTTGAAAAAAACACAACTTAAGGTATAGGCACAAAAGTGAAAACCATAGCACAAAGGCTCAGAGGAGATTAGGAAGGAGCTGTAACGGGTTTTTTCTTCTTCAACTAAGTAGTCAATCTATTCTGCTCGATATAGTTATCTCAGACTTCAGTCTGTGTGGCAGGTCTAGTTCTCTCACTGAAGCAGTCAATTTTTTTCTTCTTCTGTTCATTACAATATTCATTGTTCTATCAAGTAAGAATTGGGATCCTTTGTTTATGACATCTTGCCATGAATATAAGCATCCTTTGTTTATGACAACTTGGAGTAGCACCAATTGAGAGTTAGTCCAACACCGCTTAAGATGGTTTGGACATCTCCAACGGAGACCTCCCGAGACACCTGTGCGCCTTGGTATTATAGGTCGCGTCGAATGCTCAAAGAGAGGTAGAGGTCGACCAATTGACATGAGAGGAAGTAGTAAAAATGGACCCGAAGGATTGAAATATACCTGAAGAGTTGGTTCAGACAGAAGCGCGTGTAAGCTAGCGATCCACGTATCAGAACAATGATTTTGAAGTGTTTTTTTTTCTTTTTTGCTTAAGGGTGGCTTAGGGGTAGTGTTATAAGTTTTAAATTATAGGACCAGTGAATAGGAGTCTAAGACGTAATATTTGGTTTTCGTTCAATATTACTATTAGTACCATTAGTATTATTATTACCATCATCATCATGGTTTTTTAATATATTTTGATTTTAATTTTTATTTCACTTAGTTGTCATTATTATTATTATTTGTTTACGTATTCGACTTTATTTTAGTGTTATTATCATGGTTTTTATTATTATTGTTATTATGACTTTTAAATTGACTTTGTCTTTTTGTTTTGGATTCCATCTCTAGCCAACCTCAACTTATTTGAGAATAATGGCTTAGTAGTTGTTTGTTTGTATTAATCCAATTTCCTCAACGTTGACCTAGCGTTTCAAACTTCTTCATTATATTCGGTCTAAACTAATTATTATTTCTACAAATCATCTGTTTATGTACAAAAATAAAATAAAAATTATATAATTATTTGAAGCGAGTTAGTAATGCCCCTAATGTTTCTCGTTAGAAGTATATCGAGTCATAAAAAATGCAACTACTGTTTTCAGTTCTCTGGTAGCTAGGTGAATGGAATTCAGTGCCTCAAAATGTCCATCTTACTATCTTATGTCAATTACCTTGCTTATATTCATCATTTCATTAACTAGGGAAACCATAAGTTGTTTTTGCCTACTAGATTAATCAGAAAGAGATGTTTATCATATGATGTATACGCTATACATTTTTGATTATAAGAAGATAAGCCTGTATACAAATGATCTAGAGTTCGGGAATAGGGATGGTCCTAAGTATCATCCTATCATTTCAAGTTACATGTGCTAAATGAGCCTAGTAAGAGTTGTCTGATGTTTAAGATTACCAATTTAGAAGTTATATATACTTAGGCTTTAATGTTATTGTTATGAAGAAAATGCGGAGTCCTCTATGGATTTTCCTAAAAATATTTTTTATTTAGAAAAAAAGCTTAACTCATATCGCATCCTATTGCTGTAACACTTCCTCTTGCTGTAATCATTGGATTTTCCTTAAAAAAAGCTCAACTCATATGCAATCATTCCTCTTGCTGTAATCACATAATATTGCAGCACACATATCTTAACTCATATCCATTGAATCATCGTGGGCTTGTTTCAATTAGTTAAAGAATAAAATGAGATTCCTTTTTACATTTCAGGACACAGGGGTGCATGCTTTGTGCAATGTATGCCATGTCGATATGGAGCGCATAAGCAAAAGAAAACCCAGTGAAGTGGTGAGTTCGACATATTATGTTGTATCATTACATTTTTGATCACATAATGTACTCAATGCTGTACATGTACAATATTTGTAGTTCATTATGCTAGATAGAGGCTACTGGCAGCCTGTTACTGTGCTTTGAACTAATATTTTTAAATGGTAACAAGGTTTATTTAATGACATTTTGTACTGTTCACTGTGCCTCTGAATATTTGTAATTCTACATTCAACCAAATTTGGTATATTCATACCAGACGTTTGGTAAATTAAGGCTTGTCTTTTGCTGGTATTTTTTGTATACTTTAATTGAGTCAATAATGTGTGATTCTATTCATCCGCGTTAGTATCTTCAATTATGAGCTAGCAATCTGTATCTAATCTAAATTCCTTCTCTCCAAAAGCGTAGTGCTTACCAGTAGTTGAGTAGATCACATGCACATCATTACTTTGCTCTATAAGCTTTACAATAAGATATATGTGACTAAAGTTCCAAATTTTCAAAAAAGAAAAAAGAAAGGGAAAAGAAAGAAACATGTATGTGACTGTTAAAGGATACCATGTGTCTGTTTTATTCTTTTTACTTATACATGCCATAACATAATTAATACTTTGAAGTGCGAACATTGAATATTGTGAATGTTTATGTTATAATTGTATATATATGTATGCAGTTAACACCACATGAACCTGGTGTTGTTAAACGAGCCGTCAATCATTTTTTACAGGTAATTATCTATTATCAGTTTTGAATCCGAGAATTATCTTTCTTGTCTAGCAAGTATCGTAAAGTTTTGTTTTCTTTTTCCTTCTTTTATTTGTGGATGGCAGAAGGAAGGTGATATTTCAGTAATTGATGTACAGTGTGTGCCAAGAGATTTTCATTCTAGATACAAAGCATTGGAACGCACGTAGGTATCCCGAAGCATTTTGTACTTGCGAAAAGTTAATTCATATTGCATACTGCTTCCTGCTTAACTATCTATTATGTATCCCCTTGAATTTCCATGTAAATGATTAAGTATATCCTATAAACAAAGATTTCTTTCAGAACGATGTTATGTTAACCTTTACGATGTTGCATTAATATATCAACTTGCATTTAATCACAGACTTGTACACTGATTTTCATTTATTAACATTACATTTGCAAGTAGTGTCTTTGTGTCCAGTCATAGAATAGGCTGTTAGTATGTATTCATGATAGTTATATAGATAAATATGGTTTTAAGAATATATAACATCTCAGTACTGGGTAAACTACCTCAAGGGGTTAAATAAAATCCTTACAGATAACCGATCCAAGCTAGTCAGTCATTGTCACACTTCTCCATAATGCAAGCTGCATATGTAGACACATTTACAAGCAAATTTCGCTACACTCAAGGTGCTATGCAGCTAAAGCGGCACTATACCACGGCTAAAGCGCATATTGGGTAGCAAGTGCTACACTTTTATAACATAGCACCAGTAAATAGTGAATCTGATTTTAGCGGCACTATTTCACACTCAATCCTCTATTTCCCGTTATACCTGAAGATTTCAGCAACTGATTTAGTCAAGGTTTGAAAATTCGGTTTCGGTCATTTGAAATTTTGTTAGTTTCGTACGATTTCGAAGATTTCGGAAGTTTCGGTTTCGGGTCTAATGATCTTTGTAAATAAAATTAATTAAAACTAAATACTAGTTAAATTAGGGCAAGCAAACACATTCAATAATATACAATACAAAATATTCAATGCCCCATACAATGCCCAAAACATTAAACTAGCCCAAAACAGTAAACTACATACTGATTAAACTAGACTAACACAGTTTAAATTTGATTAAGTACTTCATCCCAACACATACTAAATATTAAAGCCTCATATTTCAGCCAACACCAAACCAGCCCCACGCACAATACGAAATCAAATTATTCTAGAGCACACAAGCAAAAACAAATCGACGATGTTTCTCAAATTTAAGTTGACTTGCATTGACGACGAGGACGAATGAAAAAAAAATTCACTGCAAGCTCGATCTGAAGAGAAGGCGAAAGGCATGTCAAGGTTTCTCTGAAGAAGACGAAGACAAGTGAAGTCAAATAACTCGGGTAAGTCGTTCTATTTGTTTTGATTGCGTTTATAGCTGTAAAAATCGAATACTTTCAGTGCTAATTCAATGTATAATCGCGTTTTTTAAATGATGATGGTGATTTGAAACGATATTCCATTTGTTTTGAATATTTCCCTTTGCTTACACCTGATTTTCTGTTGATTGAAGCTTTAATTTCGTTAACTTTTTTCGCAATTTTTTCTTCTTTTGGAAACTCTAAGCGAAACCGATATTATCGACCGGTTTCGGTTTGCTTCCTTACGGTACCGGTACGGTACTACCGAAATTTCGAGGTACCGTCCGATACCTCGAACCATGGATCTAGTAGAATTTGTGCTAAATATTGCAAGTCATCCAAATTTTTGTTAAACCAACGTTTAAAGCCCACATTCTAGCACTCGTACAAGCGCCAAAATGAAAGTCCGCATTATAACATAGGATTCGGCACCCAAAATGTGAGCATAGAATCACTTTTCTAGATTGAATATTAGCTGGGTATATTTATACAGAGTGGAAGTATTGTTATCGTCCTTTTTTTCTATGATGTGGGATTATAAAGACGTTTTCCATCCATTGGATACAATAGTTGCTGACCTTTGGATGCTAGGGAGTCCTGCAACGGAAATTGTGTTATATTCATAACTTCAATGTTTAAATGGTTAATTACAATGAATGTGGATATGTGTTTAGATGACGTGGATGTGTTTAGGACCATGTACCATTTAATGTTCTCAACCATGTGTTTAGGTTACTTGGTTAGTATCAACAATTTAATATTCTTTACTTAAAAAGTAAAAACGAAACAACACTACACTTACTAATCAAATATGACTAGGCAACATAGATACGTGTTTATGTAACATTATTTAATAATCTTTTTAATTTTTTTATTATTAATAATATATTAATCTTAATTAGGTTAAGTGTCAAGTTTATGCTTATTACAATCTATTTATGTAAATGAAATTCAAGTAAAAGTTTTATATGTTATTTTAGCAGCTTCCTTTATTTTCCACTATATCTACGCTATAGCTTTTGATATCTTCACCATGTTGAATCCGTTGAGTGCTTTAACTACTTTAATCTTTATAGCCACGCATCGTGGGGAAAGTGGAAGGTACTAATGTTTTCACTCTATGTAAGCATACCCAATTTCTATCTAATTTACGGAAGTGGTTCTATGCTCAACTTTTAGGTGCCGAATTCTGGGTTATAACGTGAGCTTTTATTTAGGTGGTCATATGAATGCCAGAATTTAGGCTTGAAACACTGACTCCACAAAATTTGGAACAAATCAAAATATCTAACACAAATTACGTTAAATCAGCTGCTAAAAATTTCCGATTTAGCAAAAAAAACAATGGATTAAAGATGAAATAAAGCTGCTAAATCAGATCCACTATTTCCTTACGTTATCAAACCGACGAAGGTTTTTCTTAAACCGGGTAAAAAAAAAACTTTAGATGTCCATCCGAAGCTTCTGAATGCAGCCAAAATATAGGGATAGAAATCACAAGTATAGACATTGCATGTTCTTCTCATCTTCCTACAAAATCTCCTTTTTATTTGATTCTTTAATTTCTTTCCTATTTGTCTCTTTAGAGATACCTAGTTTTCTTATTATTGCATAAATTCAATCAATTTTCATGGCTCCATCATTCTTATTTGCCCTTTCCTCATTTTCGTTGTCCAAAAGTTGATAAAATTTCCAAAATCTCTTATGCTGCAAAATTCATCAGACCCCAATTTTGAAATACGAGGGTAAGTAACTTTTTCTAATCCAAATCGAGTCTCCTTTGTTTAATTTATGATGACAAAAAGTTCTTTTGCCGATCGCTGCTTTAGTTAGTGTATTTAAATTCATATTTTACTATCTTCTCGGTAATTTCACTAAACTATTTCATCACAGTTTGCTTATCAATTTATTTCTTTAGGTCTATACACGATAGTAATTGATTGTTGAGCAGGATATGTTATTATGAACAACATACAATACTATTTAAAATTTGAGATCTAATGCGGTCTTTGCATCTCTTATGTTGATTTCTAGGCAGTTAATGCCCCGCTATAACCCCGCTATAACCGCTACGATTTTTCCATATAGCTTCAAATATAGCCTTTCCGCATTAAGCCTCGCTATTTCCGCTATATCCCGTTACTCCTGCTATATATTGCTATATCTTCTTTAAAAGAAATTAATTGAAAAATGACATTAGTGCATTATAAAAATTATGAAATTAGTTTATTTAATTGAGTTTTTAATATATTTTCAGAAATGATTACTAAATCAATTTATGTTATAGAATAGTTTTACGTTTGTTTACAGTATATTCGCACATATTTTGTTTTAATATTATTTATGTATTAATTATAATTCAATTGAATGTCAATTTTTTATTTTAATTACCATTTATATATTTGTAAAAACATTAAGTACGAGTTTTGTATGCTATTTTAGAGTCATCCGTTATATCCCGCTATATCCCCGTTATGACTTTTTGTACATTCGCCGCATTGAACCTATGGAGCGCTTTAACTGCATAGGAACTTGATTTATGTACTAAACTGTATAAGAATTACCCGCAAGTACTTAATGATTATGCATTGATTAATGTTGATGTTTGGTTAATATAATAATTTTTTTTCTTATAGTTAAATGTCAGATTGCAATATTAATATTATTAATAACTAATCTTTTATTTCAGCATAACATTGTGTGTTTTAACCTTTAAGTATAAAATATTCACACAGTTGCCTTCGTAAATTGATTGTTGATGGAAGCAATTCTTTTATTTCATATTTAATATGGATTCAAACCCGGACCGGACCAAAACTGAACCATATTATATCAAAACCGAACCGAAACCGAACCATTTAAATGATTAGTATAATGATTTATATTTTTAATTAACCGTTTGATGCGGTGCGGAAGCGGTTTGAGCTCCAAACCGATCCGCGCCCACCCCTAAGATTTATAATCAGAAGCAAATATAAATGTTTTTTGCAATACTAATTCCCATTATTAATTATTACCATGTCAGTATCATTAATAAACTTAAATCGGTGGATGATGTACTATGGCAAATATGATGCTACATTTTAGGCATGTACATGTTTGTGTCCCCCGCACACACATACATACACACATAATATGCATGTGTGCGTGCACATATGCATATGCGCGAGTAACTGTGTATTCACGTAAGTAAATCATTACTAATACTACCGTGCAATGGTGATAACTGACGAATAATCTTTTATTACTTTAGTTAATTACATTTTGAACACAGCGAAGCAATTCTTGAAAGTCTATGTAATTATTTGATTTTCTTTGCAGAATCTAGTTTTTTTTTGAAAATAAACTTTTCAATGGATTCTATCATTTGAAATTTTATATAGAAGTTAGTTTTTCTGAGTAATTTCAAACTTTTTAAAAAAATTATCTATTTTTTATATTATAGAATTTTTTGAATCTTTTCTAGAAAATTTGTAAAACTTTTCAAAATTTTCCAAGGAGTTTTATTTTCATTAAATGAACTTTTTCAAAATTTCCAACTTTTCACAAAATATTTGAAACTTTCTAATAAAATTTGAACTCATTATAACAATATCTGATTTTTTATGATTAAATTAAATTTGTTTTAAATTTTTTGGAACTTTCATCGAAGAATTGTTTTTTGGTTTCTAAAAAATATTTTACTAGAAAATTCGAGTTTCTGTTAAGTTATCAGTATTTGGATTTTATTTTTATGGAGCATTTTACTAGAAGGACGAATTTTGCAGTCCAATTAATTTATAGGACACATGTCCACAGAAATTAATTTCAAGGCCAAAGTCAGCAGAATAATTACTTTTAAGGACAAAGTCAGCAGTCCAATTACTTTCAAAGACATAATTTCATAGGTTTTTAGGCTTTAGAAACTAATTATTTTGCATTTTGTCCTTAAAAGTAATTATTTCAGTTGTGTTTTCTAGAAACTAATTGCACTTGCTAAAGAGACCATTGTAGCTAATTTCCACTTTATTATTTTTATTTGTTAAAAAACTATAAACCAGTTGTCATTCGAGATTCAAGAAAAGGTTTTTTGATTTTTTTTTTGTAAACTTTTGGTTTTTGTTAAAATAAATAAATTCAAACAAATTTGAGCTTTTTTGAAAGAAGACTTATTTTATCAATCTTAGTACCACTCTTATTTCAAAAAAGAAAACAGTCTTCTTGCTCTTTTCCGAAAGTAGTTGAATTTATTGGAAATGTTGTTTATTTTAAAATAATTTTTTTATATTAATTTTTTGAACATTGGCTGTTATGTATGCCTAATGGTTCATACTCAAGACTTTTAGACTACAGATCAAGCTAGGCGTCTTTCAAGTGGACTAATGTTACTTGGTTATTATTTATTTAGTTAAAGGATTTTTTTTTTTTAAAAAAAATTAAGTTACTTAAAAACACTATTTATCACTTCAAACCATCTTAGCGATATCCGCTTGTTTTAGTCACATAGGCAAACAAGTAAACATCGTTAGTTTTTTTGTTGATAGCTAGGCACATGCGCAACTATAAGTTGCACCTATTTTGATTTTTACCATGCGCAACTAATCAATCACGTGCAACTATTAGTTGCACACAAATTATTTATTACCGAGAATAGAATAATACCTTTACCCTATTTGTTTATTGACATAACTAAAAGTTGCTCAAATACATGTTTTGCTCATTATAGCTACAGAGCATTCGTTTACCACAATAAATTTACGTATCCTATCGACACATCAAATTCAAGCTGAATGTATACGTTAAAGTTAAGCAAACGAGCTGGAACTGAACTTCAAGATATTACATAAACATCTTAAACAAGTTTTAAATGTATTTGAATATAACTTAAAACAGTAGGTAATCATAAACATATTTGAACAAAAATAGAAAATGACGTAAACATAAGGTTCGAACAAATTCAAAAATTTCCCATACAATCTTCTCATATGGTCCAAATTGCCAAATCGACCACATCTATCTTGTTCATAATCTTCATTTTCGTCAACAGGTTATTTAATCCTTGCAGATCTTGATTGTCCCGTAGCTTTTCAAATCGGTGGTTGTTGTAAAATAGGACCATGATAAACATTCCAATATCACATAAGGCGGTAATCCAGAGATGTATCAAGGCAAGTGCTTTATTCGCAAAGTGCTAAAAATTAGCTCGTTTATGTAACTATTGTACTCGAAAATTAGAAAATTGACCACTTCTTTCATCAAAAGTTTTAGCTTAGTCCAAACAGACCAGTTTTTGGCCTTTTCTTTCAGTAAATATTGAAGTCAACCATTAGTCAATAAGTTAATTTTTGTAATTTTGTATGAAATTAACAAAGCAGATTGCTCA
Organism: Allium cepa; assembly: GCA_030765085.1. Taxonomy (NCBI): domain Eukaryota; kingdom Viridiplantae; phylum Streptophyta; class Magnoliopsida; order Asparagales; family Amaryllidaceae; genus Allium; species Allium cepa. Next base: position 889,981,572 of record CM060934.1, on the reverse strand, counting down.
TTTTACGTCCATCAAATCTGCTAAATCAATTCTGTAATCATTTTATGGATCCAATATGCTATTATGTGCTGGTCCAATCTCCTACTTTACATATATGGAAATTAAAATTTTCAAATTAAAGAATCAAGGGATTTTTGTATGACAAAGGTTATCTATATTAGAGAACTACGTTGGAGCTTTTGGCTTACAAAATCTATATGTCAACAGTAATGTGTGCATTCACATATTGAGACTGGTAATAAAATTAACATAAGGAACGTACAAAAAACTTAAATTACTCTAATATTTAAGAAACTACCAAATCCTTATGATGCAGAAGATTAAGGTCCTTCCATCATGTTTATATATTAAAGATTTTTCTTTGAAGGGATTGAAAGTTTCGATTAGAAGATTATTGTTTTTAAGTGGGTTTGAGCTTTGAAATGTGGGGCTTAGCTCTCTGGGGATGAACAAGGGAAAGAAAGTATTAGGGGACATTTGCTTTGACTGAGTATACACGCAGAGGCTCAACCAAAAGCTGCACATATATGCATATATTCTGATTGTCAACGTAAACACAACTATTTGTTGCACCTTATGTTCGTTACCTTTTGTACGCAAATCATAGTTATGCACAGTTATATAAAAATACAAATACGTAGGTGCAACTATTAGATGCGCATAAGTAAATTTCAGCCTGTGTAACTAACAATTGCATCTATGCTTAGTTGGCAACAGAATATGTTGATCTGTGCTCGGTGTGTGCCTATGTGGCTAAAATCAACTTGTTCTGATAATAAATTTGAAAATTGGATTAAAATGATAATTAATTTTTTTAAGCAGCTCAATTTAAGACTGTCTTTATTTATCTATTAACTTTTTTATATATTTGGAAATAGTTTTTTTTTAGATAATCCATCTTTTCGTTACGCTAAGTAATTAAATTTTATCCCTACATTTTCGTTTAAAGACTACAAATAATTGATTTTACGAGATTTAGGCAAATTTCGATGAGATATTTAGGGAAATATTTGGTTAATTACGACATCACATATTTTTCTATGAATGTCTTCTCTTTTGCCACGTTATGACTGACAACATTTTTTTTCCTGTAATAGCATCCACTGGACCAAGATTTCAGATAAATTCTTATTCAAAAAATTGCAAAGATTAATTGATCAAGCGTGTCAACGCAGTTCTCCGGGTCAAAATGAAAATGATTCCTTGATTCCATCGGAAAAGATTGAATGACTTTTGTGAATTCCTAATTAATAATGTCCCAACACACTCTATAGAAGTGAATATCAGAACCATTCGATCTCCAAACCGTTTCTTTTGTACATTGAATACCGCTTCCCTAATCTTGTCCTTTTTAGGGCTCAGCTAGCGAGTCATTCTCGTAAAGGCATAACTTCCATGAGATGGCACTCAGTACATCTTCAACCATATGATTGGTTGATTCATTTCTAAAAAGTTTTGGAAATGAGTTAGCAAGACTCCCTTCACCACTTCTGCATATGAGCCATCAACCTTGTCCTCTTAATACAATAATATTACTCTTTTTCTTGGCCTTAGAATCGATTTTTTTTTTTGAATTTGCATCTTATATTTAATAACACATTTTATTCTAGCCTTTTTTCTATATAATTCCCATTAATCTTCAACTCAAAGTTGAATGCATCTTTGCTTTTATCCACTCTGTTTATTTAGAATGCGATGGATTTTCACTATATATGGTCTCCTCGAACTCTTATGACTCTATCAAAAATATTCTTAAAAACTGTTGAATTTTAGCATTTTAGGTTGACTTTTGCGCTTTTGAGTTTCTTGTGCAAAAATAAGGTCCATTGTAAACTCTTGTATGACTCATTTTGTCATTTTGATTGCCTTAATTCTTTCCTTCTGATAGACACCTTTGTTGAAGTTTCCACATGTCATCCACAATTTATATCTCATGCTTGTCAAATTTGTGCTCAAATTTGAGATTTTGATTACGTCTTTGTTCTTGTTTTTTTAATTGCAGAAGTGTAAATGGACCCATCAAATCCAAAGCCTAACAACGGAGACCATCATAATGCATGTCGATCAATATCTCCTCCAGCCCAATAGCTTGTTCGCCTTCCACATCCTAACCTGCAAAGGGCCGATCGCTCTGCCAACTTGTCTGGAGTCTTATCCGCTATTTTCTAAAGATTAATGAAGAGCTTTAAGCCTCGGGGACATCTCCTAACCACCCTCCCTACATCTTCTTGCCTTGTCGCTTGGTAACCAAGCCACACAAGACAACAAAATCCTTTGAACAGTAGGTCTTGACCGCCCCTTTCTTTGTTCGTCAAGGTTCCTTGACGATTAGCTTCTTTGTCCGCTTTTTTTTTTGTCGTGACTAGCCAGAGCTTTGGCAAAAGCTTTTGGACATCCACGTAAAAATGGACGACGATCCCATACCGTTCCTATGATAAAAACACAATATCATCACTATTTATCTGGTAAAAGCGTCATTATGCCACAACCACTCCCTGTACTTATCTGTCTACTCGATTAAAGTATCATTGTGCAACCATTTATTTTGCCATGCTGCTCTTTTGGCACAGGCACGTCGAAATACGACTCAACAGCTAGCACGCATTTGAACTATCCTCTCCACACAGAATACGAACTGGTTGTTGTTGGATCTTAGATTGCGACCAACGTCTCCAAGGATACTTAGCATCCAGGACATTAATCTCAGCCCTTCAATGAATTATCTCTACAACTACAAATAGAGATTCACATGCACTTGTCCAAAGATTTGTTTCTCTATACTTTGCCGGTAACCAAAAATTCGAAACAATAAGGCATCAACAATGGTAGATGTAGACCTTTGCTAAGATCGAACTACTTCATATCTTGTGTCATTTACTTTAATAGCACCACTTATTATTCTCTTAATTACTCATCATTTTACATTTTAGATTACATGTTTAGCAAGCAACATTTGTTAAAACCCATCTCAAACCATTATTTGAGGTTGGGTAGATCTAAGTAAACAACCTAGTTTTGTGACTTTCATATGCGGTATCTAGTATCGGATGAGACCTTAAATGAGAAGAGAGTAGATCGGATTAAGGGCAAGCATTTATTGGTTAAAACCGAATAACCGATCAAACCAAATAAGTTTGGTTGTTTGGATTGGTTTTGCTAGTTAATTGGTCGTGTTTGAATTTTGTTTTTGTACGTATTCGTTTATTGGTCGGTTTTGGTTTTCAATATTTGAAAACTGAACCAACCAATTAAACCAAATTTAAAGTCCATGTTATTTTAAAATAAAATAATATAATTATTAACGTCAACATTGTTATTTACGTCATTATCCATACAATATTATTTTTCTTTCAATTCATATTTATATTTATATTTATATTTTCAGAAGAGGAGTTCGTTGTTTAAAATGATAGCATTGTTCGTACTCAATTAGTTGTTCCAATCTTAAGATTATATTAGAAACAACAAAATCCAGTTTATTTTAAGATAAACCAATTAAACCAAATATTTTTAGTTCAATTGGATTCGGTTTTGGAATATATCGGTTTGAATTGGTTTTTAACTTTTGAATGACTATTTTAGTTTCAACATTTTTCGTAGGTTTCAAATCGAACCAACCACTTACGTTTAAAATATTGACCAAAAGTTCTTTGTGACAGAAAATCTTACAGAAGCTTAAAGGAAAGTTCTACAGAACGACAATCAGGCCTGCGATGTTGTATGGTACAAAATGTTGACCTACTAAAAGCCAATACGTACAGAAGATAAGTGTTGCAGAAATGCGTATGCTAGAATGAAGCTGTGGTCATACAAGAAGAGATCGAATTAGAAATAATGATATACGTGATAAACTTGGAATAACACCAATTGATGTCTCTCTAGTCCAACACTGCTTAAGATGCTTTGAACACTTCCAACGAAGATCTCCCGAGGCACCTGTGCGCGTTGGAAATATAAGCCGCGTCAAATGTATAAAGAGAGGTAGAGGTCGACCAAGGTTGATATATAAGGAAGTGGTAAAAAATGATTTGAAGGATTGAAATATATCCGAAAAGCTAGTGTCGGACTGAAGCGCGTGGAAGTTAACGATTTACGTAGCAGAACTATGAGTTGAGAGTTTTTTTTGTTTAAGGTTGGCTTAGTGGTAGTATTATAAGTTTTAGATTATAGGACCAGTGAATAGAAGCCTATGACATAGTGTCTGGTATTCGGTCAATATTACTATTATTATTTGTTTATGTATTTGACTTTATATTATTATTATTATCATGTTTTTTATTATTATTGTTGTTGTTATGACTTTTAAATTTTGCCTTTTAGTTTTGGATTCCATCTCTAGTCCATCTCAACTTGTTTGGGAATAATGACTTAGTAGTAGTTGTTGTTGTAGTAGTTGTATATAAAATATCAAAAAAGTTATGTAAAAGAAATATATATGACTTTGAACAGAACTTCAAATTGTGACCGAGTTCCAGATTTTGTCTCATCCATGTGCAAAATTGAGATCTCAAACGAGTCTGATGAGATTTAAAATAGCGGTGGTACCGTATCTTTGATAGTGCTAACCTCATAAGCTTCTTTCAATAACATCTAGATCTTGCCACTGGAGTCGACACGCCTTTCTTTGAACTTCAAATCCCTAGCTAAATTAACTAAAATAACCCCCTCCATAGGCTCCTGGAGTGCCACAATCCTAATCTTGTTCCTTGTGAATTATATTCTTACATTTTGGTATCGAAGCTTCATCCCTAATCGTCGAATATTCAAAAAAGAAAAATAAAGAAAAAGAATAATAGAAAACCATTCAAATTACTGGTGCCATACCATATGGTTAAAACAACCATGCACAAATAATGATTTTGTGCTATTTCTCTTATGTCGGCATTATAGTCTTATTTGTATTTAGTTTAGATAATCTTCTGAGTGGTTCTAGTGATTTTTCTCTATAGGTATTTTTAGAGAAGTTCCTTTGAAGCGTTATGTTTTAATGCCAAGTATGACTCTTAATAATCTATCCTGGGGGCATACAGGGATTTGTTTCAATTTCATCTGTGTTTGTGCATATGTTTTCAATGTCATTCATTGCTCTATCATTTTTTGTTTTTTGTTTTTGTTTTACTTTTCTGTACTATTCTTCAACTTTACCTTGTTATTTTCTTTAGCCCTCTGCCCTGCACTGATTTGGCTAGCCTTGCCCCCTAGCTTTAGCCTCTACGTCTTCGTCAATCTCCTCCTCCATGTTCTCTGGCTATTATTTCAGTTGTATAAATTGTATTGAGTTGATTGATGATCTGGCTGGCGCACATATAGTTTGCTGCATCATAGTGAGAAAGAAACATACGGATAAAAATTTCATTATCATTATTAACAGAGGAAAATGCATTTTCATAAAACTTGGTTCATTAGGGCTAAAAGAAGTTTTTTGTGAATTTGTAAACGATATGAAGTAGAAGGGAGCGGAGGCGTTGATCTGTAAAAATGATAAGTATTTTGTATTTTGATTTTGTGTCATTAATCAGAATGACGATGAAATATTTCTCACCAAAACTATAGGTTGGTATTAGTGGTTAGGTAAAGTTTTCTAGCATTAAATTAACTCTGAAATATTTTGCCGTCTTATTTCATATCTACATAAAACCCAAATACTGATATTAATTATGATAGTGAACTAATGATATCTTCATAAGTGCATACAACAGTTACTAGCTACGAACAATGAAATTCTGATATTAAATGAACTTTTTCTTATGATACATGACTTTTTACAGGAATATAGTAAACCCACGTTAATCGAGACATTTTAACTTTATATATATATCAGATATTTCTACCGGATGCTTTGTGGACCAGATCCCTTGTCTGCTTTTGACAGGGAGCGTGCTTGGCATTTGAACCAGGATCTAAATATCATGGAAATGAAGGTCCATTTTACAATACCTTGTTCAATAATTTTTCTTTGTTATTTTGATTCTTACTTTTGCTTTTCCTTTTATATAGAAAGCTTGCAGTATCTTAGCTGGGCATCATGACTTCAGCTCATTCAGGGCTTCTGGTTGCCAGGTTTTCTCTAATCCTGAATCTCTGCAGTTGAACATTATGTTTATCTAGTATGTCATCATATACAATATTTTCCTAGTCAACATAACTTGGTGCGAGTGTTGCTCCTCTAGGCTCTATACCAATTGCTGTGTTTGATTTCACATACATAAATTTATAAAAAAATTTCTTAAGCATTTTTCAAAGGTGCCTAGTACAGTTTGAATAAAGTAGATGGATTTAACAACTATTTGCTCAATCAAAATTGAAAGGTTTGTTGATTCAACAGTTGATGTTGTGATCTAAATAACAAATTGAATGCTTAATGCTTATAGCACCCATCATGACACATCTTAACCATGATGTGGTGCATAATTGATGTGCTTTAAGGAGACTTAAGTTTTATATGTGACCGATTTATTAATTTAAAAACTTTAACTTTAATAACACAAACAAAAACTGCTGCTTTTTTTTTAAAATAAAATATATTTGACAAATATTTAAAGGTTTTAATCTCCATTTCTTTTTTACAGAAAATTTCCTAAAATTCTAGCTTCATTGCTTTTACATTGAGAAAAATCAAGACCCACTGAAATTGAATTAAATGTTCTGGTTAATGAAATTGAAATATGAAAATTAACATTGGTATGTAAGATGTACTAAAATATACACTTGCATCGACAAATATATGGTGGTTGTGAAAACATTGAGTTAATCGAGAGACATTTGAATATGAAGACGTAATACCTGTTATGTAAATATATTGTCAAGATTAGAAAATATACTAAATAATATTCTTACTGCACAAAGCCATTGTTAGCAGCATGAAATCGTTGTTTCATATGACCCACTTTTCACTTTTGGGTTAAAAATAACAAATATCTATGAATGTCCATATTTAAGTTTTTTTTGTACATCATAGTGCGACTATGTAATGTTGAGTGTACCAAATATGTTTATTATTGATTGGTAATCATCCACACAGTTAACAAGTTATACAAATATGTACATGCATTATGAAAGTACGTCCACTCTTGAATATTGACTTAACACTGGAGGCATAAAGGTGATATTGGAATAACACATATTCTCGGTATATTATTTTGTATGCAAAGTATATAAAGCATAATCACATCACATTTGGTTATAATGGCTTAAAAATATAATTACTTGATACTTGCTTAGATTCAAATTATTGCATTAAGTATTCTGTTAACAGTTGTTGTGGATTAATTATCATCTTTGGTTTATTTGCAAAACTTATTATAAAGAAATAATCATATCATTTGATGTGCAGTTTATTGTTTATCAGACATATATTGAGTTGAACTTGATTAGAGATTTGTAGTTTTAGTTTAAGCTATGGGTCTTTGTTTACTATTTGACATGGTATTGTTGAATATCACAGTCTCATAATTAATTTTCAGGTTGAAGTTTTTGCTTAAAAATATACCTAATTCGTAACAGTGCCATTTCTTTTCTTATAGTGGAAACAATATTCATATTTATATCTTACTTTCTTTAAATATCCCTACTTTTGCTAATTCAATGTTTCGAATTCCACCCTCGTCCATATCCAAAAAATGAAAAATATCTAAAATATGATAAATGGATGCGGATGCGGATATGTTATCCGCATCCGAAAATTATCCAATCTGTTTCTATCAAGATAGTAGTTTTTATTTTGTGAGCATGTTAATGGATATAAAAAAAATCTGAAATTCGTTCGCATCTAAAAAGGTGGAACCTAGTGCACGAGGCTCCCACACGATAGTGGGCTCTGGAAGATTGATAATGCACTCAGCCTTTCCCTCGAATTGCGAAATTCGTCCGCATCTGTATCCGAAAAATGAAAAATATCCAAATCCGAAAAAGATACAAATGCGGATATAATGGTATCCTCATTCGAAAATAATTTGTATGATTTTCATAAAGATAATATTTTATATTACGTATATTTTACTCCTAAAATGATTGATATTTACTCTTTTATCAACGTAACAATCTATATCATGTATACATAGATGAATATTTGCTGCCCAGAACAAATTTTTAATCATTATATATTTTTATTTATTATATTTTTATAAGCATCATAACATAACAGCTTTGTGTAGAACCAAAATTTTCTATTTAACTTTTAAAATATATTAATTGTGAGTAGATAAAATCTGATATCCATCTGCATCCGCTGATGTGGATATTCTATATTGAAAATGATTTTGGATGCGGATTCGGATATGACACTATTCACATATGGAAATATCCGCTGACAAACTTTTTTTTTGGGTATTTCACTAGTTGAGTGATCGATGTTTACTCTTTACCAGTATAACAATTTATATTATGTGTGTGTGTGTATAAATGAATATTCATTGCTCAAAACTATTTTTTGTCTATGTTTTAGTTATTGTATTTTAAAAAGTTAAAAAGTATCAATGCTGAGAAGGTCCAATTTTGACTCAAAATTGTCTATTTATGATTTGAAATTTATAAATTGGGAGTGGATAGGATATAACCGAAAGATGTCCGTTATCTGCGGATGTGGATATGCAGTATTCGAAAATGAATACGGTTACGAATGCTGATATGATATTATCCGCATCTGAAAGTATACGTTGATTGGTGTAATGTAGAGATTTTGACAGGATTCGATTTGCACATATGTATAGTTTACACCATTTTTTGCTTCCCTGTTTACTCCGCAATCCAACTCATGTTCTTTCTTCTTTCCTTCTCCCTTTCTAAGTCTCATCTCAAATTCAAGTAGCGTCCACCAAATTCCAACAAGTATCGATCTCTTCATCTCGTTTTTGCCTTCTATTTTTGGATAAGCGCTTTTGAAACCAGAATTAGGGAGTAGAAATAGATTGGATTTGATGAGGAAAAGAAAGAAATAATGATAGATTGAGATGAATTTAAGTAGAGAGAAGAGAGACTGATTTGGATGAAGAGTGGAACTGAGAAAAATAGCGACGGAGGGGAGGAGAAGAGGTTTGACTGGAGCAGATTGACTTGCATTATGTGGAGTACAATCCAATTTCTATTATAATTGTGTCGAGATTGGATTATACTATTACATAGTGAAAGCCAATTTTTATAATTCTTTATCCGGATTGACTTGCATGATACTTACTGCAAGCTATTTTTTACAGTTCTTTATCAGGATTTATTTGCATTATACCTAGTGCAAGCCAATTTTTATAGTTTTTATCAATATAGGCTTGCATTACACTATGCAAACTATAGTTCTATACCAGTTTGCATTATATTTATTGCAATCCAACTTGTATAGTTCTTTAGCAGCATTCACTTGCAGTGTTTGTAGTACATTCCAATTTTATGGCTTTTTTTGCCAGTATTTGGTTACATTTTATATCGTGCATGACAATTCAATCATAGCTTAATAGGATTTGCTTGTGTTTTATGTAATGCCACTAATTTTGTTATACTTTAACAGTATTGGTTTGCATTATGGATAGTGCTAGTGGATCTGTGTAATAAAATCCAGATGGTCTTTTGCAATGACATAGATTTGAGTTACATCTTGAAAAGTACCAGATCTTTTTAATCCATGTAATTCTTTTACCGCGACTTGAAGCTAAAATCCTTTTTGTAATATGCTTAGAAGATGAGTGCGTGTTTATTGCTACTACTTTGCCCTAGCCACATGTCACAACATCTCTAATGTATATAATATATATGTGTATGTCTTGTTGAAAAAAGTGTATGTTTAGATATCCCTATGTACAAGACATACGCCATGCATGTCTTGCCCTTAAGGTATTCTATTACCTCCAACTATGATAAAAATTGTGTATGACAAAAGTTACATAACCCTAGTCATCTCATGCCAAAAAAATAACAAAATTAAGAAAACATCATTTTTAGTTTTCTTACTAAATTTCGTATTCGATTTCAAATCAATTTCCAATTTAAAAATTAATTTTTCATTTCGATTGATTTTTTTTTTTTTAATTCACAAGAAAAATCGGAGAGAAAAAAGAAATAAAATGCAACTTATCTGTTTCTCTGCTGTTTGTAATAGCGTGTGCATATTTTTCTGATTGTATTTCGATGCCAATTTTTATGGTCTATGTTTTAACTTGAAATTGAATGTTTTTTTGGCTGTTGCTTGCAAGAGATTTCTTTTGAATAGAATCGTGTTCAAGGTTTTTATATTAAAGTAAATTTATACAATGTTTATCTATATACCAATAAATTATGTACAAGGAAGTTTTTAAATGAAATGTTGTATATGTAATCGAATGTATTTTCTTTGGATCACTTTGAGTGTTTAATGTTTCTTATTTTAATGTTTGACATTCATTATTTTATACTTAATTATTTAATATGTATGTGTATAATAATGTTTACTCGAAAAATTTATGCCTCAGCGCCTCTCCTCGTGAGCACACGTCTCGTGTGTGCCTTTGTGGTTTAAAACTTTGATGCGTATATAATAAGTATGTACAACTATTTGAGTCTTTCTCACTTCTTACATATCGACAAAATGAAGATTTAATCTACATTTTTAGTCAATTCCGTTTGTGGTGATTTAGAGTTGTATAAGTGAACACTGTTTTTTGGGTGCATATGATTTAAGCTACCTATAATATGTTTTAAGCGATAGGATAAATGTGACCCCTCACCTCTATACTCATACTAGCCAAGGACACTACTGGGTAATAGCATCAACTAGCGCGAAGAATAAGGCTGTTGAGGAGCGGCTATCTGTATAATTGCTTTGTGCGAGTACCGATATGTCAGATAGTATGACATGCATTTCATTTCAAAAGGAAATCTGATATATTAAATACAAACTCAAAGCTACTACACAGTGACTATGCGGTCTTTGAAAACAAATATAAAATAAGCACAACATAAATCAGTCACAGATATTCATATCACTAAGGCGGAAACAGATATGAATATAACATATAGAAGTGAACATCAAAGTAGTGGTCATACAAGATCCACTATATCACAACAGAATAGGTACAAGTACTAGACAAAAGAATATGTATACATGAAGTAGTTTCTATATCGAATGTATAAAAACAAAAAACTACCAAGCTTAAGTAGTAAGCCAAAAGTCAAATGCCAGTCCCAGATAAGAAGTCAAGTAGAAACACCTGAAACATCTCGGTCTGACCCGAGTATTATTTAGGAAGAAAAATAATAAACGGATCAGTCTAGCCGTAAATATCAAATAAGATGAGATAGGATAAGAGAGATGATAGATATATCTGATAAGAACAAAAATCATATAATATCACAAATTTTCTCATACACAAAAAATGTCATATTCTTTATTTTTATTCACAAAACCACAAATATTGATAAAGTTTATCAACGCATATCATCAAAATTGGTGAAACATAAATTCTAGAAATCAATAATTAGAAATCCAAAAAAAACACAAAAGGGGAGGCCTACATAAACGGGAGCATGAAAACTCACCAATACATGTATCACAAACGAGACACTATCCCATGGATCGCTAACCCATAAAAATACGGGGTACAGTACCCCCTTGGGGACGAATGAGCCGAACATTGATGCATCTAAAAGATACGCCCCATGCACAGCCGAACATCGACGCACCTAAAAAGATACGTCTCATGCACAGATTTATTGAGCCGAACATCGACGCACCTAAAATGATACGCCTCATGCACCGACTTATTGAGCCGATTGCTCTACGAATGGTCAAAAGACCATGGGTCGTTAGCCCATAAAAATGAGACTTAGCTCTGCAATACGGAGTATGGTCCCCCACGCGGACAAAGAGACATAGTATATCGCTAATCTAAACCATAAAATGATCATCATTGATCAATAAGAAGTGTAAATTATACTAAGCTAGTAAATAAATGAACTTAGCTTTATGTCCCATAACCACTAGCTTAACTTAAATACTTACGAACAGATTGTAGATTTCCACTTAAAAATCGTCACAAGATTTTAATCGAACAAGTCTAAGAATTAACCGACGAAGTAAACGCAAGCGTTTCATACCACTTGTTTTGCTAGATTGTTTAATTGGATTTCTCGAGCGAATGAGGTAAAAGTTTGTATATACCAATAGATTGGAAAACGTTTTAAAAAATGAACTTTGTATTAAAAGTAACGTTGAAATCATTTTTGTCAAAGAGTTTGAGTATTTACTACTAGTACTTGTATAGAAACCTTTATATTTTAAAACGACAAATCACAGAAATGATTGTAAAAACAATCTATTACCAAGCACACATACGACAACTTGAATTAAATACATGAAAATCGGTATCAAATCCATCAAATGGAAATACCAAAAATTCAGAAAAGAAGTCATCAAAGTCCATAATAAATAACAACTAATCAGATCAACAAAAATCGATAAAAACGGAAATCTACTAAAAATAGGTAAATTGGCTTAAATTATCAGGGTCAGACGTCTGGTGGTCTTCCCAGACGTCTGAGCTGAAGATCTGGAAATTTTCTTCCAGATCGTCCAGACATCTGGTAAATAACCTCAGACGTCTGAGCTGAAATCTGGAATCTTTATTCCATAGCATCAGACGTCTGAGCATTTTAGCAGACGTCTGAGCTGAAGCTCAGGGCACATTTTTGCAAAGGCCATTGATAGCCAAATCGGTTCGGAAGCGATCGGACGAGCAACGGAGGCTAGAGATTTATGCCAAACGCCAACCCAGCCCTATAGGCTTTTCAATACACTTCAAATAACATGTCCAAACATTCTTAGTAGGATTTTCATAGATTTTGACTTCAAAATACCAAAAATTGAAAAATTCACCAAATCGATTCAATTCAAAAGCAAATGAACATGAAATAGATGTTAGGAATTGGTACCTAACAACCATCAAAGGTATATACATAGATGCAAGTTCAAGAACTCATCTTTAAACTCAAAAATAAGGAATGAGAAGCTCTAAAACAAAACATGACCAATTCCTTTTCGCTACACCTCTAAAATTTTCACTCTATTATCAAATGCAAAGATTTTCTAAATTAGGTAATAGGAATTTCTGAAAATTGAAGAGAGATTGAGATGAAGAAGATGAAGAGGAGGCTTACCTAAGCTTCTCTTTGATTTTGAAACTTGAATTAGAATTTCCTAAAAATATAGGGCTTAGGAATTTTGATTTTCCCTCTTTTTCCACATTTTTTCTCTTTGACTTGAGTGTTAGGAAATGATGAGTAGAATGAATGAAGAGTAGAGGAGTTATGGTATTTGGTAGAGGAGTTTGGGTTCCTTTATTGAGTTGGTGGGCTAGAACACAACCCCAAGGTCGAATGAAAATACCAAAATTGTAATCAACTTCAAACATATCGATGTTTATACTCAAACAAGTTGTAAACATCGTTTTGAACTCAATGAAAGTGGTTTCGAGTTCAGGTTCGACCGTTTACAAAAAGTCACATTTCAGACTTTAAATCCTACAAACGATGCTATATTTAAATAAAACATTTAAATACATAATCGTAAAATATGCGGGTTGTTACAGACTCCCCTCTTTAAAGAAATTGCGTCCTCGCAATACTTTAGAAGAAAATAAATGGTAACAACCACACTAAGGCATAAGAACACAAGAAATTTTTTAAACGAGAAGTTCACCTTAAGGAGCACGGGAGAGTAAGTCCGGATGTGTTCGTTCAATGAATTCTCTGGATTTTCAAGAACAATCCTTAGGATTTGCAGACCATTGAACTTTCACAAGCGGAACACCTTATTACGAAGGCGTTTAAGCTCCATAGCAATGATTCGAATAGGACGTTGCTCATAAGTCAAATTAGGTGAAACCTCAATTTCTTCAATAACACCGGGCTCAAGAATAGAATCAGAATTTCTAAGGCATCTCCGTAGTTAAGAGACGTGAAATACGTCATGAATAGCAGAAAATTAAGCCGGTAATAAAAGACGATAAGACATGGAACCAATACGTTCAGTGATGGAAAATGGGCCAATGTATCGAGGTGCTAATTTTCCCAAACGATTGAAACGCACAACACCCTTCATAGGTGAAACGCGAATATACACCAAATCTCCCACAGAAAATTTCAAATTCCTTCTTCGGTTACTGGCATATGATTTTTGTCTACTTTGAGCTTCTCTCATCCTATGACGAATAAGGTCAATCTGTGGAATCTCGAATAAAATCTGGACCTAAAACCAGCTTCTCACCGGCCTCAAGCCAACAAGAAGGAGTCGGCATGACCTTGCGTAGAGTGCCTCGAAAGGTGCCATACCAATACTAGATTGGAAACTATTATTATAAGAAAACTCAACAAGAGAAATATGATCCTTCCAGCTTCCACCAAAATCAAGAACACAAACACGAAGAAGATCTTCAAGAGTTTGATTCACACACTCGGTTTGTCCATCGGATTGAGGATGATAAGCGGTGTTAAAATTAAGCTTCGTTCCCAAAGCTTTTTGAAGACCTTTCCAAAATCCACTAGTAAATAATGAATCACGATCGCTAACAATAAAAGTAGGAACTCCATGCAATTTAACAATTTCTTTAACATAGAGTTTGGCCAAAAGAGGTATGGTTCGATTGGACCAAACGAGAATAAAATGGATGGATTTCGTAAGTCTATCTGCAATTACCCATAAACTATCATGACCCGAACGAGAACGGGGAAGACCGTCAATAAATTCCATGGAGACTTGATCCCACTTCTAAACGGGAATGTCCAAAGGTTGCAACAACCCACCGGGCCTTAACGGGTTGGCAAGTTATGCAACGTTTTATAAAGTTAGCAATATCAGATTTCATTCCATTCCAATAATAAAGTCGCTTCATGTCCGCATACATTTTACTACTACCGGGATGAATGGTAAATTTACACTAATATTTGATACGATAAGTCTACCAAATTTTCGAATGCCTCCACGAGCATCAATATGAAAATCTTTCAAACCTTCGATATCAATTTTATCCCTACAACTTTGGCCAAGAAGAGCCAATTCAGGATTTTTCTTTTGAGCTTCAAGGATACGGTCTAAAAGAGAAGGATGAGCCTCAAGGCTACATAAAACAAGTGATGAGAATCGGACTCACGATCTCGAATCTCATAAGTCGACAAAGTCTCAAGATCATTCCTTTTGGATATCATTGTGGAAACAACCACTTGTTGCTTACGACTAAGGGCATCAGCAACACGATTTCCCTTTCGGGGAGTATAAAGAATATCAAGATCATAAGATGCAAGGAATTCGGGCCAACGTTGTTGATGCAAATTTTATTTTGAGAAAATAAATATTTCAAAGATTTATGATCGGTGTAGAGAACAAATTTCTCTCCCAAAAGATAATGACGCCAAATTCTAAGGGCGAAAACAATGGCCGCGAGCTCTAAATCATGAGTGGCATATCTAGCATCAACATGCTTTATTGTCTAGAAGCATAAGCGATAACACGTTCCCTTTGCATGAGAACGACTTCCAAACCAACACGACTAGCATCGGTATAAACAATCAAGTCTTAGTTCCCTTCGGGAATCACAAGAATATGAGCATCGAAAATGAGTTCTTTTAATTTCTGAAAAGCAGCTTCACATTTGTCTGACCAAATATATTTAACTCCTTTCTTTGTCAAACTAGTAAAAGGTACGGAAATTTTTGAAAAATCTTTTATGAAACGACAAGAATAGTCCGCCAATCCAAGAAAGCTACGAATTTCCGTCACATTTTTCGGTCTCTTCCAATTTGAATCGCTTCAATCTTTGAAGGATCCACGGAAATTCTGGCTTCCGAAATAATATGCCCTAAAAATTTCACACGAGATTGCCAAAAATGACACTTAGAAAATTTTGCTTTCAATTGATTGCTCCTAAGGGTTTTCAATACAATCCGAAGATGTTTTTCGTGCTCTTCTTCGTTTTTAGAATAAACAAGAATATCATCTATAAAGATGAGACCAAATCGATCGAGGAAGTCTTTCAAAACTCGGTTCATAAGGTCAACGAGTTCATAAGGTCAACGAAATAAGCCGGGGCATTCGTTAAACCAATTAGCATAAGAAACCATTCATAAGATTCATAACGTGTACGAAACGACGTCAAAGAAATGCTATCCTCTGTAATACGAAGCTGATGAATACCGGTTGCTAAGTCTAACTGTGAAAAGACTCTAGCACCGCTAAGTTGATCGAATAGATCATTAATCGGAGGCAAGAGATATTTATTCTTAATGGTAAGATCATTAAGCTTGTGGTAGTCAACGCAAAGCCTAAGTTTACCATATGATTTCTTCACAAAGATAGCTGAAGCTCCCCAAGGAGAGGAACTAGAACGAATAAATTGTTTTTCTTCCAATTCGAATAATTATTTACGCATCTTCTCATTTTCCTTATTGGACATACCATAAGGAGGACGAGTGATAGGTAGAGCTCCAGTATTAGATTAATTCTGAACTCAATTGCTCGTTTAGGTGGTAATCGTAAAATGGGCTCAAATATGTCGGAAATTCACGAACAACGTGAATGAGGAGATTTAGAGAATATAAGGATGCTACCGAATTGGAGTCTGATTCTTTAAGAACAATTAAAATCTGCTTAACAAATTGAGGATGTCGAAGATGGATAGTCCTTTCGGGACATAAGATGTAGGCTTCATAACGATTTAGCTAATCCATTCCCAAAATCATTCCGAAACCTAGGCAACATATAACATGCAAATCGGCTCGGAAATCATAATCACATAAGATAATCTTGACATCTTTACAACATAAATTGAGTGTTGCGGATCCACCAACCGGATTCGCAATTTTCAATGAAGTCATCAAGCACATAACATTTAAAGACAATATCGATAAGTTTTTTTGATATAAAAGAGTGAGATGCACCCGTATCAAAAAGAACTCGAATAGAATGATCACGAAACATAATAGTGCCATTTAGGCCAGAACGAGAAATACATTGACCAAGAGAAGTGCTACAAGGAGCTTGCACAACATTCAACTTTCTCTCTTTCTTGCTTTGAAGTCTGTGACATGAAGATATACGATGATCCGAACTTTTACAATAGTGACAATAAAGGGGTTTCAGACACTTGTTTGCATAATGGTCCTTAGAATCACAATTGTAGCATTCTCCACGATTAGGGGTAGAAGTCTTTGCTACCGAAGTTGCTTGCTTTCCTTTCTTGTTGGGATTAAGTTTGAACTTAATATGCCTCTTCTTGTTGATGTTGAAGTTCTGTTTGACACCCACAACTTCAACATCACTTTCTTTATCGGCCTCTTCAAGTCGAAGAGCGATATCAACAAGCTGATCGAAAGAAACTTCTAGTTTCAAAAGTAAAGACTTTTTGAGGTTCTTATTCAACCTATAGATAAACCTTTGATTTTTCTTCGATGGGGTATTAATATACTCGATCCCATAACTAGAGAGGGATTCGAAAGATGCGATATAATCTATCACAGAAGATGCACCTTAAACAAGGTCAATAAAGCGTCGAGCTAAAGTTACTTTCTCAATTTACGGCACAAACTTTAACTGAAACTTTTTCGAAATTGCTCCCAATTAAGATCCGCTTCAACAATTTCAAAAACCAAAAGCTCATACCAATCTAATGCTCTCTCCTGAAGCATGCTAGAAGCCACCTAGTCTCGATGTAGATCTATAAGATTCATGCGAGAAAAGATGTGATTGCATGTTCTAAGCGAAGCTTGAACTTCTATAACGCTTTCGAAACCCTTAAATGGTCTTCCACCCAAACTGGTATAATCACTGCACAAACGTGTAAACCTGGATTTAGGATGAGTAGGCTCAAGAATGGGTGCGGCAGCTTGGGCATTCTTTACAAGATCCAAAAGCTGTTGAGCAGACATGAATACGTCATCCTGAGGAATAGCACTGGATTGACCGACGCTGGGATGACCAGGTCTAACCATTTCTCTTCTTTAAGAAAGAAAGAAGAGGAAAAATGTTATTCTCAGAATTAAATCAAACAAACTTGATTGATAAAACAAGGCACGATTCCTAAGAGAAACTTATGACAATTCAGTGGTTAGACCTGATCATAAATGAAAATAAGATAGAACAGGCCCTAAGACAAGAATTAAATCATAAGGCACAATTCATAAGAGAGACTTACGACAATGATCCTTGCTAGATTATTTTACATTGTTTCGAAGTTTGGCTCTGATACCAAGCTCTGACGCCCCACCTCTATACTCACACTAGCCAAGAACAATACTGGGTAATGCCGTCAGCTAGCGTGAAGAATAAGGCTGTTGAGGAGCGACCGTCCGTGTAATTGCTTTGTGCGAGTACCGATATGTCCGATAGTATGCCATGCATTTCATTTCAAGAGGAAATCTGACATATCAAATATAAACTCAAAGCTACTACACAGTGCCTATGTGGTCTTCGGAAACAAATATATAAAATAAGCATAACATAAATCAGTTATAGATATTCATATCACTAAGCCGGAAACAGATATGAATATAACACATAGAAGTGAACATCAAAGTAGTGGTCATACAGATCCACTACATCACAGAAGAATATGTACAAGTGCTAGACAAAAGAATATGTATACATCAAAGAGTTTCTATCTCGAATGTATAAAACAAAAAACTACTAAGCTAAAGTAGTTAGCCAAAAGTCAGATGGCGATCCCTGATAAGAAGTCAAGTAGAAGCACCTCGGTCTGAACCGAGTATTATTTAAGAAGAAAAATAATAAACGGATCAGTCTAGCCATAAATATCAAATAAGATGAGATAGGATAAATGATGTGACAAATATAAATGATAACAACAAAAATCATATAATATCTCAAATTTTCTCACACACAAAAAAGAATGTCATATTCTTTATTTTTATTCACCAAACCACAAATATTGATAAACTTTATCAATGCATATCATCAAAATTGGCGAAACACAAATTCTAGAAATCAATAATTAGAAATGCAGAAAAAACACAAAGGGGGAGGTTTATCATAAACGGGAGTATGAAAACTCACCAACACGTGTATCACAAACGAGACACTATCTCATGGGTCGCTAACCCATAAAAATACGGGTACAGCCCCCCCGGGACGAATGAGCCGAACATCACGCATCTAAAAGATACGCCCCATGCACAGCCGAACATCGACGCATCTAAAAAGATACGTCTCATGCACAGACTTATTGAATCGAACATCGACGCACCTAAAAAGATACGCCTCATGCACGACTCATTGAGCCGATTGCTCCACGAGCGGTTAAAAGACTATGGGTCGTTAGCCTATAAAAATGAGACGAAGCTTTGCAAAATGGAGTATGGCCCCCCACGCGGACAAAAAAACATCGCATATCGCTAGTCTAAAGCATAAAATGATCACCATTGATCAATAAGAAATGTAAATTACACCAAGCTAGTAAATAAATAAGTTTGGCTTTATGTCACATAACCAATAGCTTAACTTAAATACTTACGAACAGATTGTAGATTCTCATTCAAAAATTATCAGAAGATTTCAATCGAACAAGCCTAAAAATTAATCGACGAAGTAAACACAAGCGTTTCATACTACTTGTTTTGCTAAGTCGTTTAATTGGATTTCTCGAACGAATGATGTGAAGGTTTGTATAACGTAATAGATTGAAAAAGGGTTTCAAAAAACGAGCTTTGTATTAAAAATAACGTTGAAATTATTTTTGTCAAAGAGTTTGAGTATTACTACTAGTATAGAAACCTTTGTATTTTAAAGTGACAAATCACAGAAATGATTGTAAAAACAATCTATGATCAAAAATTCACATACGACAACTTGTATTAAATCCATGAAAATCGATATCAATTCCATCAAATGGAAATATCAAAAATCCAGAAAAGAAGTCATCGAAGTTGATAATAAATGATAACAACTAACCGGATCAACAAAAATCGATAAAAACGGAAATCTACTCAAAATAGGTAAATTGGCTTAAATTATCAGGGTCAGACGTTTGGTAGTCTTCCCAGACCTTTGAGCTGAAGATCTGAAAATTTTCTTCCAAATCGCCAGACGTCTGAGCTGTAAATCTGAAATCTTTATTCCGTAGCATCAGACGTCTGAGCATTTTAGCAGACGTCTGAGCTGAAGCTCATGGCACATTTTTGCCTAGGCCATTGATGGTCAAATCGGTTAGGAAGCGATCGGACGAGCAACGGAGGCTAGAGATTTATGCCAAACGACAACCCAGCCCTATAGGCTTTTCAATACACTCCAAACAACATGTCCAAACATTCTTAGTAGGATTTTCATAGATTTTGACTTCAAAATACCAAAAATTGGAAAATTCATCAAATCGATTCAATTCAAAAGCAAATGAATATGAAATAGATGTTAGGAATTTATACCTAACAACCATCAAAGGTATAGACAAAGATGCGAGTTCAAGAACTCACATTCAAACTTAAAAATGAGGAATGAGAAGCTCTAAAACAAGCAAGACCAATTCCTCTTCACTACACCTCTGGAATCTTCAATTTACTATCAAATGCAAAGTTTTCCTAAATTAGGTTATAAGAATTTTTGAAAATTGAAGAGAGATTGAGACGAAGAAGATGAAGTGGAGATTTACCTAAGCTTCTCTTTGATTTTGAAACTTGAATTAGAATTTCCTAAAAATATAGGGCTTAGGAATTTTGATTTTCCCTCTTTTCCCCCATTTTTTCTCTTTGGCTCAAGTGTTAGGAAATGAGGAGTAGAATGAATGAAGAGTAGAGGAGTTATGGTATTTGGTAGAGGAGTTTGGGTTCCCTTATTGAGTAGGTGGGCTAGAACACAACCCCAAGGTCGAATGAAAATACCAAAATTGTAATCAACTTCAAACATATCGATGTTTATACTCAAACAAGTAGTAAACGTCGTTTTGAACTCAATAAAAGTGATTTCGAGTCCGGGTTTGACCATTTACAAAATGTTACATTTCAGACTTTAAATCCGACAAACGATGCTATATTTAAATAAAACATTTAAATACATAATCGTAAAATACGCGGGTTGTTACAATGAATATCATCGACCTTGTACGGCATGCACATGCATTGCCGTCCTTTTTGCTTGCCTTTATGCTAGTATGAATAAAGCTACTAGTAAAGCTGGTATTGTACGTCTTTTTAGGATCTTTAGCTTTATTAGTCCTGAGTTTTTTGTTACAAAAATAATAATACTACGGTTAGATCTTTTTATATTCGTATATCTTAAATTTCATTACTGAAGTACGGGATCTGAACTTTCATGTTTCTTTTTTGATTGCTTGCTCCACAGGCACTTTCTCCCATAAGAACATTAGACGAGCTCCATGTTTGCGAAGTTGTTCCTTCTTTATACTTTCCTTCAGAACTTGAAAGGAAAGAAAATGGCTCAGAGTCAATTGCAGATAATTCATTATCCTCTCACACTTGCATGAAAAATTGCAGTAATAAAAGAAGTCAAGGATTTGGCCATATAAGAAGTCATCGTTGCTATGTAGTAACAGCTAGAGCGCGTTCCTTCCTGTATCATCAGGTGAGATGTGCTACCCTGAAATTAATTTGCTACAAGTATTAGTATATGACATTGTTGGAAAGTGAATAATATTGCTATCATGACATTGGATTAACATTTGCGGAGTCAAATTAATAGTTGTCTGATATCAATTAACTTTTCTTTATTTATATTACCGTCCATAGACAAGTTTTGAAGTTCAGTTTGCTGATCGTCATGCTAGACCTTCAATTGGACAGATATAACCACCCCTTATATTGTTCTTTCTGTTTGGAGGTAAATAGGGACCATGTGTTTTTTGTTTGTATGCATCTAAAGAAAGCAATGGGAAATTATACAATTGGCTGATTATAAAACAGTAGGCCATTGATCTCAGTAGCCTGTAGATTTTGGTCTCGACTAGAGAAACAAATGTCTGAACTTTGAAGTATGGCTGTCAATGAATACCCGAAATACGTCCGCATCCGTATCCGAAAAACGGATCTATTCGATATCTGAACAAACGGATGCATATACGAAGACATCCGCATCCGAAAATTATCCGTACAGTATTTTTCAAGATTTTAGTATAAATTATGTATATTTTAGTATAATGAAATGTATTTATTTATTGTTTTATTAAGCTAGAAGTTTAAATTATACGCATTAAATGCATATTAGCTGCACAAAACTATCTATTAACATCAAATTTGTTTATTTTTAACTCTTTAATAATCAATGAGGTTGAAAAAAGTTTAGTTTGAACTAAAAAATTTCATTAATATTTCTTGATTTATCGATCGTTGGCGGATAGGATAATTAGTCGGTATCCATCCGTATCCGCGGGTAGGATAATTATTCGGTATCCGTCCGTATTTGCGGATGCAGGTATCCGATAGTTGAAAATGATTTCGGATGCGTATACGGATATGACACTGTCCGCATTCGAAAGTATCTGTTGACACACCTACTTCTACTTCGAATAAACTTTTGGCCTGTGGCAAGTAAAATATTTGAGCAAAGTCTATAGGTTCCACCACGTGCAAATTAGCCTTATATACCATTATACCTCATACTGGAATTAAGACCTGAACAGATTGTTACACAATTTCATCGCATGATTTTGGTTCTTTTTTCCTTTCCATCATTTGCTTCCCAGACTCTAGTGCCAAGAAACTGAAAGCCAAATAAGACTCGTAAATTCTTCACAGCATGGGCTCTTAAAACAGTTAGGTTCTGCTTTTTATAGCGAATAGTTTGTTTTGAGTTATATTTGGAATGATAATCTCATTCCTACTTTGCTCTTTGATTGCTTTGTAAAGATGTCTACAAAGGAGGTGCCGTGAATAGTCCCCATTGGAAGATTAATACAAAAAGGGACACATTTTAAACCAACCCCCCCCCCCCCCCCCCTCCCCACACACACACACACAAAAACCCAAAAAAAAAAAAAAAAAAAATCCGACTTTAGGAGGGTTCTAAATTTATTACAAAAATCCCACTGCCTATCCACTTTGTGCACGGTACAAGTCTACAACATAGTATTGTAATGGACCACTCTTTTTTTTTTACATGGTGATTTCATTTGTAATCAATAAAAACAGAATCAATGGTAGATTTAACGGAGAAAATTGGATCACATTTAATACCACATTAACGAACTGATTCCTACATAAAATATATTAAGATTGTCTGATGATTTTGCAGGTTAGACTGCTTGTTGGTCTGCTAAAGTGTGTTGGTACTGGTGAAGTGCCTGTAAGCAAAGGTTAAATATGTCCATTTTCTCTTGAATTACATTGCTTTTACCATGCATCTTTTTTTTTTCAAAATCATGACATAATTTCTTTTTGGTTAATAATACACCGCAGTTGAAGAAATATTGAATGCAAAATCAATTGCTGCTACAAGTCCAATGGCTCCTGCTTGTGGTCTTTATCTTGGGAATGTTAAATATGATCTTCCAAATGATCCTGAGATATAATTTATTTAGGGTTTTCTTAAAAGAGGAAGAAGAAAAGAGAGACTTTTGGAGCATTTTTCACAAGTTACGAATTAATTCAGTTTTCACCCCCATTTTTTTGAAGTTAAATATTTATTATCAGTGCAAGAATTACATAGTGCTAAGTTGTTCAATATGGAAGTTGATACGACAAAGTCGTCATTGTTAAACTAAGTATATCTATACAATAATGAAATTTTATTTATTTCCAAATTTTCTGTCAAAGCAGTTCCCAGTGTGTTTATAATTGTTAGGTGGCATGTCTGATGCATTTATGAGGTATAAATTCCATTATATATTCATTGTACCAAATAAATATAACTCATACTCTACTATTGTCCGACTTGGCATTCCAATCTGTTTTTAGTTCCAGGAAGTTTTATAGATCTAATTTTTTTTTACTATTTTTTGTCCATGCACATTCATGTATGTCAAATAATTCCCTGCAGGATTAATGTGTATGTCTCATGGTTCTAAGAGAAGTTTGAATGCGACATTAAATTAAGGAGATTTTCGGCTTTTTTTGGCAGGATGACAAGTTTTAAGACAACATTTTTGAAAAATTAGTTTTAACGACAATTTAGAACTGTTGTTCAAACTTATTATACTGAAATGAAAAACTCTCCAACCGAATTTCCATTTAAATAAATAATAATCATTAAAATTTGCAATCAATTAAAAATTGCTTGTTACTTAATGAAGAAATAGTTAATAAATCCAAACAATTAATTAGAAACATAATTAAATGTGAGAAATCAATAAAAATTTGCCCCCACAGACTTTAAAACCATCATTCACCAAATTCTTGTTTCATTTACCTTGTCATAGCAGTGTATGCCTGCACTTTGACAGATGACATAACTACTGGTTTATCGTGGTTAATTTTACAACGCGCTTCATAAATTTGTACTTTTTGGCCTCAAGAACACAATCAATATTTTAGTTACAAGGACAAACATTCTCTCAAAATTAGTGATAAGTACAAACATTCTTTCAAAATTAGTTATAAGGATAAACCGTCAAAATTATCAACCACCACTCGTCGCACCACCAGCCTCGCCGCTGCCCCCAACAGCACCCGCCGTCATCATACGATAACTCTTAACTTAAAAACTGATACCCTAAAATCTGCTAAAAACTGCTACGAACAACTAAAATTGATACCTAACAGCTGATACTCAAATAAACCACATATAATCTCCTAGGTTCTTGAATTTATCAAATTCGATCGCCATTTTCTAAGTTTACATTTCATTCTTGAACAACATTTCAACCATAACAAATCTTTGCAGAAAATTAGTTTATCGCCATATTTAAAGCACAAATAAGCCATCCATAATCAACATCTCAAACTCATGAAATTGTATCGTTACCTCATATAAAGATGCTTTGACTCAAGCATCTTCATTCTCCGATGCAAGCCAGATCGAGTGGCTCTACTCCAGCATAAGCATGGATTCCATTCAACTAAGGTAGTGTCACTAAAACAGATACTTAAAAACCGATTCTCAAATTAACTGTAAAATTGATACTCAAACAAAATTCATTAAATATTTGATACTAACAAAACACTAGTTCAACTCAATGATCATAATATTTACTATGTAACAACTTCATTTTTTTTTTATATAATCAAACAAACAAAACATAAAAAAACTTTCATATTGCACTATTTTAAAAAATGATATTGAAAAAAAACAAAAATGGTACTTAAAAACAATCCTCACTAAACTCTACACAACAATATATTATTAACCGAACCAATATGAATGAAAAAAACAAAATAACAATTAAAAATGTTCGCTTCAAAATGTGAATTTATTACAGCATAATAATTTTGTTATACAACAAAAAACCACAAACTCAAAAATAACAATTTTTTTTGAAAATGATACCTACAAATTGAAAAAATGATACTTAACAGCTGATACAACTTCGTCTCCCCTAATTCTTCCGTGGCTTGCTCTTCTTCTTCTTTCTCAAATCGTTGTTTCTTCTACAACATCACTTCAACATGGTGTCCCTGCCACCCGAGCTATCAGTTTTCCATCATCAGATGACTTCAAATCGAGCTACTTCAAAACCCTAGCCGTTGCCATCCATCGTTGAACCAATCACCCTCGCAGCCAACGCCATTGCAGCAACCATCCTCGCCGACAACACCGCCTAGCTTGACGTCACTCCAGACTTATTTGCGTGTTTGTCCTAGTTATTAATTTCTTGTCCTGCATCCGAATTGAAATTCAAAAGTTGTCCTTCATGCTAAAATAGCGAAGACCGATCCTTAAGGCTAAAATGTTGAGAAATTTTGTCCTTGAAACTATTCCTGTACATATATACCTGCACTTTGACAAATGACATAACTACTAGTTTATCGTCGTTAATTTTACAATGCGCTTCGTGCGTTATGACGACAATTGATTTTTTTTTTAATTGTATATGATTAACACATTTAGAAGAAAATGATCTGGACAAATATTTAGTCATGATTTTGAGTTGAAATCATTTAAAGTTAGTTTGAATTTTTGCTTTTAAACTGCAACATCTAATTTTTCTACGGAAGTGTAATCGAAGCCTATTTGCAGGACCCTATTTTTAAGTTATATCATGTGTGTTTAATTTGAATTTTTATTTGTATTATTAACTAATAAAGAATGAATTTGTAAAGAAATATTCACAACACCAGAAAGACAATTTCCTCACGGTTATAAGCGTGACAAAACTAATTTGTTACGGTTATAACCGTGAAAATAGGTGCCGTGGGTAAATTCAGTCACACTTTTGCTCACGGTTATAACCGTGATAAAAATAGTAATTTCTCACGCTTATAACCGTTATAAATTTAGATATTATCACACTTGTAACCGTGACAGAACAGTATTTACTTACGGTTATAATCGTGATAAAATGGTTATTACTAACACTTATAACCATGAGAAATTTAGATAGTAGCACATTTATAACCGTGACAGAACAATAGTTTCTAACATTTATAACCATTACCAAAAAGGAAGCTCTAACACTTATAACCGTGACAAATGCAAATTATATTACAGTTATAACCATTACGAAAGGTTATTTTCTAACATTTATAACTGTGGTAACTAAAACAATATTAAACAAACTATATAGCACCAATATTTTATTACGGCCACAACCAATCCATACAAAAAATATGTAGTATTAATACGATCAATAATTAAAACAACACCAAACATTTATGTTTCATACAAACACCACAAAGGATACTTCATACCAACACCACAAATTATAGCATACAAGAATAGCAAATATAACAAACTTTAAAACACAGTTTTAGAATATAACTACATAGTGTTTAGTAACTTACTAATAACGCAAATGATACTCGGGTCAAATCACAAAAACCTCTTCAGCTAACCATAAGCTGACTATTGGCAATCTGCTGTCAAAATATTCATCTGCAATGATAATTTTTATCTATTAGCTTTTCAAATAATTTATATCTATATAAAGCACGGAAGTCTACGTTAATAATTTCCTATGTTATATAGATGCATACCTTCTAAGGAAGTACCCTCAGTAACATCTTTATAGGCCCAATTGCACGCAGCAGTAATGCCTTCTGTTGCATATCTGTGGAACATGCACAAATATTAATTCATATACATAATATCTCAAAAATACCATACTCGATTGTTTAATTAGAGTTGTGAACTTTGAAGTACACATACACATCAGGACACGTAGTTGAGTTCTTATCACAAGTCTCCCACTTTGTAACTTGATCCGACCAATCTCCCTTCTACAGGAAGAAACAAAAAGATAATGTATAATTGACTGTCTTCTTTTTTCTGTTTCCTTTTTCAAGTGTTAAAAATCAAATTTTAAGGACTGCATCTTACTGTTATATTTGTTTTCAATGCATCAACAAATTGGTCGACGTTGGAATTGTAGAAGTCATCTAGTGCTGTTTCAATTATGCTATCATCCCACACCTGCAATTTGCATTTTGTTACTGTGATGTAAAATTAAAAAGACTAATTTAAGATTAGAAGCTGATTAATATTATGAAAAGCCCAGGATATTACATGATGGAGTACAGCTTTTCTTCTATACCAGTGCACATTAATTGTGTTTCCTCCTTTGTCCGATGCAAATCCAACGTGTAGAGGCTGCAAATTCGAAAACATTAATTCATTTCCTAATATATTTTTGGTACTTCCATATTGTCATATTATGCTTCAACAGTAAAAAAAAAAAAAAAAAAAAAAAAAAAACGTGTACCTGATGAATATCACCCATGAAGTGCGAAAGAAACAGAAGAGCCTCAGTAAGATTATTTGAAAAATTAACCCCTTTAATCACTATAACGTACCATATTAAAGCCACATTAAATATAACTGTTATTTTGACATACATTGTGAATCTTCAAGGGGAGTTTTGGTCATAAGTTGGTTAGTGTAGTTGGAAATTGCCCCAGAAACACATACATCTTTATTGCCATTGTCTTCCTTACAGTCTCCTACATATATGCAAAACAAGTTCAGAAAACTAATAAATTATATGAGTAGAAGAAATAGAGGAAAAAAAGATTAAGGTACAGACTTTCATAGTTGTAATTGCAAACGTCATGTGTATTGATGTAGTGTAGAGGAGAAGACCATTTGTATCTGAATTTGACTCTATCAGCCCATTTGTAGTGTAGAGGATAAAGTATCCAAGTATCCAAGCATTAAGGAGAATATTTCAAATATAGAGGATAAATTTTGAAAAATAATGATAATAAAATAACTAGACCCAATATATCAAATTGCAGGTAACTAATATGTCAGGTAACTAACATGTATGTTTTTATAATTTACACCATCAATCAGTGCTCCCTCAACAATTGATCATCATGCACATGCCACTCTTCACCATGTACAGCAACAGCTCAACAAGCCCTGTCAACACAAATATACAAGCAAAAAAAAAACAATACCTATATATGCACTGAACATACTATACAAGCAGTGATAAAAAGTTTGCATAAGCACAAATTTATACTTGTGCATTCCAAATTTGCATAAGCACAAATTTTCTTTTTTAGTTAGTGATAAAAAACGAGTAGTCTAATTTTAATTAAAGTTTAATTAATCGTAATTTAATTTTGATTTAAAGTTACAGTTAATGTGAATTTAATTGTAGTCAACGTGTGTAATTTGTAAACCACTTAAATGTAAACAAATAGTAATTTAGAAACTGATAAATATTTGAGAAATTTTTGAGATGTGATTTGAATCTTGAACATGCTTCTGACACAAATTTAACTCTAATCAAGCTTCTAAGTTTCTAACACGGTTAAACAGTACAGCTTTAAGCAATATAATACCAATAAAATATATCATTTCAAAATTAATTTTGCTTGGCCCAAATGTTGATTTTGGTTAATAAACATGTTATAGTACCAGCGCCTAATAGACGATGATGCATGAGTGGGCTTCGTTTATAAACATGTTAAAAACTTTCAAACCCTACAGACTACGAAATTTATTTTTATCCACGTACTTTTTTGTAGTGTAAGCAGGCATTATAGAATCTAAAGAACTAAACATCCTCGTTAATCATAAACTTACCTTAATATGAATTGGCTATTGAATCAGAGAGGCACCCCTGGCCAACACCCTAACACCATCTTTATATATTTCCCTATTACATATATGTCATATTAGCAAAGATGAAATTGATTAAAGTTGGTGCTGTAAACCAAAATTTTGTAGTGTAATGATGGATGTGCTTTGAGTAAAGAATACCTTGAGAGTTTTCGTTGTTATAAGCACTGATGAGTCAATATTGTCTGCATTTATGAGGCTTGCAATCTTCCCAAGCTTGATACTCTATTTCCATAGAAGAGAAAAATGAGTTCAATATCTAACATGATTTTATATTATAGTTTTGATGCTTATTTCATATGCAACATGTACCTTGTTTCAGCAAGAAGTGATAATGCACCAACTGTAACAGAAAATTAAAATGTCCAAATTATGGAAATGAAAAATGAAAATTATTGTATAGTCAGCAGTTTGTTGGAAAGTCCTTACTAATGGAGAAGGTATAATAAATGTTTACCCAATATTCATATTATTCTATTTGCATTATAGAGGTTATAGAGGATAAATATCCATTATTCTATTCATATTATTATATTTGTCTTATATTGAAAAAACCAACTCTCTTCCAAAACCCTCACCATACCACCCCTTTTTTTTAATTTGGAGTCACTTTAATAATGCAATAAATATTAATACATCGTTTGAATCGCATCAAATGCTTTAACAATAAATATGCAAATATCATACCGTTTCTTTTCAAAAAAGTATATTAGATTAAGACAAACGTGTGAAATATACATATAGACAAACAAATTATGAACTATATTATGATCCTGTACGTAAATAAATAGTAATAAAAGATGTAAATGCGTAACCAAATTTTTATCAGTCCGGTTGAAAATGGTTGGGTCCTTGCAACAACAACAATTTTCAAATCTTCCTTATTAATTCTGCCCCCATGATTATCTCATGAGATGTTTCCTTATCACAGCACGTGTACAATTTATATCAGCTATCATAATTCTTGGAAAATTACAAAAAAAATGAAGAAAAAACGAAGAAAAAAAAAAGAATTAAATGACTGTAGTAAGATTGCCATGTCAAGAAAGTCAACTTGCCTATGACCAAAGCAGTCGATCTTAAAAAGCAAGAGCAGAAGCACCACTGTTCATAGGTTTAACCATGATTTTAATGCAAAAGCAGCAAATAAAACAATGCACTGTTGTAACAGATTCTTTTGTATTTCCAATTTAAAAGCAGAGCCAAATAATTATTCATGTAAAAGCCGCACACTACATTCTCATTAACAACGTTTCTTTTAGAACAGTTTCCATCTAGGAGTTGCAAACGGACAGAAAATCTTGTAAAAAATGTTGTCTGTAGCTTTTTTGCACTGGTTTTATGCTATTGTCTTTCCCTATTTTCGACAATTTTGAGTTGTTGTAAACGAGTATGTTCAGCTTTGAATATTGATCTCATTATAGTTAAAAACTTCTACATTTTTGTTGTAGTTTTACTATAACAAGAATTATGATTATATATGTGAACAATACCGTAAATGCAAAACTTATTTTGCTTTCTCATAATATTTTTTTATTAGATCAAAATCAAGAAGACTTCTTAGATAGAATGCCAATAATACATTTATTTTATCCAACACACATTTACTTGTTCTGCTCCAATGCTCCAAATCTCATATATGACAGCAATGCCTCAAACTAAGATTTGTAAACATTAAGAAATGTATATGCATATTTTCATTTCAACAAACACCCAGTTATATAGTGTGACTTACAGTATTATTCTATTTGCTTAATCAATTGCTTTGCAAGATCATAAGTAACGAGCCACATTATCTAATCTCACGCACCAGCTTGTTAGTGAAGCATATCAAGTCGTATTCCCATGAGCCCCCTACAGTGCCACTAATGGGTCCGATAATATAGACCTGTATGGAACAAATTTGGGTAAAATATCGTTACTAAGTTGGATTTTGTTTCCCAAATAATTTTCAATGATGAAAAAAAAAATCAATTATAACTGGTCATATGATATTGTCAGTATTTCAGATACCCAGTAACAGATTTGAACTCTGTACACAAATGGGGTTTGGATCTGCTTGATACGAACATTCAATAACAGGTACCAAAATTGCTAACTCATGAATGGTAAGATCTTTCTCATCTTAAACCTTTATGCAGTGTTATGATAACTATGTTATCATTTTGAAACTAATGTCTTAATTTCTGTTCATGTTTGGAACAAAAATGAGCATTAAAATGAGCATGCAGAAAAGTAAGCTGAAAGCTGAAGTTGGTCTTAATCAATTATAAGAGTATATTACCACAGTCATAATCAAAACTATAAGGTTAACATTGCTCTTATAACATCATTTACACTTGCATCATGCAAGCACATTTTGTTGGAATTTGCATGCTTGTATCACATTAACATGCATTTGAGGAAGGGTTAACTGTATAACTATCACAATTGCTACAGTTGACATAGCTAATGATTTTGAGGAAAATATGTGTATCTAAACTTCATTGAATTTGGATTGATCTTTGCCGCAGCTGAATTTTTACTATGCAGTGTAGATTGTCTTTGTAGTTGTACATTGACAATATTTCCAACTAATCATTTCAGCAGATGGTGTCTTTATCATCATTGTTTGCAAGACATAACTTTTACCATGGCTTATTATTAACGTATTAAAATAGTTGCACTATTTAAATTGCTAAGTTAGATTATCCAAATTTTGTTAGAGAGGGTCAAGCAGTAGAAAACAAACTCAGCTGCGACAGGAGATAAAGCAACTTTTACAAGAGGCTAGCAAATTGTCTACGTATGTTTTCCAATCATCTTAACTGTCGCTACTTTTGTCTAACTACCTCAATAATCTTAATAAATGCACTTATTGACTGTAAAGACTGTTCAATTTCTTTATAAACTAACGTAACAGATGATAAGTGAGCATTGTCTCAGTCCATTCTTAGCTAATATACATTTTAACAGGCCATGCTAACATACTAACTTTTTTTTTTCTTTCTATTTGATCTTATATAATTTTAGGGCCTCCACATTTGCCTAAGCCGCAAAAACTTAGACGAACAGCAGCAACTAAAGAGAAGAAACTTTTGAAGTGTATGCCAACCACATTTGTATTAATCCTTCACTTACTATATCCATGCGGTTTTAAGATTGGATCAAAAAATAGCGTATGCATGCATCGAAAATCAGTGTATAGAACAAATTTAGGTAAAATATACTTTCACTTTATAATTAAACTGGAACCGGTATGGCAGCTCTTTGATAAACGATTGTATATTGATTTCGAAGATGGAGATTATGTATTAAGAAAGATGCAAAGTTTGGATAGAAAATGAACAATCGATTCAATGGAAAATACAATGGAGTTTCAAATTCTACATGGTTGAGTGATGTAAAAACAGAACATAAAAAATTGATGAAATTCCAAAAAGAATAACTTACCAATTCATGTAAATTCACTACCGTAAACTTGTCAGCAATTTGAAACTTGTCTACAATTTAAAACAACAGTTAAAAGCGATTGTTGAACACGTTTATCATTAATGTTAAAAAGCTAAAATGAAGAAGACTGAAATAAATATACCTGAATCGAAATTCAGATAGCAACCAGAAACGCTAGACTTTGATTGGATGAGGCAGAGGATGACAAACGAGGAGGAGGCGGTGACAAAATCAGGCGGAGACAATGACAAAAGCAGGCGGTGTCAAAACGAGGCGGAAGCTGCTCCTGAACGATGCGGAGGTAGTGACAAAACCGAGTGGTTGCAAACAGAGGCAGAAGCGGCGCTTGAACGATGCGGAGGCTGTAACCTTAGACTAAAAGAGGGGAAGAATAATGAAATGGGAATTTACGATTTGTTACGGTAATAGCCGCTGCGACAGCGAAAAAGCGTTGGAAAATGTCCTATTTGGTGTTGTGATTGTTTTTTAAGTGATATTAGGATTTCGTAATATTTGTAGATGTGCATTTTGAGTTTATAAATGAAGCTTATTTGTTATATTATATTTTTAAGCGATGTTAATGTTTAGTAATAGCCGTATATGAATGTTTTTGTCAGTCAACCTTGACATTGAAAATAAAAAATTCTTGATATCAAATTTATTATAACCATTATTAAAGTTTAATTGTAATTAGCAGTCAGTTTTTTTTAACCAAAATCTATATAAAAATTCAATTATGAACAGTACCATATAATCAAACTTGGCAAGCTAGGAAAAATTGTTCTTAAAAAAAAAAAATAGTCTGCCACTACAAAATGAATTTTATTCACATATCAAACCACATATATACAAACCGACCATTATTACAAAGGAATGAAACATTATTCACAAAACGAATTGCTGAAACATTCTCATCATGTATCTTGAAACCAAAAGCATCTAACAAAAAGTTTACAATTACAAGTAGCGCAAAAAGAACAACTAAACACCTAATTAGCACAGTTAAATAGTAATCATCAACATGCTCCATCTCAATAAACCTAGGTTCAATAATCACGCCATTAATTCTATTTAAACCCTCATGATCATCTCTAAACACAACCCATTTAAGGTCCTCCATTCTAACAAACCTCTCCCCTCTATAACTCATTGAGCAAACATCAACCAACACTTCTTCTTCCAACACACCTCTCCTTCTACGTCGTTCATATCTGCACAAAGTCTCTATATTCCTTTGCCACTTTTTCACATAACCATCCTTTCTACAAAAATTTGCACAACTAAAACAAATCCAATCATCCATGTAATCATACCTTAAATAATTGTCCTCCTTGTCAAAAATGCCAATGCTCCTGTTTTTCAAACCACACCCACAGCCTCCACCATCATGATTACTTACGCATCCACAGCAATGCACCGACTCCAATACATCGAGCTCGCTCACGTCAATGTCCAACATTTTCACTTTCCACCTACTACTCCCAACACGACATGAGCTCACTTCTATGTATGAGTCAGATTTACGTGTAACGATGAATACAGTGCAGTCTTTTTGGGTGGGTAAAGTTGTAAATGTGCATGCTTGATTTTCATGTACAGCGTGGTCTGGAAGGTTGATTTTTGTGAGGGTAAAGAAGTTGTAGAGGAAGAAGCGATTGCTTTTACAAGCAATTAACCACCCAAATTTGGAGTGCAGTATTGTAGCGCCTTTGAGATCGAATAAGTAGAAAGTGCATGGTTTTGGGTTATTGTTAATGCTGTATAAGAGGTACCTAGAATCCTCGTTGCATGATTCATGAAACAGAAACCAAATGTCTAAGTTTGAGAATTTGAGCATGTTTGATCGCTCTGATGGAAAAGATCGCCATTGTTTGCAGACTTTGCGGAATGTGAAGAAGTCTTTGACAGTAAGATGATTTGATATTTTTTCCATGAGTTCGGGTGGCATTGTTAACCAATCTACATTCGCCTTTTCCTGTATTGAAAATTTGTAAGGAATTATCATCATTTAAATTTGGATTTAGGGTTCAGAGATGAATATAGAAAATTATATAGCATGAAGATAGCACAAATTATGTTTTTTTAAAATTTTTTTTTTTATTCATTAAGACTGATTAGTGGGACGGACTGTTATAGAATAAGAATGATTAGAAGGAAAATACAAACAATACTGAAATCACATTCATACCTTCATCTCCACTGCAAAATCTTCCTTAGCCTGCAGCTTGCCTTTTCCAGAAGAATAATTAGGGTTTTAATTTATATAGGGCAGCCATGTTTTCTTATTAGCTACGATTATTTCAAAAATTAAGTGGTTTGGATTCTTATTCCCATTCAAGTCGGAACCGCATAGAATAAATTCGTTTGACCGTCCTGTTATATCTTAAAAATTACTACCAGTTTGTATAATTTTTCATTTAAAGAGACAGTTTGACTAAATTTCCTAGTTTCAAAATAAAAGTTTTTAGGCTCAAGGAAAAAATTTAGTTTCGGGGACAAAAAATTTTCTTTTTAGGCTGAAGGACACTTTTTAGTGTAAATCACAGAATGATAGTTGTAACTATCATTTTCAGTTTACACTAAAAAGTGTCTTTCAGACTAAAAAATAAACTTGCTGTCCTTGAGACTAAATTTTTTTGTAACTTCTTCCTTGTGCCTATTTACCTGTTCAAAATACACCTAACATATTTCTGAAAACATTTCCGCAATTATTCATCGAAAAATTACGAAAATTTTCACAATTATTCACGGAATAATTGCAGATATTTATGCAATTTTTGGATATAATTGCATAAATGTCTGCAATTATTCGCTGAATAATTACATAATTGTATGCAATTATTCAGCAACTTAATTTTAGAGACCTAATTTACAATCTTTTTTTTGGAAGAAGTTTTCATGTATTAAGTTTGATTTTAAGGATCTGAGCTTGATATTCACTTTTTTAAATGGATATTTTTTGAATTTTTTTAGTTACAAGAAGTTGGAACGTAAACTTTTGAACTTTATTTTTTTGGAAAAACTACTAACAAACCTAATGATAAATATGCCTGAATAATTTCAAAGAGTACAAAGATTAACTAATATTTTTGATACAATTATGTTATACAATAAATACTAATATCAACTATAAGTTATTTCTAACTTGAAATCATAACATTAGTAATAATGACAATTTTTTCAATTGAATTGATAACAACTGATTCTTTTTTATCAAATGCATGACAATATTATTCGGTATGACTCTAGTTTAAATATGAATTGAATTAGAGGGTAAAAATGATAATTTACTATAATTAATTGTATTATATTCTATAACTAAAATTAAATGGTGAATGTGTTTACCATAATTGAAAATGTGAAATAAAGACATTATTAACTTAGTTTGCATATAAGGGGAAATTAATTTAAAGGACAAAGATTTGTATATTTTCTATCTCAAAGACACGACCTCAATATTTTTACCACAAGGACAAACATTCTTTTAAAAATTATTCACAAGGACAAACATTTTCCATTGTTCATAAGGACAACAAAACTGCTACCAAGCTAAAACTGATACTTAAAAACTGCTACCGATAACTACAAACTGATACCTAAAAACTGCTATCAATAACTAAAATCTAATACCTACAGAAAGTTGTCATTCAGGATAAAATATTAAAGGTTTGTCCTTGAGGCTAAAAAGCTGTGAAATTTTATCCTTAACAATAATTTCCTGTGCATATAATTATTGAAACTTACACAAAAAAAAATTCGTTACTAAACAACGTAAGATAGGGTGTCACATGAGAACGAACATAGGTTTTATATGCAACATGAGTAGATTATGATAAATAAATTTATTATTTAAATTTTAGTTTAAAATAAATGGAAATGAAATACAATTAACTCCAGTTAATAATTATCTATATCCATCTAGTTTGATTACAATATGAATTAGAAAACTCTATATGTATATATATCAATTCAGTATTAGTACTCTTCCTAATTAAACAAATTAATAACCATTGATGGACATATCCATTTTTACAAAAATTAATTGACGAAGTTTCAAAGATGGAAAATTATGATATTATTCATTCATAATATCGTCAACCAAACCAAAAAATAAACATGTTATTCAATTTTTAAATTAACCAAATCACACATTTACTACATTAAGTTTAAACATAACATTTATTTATAACCTAAGAATTATTGTTTAAACTAAAAGCATAAAATGACTCAAACTTTACATTATTTTTAAAAATAAAACCATAAATGAGAAAGTTTCATCGTTTTGCCTTCAAATTGCAGCTATAACACTGTTTAATTTTTAGATCATACATAAATTATGTGTATTACTAAAGATAGTCATTTTGTTCTTATTAGTACTACTGTAATTCCAATGTATCCATTTAAAAATTCTCTTCTTAATACCACAATTGTTACTACAAATAAAGGTACCGAACACCTAGGAAGAACATATCAAAATTCACGATGTCGAGTGTAAAGAAGGAAAATCAATCAAGCATTTAGTACGGGATATCGAACTTCAAGCAACCCAGGGGAGATGTCGAACCTCTATAATCAAAGGCGGCGAATGTTTAAGAAGGGATGACAAGTCTCTGAAGGTATCGAATTCTAAGCAGTTGGAAAATCCAGAAGATATCAAACATGAACAAAACAAGAAGGTTATAAAATCTTAATAATGAAAAGATATCACATTAAGGTATCAAATCTCTAAGGACGTCAAATATAGATGTTATCGAGCTTGAGTGAAGGAAAATGAGGTATCGAGCTTCAACAACTATAGAAGTTGTCGAGCATTTAAGGAGGAAGAGATATCACATCCCAAACAATTTCTAAAGATCTCGAGCATATAACAAACCCAAAGTGGTGTCGAATATTAATAGGTACCAAGATACTATGATACAAAGGATATCAAATCCAAAGACAATCAGACAGAGTTGTTGAACCACTACAACATTTTATGCTAATAGAATGAAGAGTAAAGAAGGGTGCCGCATCATTAAAAGATATCGAATACATAGTCACAAAGAGGGTATATAGTGACTCTACGAAACATGCAATAGATGTTGAGCCTTTACAACTATGACTATTGCAAACTATCCATAAGCGTCAAGCGATCTTGTGCTTTACAAGCAGCAAAGGATGTCGAACTTCAAAGGACATAAAGTGTAACGATCCATAATTTTAGTCATTCGAAATTCGGATATTAATTGATTTAAATATTCACAAGTTAATTTTATAAGCTGAATAACTTATATTTCAAATATAATAATTTATTTGGATAACTAAACTTTTAATTTAATATTTGAAATTGTGGAAATAACTTAATTTTGAATGAAAATGATTTATAAAGTTGAATTAAATTCTAATTGAATTAGAATGGAGTTAAGGGACGTTTGAAATTGAATTAAAAATTAATTTATAGAAATCGGAAATTTAATATTTAATTAACGTGTAAAAATAGTCATTTTTCACACTGTCTCGGATTTCGACGAAACCAGTTTCATTGGATCCATAATAGTGAATTATTACAGGATTTCAAATTACGTGTAAGTCGGACCTATGGTTTAGTCGTGGAAAGCTGAAATGCGTAGAAATTTATTCAAGTAAATTTTAATTAAAATAATTCGAATCGAAAACCTATCTTCCAAATGCGATGGAATTGACCTCCGATAAATATTCTATTGTGTTCGAAATAGAGGTAAACATTATAAACGCTTGGCGGCACGCTTCATTTGGAGTTCGGAATTATTTCGGATGAATAGCGCGCGAATAATTTTCTATATAAGGCCATAAGATTTTATAATTTACAAACCCTAAAACAATTAAACCCTAGCCGCCACTAAACAATTTAATGGCTAGAAAAATCTATCGTTCTTCCCTAATTTTCTCTCAATCCATCCACTATCGTCAAAAACCTTCTACATGAAAAATATAGAGCACGTCGACATCTATAAGATCAACGGTCAAGATCATCTAAGGTAAAGCGGATTGGCGGAAAATTGGCCACAAAGGCCGTGCGTTCATGCGTGATTTTCTATGAATTGGGGCAGCCCAGTTCAACCGTGTCGTCGTCGATGGTGTGCCTTGCGATGGGCTTCAACGTGATGGTATTTGATCGTTGGATAGACGAGAGATTCACTACTAGAAAAGGCCTCATTACCGACAGCTAGGACCGACGGCTTCCGACGGCTTTCGACGGGCCGTTGGCGGCTGTCGGAAGCCGTCGGAAATTTACGATTATACCTGCATCCGAGCCTTCTTCCTCCTCCTTTCATACGAAAATTATAACCAAAAACCCCCAATTCCCTTCTCCAAGCTTCCAATCCCTAATTTCTAGCTTCCGGATCCTGCATGGCTGCCTAATCAAACTCCATTACTCTTAATCTCAGGTATAATCTCTTATTTTTGCGAAAAATTCAGTTTTTACCCTAATTGTAGATTTGCATAAATTGATAAATTAGGGCGAATTAGTAATTGCAATTATTTCCAATAGCGTAATAACGGTTTATAGCATCACATGGTATACCTATTTCATTGTTTATCGTGAAATTGTGAAAAACATGCATAATCTATGGTTGTTCATGTATATGTAAATTGTTGTGTATGTCTTGATTTGACGATTGTATACGTTATTTGAAATAAGATAAAATGATTGAATGAACTAGGAGTATTATATTGTGCACGTATTTACTTATGAAACAAAAAAAATGTATTACTCTAAATTATAATTGTGTGTATTGAAAAATGACAAAAATGTTAAACCAACCTTAAGTTGATTTAATACGTCGAATAAATGTGTTAAATTAATATATATTTTTGTAAATGTGAACAGTGAATACAACTGTATTTTTTCGTAAACTGCGCGCATGTAACTGACAAATGTCCCTTAGAGAGTTTTTGGCACCGTCTGACGAGTGTTGTACATGATCGTTGTATAAATAGTCATTTTTTTCGAAAAACGACCATTTATATTCATCTGGTACAATGTTTGTCGGATTTGTCCCTGTATTGGACAAGTTATGAACACAGTAAGCATTTACATTTTGTATACTACTTCGTCTCAAACGGTTCATAAAATTTCGGCCTAACTTCTCTTTTTTGTTTCCTGCGTACACGCATTTGTGTACAATGCAGGGAACAAAAGGGAAATGCTGCCGAAATTTTGTTGAATCGTTTGAGACAAAGTAATATACGAAATGTAAATGCTTACTGTGTTTGTAATGGGAAGTAAGATGCCTGGCCAATGGAAAAAAGATTATATATATTTTTAAATCGATACGTTAAAAAATAAAATGTGCCCTATTTGAAAATATTTTTAAATTTGTGAAGTTGTTCTTTAAATTCAAAATATTATACGACCATGAAAATAATCTTTTTCTAATTTGTATTCTTCAAAATAAATATTAAATTTTGAACTTCTCATTTTGTCAAATAGAAAAAATGATTGATTATTTTGTTGATCGGAGGAGATGGATGTACCAAAGAAAAGGACCGAGGGCTCAATAAAAGAAGATTTTTATAATGGTATAAACGTGTTTGTTGAATTCGCTTTAAGTAATAACGGAAACGATCCAGAAATTCGTTGTCCGTATAGTAGGTGTAGACATTTGAACTATTTGTTATCAGATATTGTGAAAGTTCATTTGTGCCAACACGGTTTCGCACCCGAGTATTATGTTTGGGATCGGCATGGAGAAGTTGTAGCAAATACTTCTGTAGAGTCTGAAAGTGTCATTAACGAAATAGTTCCCATGGCCCGTATAGAAAATATGGTCGAAGATGCAGCACGATCAATGTTTCCTATGGCTGAAGTTGACGACGATGATGGAAATGTTGAAGAACCAAATATTGAAGCAATTTTTTTTTATGATTTACTAGATGCTGCTAAGAAACCTATTTGGAATGATTGTAAAAGCGGCACTCAGCTGTCAGTAATCGCAGAATACATTGCGATGAAGTCAAAATACAACATCACTGAAGCTGGGTTTACGGCTGTGTACAAACTGCAAAAAGACATATGCCGTCCGATAATCTAATGTGTGAAAATCACTACGAAGTTAAAAAACTTATGTCGGCTTTTGGTTTACCATATTAGAAAATAGATACATGTTTAAAAGGCTGCATGTTGTTTTGGAAAGAAGACGCAAACCTTAGACATTGTAAAGTTTGTAACCAGGAGAGATACAAACCAAGAAAAAAGAAGGGGAATGAAGTTCCGTACAAGCGTATGCACTACTTACCCATAACTCCAAGACTTCAAAGATTATATGCATATTCTTTAACTGCATCTAATATGAGATGACATAGCGTGAGAACGGAGAAAGAGGGTACGTTGGCACATTCAGCCGGTGGAGAAGCACGGAAGCATTTCGATAAAACATATCCAAATTTTGCAACGGAGAGTCGAAATGTTAGATTAGGATTATGTACGGATGGTTTTTCTCCGTTTTCTCAATTTGGTTCTAAATATTCATCCTGGCCCATTATCGTCACACCGTATAATTTACCTCCATGGATGTGTATGAAAACACAATATATGTTTCTTACTGTTGTCGTTCCTGGCCCCGATGATCCGACACAAGGAATCGATGTATATTTACAATCGTTGATTGAGGAGTTAAAAATACTGTGGAACGAAGGAGTAGAAACATACGATGTGTCCAAGAAGAAAAATTTTCGTATGTTTGCTTCTTTGTTGTGGACTATAAGTGATTTTCCTGTCTATGCAATGCTTTCGGGATGGAGTACTGCCGGTCGTCTAGCATGTCCATATTGCATGGATGAAACATGAGCGTTTTCTTTACCTCATGGTTAGAAAATTTCATGGTTTGACTGTCATCGATATTTTCTCCATGTGAATCATCCCTTCAGAGGAGACAAGAAAAACTTTTTAGCTAATAGAGTAGAAACCAGACAACCACCGACGATATGGTCAAGCGAAGACATATATGAACTTGTTAAGGACTATCCAAAGATATATGAAACTGGCGAGCAAACAGAAATTGAAGGCAAATCAGTTGTTCATAACTGGTGCAAACAAACTATTTTTTGGGAGTTGCCGTATTGGAAACATCTTCTGCTTCGCCATAACATAGACGTGATACACAATGAGAAAAATGTATTCGATAATGTTTTTAACACAATTTTGAATGTGAAAGGGAAGACGAAGGATGATTTGAAATCAAGACGTGATATAGAAGAATTACGCAAACGTCCTGATCTTCATATGAAACCAAATGACAGTAAAAAATCCAAAGCATATTACGAATTAGATAATAATCAAGTTAAAGTCGTGTTAAAATGGGTGGAAGGGTTAAGATTTCCTGATGTGATATCATCAAATCTTCGTAGATGTGTTGACTTTAAAAATGGTAGATTGAGCGGAATGAAAAGTCACGACTGTCACATAATGATGGAAAATTTATTTCCCGTAATGTTCAAAGAACTAATGCCGTTAAAAGTTTGGAAGGTAGTAACGGAGCTTAGTATGTTTTACAAAGAGCTTTGTTCGACTACTTTAAAAGTGCAATGTTTACGTAAACTTGAAGTGGACATTCCTATATTTCTTTGCAAATTAGAGAAAATATTTCCGCCGGGTTTTTTTAATGTGATGGAACATTTACCTGTTCATCTCCCATCTGAAGCACGACTTCGAGGTCCTGTCCAATATGGATGGATGTATCCATTTGAGAGGTATGTAATATGTTATAATGTAATTAAGTTGCATTTGAAAGATGAAGTTAATATAAATTAATTTTGCATAGATATTTGAATCATCTGAAGAAAAAAGTGAGGCAAAAAGCACGAGTTGAAGGTTCGATATGTGAATCTTACATCGAAGAAAAAGCTTCGTTCTTTTTCTCTCACTATTTCAGTGACCATGTGAATATTTTATTTCAAAGTGTTCCTGTAATGACGAAGACGACGAACAAGAGTCCTTTCAAGCAATGTTATCTATTTTTAGACAACATGGTCGGCCTTCTGGAAAATGTGTAGAAATATGGCTAGACGATAGAGATCTTCATGTAGCACACACTTATATTCTTCTAAATTGTGTCGAGGTTGCACCGTTTTTTAGGTAATCTAAAATAGTAATTTGTGTTTTATTCTTTTCTATAATGCATGCGCGTGTATAACCTAATGTAATAATTTGTTTATATAAACAGTGTTTATGAACGTGAACATCCGAACGGAGATCTCAGTAAAGAATTTTCTGGTTGGTTTTCAAATTATGTTTATGAGCCGAGAAATTGTGTTGTTGATGAAGGGTTGAAACATCTTACGATGGGACCAAAAAGAGTGGTCAAGACATATCCAATATATTTCGTCAATGGATATAAATTTAACACCAAAGAATACGGTGCAGAAAAGTTAACAAATAATACTGGTGTATTTGTTAAAGGTAGTGACGATCCAGAAAATCATTTAAATGATTTTTATGGCGTTCTGACATAAATTTTGCAACCGACATATTTCTCACGACCCGCGAAAGAGGTGTTTCTATTTAGATGCAATTGGTTTAGCAATGTTCCAGGTTCTGGAATTAATGTGCACAAGATTATAATCTTATCGAAATAAAGCATACATCGCACTATCACAAGTATGATCCTTTTGTACTATCCAAACAAGCATTGCAAGTTTATTACGCTCCTTATCCGTCTCTAAAAAGAGATAAAGCAGATTGGTCCGCAGTTTTTAAAACAAAGGCCAGATTCACATTTGATGGGAAGAATATTCCGGACGAACAAGCTTATCAGGCAGATCTTGAGCAAAATAACGAAATAATAATTACAGACGATCGTACAGATTTTGGTCTTTGATCGACGAATCAAATGTTTTGGTAGAAGCGTTTGACAGTGCAGAAGAAAATATCGTCGAAAACGAGACCGAATCTGAATCAGAAGACGATGACGACTGATATAAATCTGAATCTGTTTTTTTGCAATTGATGTAACTATGTTGAATTCTTGATGTATTATTAAATTGATGTAACTATGAAACCAAATACGTTTACTATTGTTTGCATGTTTTATGTTATTTCCATTTGTCATTTATTTAGCAATTTTTATTAAATATGCAATGAACTCTGCTTATCGTTGGAAGAGTACACCCATTATGAATCAGGTATAACACACTTCCATTTCTATTTCCATTTCAGTCATTAATTAAGCAATTTATACCGTTGATGTCATTTTCATATGAAATATATTTCATTATCATGTTATTATTCTCTTATATAATGATGTGTATATGTCACAGGTTTATCATTATGTCATATAGAGGTTGGAGCTCTTCCCGATCGTCCGGAGGTGATGGCAGTGGCCCATCGCAAGAGCCACAGCGTGCAGTTGTATCGTTAGTCCCTAGAGCAGATGTGTAAGAATTAAATTTTATT
Source organism: Allium cepa (assembly GCA_030765085.1). NCBI lineage: Eukaryota > Viridiplantae > Streptophyta > Magnoliopsida > Asparagales > Amaryllidaceae > Allium > Allium cepa. Next base: position 889,937,596 of record CM060934.1, on the reverse strand, counting down.
CAGCATCTTATTTTTTCTATGATATACGTACGTACTTATCTATATCGTACTTAAAAACAGAGGGTTCGACCTACTTCCCTCTAAGGTTGTGCTGGATGTCTCTAGAGCTTCTTATCGTAGTAGGATGAGTGCTTGCTGGCCGAAGTGGGATAACATCCCTCCTCACATCATAGAGTGCATATGGCAGGATGTCCTAGTATGTATATTTTTCTGTTTTTCATTTTTAATTCGTTTTTGTCGTTTTTCTACTGTTTATCGTTTAAAGTGTAATCTTTTTTTTAACACAGGCTGAGATAGACATCCAGACAGACGATCTGATGCTGGCACGAGCATACTGGATGAAGATGATGTGCAAGAACTACAGGGACACGATATCTGAGATTAAGAAATCTGGTAAGAAACCACGGTGGATGGGAGAGAGCGTGTGGCAAGGTTCGTTGAGATACTGGGAGACGGACGAGGCGAAGGCAAGTATACTAATTTTTTAATTATTAATTTGACGTGATCGAAAAATAATGTATCAAATTTTGAATATACAGGCAGAGTCGGATAGAAACTCTGCAAATAGAAATAAGAATCCCGTCACTCATCGCGGAGGATCGAAGTCGTTTCAGCAGTATCGGCGGGAGTTGGTAAATTTAATGAATAATAAATGTAAATAGTTTATGCTATATGATTTTAAATGTATAATAATTGTATGTAACAATCAACTTCAGAAAGCCTAGGCACATGGCCATGTCAGCTATATGGACGTGTTCACCCGTACGCATGCTGTCGAGCATGTTAATCCAGACGGGACTGTTTCGTATACATGGCGGGACGATAAATCCAGCAAAAGCCATGTAAGCATATTTCATTTTATTCAGTATTAGTAATTGTTTTAATTATTAAACTATGATGAAATAAGATATGATATTATTAATTTGTTAATGCAGGAGATGTTTATGGAGCAGCGGCAGAAACTCCTTGCGGATACAGGTCGAGATCAGCTGACGACCGATGATGATGACATTATTTTTGAGTCCATTATGCATCCAGCAGAGCATGGCCGACGATACGGATTTGGCAATCTAGCGGTAAATAATTTTTTTTTTGAAATACTTCAAATATGATATTTTGACCTTTTAAAACAATAAACTTGGATTTTATTCATTTTTTAATTATTGTAGGCTAGTAGTCAGAGTAGGGGACGACGGAGTAGACCTCAGAGCGATCTAGCAGATATAGAAGAATTGCGGACTAGAGTGTCCAAATTGGAGGAGCAGAACCACCAACAGGCCATGCAGACCGCACAGTTGTTAGAGTACATGCAGCAGTTTGGTGGCCGCTTCCCTTCCTCGGCTGGCTCTGAATCTGGTGGAGATTGATTCATTGTTTGCTTGCTTGTTTGTTCGTTCGTTCAGGTATGTTTTGTTTTAGTTTAGAATGATTTGGTAGACGACGTAGCTAATTGTTGATTTATGTATAATCATGTTTGATATACTTGGTTCTGTAGTTGTATGAGGATGTGTATAAGAATATTGATGAATTTGTGTATTAACAACATGGTAGAACAGTTATTGTTAGGATTAATGTTAATGTTCGAATGGTTATGTATATTTCGTACTTTATTTTGATTTAATTTTATTTATTTGTGTGTTTATTGAATATTTTGTAGTTTGGGTTTGGATATTTGGTTGGATTGTTGTATGTTGGATTGTGTAGTATTGATATCATAGTGTTTGGAAGAGAAATGTGGTTGGAAGGCTATATTTACAGCGAATTTCAAAAAAAAAAACAGCAGATTTCTGATGGCTTCCGATGGCTCCCGACGGCTTATAGGTCGAAATTTTCGACGTCTTCCGACGGCTCTCGGCGGCCTGTAGCACACTATTTCCGACATCTGTCGGAATCCGTCGGAATCGTGTGCGACAGCTTCCGTCGGAAGCCGTCGGAAATACTGCTCTCTATGCAGTCATTTCCGACGGCTTTTTCTGACGACGGTTTTCGGCCGTCGGAAAACGTGATTCTCCTAGTAGTGATTGCAGCGCGATATAAGGCCAAAGTCGCATGTTGTTGGGTTTCATTTGTGTACGTGCAAACCTGGAACGCGAGGAGGAAAAGGCGGACGTAGCTATGATGCAGATGATGAAGAACGAATGGGCCAAAGTTAATGGAAGGTTTAAATAAAAAAAAAATTGAAAATTATATATTTATAAATCGTGTAATTTTTAAAATTGTATATCTTTGTCATACGAGGTTCGTTTCATACAAAACAAGTTGCTTTAGGTTCGTATTCGCGAACACTACACGATAAAGCTGAATTGGACCGATTTGGAGCTGCTAGGAATTTTGGGTAAAGTTTAATTTTATTCGGAAAACGCTGCAATGACATTTGAACCAAAGTGAGTACAACTCACTTTTTCTGATCCGCTTATATTTTTATATAAGTGAGAATAAAATTTATTTATGCTGATTGATGATTGTTTGGATGATATATGATATTATATATATATATATATATATATATATATATATATATTAGTTGGTTTGGATATATTCCCGAATATTTTAGCGGATGAGATCCCATACGTTCCCGTGTATGAGCTGGTGACCCTTTGTACGCTCATCTGCCTCGAAGTGGACATTGTACATATTTTCTCATATGTATATTTATTGTAGGTCACAGATTGGAGGGATCCAACTGGATTCCTCACCAGTGTTGATTTTTATTTACAGATATTGTTATATATGCTATTATCATGTGATATACGGTGTTTGGATGGCATGATTGATGTGAATCGCCTTATTTAATACTTTTGCAGCATTGGACCATATTTTGGAATTTTAAAAATATTAAAATGATGATTTCAAATTAAAAAGGCTTTTAAGTGATTTTTAAAGTTCTATAAGTTTTTTATGATGATTTGTAAATTATTTAAAGAAGAAGTTTATTTAAATAGAGTCAACATATGATTTGCGAAATATGAAATTAACCATTTTGTAAAATAAGTTAAAATTGATAATTTTGAATTTATTATAAATGGTTTATATATAAGATTTACAAAAATTGATATTTTATAAATAAAAGTAATGGGATTGTAAATAGTGTCTTATAAATAATAAAAAGGGAATTGTAATCAAATTTGTGTATGGATTTGGAATTGAAATTTAGAAATGAATTTATAAGGGATTTTATAAATAATAAGACTTGAAAAGAATTAATGTGTAAATAAGAGAATTATAAGTAAATTAACTTATAATTGGATTTTGATATATAAATGAGATATAATGAAATTTGTTAGTAAAGGGATTTTGTAATAGAAGTTTATAAAATATAAATGGAATTTATAAACATGGTTTTATAAATGTGAAATCGATTTAATTTGATAAGTGTATTTTTATTTTAGGAATCCTGTTCACAATTTGGGACTGTGAATTATCCTTTAAATTAAATGTGCAATAGTAATGAATTTGGTAAGGAATTATATTCACGATTTTGGACAGTGAATAATCCTTTAAATAAAATGAATGTTTTGGGAAGTGATATTTTAAAATAAATTTTGAATGGTTTGAAAATAAGGTAAATGTGAATTCACTTATTATTAAAATAAGCTTATGGAAATGTTTTCCAAATAGTGAAATAGTTTTGAAAATATATCTTTTTAAAGATAATTTGAAGTGAATATTTGGAAAGTAATTTAATTAATAAAAGATTTATTAAAAGGGCCTAGTGATTGGTTGTGGTGCTAGATAATTGTTGTTTGCTTTGATAGTTAAATAACCGACTACCAAATTTGGCCATTTTAGTTTCTCGACTTGATATAGAAACTAATTAGTCGTACACTTAGTGCATAACTGGCTGTTTAGGCTTGATTATCGTTTGTGTTGAGAATGTTGATTCGTGTAGTGCAGAGTGATTACTCTAATCTATCGAGCTTTCTTCTTGGCCGAAGGATAGCAAGTTGAAAGTTGGAGACGTGATAAGTCTATGAGACTTAGTTTCTTTGTGAGGTTGAGAAACACTTTTTTGTTGTTGGTGTGAAGAGACCGGAATTAGATTTATCTGAAAACCACTTCGACTAACGCATATGCGTTCGATTTTTGCAGGTTATTGAAGATATTGATATTTAGGATTTTCATAGTGAAGGAGTGCTTATTGATCATTGGTGATTAAAATCCCTATATACATCAGTAGCAATAGTCTCTTCATTATGAAATATCCAATGCAAGGACTATTCGCTACTAATTCTAGGGATTTCCCGACAAGATGTGCTAGGAAAGTACCTTCGGTTTGTCCCGTTCCTGGACAAATTGTATGGACGAGTGTCTAACATTGCATTTCTAAGATTACGTACATTGGTTTTTATAAACGTACATTTGTTGGTGGCGGAGAAGGCAACTTCTCGTAGCTTAACACCCTTCCTTGAGACATACAGGCTCAAGTGGGTTGTATTTTTATGTAAGACATAGTCAACGGAAATGGCAATGTGGCATTCAAAGTGATATGGTTTGTGATATGTGAAAGGTGACCGTTACCTCGGGCCTCATCAACCGGAAATGAACGAAACAAGGTTAGATGCGGCAAGGCTAAGTGGATCATTCCCAATTTGGATATGATCATCCCCTTCTAGATATATTTCTTCCCACTATGACGTTCGAGATGTAAAATTAATGTGGTTTGTATGCTATGAGGGCCTTCGAAAAGGTTGGTAAAGACCGAGGGATGACATATTCGGTACTACTAGTTATAGAGGTAGGTTAGTCTTGTATTGGTAGAGGAACTTTGTGATGGTTTCTCGGTACATTCCTCTATAGATGTACTGCCGGAAGGTAGTCCCTTCACCTGTTTATTTGTATGGAAATCCAAACTCCACTACAAGCTTGCAGTTTTATTTGTATTGGCGTAATGAATAACCCGAAATGCTATATCGATAACCATTTCAGCTATGATTAATATTATTTGTATGCTAGACACTAGTATAATATAACATGATTTGATATGAAAGTTTTGGTCATCGTGAGGCAAAAACATGTCCATGTTTATGTGTGGGTGTGTCTTATGAGATAGTTTTGTTTTGAAATGAAAAGTTTTGGTAATGTAATAAATTCAGTTGAGTGTGTTTTCTCACGCTGGTTTACCAGACTGATCCGGACGTTCTTCCCTTTCTATGCTCGGGTTAGACCGAGTATATTTTAGGTTTAGAGTTGGTACTTTGAAGTTTCAGTAGGAGAGCTGGAAGTGTTCAGATCGTATTTCCGTATATGTTATTTTCTGCTGCATTGTTGTTGTTTATATTGTCAGTAATTGTAAGGACATGTTATTATAACTGTCCAGGCTGATGATCTTGATTGATTATTGTACTTTGGTTGATGTATGTATATACAGTTTCTTTTTTGTAAAGATCATTGATATGATATTATATGTTTTCCGCTGCGTTGTGAGATTCTGTATTGTTCTGTTTGTTTTTCTTCTTCTCTCTTTCTTCTCTTCTCTTCTTCTCTCTTATTTTTTTCCCTTGAATTTCCGTCATTCTGTGCTTTTTGGGTCGAACATGTATGGTTTATTGTGGATTCAAAGGGTACACATTTGTAGGTCGTCACATAAAGGGAATTAATTGTTTACAATTATGAAGGATGTTGCATATCATCAGTACAAAGAAAGGTTACAAATATCATCAATGTAAAGAGAGATGTCGAATGTCATCAATATGAAGAAGGATGCCGACTGTCACTAGTACAACAAAGGATGTCGACTATTAACACTACAAAGGAATATCGAATATCAACTATTCACATAGCATATCAGAGGACACGCGGTAGCCATACCGCCTGTTGCCACTCCTATAAATACGCACCCCATGGCTACATGTGAGGGGCGAATTTTTCTCTTCTTATTTCTTACATTTTCAAGTTGTAAACCTTAAATAAAATTAGGGATTTTGTGAAGCCTATTGTACATTTGTGACTTTGTACATGAAGACTTGAATAATGAACATTGCATTGCATACTTCAATCAAATAAAGCTATTTGGTCAATTTGTTAATTTTTCGTCATGTATATGACTTCTAACACTTGACTTGGGCTATGAATATGCATACTTTGTCCTATTGTAATTGGATTAGAACCTTCATTTGTATATTTTTCTGATGCTTTGCATAAGGCTGCTTAGACTCTTATCTAAACTTGGCTTGTTTTATCTTGCATATTTTAGTTAACAAAGAAATTTGTTAACATTTTGACACTAGAATGAGGGCTTGAACTTCGGATCCCTTCCATATTCCAATAAAGAACTTTCCTTAGCCTGCATACAAAAGATATAAAGGATTTTCCTAACCTGCATATTTCCTTAAAGGACCTTCTGAATTTTGCATAACACATATTGAGTAGCATAATGACTTTCTATGAATAGGGATCCTCCGAGACTCACTTGGCCAAACCGGTTTATCAAGTCACTCATAGTTTGCAATTCAATGAATAATAAGTGTTGAGGTCGTTGTTACTAAAAATCATGGAAGAAAAGAGACATGTAGCTCCTTATAATCCAAATAAGTGGAGCATAAATCCGTTCCTCGTAGGTTTTACCCTGATCCATAACTATTATTCAAAGCTAAGAGAGGAGAACACAAAAAAGGATGGCTTGTGCTGAAGAATGAGGAAGGTTATTCAACTCTAATCTAAGGGAACTATTTCTGAAAGAGAAATAAAAAAGATTTCAACAAGTTTGCCCAAAAGTGGGAAGGAATAGTGGGTCACTCTCCAGCATCAATTGAAACTCAAGATTCTTCGAAGATAAAGTTTACAGACAATACTAATATGCCAATCCAATATTACAAAAATGTCGAGTGGGAGCAAAAATTCACAATACCTAAGGATTTCCAATCCTCTAAGATTTGTTCCCTTACCACATCTTACGAGAATATCTATCTCCTAACTAAAGAGAGATTGGACTATTGGTCTTCTAAGGAAAAAACAACCAAGAAATGAAAGGAATTTTAAAGGCGCTTACTGTCGATACCACCACACAAATGGGCATGAAACTAATCAACATCGAGCCTTAAAAGCAATGATCATGAAATTCTTGGGAAAATGAGAAATTTAATAGTCCGTTAACCAAGATTTGGGTGAAAGGCAAATGTGTCTATAAAGGTTAAGTGATCAATTAAGAGGAATGCTTTATAAAAAGGGATTTATAAAATAAAGGAAAAAACCTTTGATCTTGCCAGGATGGCCTGGTCAAAGCACCTCCTAGAGGAAGGTCAGAGTAAGCCTTTGGTCCCGCCTATATATCCTGGCCAAAGCACGACAAGCCTGCGATCCCGCTTACGCGGCCCGATCGAAGCACCTCTTAGAGGGAGGACAGAGTAAGCCTTTGGTACCACTAAGATGGCCTGACCAAAGCACCGAACCAATACTCATTCCCGCATATAACGCCTATCTGAAGTGCTTCCTAGAAGGAGGACGGAGTAAGCCTTTGGTCCCACCTAAGATTCCCTGGCCAAAGAACCAAACCAGCCTTCAATTTCGCCTATAAGGCTTGACTGCAGCACCTCCTAGAGGAAGGACATATAAGATCTTAGTTCTGCTTAGAATAGCTAACCAAATGCACTGAAAAAAACCTAAATCATTACCTTGAGATGGTAATAATGGGTTCAACCAAGTCTAAATCATTACCTCGAGATCATAGAAAAGAAATCGATCAAAGCCTAAACTATTGCCTAAGATGGTAATAAGAGGCTCAGTCAAAAGCTAAACCATTATCTAACACGGTAATAAAGAGTAAAAGAAATCATTCAGATAAATCAAAATCTACCCTAAAGATGAGTTAAACAATCTTCTAGAGGAAGTACAGTCAAGTGTATTTAGTTCTGCACCAGGGCAAAGTTAAAGTAACCTTCAAAAGAAGGATCAAGAGTTATCTATTATCCAAATCAAAGATTTTAATGTCAGATATGTACATCTGAGAAATTGTGATTTATTACTCGGGCCTAAGGATTCATGCTTCGAAATACCGAATTACCTCTCAATCTTTAATTTTTGAATTGGAATTCAAATTATCAAATAACAGAAATCTCCATTAACAGTTGGATTTCCAATCCTTTTACCCGATGGAATTTTGTTCTTTTTATCAGACAGATTTCCGGTCTTCTTACCAGACAAACTTCTAGTCTTATTATCAAATGAATTCCTGATGGGATTCTAGTCTAATGGCCAAATAGATTTCTGGTCCTTTTATCAAATTAAATTTACGATCTTCTTGCCAGACGAATTTCTGGCCTTTTATATAAAGCTAACTAGAGACTGTCTATGCTTATGCGACAGAGAGAAGTCATCGAACAAATATTTACTCTAAGAAACCAGCCAGGATAATGATATTAGTGTAGGATCTAGATTAACCCTAGATGGGGGGGGGGTGAATAGGGTTATAGCAAATTTTATCGAATTAAACACAGAAACAAACTGCAGAAATAAATATGCTGAAAAGTAAATCACACACAAAATTTACCCAGCTTCGGCAACCCCTGCCTATTGCTGCATTCCCAGATTTCTATTAGAATTAAACAGTATCACGCTTACAAACACTCTACTAGACTCGCAGACCCTTTTGCTCCCGCTCACAAACACTCGACTAGACTCGCAAACATTTGCTCCCGCTCACAAACACTCTACTAGACTCGTACACCCTGCTCCCGCCTATAGAGTTTCGTTTACTCGCAAACTCTGCTCCCGCCTATAGAGCTTTGCTTACTCGCAAACACTGCTCCCGCCTATAGTGCTTTGCAAACTCGCGCACCCTGCTCACTGAACTAATTCTAACTAGACAATCTGACACTACCTAAACCCTAGGTGGTGATTTACAAATTTTCGATTTGAAAAATAAAAAACAACAATTAAAAGACAATAAGAAATAACCCTAAACCCTAATTAAAAAATATACTAAAGCCCTTAATAATAAAATAGGCCGGCCCTATTTTCTTCTTTATATTCTTTAATCAGCTCGTTCCTTTGTTTGTGATGGCGGCTCTTGTTTCTTCGTTCGTTCTTCTTCCTTTTAAAAATTAGGGCTTTGTGTAAAATTGAAGAAGCCGACTTTAATTACTTCGATCAGGTGAATTGTTCTTCGTGATTGCTTGATGATCGATGCTCTATTCTCTTTGCTTCACGGCTCCTTCAATTTTTACCGAGTTCGATTCTTCCTTCTGGTAAGAATTTATGCATTGTTACCTTTCGATTTTCGTATTCGAACTCTGATCTGTTGCCGATGATGTTGAATGGTTTATATAAGGTTCAATGCCCTGAATTTTCGTTCGTACAATTATATTTGAATGTCAAATTCTTCATCTCGGCCACTTTATTATTCTTGAACGATGCTGATGATTTCTGACCTTTTCAATTCTTGTATATTCATTGCTTGGTGGTCACGGCTTTGATTCATTTTCGTGATGACCAGGACTTGATCGTTTCTAACTTTGACTTCGGTCATTTTTTTTTAATTTCATAAATTCAAATCCTCTGGCCCTTCCATGATTTCGACTTCACTGTGAACTATTGCTTGTTGCCTGTCGAACTTGTTTTGTATCACTGCAAAACTTGTTGTCTGTACATTTGCCTGAGTGCTAGTTTGCCTTGTATCTTTGTGCATCGTTGTAGTTGTTTATATGCCGGTTAGCTTGCATCTGCTTGCTGTTGTTTGGATATTTGCAGTTGGTATTGTGTCTGGTTCTCTGTTCATTTGGCACTGGATTGCTTCTGTTTGATCGTTAAAGTATCGTTATATCTGTTGCCGTTGCTTGTCTGATTCATCATGCATCATTCTGTACATACTCGGTTTGCTTTTGATGTATTCTATTGCGGCCTTTGATGGGCTCAATTCATGCTGTTAGGATTGGCTTGAATCTGTATTCATGTTGCCGTGTTGCTCACTGATGCATTGTTGTAACTGGTTTATTGATGCATTCATTGTAGCTCCATCTTGACTTGGGCTTTTTCACTGTAACAGATGCTACACTTATTGTCTCTTAAGCTTGGTTTAGAGCTGTGTTTGCATGAGTCACTTGTTCATATTAACTGCCCTGTTTCATATGAGTAGTAAAACTAGTTGTCTTGTGCATGTTTCATTAAGCTTGATCAGTTTCATCTTGATGTTGCTTTAACTGCCGCTGTTACATTCATTAGCATTGGCTTCTCTCTGGTCATGTCTGATCTTTGGTTTACTATCTGCATTCACTACAGTTTGTACATGCATTTGCCACTGTTTGATATAGTTTTGAATTGTGCAGTATGGTCCATGAATGCAAGATATTGAACTTGTATATATTTGCACATTTGTTACTGTCACTGCTGCAGTCGCTATGCAGTTGCTATGCCTTGCTTTCGAGTTGTTTTGTCTCTGCCCAGTTGATGTTCTGTTCATTGCTTGTGACATCCATGTTGCAACTGTTTTGGTCGAGACTTGTTGTTTGTTGGCACTGGACCTGATCTGCACACATGATTGTTGCAGTCCATTTTGCTGTTGGTCTTCGTTGCATTCATGTCATGTTGCCTTGTATTAAATCCAGTTTCAAAACTCGGGTTTGACCTTGTGCTTGTGTCGTGACTTTTATGTTATTGCACGTGAGTTGAACCCGGCTTTTTATTTGGGTTTGACCTGTGCTCACCTGTCCCTGTAAATCAATCAAGTGTATATCGGTGTGCACGGCCTTGTGGCATACACAGTGATACACTGTGTATGTCACAAGTTGTTCGTGTATGATGAATTCAAATTTAAATAATGACGAACAACCCAAATAACTGAGGCAAATCATATTTTCAAAAATCATATTTTATTTTATATTGCAAAAATATTTCTTTTTCAATTTTACTGCGTTTGAAAATATTTTTGCAGATTATTCAGATGCTGGATTCAAACTGGTAAGAAGTTGAAGATAAATACGAGTGTGAGTGATATGTAGTGAGGTGAACTGTAAATATGAAATGTGATGTAATTGTAATCAAAGTTGTATAGTTATAGTGAGAGCTTGAAATTGTACTATTCAAAATTGTAATAAATATTTGTCTGAATAAAATATCTGTTTGAATTCAAATTCTGTGTAATTTATTTTATTCAACAAATATTTATTTAAACTGTGAAAAATAGAATAGTATATTAACAAATACATTTAAACGAATATATATATGTTTATTATCATCAAACAAAAATCATATAAGCGCAAAGCGCATATTCAACAATCTCCCCCTTTTGATGATAACAAACATATATTTAAGATTTTGAATGTATTAAATGTATTTGATCGTTCAATTTGCTCCACCTATTTAAATGCTTCCTCTCTACATGATACTCCCCCTACATATATGCATACAAATAGAAATATATAAATGAGTCTAGATGCAAATGGAAAATTATTTGACCTTTGCTTGATTCTATTTGACAAAATCTTAGCTTTTCTCTCCCCCTTTTGTTATCAGCAAAAAAATAACAGTGTTATAAAAATAGGGATGAAGTGACAGACATGAATCAAACATTTAACTCAACTGAATATAAATATCAAATTTCAATAAAACTCAAACAAAAATCATAGTTACCCTTGTCAAGCGCATATTCCACTTTCAGAAGTGATGGGGATAAAATCATCAAAAAATCATACAGTTCTGTCTATTTACGGTATATCTATTTTAGGAAATTTGAATATCTACTAACCATGCATAACCGTTAGGACTTTTAAATGAGATTAGTAGTATTCACAATTTTTATTTAAAAAAGAATTCAAGTATCTTCTAACCACGCATAACCGTGAGGACTTTTAAATGGGATTAGAATCAACTTGTCTATTAAATCAATTAATTTTGATATGCGTTCCATACATGCATAACCGTGAGGACTTTTAAATGAGCATGGAAGCACATAATCAAAAATTCAAGTAATTCACCCATGCATAACCGTAAGGACTTTTAAATGAGAATGAATACTTTGGATATTTATTTTTATTGTAAAATATAATAAATTGAAGCACAAATAATTTCCTTCACAAATTTAAAGATATTGAAGAACGAATGATTTCCTTTGTAAACTACCACAATTTACATACTATATGTAATTTTGATGAGTGACGGTCAATAGAAAGATGGTAGAAATAGAAATGATCATGGAACTTTTACCCAACAAAAAGTTTTTATAACTCTTGTTATGAAATTTTAAAGAAAATTTCTAATTATTCTTTCTCGAGTTATAATATATGATAAATATCAACACTCATCACTTTTTCAATCACTATTTATCTTTTCGATAATCAAAGGGAATCAGATCAGTCAAAATAGTCATTTAAAATCAAATTCAAAAATTATAAAATCAATTTTTCAAAAATGACTAATTTGTAAATATGGTCAAACATGATTTTCTCGAGGGGGTTTTCTAAGAAAATTTTCTGCTATTTGAAGATTATTTCAAGTGAAAAATATGCATATATTTTCTTTGAAAAACGATGCAGCAAATGAATGTTTCAAAAAAATTAATCACGTTCCACTAGTAATTTTTCTATCAACTATATTACCAGTGTAATCTGCATCTGAATTTAAATTTCACTCAATATTCACTCGTTGGATGTCAAAGACCAGATTGTGAAATTTCAACAAATTATCTCATAATTGTTTTCAACAATTTTTAAATGAAATTTTCTTGGATTTGAATTGAGACCGTGTTAACAATCAAACAAATATCATATTGTCAGTTTCAAAAACAGTTATATTCATGTGTAATCAATAGTTAATCAACATCATGATTATTTTAAACACAATTTCTTGAAGTTTCAACAATTTCTTAAAATCCTTTTTAACATCTTTACACATGAAATTTGAAATCGTGCAAATTTACAAGCAGTGACCAAAATGTCAAAACCAATATATCTACGTGTAGCATGAGTAACCATCATTTGACCGAACAAATTCATATGGATTAGTTCAAAGTTGAAAATCTGATTGGTCATCATTTAAGCACAAATCAAGGTCATAAATAAGAACAAGTCAAAAAATCATATCAATTAAGAATAAGTCAGAATTAAAGACATCATTCATTTCATCATCACATTACTGGCTGATTTATTTAAGATTACGGTGCAGATTATCACATTTGATATATCGTTCAGAAACAAATTTACCTGTTTTACCTTTACGATAATTTTTCGTGATTGCCCATTGTGATTCTGTCACCTTTGTACTAGGCTAAGGAACTTTGCTTTGTCGCCCGTTGTGTTTCTGGAACAGCCAAAATCCAGAGAACACTGTTGTTGTTCCTTAGTCTGCCACCACACCTACACGATGAAAGAATTTTGTGACCTATTTGTTTTTATAGGTCCATGATTGTTAGTGGAAGAATATGAAAAATATGTTTGTGGAGACTCAAAACTATTTATATATGTTCATTTTGGCACCCAAATTTGTTTGACTTTCAAATATTTTATATTTGTGCCTTTTGGAACCCAAATTGGTATAGTTTTCACATGTTTGGGTCTATACCAACAATTATTTTGATTATGTCCAAATTTTCTACAAATCGTGCACATTAAATTGACTTGATTAAATTTTATGTTATTTTTCCTATGACTATAATTTTCAACATGATGTCCAATTATTTCAGATCGAGCAAAGACACTTTTACCTTTTGCATTATCATCATCTTGTGATTTCCCAAAACCTAGTCCTTTTCTATTGTTAACAAAAATTTGATTTCCCAATAGCATGTTGAAAGATTTTTCGCCACTTGAAAAGTTATTCAAGGATTTCTCAAGATTTTGGACTTTGCTTTTTAGTGACGTGTTTTCAGTTACAAGTGAGGTGCATCGATTTATAAAATCCTTTTTCCTAGTGTCGATGGTTTCCTTAAGATTCAAGTTTTCTTTTTCAAGATTCTCAAAGTTATTCCTAAGTTTTGATAATTCTGAATCTAAAATCTTACATTTTTTACATTCTAGGTTTTGAATATTTTCAAGTTCAGTTTTTAACCTAAAATTTTCACGAGCAAATTCTCTCCTATCAGATTTCAGTTTTTCAATTTTAGATTCAAGACTATCAATTGTTTTAGTAAGATCTAAGCACATAAAAACAAGATCTCTATAGGAATACTCACCTGCCTCACTAGATTCCTCGGAGCTTGCTTCTGAATCTGATTTTGCCATAAGACACAAGTTAGCCTCCTCTGAGCTGCTATCCGAAACTTCATCTCCTTCTTCATCATCCCAAGTTGCTGCAAGGGCCTTCTTTTTCTTTTTCTTTCCTTTGTTGTTTTTGAGAAGTGGGCATTTTTGTATGAAGTGTCCGGGCTTTTTGCAGTTAAAGCATGTTGATTCATTATCGGAATTGTCAGAGTCTTTTGATCTATTACCCTTTGTTTTCTTCTTGCGTGGCTTGAATCTCGACCATCTTCTAAGATTATTGACAGCCATTGCAAGCTCTTCAATTGGATCTTCTTCATCTTCATCGCTCTCTTCTTTGCTCTTTAAGGCAATCGTCTTCTTCTTTGGTTCGGAGTTGTTGCGTTCTTCCTTTGCTTTTAGCTCAAGCTCATATGTCATCAAGTTGCCAATCAACTCCTCCATGCTTAGCTTACTCAGATCTTTTGTTTCTTGTATTGCTGTGACTTTTGCCTCAAAGTTCATTGGTAAGACTCGTAGTATCTTCCTCACAAGCTCTACTTCAGCGAATACCTTCCCAATCGCTCTAGCGTTGTATACCAAGGTTGAAAAGCGTCCAAACATGTCTTTTATGCTCTCGCCTTTGTCCATCACAAAGTTTTCGTATTCATTGTTGAATAGGGCTAGACGAGACTCCTTGACTTGAGAAGTTCCTTCGTGTGTCACCTCCAAAGTGTGCCAAATTTCCTGTGCTGTTGTACAATGAGAAATTCTATTAAATTCATTTTTATCAAGAGCACATATCAAAGCATTCACGGCTTTAGCATTTGTCGTTTTCAATCTCTTATCGTTAGCATCCCACCTATCCTTAGGTTTAGGAATCTCAGTATCACCAACGATTATAGTGGGAGGTTTATAGCAAGTTTCAATAATATCCCAAACATCATAATCAGCAGAACTAAGATATATACCCATCCTAACTTTCCAATAAGCATAATCATTCCCGTTAAACATGGGTGGCCTAGCAATAGATTGCCCCTCAGAAAAAGCATTATTCGGTGAATTCATGACTCTAGAGTTAAAAGAAAAAAATAATTACCGGGCTCTGATACCACTTGTAGGATCTAGATTAACCCTAGAGGGGGGGGGGGTGAATAGGGTTATAGCAAATTTTATCGAATTAAACACAGAAACAAACTGCAGAAATAAATATGCTGAAAAGTAAATCACACACAAAATTTACCCAGCTTCGGCAACCCCTGCCTATTGCTGCATTCCCAGATTTCTATTAGAATTAAACAGTATCACGCTTACAAACACTCTACTAGACTCGCAGACCCTTTTGCTCCCGCTCACAAACACTCGACTAGACTCGCAAACATTTGCTCCCGCTCACAAACACTCTACTAGACTCGTACACCCTGCTCCCGCCTATAGAGTTTCGTTTACTCGCAAACTCTACTCCCGCCTATAGAGCTTTGCTTACTCGCAAACACTGCTCCCGCCTATAGAGCTTTGCAAACTCGCGCACCCTGCTCACTGAACTAATTCTAACTAGACAATCTGACACTACCTAAACCCTAGGTGGTGATTTACAAATTTTCGATTTGAAAAATAAAAAACAACAATTAAAAGACAATAAGAAATAACCCTAAACCCTAATTAAAAAATATACTAAAGCCCTTAATAATAAAATAGGCCGGCCCTATTTTCTTCTTTATATTCTTTAATCAGCTCGTTCCTTTGTTTGTGATGGCGGCTCTTGTTTCTTCATTCGTTTTTCTTCCTTTTAAAAATTAGGGCTTTGTGTAAAATTGAAGAAGCCGACTTTAATTACTTCGATCAGGTGAATTGTTCTTCGTGATTGCTTGATGATCGATGCTCTATTCTCTTTGCTTCACGGCTCCTTCAATTTTTACCGAGTTCGATTCTTCCTTCTGGTAAGAATTTATGCTTTGTTACCTTTCGATTTTCGTATTCGAACTCTGATCTGTTGCCGATGATGTTGAATGGTTTATATAAGGTTCAATGCCCTGAATTTTCGTTCGTACAATTATATTTGAATTTGTCAAATTCTTCATCTCGGCCACTTTATTATTCTTGAACGATGCTGATGATTTCTGACCTTTTCAATTCCTGTATATTCATTGCTTGGTGGTCACGGCTTTGATTCATTTTCGTGATGACCAGGACTTGATCGTTTCTGACTATGACTTCGGTCATTTTTTTTTAATTTCATAAATTCAAATCCTCTGGCCCTTCCATGATTTCGACTTCACTGTGAACTATTGCTTGTTGCCTGTCGAACTTGTTTTGTATCACTGCAAAACTTGTTGTCTGTACATTTGCCTGAGTGCCAGTTTGCCTTGTATCTTTGTGCATCGTTGTAGTTGTTCATATGCCGGTTAGCTTGCATCTGCTTGCTGTTGTTTGGATATTTGCAGTTGGTATTGTGTATGGTTCTCTGTTCATGTTGGCACTAAATTGCTTCTGTTTGATCATTGAAGTATCGTTATATCTGATGACGTTGCTTGTCTGATTCATCATGCATAATTCTGTACGTACTCGGTTTGCTTTTGATGTATTCTGTTGCGGCCTTTAATGAGCTCAATTCATGCTGTTAGGATTGGCTTGAATCTGTATTCATGTTGCTTTGTTGCTCACTGATGCATTGTTGTAACTGGTTTATTGATGCATTCATTGTAGCTCCATCTTAACTTGGGCTTTTTCACTGTAACAGATGCTACACTTGTTGTCTCTTAATCTTGGTTTAGAGCTGTGTTTGCATGAGTCACTTGTTCATATTAACTGCCCTGTTTCATATGAGTAGTAAAACTAGTTGTCTTGTGCATGTTTCATTAAGCTTGATCAGTTTCATCTTGATGTTGCTTTAACTGCCGCTGTTACATTCATTAGCATTGGCTTCTCTCTGGTCATGTCTGATCTTTGGTTTACTATCTGCATTCACTACAGTTTGTACATGCATTTGCCACTGTTTGATATAGTTTTGAATTGTGCAGTATGGTCCATGAATGCAAGATATTGAACTTGTATATATTTGCACATTTGTTACTGTCACTGCTGCAGTCGCTATGCAGTTGCTATGCCTTGCTTTCGAGTTGTTTTGTCTCTGCCCAGTTGATGTTCTGTTCATTGCTTGTGACATCCATGTTGCAACTGTTTTGGTCGAGACTTGTTGTTTGTTGGCACTGGACCTGATTTGCATACATGATTGTTGCAGTCCATTTTGCTGTTGGTATTCGTTGCATTCATGTCATGTTGCCATGTGTTGAATCCAGTTTCAAAACTCGGGTTTGACCTTGTGCTTGTGTCGTGACTTTTATGTTATTGCACGTGAGTTGAACCCGGCTTTTTATTTGGGTTTGACCTGTGCTCACCTATCCCTGTAAATCAATCAAGTGTATATCGGTGTGCACGGCCTTGTGGCACATACAGTGATACACTGTGTATGTCACAAGTTGTTCGTGTATGATGAATTCAAATTTAAATGATGACGAACAACCCAAATAACTGAGGCAAATCATATTTTCAAAAATTATATTTTATTTTACATTGCAAAAATATTTCTTTTTCAATTTTACTGCGTTTGAAAATATTTTTGCAGATTATTCAGATGCTGGATTCAAACTGGAAAGAAGTTGAAGATAAATATGAGTGTGAGTGATATGTAGTGAGGTGAACTGTAAATATGAAATGTGATGTAATTGTAATAAAGTTATATAGTTATAGTTAGAGCTTGAAATTGTACTATTCAAAATTGTAATAAATATTTGTTTGAATAAAATATCTGTTTGAATTCAAATTCTGTGTAATTTATTTTATTCAACAAATATTTATTTAAAATGTGAAAAATAGAATAGTATATTAACAAATACATTTAAACGAATGTATATATGTTTATTATCATCAAACAAAAATCATATAAGCGCAAAGCGCATATTCAACAATTGGAGCAACCATGATTGTTAGAACCTCATAGTTTGATGTTTTAATAGCGAAAACTACACAATAATATATTATGTATATAATCAACTCCTACAGGAAATAATATCAACTACCGAATAGATCTACATGACATAGACAAGGCAAAGATGACATGCGATGTATTATTAGTCATAAGAGTTCTTAGTCTAGAGTTTTAGAAATGTTAAAATCTCTTCAAAGTGGTATACACAAGCCTATAAAAAATCAGAAGTTCACTCATGTTTTAAAAATCAAAATTCACAGATTCAGTCGATTAAATGTTTTTATTCAGTCGAATAAATACAAGGTTACTTGACTGAAGGACTTTTTTCAGCCGACTAACATAGTGTATAGTAGTATATGTTATTTAGTGGAATAATTCATTCAACTAAATACAAGGTAAGTCAACAAAACGACTTTTTTCAGTCGACTAAATCATGTCAAAATTACAATGTATTTTCTTTAGATAATTTTTACTATAATTAAGTCGAGTAAATCACTTGTTCAATCAACTGAACGTTACAATAGTCATTTTTTTATTTGAAAATTTGAAGGGATCTTCTCCTCCATGAAGAGATACTTCCTTCCAACAATAGCTATGACTCTTCGATAAGTTATTATGCTTCACTAATAGTTGAATCTACTCGTTCTCTATATGAAGCAATCTTTATTCTTGAATTCGTAACAATTCTATTCTCTCTAATTTCTATATCATCTTGAATTCTCTATGCATTCAAAAGATTTACATTACTTTCAATTTGATCACTTGCACGTTCAAGTATACTTTTCTTGTGATCAAATCACTTCCAATTCTTCACAAATACACTTTATACCACTAAAAAAAGATTATACGAAGGTTGTACCTACCGACTCCCTCGTGCTATACTAGAGCACACGAAGTCTCAAACTTGTTTACGACATTTGTAGCTGAAGTCCTACTCTGCTGTTATGCCAAAATGTTGAAGTCCCATTCTGGTGCTCGGTTAAGTGTATTGAAATCCTGTTTTGCTGCTCAGGCACCTGTTCCTTCCGGTGAAGCGTGGATGTTGTTTAAATCCAAAAAAAGTCTGGGACTGAACGGAGAATGGAAAGTTCGATCTAGTATAAAATTCTCTAGTATGATTGTTTTTACTTTCTTTACTTTCTTTATTCCCGCTGCTATTATATACAAGTTTTTAATTTAGTAGAATTATTTGTATTACTCGACTCATAGCGACTTTCAATGGCTTGCCCTTAAAAGTAAAACTAGAAAGCTAGCTGATGAGACTTATCTAAAGTTTCATTGATAATTATTCTGGAATATGAATTCCAAAACTAAGCTTCCAAAGTTTCAAAGATTAACAAGATAACTTTTTCACAAAATAATTCGGCGTTTACGAAGCAAAATAACCAATTTAAGAAAGAAATAATATTTCAAAGTTAAAGCTATAGTTATTTACTGTATATTTTTTCAAAAGGAGAAGACAGAAACAGTAAAGCATTCTGGAAGGGAATGAAGTGCAAGCAAATTTATGCTTGATAAAAGGCCACATATCATATGGAATCGGACTAAAGCACTGAAGTAAGTGGCAAACCATAAATAATTCAATGAGTTCAAATACAAGACAAATATAAGGAAGGAAATAAAAAGTATATTTAAGATATTAACCGTTCAGGTATAGATTTATTTTCCATTTTATATTTTACACATCACATATAAAAGTTACAGATAACAAGAAAGATTAATCAACAAGAGAATCCAGTCAAAAGTTTCCAAGCAATGCCATTTCGATTATCCTCCATTAAGATTCAAGGATTGGATTATAGATGGAATACGCGTCCATGAAAGATAAAAGCTCATGTCTGACAGTTGAATCCACCAGTTGATCAATTCTGGGAAGAGGGAAACTGTCTTTAATATTGGCTTTATTCAAAGCTGAGTAGTCCAAACGTGTTTGCCATTTCCCATTTGACTTTTGACAAGAACTGGATTAGATACCTACTCCGGGTATAAAGCATCACGAATAAACCCATTCGACTTGAGTTTATTTACTTCTTCCTTCAGGGCGGCAGATCTCTTTGGATCCATACCCCGCCTTTTTTGTTTAACCGGGATGTGCCGCGGGTCAGTATTTAATGCATGGCTCGTGATGTTCGGCGAGATAACACACATGTCTGAATAAGTCTAGGCAAACACATCAAAGTTTACCCAGAGAAAATCAACCAATTCCTGTCTCATCTGGTGGCTAAGTTGAGATCCGACCTTTACCATTTTGGAATCGTCGTCATCGTGGATCGGAATATCGATCATCAACTCCGCCGAGGAAGCCTAACAATCTTTGACTTCCTCCTCATCATTATTATCTCTGGGATCAAGGTCCTTAAGGAACAGGTTGTGGCGCCTGAGCCTAGGCTCAGCCGCTAGTTGTCAATTTTCTAAAAAACAGAAGCAGAGAGATTTCTTTACGCCCTTCCCTTTCTCCTTCCACTGTGCATCCCACAGCTCCACAACATAACAGGCATGTCTAGCTACTTGATCACCATTTACTACTCCAACCCCATTATTAGTGGGGGACTTTCGATTTAAACATCATGGGGCAATTGTTGCCCTGAATTCTGCAAAGGTCGATCGCCCCAAGAAAGCATTGTAGGGGGAATGTATGTCTAACACCACAAACTGAAACATCCGGACTCTCCGGCGATCTCCAATACCCAATTGAGCAGGTAAATCTACCATGCCAATCGGTATGGTTGCACTTCTATTAAAACCATGTATGCATGACTGACATGGTTTTAGATCTTTCGCCTCTATTCTCATTTGTTCATAAGCGTGCTTGAAAAGAATGTTCACAGAGCTTCCGCTATCTACCAAGATCCTCTTCATTTAAGCATGACCTACCTGAGTTGAAATAACCAACGGATCAATAGTGGGGGCCTCGAACCTGTCAGCATCTCGGTTCTTGAAAACGATGTCGTCTGTCATTGTCCTTTGTTGTTTTACCGTGGCCCCATCATCAACATTACTACAACATTCAAAGTCCACATGCCTAATCGAACTGGTATATGACTCCATTTCCTTCCAGCTTCGATCAGCCGGATGAGAACCACCACTCACAGTGTTTATTACCAACCTCCCGCGAGTACGCGTGGGTTCTTTAGTCCTAGCTTGGCCTTGACCTTGATTTGGATTAGATGGGCCCGCACCTCCATCCCGCGTAGCCTAAACAAACTGCTCCAACTTTCTTTCTCTAATCAACTTCTCATTGATGTCTTGTAAATAACGGCACTCATTGGTGTTATGGCCGTAGCAATCGTGGAACCTACATAACTTTCCAGTCTGAATTTGTTTCTTAGATGATGATTTCGCAGCTGGCTTCTTATACTGTTCAGCATTACAAGTCTAAAGGTAAACATTTTCCAGTGATATGTTTAGGGGAGTATATCGATCGAACAAGGGAGCCATGTGTCTCGATCCACAATTTGGGTCTCTCTTCTTTCGCCGACCTCCGTTACCCTTCTATTGATCTTGCTTATTCTGAATATTCAATTGCACTTTGCCAGAGTTCTCATCGATCTGCTTCACAGAAACATTACTTTGAATGCCTTCACTACTGGGCCCCACTACATCCTAGTTCCTAGATCGTCTTCTCTCCTCAAGAACTGGGCTGCCTTATCACAGAAACGATCTAACAAAGCGGGGGGTTTCCAGCCAACCAATCACCAAACTCGGAATTAGAATTGATCCCTTTAGTCAATGCCATGAGAATAGAATTATCATTGGGGTTGTTGAACTCTGCACAAGTAGCATAGAACCTTTCCAAATAACGTCTAAGAGTCTCTCCTGGAGCTTGAGTAACACCGGACAAGGTGTTAACATCCTTTGGTCTAGTAGAATACATACAGAACTGCTCAACAAACTTAGTAGCCAATTGATCAAAACATGAGATGGATTTGGGTGGTAATCGAGTGAACAACATAGTTGCAATGCCTTCCAAAGCGATAGGAAAACTTCTATACTTAACCGCATCATCAGCTCGAGCGGCGTTCATGAGCCATTCGTACTTTAAGATATATTGGTTAAGATCCGAATTTCCTTCATACATAGGCAAAGTCGGCATCCTGAATCGACGGGTTGGATTTGCATAAAGAATGTCATTAGTGAATGGAGTGTGACTTCGGGAGATTCCCCAATAATCATTTGTGAGCCTTGACTTTCTCTGATCATCTGGCATATCATGGTTGGAATGTCAGGCATCTAGATGTTCGGGACCAAGGCATGGTCGGGTTCCATGTTGCGAGGATGGTCCGATCGCTATCTATGGTCCGTTCCTCACCTCCTTGGCTCCCGATCTTCATGGAAGTGAGGATCCTGAGCGTGAACGTGTTGACGAAGGGCTGGATCTGGTTGGTTCTGGATCTTAGCTTCTACATCTATAGCAGCAGCAATTGTGTCGTCATGAATGATGTGATAAGGAAGTGCTCTTCATCGGGAAGAGGGTCCAACTTGATGCCCTATAGAAGGACTATCCCCGGTTTGTCCGAGATTCACAACATGCGAATTCCTGGAGGCTTCTGCATAGTTTCCATCTAGTCAACGGCGTGTAGATCTGTAATTGAAGTCAGATGAAGCCGAGCTTTCGATCGTGGAAAGAGAGACATGATCCCTTCTAGATCTCCTTCACCTTTCCTTGTTTAGCTGGTTTGCGAGCTCCGTGTTGGCACGGATCTGCTGAGTGAACTCCTGACGGCTTTGAGTAAGCTCTTACATGAGGGTCTGTAACTTCTCCCTAGTCACAGGGAATTGAGGATCTGGAGCTCCGGCTGATGTATGGCTTGCTGTGGTCAGCTGCATGGGATTTTGCCTATCCTTTTCCTCTGGATCCACAACATTTGAAGCAGTTCTGGTAGTACGCACCATGATGAATGTAGCTCTTTCCTAAATCTGGAGTAATCTGAATAGAATGGAAGGAACAAATGGAAGACAAATCTGGGTCTCTTTCATAGATTTTAGCAATCCAGCAATGGTAAGGGATCCATTGAATCAGAGACAAGCAGGGTTTTCTAAGTGAAAGCACCAAAGTGTTTGCATCAAAATTGGACATAACGCTCTTCGAATGTAATTGAAGAGATTAGAATAAAGAAATTAAATGGAAAAAGAGGTTAATCTAACAATGACACCAATAAAATCAAACACAAATAGAAAGAGATGAGAAGTTATGGTTCAGCGTTATAGCCTACATCCACTTTGAATAGTTTTGTAGTTTATTAGTGATTGACAACTGATTACAACAGTATAAATCACAAGCTTTCAAGTTACAATGGAGTTACGGCAGAGTAACGATGTAGAAGCATCAAAAAGACCTTTTTCCATAGCCATAAGAGTGCTATTTATAGGAGTATATCTGGAAATATCTCCCTCAAACCTCGGAATACTTCTTCTCACACGTGGGTGGGTCCACCAGATCGATCTGGGGTCATTTAGGATCGATCCAAGTGCATTCTATATCGATCAGCATTGGCTCCATTTGAGCTACGATCGATCATGGTGGGTCTTCAGGTGATATGCAAGCTTTTGTGAAAATTTGGAGGCATTTGGATTTGTATTTTTTGAGTTATGATCGATCCAAGGTTGGTTTTGCAGTTTGGCTGGTGGTTGCGTATCAATCCATACATATCGATCATTTTTGCATCGATGATGTGGACTGAGCATTTTGTGGAGATCCATATTTCACGCCCGAGGACCGTTTCCATTGGTCTGACTACCTCCTTCGTATCGATCCTGTGCACTGCTCTTCGTATCGATACAATATCCTTGTCTTCGTACCGACGATTGACCCTAATCTTAGTATCGATCTTAGGTTGCTCCCCTTGTATCGATGTTGGCATGAGGTTTCGTATCGATGCCTAGATGTTGGTTTCGTATCGATGGTTGGTTGATCTATACGAAATGAGTGTTAGTCGGATCGATACGAAAATGGGCAGTGGTTGAGCAGATAAACTCTGACCGATGCTATTGCTTGACAGATACGAAAGGGATGGATTGTGGAGTTGATGGATACGAAGGTAACAGATACGAAGATGATGGACACGAAGCAAACATGCTTCTCATGAAACTTGATCGATCCATAACTTGAGCATACGAACTCCGATTGACCTAAAATTTGAAATATTGCCTCTCATAGCTTTGTTTGTCAAACAATATTAATTTTGCCTAATCCGAACTCGAACCAAATTTTCCTGTATCCATAGTGGACCTGTAGATAACCGACCTTTGGAACGGATTGTCTTCAATCTCTGGTCTAGTTCTTGGGTTATAGCCTTGCCAACAGGCAGGATAACACTTTATATATGGAAGTTGATCAAAAAAATGTCATGGAGGAATGCCACAACTTTCGTGGCCATATTCCGATATTTACAATTTCCATTTTTAACATTATTTATTTATTCTTTTCTTATTAGTTAATTTCTTATTAATTTTTACAGGTGTTACATTCTCCCCCCTTAAAAGGATTTCGTCATCGAAATCCCTAAGGTACAAACATCGTAACATGCGCTAAGCATCCATGTTATAGAAATAGTTTATTTACACAACCATCTACTCAACCAAAAGTGCAATATGATTATGTATGGAGATATACTTTAGGTGAGCTCAATATTTTCTTGAATGCAAATGCCCATGACATATAGACATGTATGCATCATTCTAAACATGTAAAAAATTCTTATGAGTGCAAATGTGATAGTGGAAAGTGTGGCAACCATCTCCTACCATCTAATCTAACAAACACGATGCAACCAAAATCTAATTTTAGAGAGAAAAGTTTACCAGAGAAAAGCTTAGGATGATAGTTCTCATTCTTTCCCTCGGATTTCCCTCCATTGCACTCGAACCAACCTTTATTGTGGAGCCTCCTAGTTTTATGCTCCACAATGCTTGTGGTGGCATGTGATGATATTGCCCCTTCTCAATATTCCATGATTGATCAAACTCTACAACGGTGGCGATGCTATGAAGGCATTTCTTCAAGTGAGAAATGTGAAAAACATCATGGAATCCTGTCACTTATTCGGTAGCTCCACACGATAAGCAAGTCATCCTACTCTTTCTAAATTGGGAAAGGCCCAACAAATCTCGGTGCCTACTTTCCTGACTTTCCAAATCTCATGACTTTCTTAAGCAGGGAAACTTTAAAAAACACCATGTCCCTTACTTTAAACACTAACTCTTTTCTTTGCTTGTCCGCGTGGGATTTCTAACGATCTTGTGGTGCCTCCAATCGCTGCCTAATCGCTGCCTAATTGAAGGCTTGCGAATTAAATGTGGTTTAAGTTGAATTTTTCGGTGGTTTCTTACCGATAATTCGAAGATTCACTCAGCCTTCCATA
The DNA here is from genome assembly GCA_030765085.1 of Allium cepa. Lineage (NCBI taxonomy): Eukaryota > Viridiplantae > Streptophyta > Magnoliopsida > Asparagales > Amaryllidaceae > Allium > Allium cepa. The sequence goes on along the minus strand of CM060934.1, from coordinate 889,912,145 downwards.
CAACGCTTCAAAGGGTGCTATGTCAATCGTTGCTTAGTGACTATTATTATATGCGAATTTGGCTAATGGTAAGTGCTTCTCCCAATGTCCTACAAAGTCCTCCAAAGTCCACAATGCAAACTCTTAACAAGTCTTCCAAGATTCTATTCACCCTTCCGGTTTGACCATTGATCTGCAGGTGGTAAGCGGTGCTAAGATTTAATGAAGTTCCTATAGCTAACTGCAAATTTCTTCAAAATTTGCTACTAAATAAGGGGTCCCTATCACTAACTACCTCCTTAATATCACGTTATAGATGTTGTGGCCCTATTACTTCTAATGGGAATAAAATAGGTGCTCTTTAATGAGTCTAACTGCTATAACCTAAACAGAACCATTGCTCTTTTCACTCCTTGGAAACCCATCTATAAAGTCATTGATATATGCTTCCATTTTCAAGTCGGAATCTCCAATGGTAATAACATTCCTATGGGCTTTCCTTGCTCAACCTTCATCCTTTATCACGTCAAACATTTGGAAAAAAATTCACAACTCTCTTCTTCATTCCTGGCCAATGGAAAATCCCCTTCATATCCCTACACATCTTATCTCCTTCGAGGTGAATGGTCATTCTTGTATGGCGGCACTCCGCAAGCTAAATTTTTTATATTATTATTTCTAACTATTAATCTAGTCTTCATTAACTTCCGGACTTACCTATAGTTTATCGCTCTTTAAGTGTCCTTATGAAATTTTCTTATTTATGTTGCTTCTCAATATGTATATATTTATCCAGCGGTTTAATCCCATACATAAAATCAACCCAATGATAAAACATGAACATATCTCATACCATACCGTAGGCTTTTCCAATAACCTAAAGAAGACGACTAGCGATTATAACCCAAAAACTCTAAAAGAAAATTTTGCTGGAAGCCGCAATTCATCATCAACTAGCTAATGATGTTGTGGTCCTAACACTCGTTACTAAATTAAGATGGACATTCTCAGTATGTCGTTTCACCATCATCCACCTTCCTTAATTCTCATTCTTGGTTTCTAATAAATTTCTACCACCCATAATAATTGGTCATTAATGTAAAAATCGAAAAGTCTCTAATCAATCCCCATATAACCCCTTTAATCCACCTATTATGCCTATTCAATTTCTCCATAAATACCATATTAAATTCCTAATCAATACCCATTTAATTATTTTTAATTCTCTATTAATTACAAATTTATTGTCAATTAAATCTGTAAGTAATGTCCATAAATCATAATCCTATAATTACTATGCTGTTAATAACTAATACAAATATTATCGTATATAATGCTATTTAAGTTTTTTTATTTTTGATGGGTGAGCATGGTTATACATATTTACAATTTCCTATTTCTAACTATTATTTTCTAAACTAGAGCATTCCTTTCCGCATTTTAATTTATCGGAGTTATCCTTCCAAAAAAGATTACCAATATAATTTTCCATAAATTGACTAAAAGTGAGATCTTTGCTTCATTTGAAATTACAAGGAATTATTTCTTTTCTTTTATTGAAATGGATAATATAAACTATGGAAAAGAATATCCGTACCTTACATATCTCTTTCTCTTTTTAGTATATCCCTTGTTAATTCAAACGGCACGGTTTTATACATATTTTGCAATTGGATGATCTATGGAACACGGAACCTGCTCTAAATAAATCGAAACATAGAAATTCATATTCCTAGTCAACTGAGGTAACCTAATTTACAACTCAATTATAGATTTGGAATATCTTTGCAACTTTACCAACATTCTACAAGTAAAATTTTGGGACTGATTCCAAATTTCTAGATCAGGTTGTATTGACTATTCCATTTTATTCACATCCTAAAACTTTTATCCTATGTTACCTAGATGGTGATCCTTATCTACTCCATATGAAAAAAAATTTATTTTAGTTCTCACCATACTTAAAACTAAAATTTCATAATCATGAAGTGCCTAACCCGAAACCTTTACCTTAGAAACCCCCATTACACTAGTACGTGACATTTGAAATTCAAAATTCTCTCATTTCAAAAGAAATTTTTTAAACAAATTTCCCAAAAGAATTTCCAAGTGCAAGATAATTTGAAGAATCGAATTCTCAAAAGCATTTAAACACCATATTTTATTTTATTAATTTTGTTTTTACTTTCATTAAGCACTTGAACAAAATCTTCAAGAAATATTTGAACTCAACTTGTCAAAAGTATTTAAACAAAAATTTTGAAAGCATTCGAACACAATTTTTTAAAATATTTGCCGCTTTATCCTTAATACCAAATTCAAAATTCAAAAATTGTTTTGTAAAATTATTTCCCTTCTCGAAGGCATTTACCTCAAAGAGTGACATCTTAAAAGAGAGATTTTAACCAAAAACCTTCAAAAACATCTTCTATAACTTTAAAATAATGAAAATTGGAGTAAACAAGGATAACTTCTATTATATCATTTTCCTATCCTATTCCTATTACTTCTCTCCTATATTATCTCTCACTAGATTACTAATCCTTTTTTATATAAGTTCCTAATTCTATTTTTATCCAAATCTCCCAATATTACCTTTACTTACATTTTTCCTACCTAAATGGCTTCTACATCATTTTAACTAAGTTCCATTTCCATTTATCCTATTCTAAACGAATTTAAAAAGAACTTCCAAATTTATGTAATATGAAAAATCATCAAACCCAACCTACGCTCTATTTTACGTTTATTTTAAAAACGAAGAATCCCTTTATCTCAAAATCGATTTTTTTTAACTCAACCAATTTTTAAACTAGAGTTTCAAAAATGAAAAATCCTTTTTACGAAAAACCTTTGATCAGAAACTTTAGACTCAACAAAATTTTAAATTATGAATTTTCAAATTCCCTTACTTCTTCAAAACAACAACTTTCCAATAAATCCTTTGAAAAACCCCTTCAAAACATTTTGAGGAATTTTTCTACAATATGTTATCAAATTCTTTTATGTGGGATTGAATTTAGAAATTGACTTTAATTGTCTTTTCTAATGAACTTTCCGTCTTCCCTATTCAGTCTTCATAAAAGTCCGATTATCTCCTTGTGGTGATTTATGCACACCTTCTTATGAAAACTTGCTCCACTCCTTCTTCACATGTTACTTTATTCCTATCATTCCTTACTTTCGGATGCATACAACATATAGGATCTTATCTCCCATCTATCTGGATGAAATGTATGTCCTTAATCAGCAATCTATCAAAATTCAAAATCATAAACCCAATAGAGGAGTCAAATACCATTCAGCTTCTGGCGTGCTTCTACATCTCGCAGTCATGTTCTTCTTAGTCTACTCCCTACGATACGACCTCCACTCTATAGGGTAATCTGGGTAAGAGTATAAATTTAACACTATTTGTTTTTCCAACTCATAGTCGCTTCGCCCATCCTTTCGGAATATGATCACAGCTTCTTCTATAGTCGGACTATATAGAGTTAGGCGTAAATTCAAAATAAGCGTGTATATATGTAGTAAGGTTTTTGAAAAATACTTTCAAAAATAACAAGTATGCCACCCATACATATAGTTTTGACCCAAAAATAACAATTCGCCTCGAAATGGGTCAAGGTTTGGACCCAAGAAAGGCCCAACGAACCGTAGACCCATTCCAAAGCTAACCGTTGGTTGGTAAAATTGGTTTTAAAGAACAATATACAGATCTATCTATCCATACATTCAGAATCTCACAATGGAAGGATAAAACATAATTGTATCAACACAATACCTGTTTATTAAAATTCAAATGTAAAACTCAAAAAACATAATCCCACATAGAAAATAGTCGTGGTATAATATCCCAAAATACATTATGTCTCAACGGATACATCAAAAATAAAAAAATAACATAGAGAGCTAAATAACTGCCATAAGTCTGCGTCTCCGCCACCATCTCCAAAAATCTTCAGCATCATTTTTAACCTGTGTTGTAATGAGGAGGGAGTCAGAACAACAATGTTTGGTGAATAAAAATCTCGAGCCTTTCTATTATAGTACTTAGGCAATAGAATTTAAATAAGAATATTTCTTACATATCGTAAATCATCCAACTATAAGCCCTAAGGGTTTCCTAGTCCAATTCCACAACCATTACTTTTTCAACCCAATAACCCGTATTTATCGTCAATAATGTCTTAACAATGTAAGAGATAACACTCAAGCCATTAGTACCTTTTTAATGGGAACTTGGCAGACTCTGACCATTTAATACCTCATTCAAGGCTAGTTCTTGTCATGTAATACCTATCTTAAGGCAGACTTCTCTCCAGTACTTCTAGCTGACATTGCACGGAATCCCTCCAGGCCACTTCTTTTTATGGAAAAGGCGGACCTCTTAATAGTCACTTAATACCTCAAACCCAAAGTGGACCCTCCCCGAGATATCATATACCGTGCCTAATCGCTAACCCTGGCCATTTAATAATTCCTATATTGGGAAGACACTGACCCCTAATTAGCTACTTAATACCTTCAACCCAAAAGCAGGTCCTCCGTATTATAATCGGTATCCAACTGCGATATCTCATATTAGTTAGACTATTTATAGGCATTGATAGCTAGATTAGCTAGGCAGGTTTATCTTACAGAATTTGAGACTAATCTCACGTCCTTTATAGGTACTTATTATAAGCGTTGTCTCACATCAACTCCAAAGTCACACTGCCGGAAGCTAGGTTAGCTGGTCAGACTTCCATATGCTTTTGACTGACCTCACATTCCTATAACTTAATCATAATTTACAACACTCTCTTAACATATTATCATACAGTTCATCGCACTCCATATCAAGGCCTTACAAGAAAACTCTTATTTTGCCTTTACAATTAACTTCTTTCCTAGGGGGATTTAATGATAATTAATACCTACTAACTATGTAATTAATACATTATAATTATACCTTATTTATGTTATGCATACGTATGCACGTACATACACACATGCCTAAATGTTTCTATATGTGAGAAGATTGCGCCTTAAACCAACTTTTAAATGTCAAAACTTCAAATTTATACATGTTCAATCCCATATCAACAAGTATACCATATATCCAAAATTCACAATTTAATCAATAGATTTCTATAAAATAGAATTCATACTAAACTTATTTGCACTTAAATAGTGGAATCAACATTGACAAAAACTTATAATTCCAATACTTTTATGCTTTATTCAACTTCTTTGCCTAAAACTGAAAAAGGGTATTTCTTTTTAAATTGCAAAAACGGGCAGTGCAAATTACAAATAAAAGAATCCATACCTTACACACCATTTTCTAATTTACTCTTTTCAAAACCCATAGTCAGATCCAAAGAAAAAGATAAGAAGCGGAATAGAATGTAAAACACTAAAATTGCAATATCTACGCAATCCCATTATTTTAATATATAATAATTGAGATTCTAACTTAAGAATTGATATTTTGCTTTAGGAGAATTTTGGGGCTCAGTGTAATGTTTTTGTAAACAAAATTCTCCATAGGCATGTATCAAATCCAAATTATAATATACAACTATTAAAATAAGAAAGATTAAGTTTTCTACCCATAACTAATTCCTAGCACTTTCTCTAAAATTTGTTCGCACCCGCTTGTTAAATCTCTTTTCAGATCTCTTCCATTAGAAATACACAACAAGTGGATTTCATACAAATTAGATTCATAATTTCAAGGGTTGAAGGAGAATAGAATTAGAAATTAAATAATAAACACCTAAAATCCCTTACCAAAAACCCAAAGAAATTTCCGAATGTTTTGGAAGAATGAGATTGGCAAAGCTCCATTTACGTTTTCAAATAATTTGTGAATAAAAGTAAGGGGGCTAAGCTCTTATTTATGATAGTTGGAATTCACTAGAGCCGTCGAATTGAAGTCGGTTTAAAATAATACAATTCAGAACGTTCGTGCTATAAAAAAATAGCCGCCACATAGCAATGGTTGATCATTATACCCCTGTGGTCCAAGGGTATCAGTCAATTGTTGCCTTATTCAGGTGATATTGATTGCCGTTTGATTTTATTTATTTATTTCCCGAGTCAACTTTTAACATTAACGTTAATTTTAATGGTTCATTAACCCTCAAGTCTAATTACCGTTACTTTTTAAATTTCATAATTAATTATTTATTTAATTTGAATTCCATTTAAATTATTTTAAATTCAAAAACTTCAAATGTCAAAAAAAAATTCGTTTGAGCTCCATTTTCAAAATTTTATATATGGATTTGATCAGAAAATTGACACGAATGCAACCACATAACTTTCATGGCCAAATTCCGACATTTTTTTTTTAATTTTAGCCTTATTATTAATTTATTATTAATTTTTACGGGATGTTACAGATCACTAGATTAATTGGTTAGTTGCATGGTGCTCTGGATAAGGATATAGAGATTATGGGTTTGAATCACTGAGACATAACAATGAGTGTTCTGCTAGAATAATTTACTCTTACCATCTAGAAAAGATTAATGAATTATAGTCCAGAGAAAAATATATATTCAACTTGAAATTTAGGTAAACCATCGTAAGATTTGACAAAGCAAGGATACAAGGTCCCATATTTGTTATTACTGCTAACTAAGGAGTTAAATGCCCAAAATTGTTGGCTAATTTAGTGTAACGACCCACATTTCAAAAGGTTTAAATCGACAATAATCCACACATGACAAACTTAAACAATCCGAAATGTAGATAATCAATGAGGTTAATTAAGAAAAATAAGAAAAGAAGAAGAAAACAAACATAGAATCTCACAGCGGAACGATAAAATATAATAATCAAATAAACAGTTCATGAAGCTATTTACTAAACATTTAATTATATTCTATACACATTTATCAGAGTTATATATATACATGAGGGATAAATAATCAATACAGTAGAATAGCATAATGCGAGGATAATAATGATAATAGCAATATACCAAATCTTCATCTCCGTCCTGCAAAGAATAATCTTCAATACGTTGAAAACTCAGAACTGACCCGAGAGTAATGAAAAGACAAAATACTCGAGTCAAAACTAAATACTCTTATGTAAGTCAAATCAATATCAATAAATATGAGTGTAACAGCGTCAGAGATGTTTACGAGATTTTACATCTCTTGTCTAGTGTATAACGTGCGTGCAATAACTTAATTGATGTTATGGGATTTCCCATCTCCTAAGGATCCGTTAAACTATTTATATATAATAGTATACGCTATAGTAGAGAATGCCTATCAGTAAAATAAATATCAAAACAGCGTTAAGGCTTTACATTGATCCACCTTAACACGTTTTTATAGGTAAACCGAAATCGTAATGGGCTCGCATAAGGATAAATATAACAAGGCATGTGAGGCAATGCCCAAGGTAAGATTCTACCAGTTTACCCTTTCTGGCTGGTCGAAACTCATCCATGACAGACCACGACATTCAATCCAAACAAAAAGGGTGAATCCATCGAGTACAAAATCACGATAGTAATACGAGTGATCAACGTCGTTAAAGGAAGATAACCTCATTGGCTAGACATAGGCTCCTATTTTAGTCATTTTAATTATGACACAAGTGCCAAGGCTATCCAACATCGTTCTCTTACTTCATTCCAGTAAACATCCCCAGTTCAACCATTACATTATGGGTATCATCCACCGCATACACGACTGTCAAAGTGGTTCTAATATTGATAGAGAGTATGCCAATAAGAGACCCCGACCTCTTTAACAACTAAACATCATTATACACACCGGTTGGTACTTTTATATTCCGAAAACAATTCGTACTTGATATCAAAATATCATATTCGCTTCAAAATCAAATCCATTTCGAAATCATCATATTTGCTTCAAATTCAAATCCATGTCAAAATCATCATACTCGCTTCAAAAATCAAATCCATTTCGAAATCATCATATTCGTTTCAAAAATCATATTTTACTTCAAAATGTCAATTCAGTTCGATATGTCGATTTCACTTCAAAATTTGATTCGAATTACAATTTTGGTTATACTTCACTTTAAACCAATTTGCATTTAAATCCAAGATTTAAATATCAACATTTCACCCTTTTGACCATTTTGAATTTTTAGAAAATATTTTAAATAGTATTAAAATAGTTTAATAGAAAACAGTTTGCGTATAAAAAATGGTTTATATAGTAAAATAGTTTAGAAAATCAAAATAATTTGAATATTGAAATAATATAGATTTTAAACTGTTTATACTAAAATAATTCATTTAAAATTAGTTTCAAAGTCAAAACAGTCCACTTTCCAAATTTTCCAATTCAAATCAGCTCCAATTCCTATTTCGATTTAATCGATTTAATTTCGATTTGAAGTCGAATTTTACTTTGATTCCAAATTAATTTCAGTTCTTATTCCGAATTAATTTCAATTCCAATTCCAAATTAATTTCAATTCCAATTCCAAGTTAATTTAAATTCCAATTTCAAATTAATTTAAATTCTAATTCCAAATTAAATTTAAATTCCAATTTCAAATTAAAACCATTTCGATTTATATCAATTTCGAGTTTGATTTTTCAAAATATCGATTAGAAATACTTAAATAAAATTTACTTTCTATATTCGATTAAAAATCCAAATCTCCAAAGATAATTCGATTCCGAGCTTAATTTTTGAAATATCGTTTTATATAACTTTTACTTGGCAATATTCAAAATTTGAATAAAAGTCCATTCTTTTAAGGCAAATCAGTTTCTATAATTCACGTCATATTTCGATTATAACTTCAAAAATATCAACTTCAATTATTTAAACAATTTCGCTTACAAAATTTAAATTTCAACATTTCAAGCTCCACTTCGAAAATAATTCAATTTCAATAAATTTTATTTTATTTCTTTAAAATCAAAATCAATTTAAATAACTTTAAATCAAAATCTTAAAATCATTTAATTTAACCAGTCCGGTGTCCATATATAAATCTCTATCCTGTGGCCAAGTGAATCAATTATTTCAATTTAATTCCAGGGATGGATATATATCATTTCAATCCAAAATAATTGCCATAGGTATATATCATTTCAATCCATTTCTTAATTTATTCGAAATAATTAAGTTAACAGTTTTATATACTGTAAATAATGTACAGGATGATAACATGATATATCAAAATAAATAAACATGCAAAACATCAACCAATAGCATCCATCACAACCACTCATCCAAACAGTCAACAAAATTCACAGCAATTTCATAATTATTAACATTGAGTATTTTACGGGCAATTTAATTCTAATTCAATTTAACTATTAATTCAAATTCTATCAATTAACTCAGATGTCAATTTAAATATTGATTAAACTTATCAAACAAAAACTAATAAATTTAAACCACTGTATAATATAAATTTAACTAACATAAAAATTATTTCAGTCAATTGTGAGCGTATAAACACTCACCTTTAATTTATCGATGATTGAAAATCCAAATAAAGGCTCAAATTTTGACAGTCTCAGAATGTTGCCAAACCAGTTCCACAATGTTTGGAATTTTGATACGAACGCAGAGGAGAAAACCGCGCGTTGATCCGAGCTCGTATACAAAATTAATGCGAGTTAGAAGATTTAAATCTTAATATAAAATAATTAATTAAATAAAAAAATACGTACGCTTCTTCACTAAAAGCCGTGAACAAACAGACCCATCCATGCGATCGTTTTGCCTCCATACGCACACGATTTTGTCGATTGGAGTTCCATCTAGACGTACCCTCTTGAGTGCCGCTGCGCCTTCCACCAACGCCAAAGATGCGACCTCCTACAAGCTCTCGAATCGTGTGCAATAACCCAAAACACGTGCGACCTTCCAAGCCAGATCTTGGTGAATCCACGATGCTTCGACGTGAATCAACCGTTTGATGTGTAATGCTCGTCGAGCTCTATAGCTTTGCTTTTGGAAGTTTGCGATTTCATTAAATGGATTGAGAGATATCGAGGAAAGAAGAAGGTGCATTTTCGACTATTAAAAGAAACTGGCGGCTATGGATTCAGAATAAAATAATAATATTTTCTCGATATGCGTGCCGTATTTATGTAGTTAGATCCAAAATCATTCTAACTCCAATCGAGGCGTGTCGTCTGGCATTTATAATGTTTTGCCCCCATTTCGAATGCAATGGAACTAATACCGAGGCCTAATTCGATCGTATGTGGAAGATGGCTTTTCAAAGTCAAGATATTTTATCGAATTTCTCAAATTGATTTCTGCACGTTTCATGCTCGCACGACCAAATGACAAGTCCGATGGCTACGAAACTTGAAATTCTACAATAACTCACTATTAAGGATCGATGAAACTGGTCTTATTAAAATCCAAGATAGTTGCCAAAATGGCTATTTTTACTCATCGACTAAAATATAAAATTTTCAATTTTTAATTATTCACTTTTAAATCTAATTTTAAATGTTAACCATTTTCATTGTTGTTCAAATAAAATTTAAATCAACTTCCGACATCATTTTCAATCATATTAAATTCAGAATTCAACCATTTACATAATTTCAACATAAATTTGAACAATTTAATTAGCCGATTAATAAATACTAATAAATCCTCAAATTTCAAATAAATTTTAGTTATCAACATTATTTTATTTCTATCTAAATAATTCACATTTATTATTCAACTTCAGTTGATGATTACGAGCGCAGTCAATACATAGAATTTATTTCAATACTTGTTTTCGTCAAAATCTTCGAAATTAGTCATTTCAAAGTTTAATTCAAGTTCATATTTAAATAAATTACACTAATAAATTATTAAATTTTATTTCTAACCATTTTTTTCCTAATGATTACCCTGCATTTAATAAATTAAAATAGTTAAAAATACATGTCGTTACATACTCCCCCACTCAAAACTTTTCGTCCTCGAAAAGGCGTTAAGTGTAAAATTTAATATAAAATATATTTTCTCAAAATAATTAACTTATAAATATAAACATCTTATTTTCAAAACAATTACTACGCTTCTACTATGTCACTCCGATATTGGTTTTACGAAAATATAGCTTATATATAAAAACAGGCTATAAAATTTTCAAAACTTCAAATTTTTTCTAACTCTCGGATTTACGAAAAATTTCGACAGAGTCTCCTTTGCGCGACTCGAACAAAATTTTTTTACAATATAAAAATAACACAAATATAGTCAATATATATATATCAAGTATACATCTCATCTCAATGATGAGGCATCCCGAAGGGAACAAAATATAAAATCGCGGTATGTAATCCGAGATACGTACCATATTATTAATAATACGAGCGAGTTAGCTCGTATTAAGCAAGCGAAAGCAACATAATGCGTAATCGAGCTCCAAAAGCTAGCATATGCCATCCATACCTACTAAACACTCAATTACCAAACAAGGGCATATATATAAAGAGTAAAATCGATATATAACATGGATTATGAAATAACCACAAACAAATATAGCAAATGCAACAAACAAACATCCAACAGACAATATCCATCCAATCTTATTCACAACAATACCAATTCACACTTCCAAATGTCGATTTTCAGTTTATTATACCTTCATATCCTATAGATATTAAATTGACTTATTTTAATTCATTGACATTTATTTCATCCATATACAATTTGTTTGCTTTCAATTTATTTACATGGATTTCTTTTGAATTTAATTGGTTCACCTTAAATTTATTCATGTTCAATTGATTAACATTCATTTCCTTAATTATTTAATGGATTTATATTCAATTCATTCGCTTTTAATTTTACATTCAACTAATTTGGTTTCAATCCATTTTTATTCAGTCAACCAACATTCATTTGCATTCACATTTGATTGATCACAATTTAATGTATTTACATTCAATCGATTTACTTTCAATTAATTAATATTTATTTTAAATTGATTAACATTGACTTATTTACATTCATTGAAACCAATTTCTCTTATATTTCAACGATAAAGTTATTTCATTCAATTGATTTCTTTCAATTTATTAACATTCGTTACAAATTTATTATATTTAATTTATTCAATCCAATTCCTGAATTACAATTGTTCCACTTTTTGTTTAACCTATTTCATATATATTCATTTATAAATCATTTATAAAATTATTCCATTTAATCTTACTTAAGTTAAATTTTGTTCTATTTCCACTTAGTATATTCTCTTTTTTCTTCATGGCTAATGTCATTCATAATCATCTAAGTTTTTTTTATAAATATTTTATACAACACGACTTACGTTAATTACTACTACTTCATATCTTGAGTTATTATTAATTTATCGATTCACTTCATTTATTCAAATTCATATTATTAATTTACTAAAGTAAATTTTATTTTATAACTCAATTCGTGTTTGTAAATTTTTTCCACAATTAATTCATTTAACTTCTCTTAAGTTAACTTCAATTTATAAATTATTCTAAGAACTAATTCCATATTATACTAGTTAACATTCAATTTTTATTGAAACTCATTTTATTTGCATTTAATTTTTTTTCATTCAATTTAAATCAAATTCAATTTCACTATAAATTTTGTTACACCCATTAATTTTTATTCAATTTCTTTCACAACTTAATTGCATTTCATTTTGTAATTCAAGTTGCATTAATTTATTAATTTATTTTATAGCTCAAGTGAAAATAATTCACTTTATTAATACCCCTAGTTTTATACAAATCTAAGTTAATCTATTTAATATTAAGTTAAACTTTCTTTTTCTCTTTTGTTATCATTCATATTCAACCAATTAAAAATTTCTTTAGCTTAATATTTATCAAATCTGTAAGTTATACAATTTATTCATTAAAAATTTCATTTTATTATTTTATCAAATTCATTTCAATTACATTTCATATTTATTTAAGCTTTCAAGAGTTAAACTGATGCAGCACGACCTAAGGATTCGCTGGGTTTAGGTTGGTAACGACCTAAGGAAGAGGAATTAGGTCGGCCACGACCTAAGGAGCGCGTTTTAGACCGTTCACGACCTAACGAGGGCTTAAGTCGTTCGGGTTCTTTAGATCGTGAACGATCTAAGGATATAGGAGGAGCACCACGAGATAACAAAGTAGCAGCACGAGTTGAGAATGCGCAAGGCTTAAGTCGGCTACGACCTAAGGAAAGTGTTTTAGGTCATCTACGACCTAACGAGTATGCCGAAGAAGAGAGTTCACGACCTAAGATAAGTCGCGTACGACCTAGTTAAGTCGCGTGAAGGGATGCAATAGTTTTTCTCTTGAGTCGCTGCTGCCGTATGTCTTGAGTCGCTCCATGTTTGAGTCGTAAGTCGCTATGTGTATATGTTGTGTTGTAATGAGTTGTTTGTACTTAAGTCGTGGGTCGTCTTATGTTAAGTCGCGTGTATTTGGGTCGTTGATTGATAAGTCGTCCGTGTTAAGTATATGTGTTGTATTGAGTTGTAAACGGTGTTAAGTTGGATGTCGTGTATTCGTTAAGTCGTGTACTATCTTAAGTCGTTGTTGTTGTTGAGTCGACATACTGTTATGTCGCTTGTGTTTGTAACCCGTAAGTCGGCAAGGAGTTAAGTCGGTTATGTGTGTGTGGTGATGTAATAAGTTGAGTTGCTGAAGGCTTAGGTTGTGAACGACCTTGGCTAAGTCGTAAGTCGTGGGGCGTTAGGTCGGAAACGACTTAAGGGTTTGGGTTGTAAAACGCTACAAATAGCGGTTGTGTTGGTCATTTGTAACTCGGTTGATTGTTGAATAAATCTTTGTTTTGATTGCTGTGTGCTTTCATCTAAATTCGTAGTTGAGTGTGATCTCCTATCTCCACTTTTGGTTATTCGAGTGCGCTCGAATCAACGATCGTTGAAGCCAATTCACGGTATCAAGTGCGCTTGATCAACGTTTGAAGAATTGTAGATCTTCTTTCACGGTATCGTGCGCGATCAATGTGTCGAAGATAGCTAGAATTCGGTATCTTTGTGATCAACGAATTTGGGCATTTCAGTATCTTCAATCCACCGTTTGCTACTTTCATCGATCTATATCGTTATGTTAATATCTGCTGCGTCAGTTTTTTGGTATCAGAGCTAGACTTAGCCAATCATAGCTAAGCCGAGTCTTGGAGCCAAGGAGTTTGAAGTTGGTGTTCATCGTGTTCATCTTGAAGTTGCAACAAGTTAGAAACTTTCGATCCATTTCATTTTGGATCAAAGTTTGAAAGGAGTTGAAGTGAAGGCTGAACATAACTTTGTGTTGAGTTTGAGCTGTGCACCATTTTGGGCATCATTGGTTGAAGTTAGGGCCGGACTTGTTGAGTTTGTGCAAAGCTTGTTCAAAGTTGAAGTGTGTTTGAATTGTTGAAGTATTTGTGTTTGATTTAACCATGCCGCCGAGGAGAGCTAACCGCCATCCAAATGTTGAAGCGTTGTATAGAAGAGAAGAGGCCGAGAAAATGGAGCAACGCATTAATGAGAAATTTGATGAAGGTATTGGAAAGCTAGAGAAGTTGATGATTGATATGAATCAAACTCAAAGGAGGAGATCACCAATCTCGAACCATGGAGGAAATAGAGTTTCGCCATCGGTTACGGAAGCGAGGAGTGTATCACCGCAATCTTTTAGAGAAAGAAGAGAGACATCAATTTCATAAAGGAGAGATCACCATGACTATGGACATGAAGAGAGAAGAACTCCACGTGAGTTTGAAGATGAGCCATATAGAGATGAAGAGAGACATAGTAGAAGAGACATGCGTGATCGAAGGAATGATAATGATCGAGATCGTTATAGACGTATATTTGATTTTGATGAAGATGGTGATAGAGCTAGTTTTCATTATCGAGATCGAGACCAAGTTCGAAATTTATATAGGGATGTAGAGGATGACCGACGTTGGGAGTCGGGTATGAAGATGGAAATTCCAGAATTCAAGGGTGGAATGGTAGCAGAAGAATTCCTTGATTGGTTGTCTAATGTTGAAGAGATCTTTGATTTCAAAGAGGTCCCGGAGAATCGTCGAGTGAAGTTGGTTGCTACTAGGTTGAGGGGGAGAGCTTTAGCATGGTGGCAGCAGACTAAACTTACTCGAGAACGGATGGGGAAGTCGAAGATTGAATCATGGGAGAAGATGAAGAAGTTAATGAAAGCTACATTTTTACCTTACAATTATCGATCACTCATGTATCAAAGGTTGCAGAATCTGAGGCAAGGGACAAAGACTGTTAATGATTATGTTGATGAATTTTATCAACTGATTGCTCGAAATGGCATTATGGAGATAGAGGAACAACTGACTGCTTGATTTGTTGGAGGGTTGAGGATGCAGATTCAAGATATGGTGAATATGTTTGATCCAAGATCTGTAGCAGAAGCACATCAGAAAGCGTTGGCTTTGGAGAAGCAGGGAAGACGTGGAGGTGGTGTGTTTACAAGTTCCAATATTCAGAACAAAGGTGCTAGTGGGAGTTCCAATGTTTCGAAAGCTGTCAATAAACCAGTTGTGAATGAGGCTGAGAAGGCAAAGGTTAACAATAATTTCAAATGTTATAATTGCCAAGAAGTGGGTCACAAGAGTAATGAATGTCCGAAGCCGAAGAAACGAACTATGATTGCTGAAGTTGAAGGTGAGGATGTTGGTGAAAGTTATTCTAGTCCAGTTGAGGAGGATGAACAGGATATTGCATCAGGAGATGAAGGATGTAATCTTATGATGAGGAGATCTTGTTTGATATCGAAGCAGGAAGAAGAGGCTAGTTGGTTGAGGAGTAACATCTTTCAGTCCACATGCACTATTCTGGGAAAAGTTTGTAAATTTCCGATTGATGCGGGAAGTTGTGACAATATCATTTCTACTGAAGCTGTGAGAAAGTTGTATTTGAAGACGGAGAAGCATCCAAATCCTTACAAGTTAGCGTGGTTGAGAAAAGGAGGAGAGGTGAAGGTGGACAGGCAAGTTCATGTTCCATTTTCTATTGGAAAGAAAACTAAAGACGAGATTTGGTGTGATGTTGTGGAGATGGATGTTTTTCACTTGCTTTTGGGAAGACCATGGCAGTATGATCGAGCAGTACAACATGACGGTCGGACCAATAGCTACAGTTTTATGTTTGAAGGTGTTAATATTATTTTAGTTCCGAAGAAGAGACAACAAGGAGAAAGCAAGTCAGAAGAGATTGAGGAACTGAAGACTTTGTTTACTTTGAAGGAATTTATTGAAGAAGTAGAGGAGAGTCCAGAGGTGTTTTTGTTGATTGGACGTGAAACTACTGAATATGTTGAAGTTCCAGAGGAAGTAAAGCCGGTATTGGAAGAATTCAGAGATGTGTTTCCTGAGGAATTGCCAACGGAGTTACCACCGTTGAGGGATATTCAACATCAGATTGATCATGTGCCAGGGGCAGTATTACCACACAGACCACATTACAGGATGAGTCCTAAGGAGCATGAAGAACTGAGAAGGCAGGTGGAGGAGTTGTTAGAACAGGGGCGTGTTCAGGAGAGCTTGAGTCCTTGTGCAGTGCCAACCTTATTGGTACCGAAGAAGGATGGTTCGTGGAGGATGTGTACGGATAGTCGGGATCTAAACAAGATCACTGTGAGATACAGGTTTCCTATACCGAGGTTTGATGATTTGATTGACCAGTTGAGTGGAGCTGTTGTGTTCTCAAAGATTGACTTGAAAAGTGGATACCATCAGATTCGTATTAGACCGGGTGATGAATGGAAGACTGCTTTCAAAACCAGGGAAGGTTTATACGAATGGTTGGTTATGCCGTTTGGTTTATCGAATGCGCCGAGTACTTTTATGAGAGCGATGAACCATATTTTCAGACCATTCATTGGGAAGTTCGTGGTTGTTTAATTTGATGATATTTTGATCTACAGTGGGAGTATGGAAAAGCATGTCCAGCATTTGCATGAAGTACTGTTGATTCTACGTCAAGAGAAGTTCTATGCAGCAGCAAAGAAGTGCGTGTTTATGACGGATAGTGTTTTATTTCTGGGATATGTTCTATCGAAGGAAGGAATTCAAGTGGATGAAAGTAAAGTAGAAGCTGTTAGGAGTTGGCCACAGCCAAAGACAAATACTGAAGTGAGGAGTTTTCATGGATTGGTATCTTTCTATCGAAGATTCATTCCACATTTTAGTAGTGTGATGGCACCTATAACCGATTGCATGAAAGGAAAGAAGTTTGAGTGGTCAGAGGAAGCAGGGGTTGCTTTTGAGAAGATCAAGTCACTATTGACGACAGCGCCAATTCTAGTTTTACCGGATTTTCAGTTGTTGTTTGAATTACATACTGTTGCATCGAAGGTTGGGGTTGGTGGAGTTTTGAGTCAGAAAGGAAGACCAGTTGCTTATTTCAGCGAGAAATTGTCTGGAGCTAAATTGAGATATAGCACTTATGATGTTGAGTTTTACGCAATTGTTCAAGCAGTGAAGCACTGGAGACATTATCTGTTTCAGAAGGAGTTTGTTCTCTATACGGATCATGAAGCTTTGAAGCATTTGCAAGGACAGGATAAAATCTCAGCTAGGCACACTTCATGGGTCGCGTATTTACAATAGTTTACCTTTGTTGTTAAACACAAATCAGGGGCGACGAATTGTGTGGCTGATGCATTGAGCAGGAGGAATCATTTGTTGACGACAATGAAAGTTGAAGTGACAGGGTTTGAACTATTGCCAGAGTTACTTGAAGAAGATCCTTACTTTATGAAATTTGTTGAGAAAGTCAAGGATGGGAGTACTGATGAATTCGTGTTGGTAGATGGGTTCTTATTCAAGGGGAATCAATTGTGCGTACCAGAAGGTAGTTTGAGAATGAAGATTATCAAAGAATTACATGAAGAAGGCCATGTGGGTAGAGATCGAACATTGCAGTTGATTTCTCAATCTTATTATTGGCCGTCAATAAGAAAGGAAGTTGAAAGGTTTGTGCGCAGATGTCATATTTGTCAGGTTTCGAAAGGGACAACTATAAATGCAGGATTGTATATGCCTTTACCTGTTCCTACAAAACCTTGGGTAGACATTAGCATGGATTTTGTGTTGGGTTTGCCGAGAACTCAAAGGGGAAATGACTCTATATATGTGGTGGTGGATCGTTTCTCGAAGATGGTACATTTTGTTGCTTGTAAGAAGACGGCGGATGCTGTTCATGTTGCACAGTTGTTCTTTAAAGAGATCTATCGTTTACACGGGTTACCAGAGTCTATTGTTTTGGATAGAGATACTCGTTTTCTGAGTCACTTTTGGTTAAGTTTGTGGAAGATGGTCGGAACGAAGCTGAATTTTAGTAGCGCTTACCATCCACAAACTGATGGACAGACGGAGGTTGTAAACAGATCATTGGGAAATTTACTACGGTGTCTTATGAAAGATAATCTAAAAAGTTAGGATATGAAGTTATGTCAAGCAGAGTTTGCTCATAATCATGCGGTGAATCGTAGTACAGGATTCAGTCCATTTCAGATTGTTTATTCAAACTTGCCAAAGGGGCCGTTGGATTTAACGACAATACCACAACCAAAGGGGATAGTTAAACGAGCCGCTGATTTTGTTGATAGTTTGACGGAATGTCATAAAATCGTTCAGGAACGATTGGAGAAGGCGAATGAGAAGTATAAAAGATCCGCAGACTTGAAACGAAGAAATGTTGAGTTCAATAAAGGAGACTTAGTGTATGCTGTGTTAACGAAGGATCGTTTTCCAGTGGGTGCTTATAACAAGTTGAAAGCCAGAAAAATTGGTCCTGTGGAAATTGTGCAACGGATCAATGAAAATGCTTACAGGGTGAAACTGCCGGAGGATGTATATACATCTGATGTGTTTAATGTTAAACATCTGGCACCTCATTATGGAAACGAACAAGCTGATGGAGAAGAGATTACAAATTCAAGGATGAATTTTTCTCAACCCGGAGACGATGACGCAGCACGACCTAAGGATTCGCTGGGTTTAGGTCGGTCACGACCTAAGGAAGAGGAATTTGGTCGGCCACGACCTAAGGAGCGCGTTTTAGACCGTTCACGACCTAACGAGGGCTTAAATCATTCGGGTTCTTTAGATCGTGAACGATCTAAGGATATAGGAGGAGCACCATGAGATAACAAAGTAGCAGCACGAGTTGAGAATGCGCAAGGCTTAAGTCGGCTATGACCTAAGGAAAGTGTTTTAGGTCATCTACGACCTAATGAGTATGCCGAAGAAGAGAGTTCACGACCTAAGATAAGTCGCGTACGACCTACGACCTAGTTAAGTCGCGTGAAGGGATGCAACAGTTTTTCTCTTGAGTTGCTGCTGCCGTATGTCTTGAGTCGCTCCATGTTTGAGTCGTAAGTTGCTATATGTATATGTTGTGTTGTAATGAGCTGTTTGTACTTAAGTCGTGGGTCGTCTTATGTTAAGTCGCGTGTATTTGGGTCGTTGATTGATAAGTCGTTCGTGTTAAGTATATGTGTTGTATTGAGTTGTAAACGGTGTTAAGTCGTATGTCATGTATTCGTTAAGTCGTGTACTATCTTAAGTCGTTGTTGTTGTTGAGTCGACATACTGTTATGTCGCTTGTGTTTGTAACCCGTAAGTCGGCAAGGAGTTAAGTCGGTTATGTGTGTGTGGTGATGTAATAAGTTGAGTCGCTGAAGGCTTAGGTTGTGAACGACCTTGGCTAAGTCGTAAGTCGTGGGGCGTTAGGTCGGAAACGACTTAAGGGTTTGGGTTGTAAAACGCTACAAATAGCGGTTATGTTGGTCATTTGTAACTCGGTTGATTGTTGAATAAACTTTGTTTTGATTGCTGTGTACTTTCATCTAAATTGGTAGTTGAGTGTGATCTCCTATCTCCACTTTCGGTTATTCGAGTGCGCTCGAATCAACGATCGTTGAAGCCAATTCACGGTATCAAGTGCGCTTGATCAACGTTTGAAGAATTGTAGATCGTCTTTCACGGTATCGTGCGCGATCAACATGTCGAAGATAGCTAGAATTCGGTATCTTTGTGATCAACGAATTTGGGAATTTCAGTATCTTCAATCCACCGTTTGCAACTTTCATCGATCTATATCGTTCTGTTAATATCCGCTGCGTCATAAACTATATTTTATTTACTTCATTTCACTAATTCAATTTTATTGTGTATCTCAAATTCAAAATTTTTATTGTTTGCTTAACCAAAAATATTTAACAGTTTAATGTTTGATTTTAGTTCAAGTTTACAAGTTACAAATTCATTTTAATCTATACTATTTTCATTTATAAGTTCAAAACAATTTTCATATATTTATCAAATCATACTTAGAATAATTTTTTTCATAATAAAAAATTGTTTTAATCGAAAATAAATTTCTTTAGGTGGTAGTTTTCACTCAGAAACTCAAAAATGAATACTGGGATGCTGCAGTCATCTCTAGAATTTATTTCCCAGTGACCAAAGCGAGTTTAATGCTTTTATTTTCTTCAAAAATCATTTCAAAATATTTTTCTAGTCAAAACTCTTTCTAATAATATTAATATTAATATTAATTTTGCAAACTTCGAAAACAATTTTGAAAACAAAGGGATTCAAATTCTAAAATTCTCAATTTTTAAATCCTTCTATTTATAAGCTACATTATAAATATACATGTATACATTCATTGCCTTATTATGAAAATATTTCATCACTTTACATCTTTTTTATTCCAAATAATTTTTTATTAGATTTCAATTCAATTCAATTATCAAATGCTTCTTAAAATAAAATTCATTAAGTATTATTCTAATTCAACCAATAATCGATGATAATTAAATATTACCATTGCCTAACAACTAACATTCATTAATAATTAACATTATATATATAATATAATTTAGGTAAATTTATTTTTATTTACCCAAATTTAAAATAATATTATGTCGACTTGTCTCATTTAAGTGTTTAGAAACTCATATCGATAACATGGCTTTCCACACGCTGACCGGAATTCATAACAACTCAATGGATAAGTAAACGAAATGTAATTTTTTTATAACACTAACAAGTATGCTCTCTCATATATATACGCTCAAACAGACTCATTCTAGGGTATTAATACCCAATCTCTATGAGTCAAACCCCAAAAAGCCAAGGTTATTGCTAAACCTAGCTCTGATACCAATTTTTGGATGGTATAAATTGACAATAATCCACACATGTGAAAATTAAACAATCCAAAATGTAGATAATCAATGGGTTTGATTAAGAAAATAAATAAAAGAAGAAGAAAACAAACACATAATCTTACAGCGGAACGATAAAATATAATAATCAAATAAAAAGTTTACGAAGTTGTTTACTAAACATTTAATTATATTCTATACACATTTATCAAAGTTATATACATACATGAGCGATAAATAATCAATACAGTAGAATAGCATGATGCAGGGGATAATAATAATAGCAATATACCAAATCTTAATTTTCGTCCTCCAGAGAATAATCTTCAATACGCTGAAAACTCTGGACTGACCCGAGTATAATGAAAAGACAAAACACTCAAGTCAGGACTAAATACTCTTATGTAAGTCAAATCAATATCAATAAATATGAGTGTAACAGCGTCAGAGATGTTTATGGAATTTTGCATCTCCTATCAAATGTATGATGTGTGTGCAATAACTTAAGAAATGTTATGGGATTTTCCATCTTCTAAGGATCCACCAAACTATTTATATGTAATAGTATATGCTATAGTAGAAAATGTCTGTCAGTAAAATAAATATCAAAATAGCGTTAACGTTTTACATTGATCCACCTTAACACACTTTTATAGGTAAATCAAAATAGTAATGGGCTTGCATAAGGATAAATATGACAAGACACATGAGGCAATGAACAAGGTGGGATTCTACCAGTTTACCCGTTCCGGCTGGTCGAAAACCATCCATGGCTCACCAAGACAATCAATCCGAACAAAAAGGATGCACCCATCGAGTACAAAATCACGATAGTAATATGAGTGATCAACGTTGCTAGAGGTAGCTAACCTCATTGGCCAGACATAGGCTCTTGTTTTAGTCATTTTAATTATGACTCAAGTTTTAAGGCCATCTATCATCGTTCTCTTACTTCATTCCAATAAACATCGCTAATCCAACCACTACATTTTGGATATCATCTACCGCGTACATGGTTGTCAAAACGGTTTGAATATTGACAGGAAGTATGCCTATAAGAGGTCCCGGTTTCTTTAATAACCAAACGTCATTATACACATTGGTTGGCACTTTTATATTCTGAAAATAATTCATACTTGATATCAAAATATTATATTCACTTCAAAATCAAATTCATTTCAAAATCATCATATTTGTTTCAAATTAAAATCCATCTCGAAATCATCATACTCGGTTCAAAAATCAAATTCATTTCGAAATCATCATATTTGTTTCAAAAATCATATTTTACTTCAAAATGTCAATTCAGCTCGATATATCGATTTCACTTCAAAATTTATTTTGAATTACAATTTTGGTTATACTCCTCTTTAACCCGATTCACATTTAAATCCAAGATTTAAATATAAGCATTTCACCCTTTTGACCAGTTTGAATTTTTAGAAAATAGTTTAAATAATTAAATAATTAAAATAGTTTGAGTATAAAAAATGGTTTATATAGTAAAATAGTTTGGAAAATCAAAATAATTTGAATATTTAAAGAATATAGATTTTAAACCATCTATACTAAAATAATTCATTTAAAAACAGTTTCAATGTCAAACCAGTTCACTTTCCAAGTTTTCCAATTCAATTCAATTCCAATTCTCATTCCGATTTAATCGATTTAATTTCGTTTTTGAGTCGAATTTTACTTCGATTCCAAATTATTTTCAATTCCAAATCCAAATTAATTACAATTACAATTCCAAATTAAATTAAATTCCAATTACAAATTAATTTAAATTCCAATTTCAGAATAATTTAAATTCTAATTCTAAATTAATTTAAACTCCAATTTCAAATTAAAACCATTTCGATCTATATCAATTTCGAGTTCGATTTTTCAAAATATCGATTAAAAACACTTAAATAAATTTTACTTTCAATATTCGATTAAAAATCCAAATCTCCAAGGATAATTCAATTCCAAGCTCAATTTTTGAAATATCGTTTTATATCACTTTTACTTAGCAATATTCAAAATTCAAATAAAAGTCCAACCTTTTAAAATAAATCAAATTTTTTAATTCTCGTCATATTTCGATTTTAACTTTAAAAATCTCAAGTTCAATTATTTAAACAATTTGGTTTACAAAATTAAAATTTCAACATTTCGAGCTCCAGTTCAAAAATAATTTGATATCCATAAATTCGATTTTATTTCTTTAAAATCAAAATCAGTTTAAATAATTTTAAATCAAAATCTTAAAATCATTTAATTTAACCAATCCGGTGTCTGTATATAATTCTCTATCCTATGACCAAGTGAATTAATTATTTCAATTTAATATCAGGGATGGATATAAATCATTTCAATCCAAAATAAATGTCATAGGTATATATCATTTCAACCTATTTCTTAATTTATTCGAAATAATTAAATTATTATTTTTATATATTGTAAATAATATACAGGATGATAACATGATATATCAAAATAAATAAACATCTAAAATATCAACCAATAGCATCCATCACAACCAATCATCCAAATCATCTGTGATGACCGGAATTTTCGAATATTTGAAATTGGAATATTTAATCGATTTTAAATATTTAAAAGTTAATATTTAACTTGAATTTTAAATATCACTATTTGTTTGACAAATAAACTATTGAACTTAACAATTGAAATTGGGTAAAAAAATGAAATCTGGATTTTAAGCTTGTTAAAAATATTTTGAAGGCCTATAAAATTTATGTTGATGATATAGTAGTTTTAAATTTGAGTTTAAAAGTGTTTGTTCAGTTTTGAAAATATATCATTAAAATTGACATTTAAAAATAGTCTTCCAAGGCACAGTCTTGAAATTCGACGAAACCAGCTCCATTGGATCCGTAATAGTGTATATTTTGTAGTAGTTGGAGTTGTTGTGTGATCGTACGGTAAGTAAACACGCTGAAATTTATAACGAGAAATTTAATATAATAACCGGTTCAAAAAGCTATCTTCTCCATACGATCCAATTAGGACTCGGGAGCTTTTCCATTGCGTTCGCAATAGGGGTATAACATTATAAACATCTAGCGGCACGCCTCGATAGGGGTTCGCGGTTTTAAGCCATGTAAATCGAGACAACTTGAATTTGAGTTCAATTTAATATATATATATTCCTTTGACTGGTCAATTTAGTTCTCATCAGCTGTTTTTCTTTCACCTCGGTATCACTGTAGTAAGTATAACCCTACACCCAACTGATCAAAACATGTCTTGTTTTCCCTTTTAATGAACATCACAGCCGATCGTTATAATAAAAATTCAAAAGAAAAAATGAATGAAATGAATACGGTGCTCGAAAATCTTCATGGCCAACATTGAAGAAAAATCAAAATCCCAAAATTAATTCCAAACATTTTATTATCGTGCTCTCCACTTTGGGTTCAGGAATCAAAGTCTCATTCGGGATGGAACCATATCGTCTCGTTCCACTCGATGGGATTTAGATCCACTCGGAGTTGCGATTTTTCAGGATATTGTTTAATTCGTGAGGTTTGGGGTGGTGGTACCGAGGGCCAGGTCGAGGTGCCAGGTCACCGGTGGGTTCGTTGTTGGGGTGTGAGGTGGTTCGCGGTAGAGAAGGGGGAGCACGAGGATGGAAGGTCACAATGTGGAGCCGCGATTGGGTTGGGAAAGATGGCTGGCGCCGCGACTTCGTCATTGGTGGTGGGGCGGTGGTCAGATGCGAGCTCGGGTCATTCTGGGTTCTGGCAGTGTGGTAATGCAGTTTTTTTTTTTAAAAAAAAAAATATATGTAACATATACTGTAAAGAAGATAAAAATACAAATATATCTAGAAAAGTATGGATAAGATTTGAAAATAAATATGAATTTTAAAATATTTGAAAGTCTATACAAAATTAGATTTTTGAAATCTATCATTTTATTCTTATAAATATATATATGCAGTTTCAAAATGAAAAATAAAAATAAATATACATATACACATTTTAAATCTACTAGTCTATTTTAAAATTATGCATTTAGGGTGATTAATTTATTTAATAAACTTATTTAGCTATTTAGTTACTAAAGATAATTTATAAGAAGGAAAATTTGCTTAAAATCAAATCTTTAGTTAAATAAATAAAAAAATGGTAATTTATTTTTCAATTAGTTCAAATATTAATAAACCATACATTGTTTATACAAGGTCTACAATCATGGAGAAACAAGACAGGATTGGATCGGACTTGCAAACAAAATCAAAGGTGAGTTAATCCCACTCATTTGGATTATCGGTTAATTTAAATAGTTAAAATTTAAATTGTTGGTTGATTGATTGAATTGAATGGATGTGATATTACATAGTATATATATATTGGAGTGATTGATATTCCCGCATTATATAGCGGATGAGACACTATGCACCCTACATAATAGCGAATGACCCTTTATACCGCGATATCCCCCTCGAAGTGGGATTGGTATTTTATATTGTGCTAACATCTGTGGATGCAGGGAATTAGGTTGGATGGATCCAACTAGATTCCTCAAAATGTTGAATTTATTTTATACTCAGCGATATGATTTATTTTGATGATCTGTGGTAGATTATATAGGGAATTGAAATTGATTGAATTCTACGCTTGGCTGATATATATGGGTATTTTGAGAAATGGAAATATATATATATATAAACTTTGTATTATTAAAGGAAATAAAAAGGGAAATTTTTAAGTAAAATAATTATAGTGAATTTGGGTAAATTAAAGATTGAATTTGGAAAAATATAAAAGTTTGATTCTTAAATTCTATTAAATAAATTCCGAGTTTGGAAATGAAGATAGAGATTTTAAATAAATGAAAATAAAAGAGTTTTGGAGACTTAAGTGATATTGTCTAAAAATTTAAAAGATTTTATTTTCAAAATTTAAGATTTAAAATGTTTGGGAAGAAATAAAAGAGTAGAATTTAAAATGAAGTATGAAGTGGATATTTTAGTTTAAAATAAGATTTTAAATCATAAATATAGAATTAAATATGGAATTTACGGGTTTTGAAATAAATTTGGGTAAGTAAAGGAAATTGTTTTAAAATTGAGTTAGTTTTGAAAATCGATTTGAAAACTAATTAAGTGTTTGAAATTGGGATTAAAGGAGAATGAGATTATGGAATTTATAAATGAGGTTTATATATTAAGTGAAATATTTATCAGAGGATAATTTGGAAATATGAATTCAGGAAGAGAATTTATAAGAAAGGGTGATTTTTTTTAAAATAAATTGTGTTTTATTTTTAAAAGGGTGGAAAGGAAATTTACAGAATTGGGACGTAAATTAAATTGCGATAAATCGAGAAGGATATATGAATGATTAGACGGGTTATGTTGGAAGGGAAGGTGTATTTCCTAAGAAGCTAAGTATATTTTTTTCAAAAGAAGATTTCTAAGTATAACATAAAGGTTTTAAAAATTGTTTTAAAGAATGTTTTAGAGAAATTTTATCATTTTAAATTGTTTTAAAATTTCAAAGTAAATATTTATTTAAGTAAATTTTAGTAGTAATTATTTTAAAGGTTAAATTAGTATTATGTTTTTAAAAGATAATTATTTAATATTTATGCTTTGTATAATAGTTTTATTTTGAAAATAGTTGTGGCTTAAGTTTTACTTGGAATTTTTTTATAGAATTTCATAACTATTATTTTAAATAAAGGATTTTAAGTAGTTTTATTTTAAAATGGTTTAAGTATATATTTTTGGATAAAGTGATTTAAATTATTTAAAAATCTAAAGTGTTAAGACTTGGTGATTTTCAGTGGAAATAAAACAATTGGTTGGAAAATTTTTTCCACGAGAGAAAAGTGATTTGAAAACTATTTTCAAAAGGTTGAAGTGTAAAAAAATATCTTGTGAAGATATTTTGAATAATAAATAATTTGGAGAATTATTAAGGTTGATGGTTGTTTGTGGATGTTAATTGATAGTTAAATAACCAACTATCAATATTGACCAATGCACTGATCGTTTCGAAGAGACCGGGATCAGATTAATTTCTCGAAAACCAGTTTGATCCGGTTTGAACGTTTTTGTGTGGAAGACAAGAGCTTGGAGTCAAAGATGGAGCAGTGAAGTGCAAGGGCTAATCGCTACTAATCCTGAGGGTGATTCCAAAATGGATGTAGTAGGAGTAGTGCATTCGGTTCCGTTCGGACTGGGAACATGCTTGTACGGATGAATGCTATAAGAACATCGTTAGGGGGACGATGAGCATTCTAAGTGTATGTGATAAAAAGGTAACGCTTAACCTCAAGCCTCATCAACCGGGAATGGCTAAAACAGGGGAGGTGCGGCAAGGCTAAGTGGCTAGCAACCAATTAAGGTAAGGCCATCCCTGTCTAGATATCCCTTTATTCAGCCGTGTGGGCGGTTTCTGATCCCAACCGCGGGGTGATCTTATTCGGACCATCTAGTAAGGGGCAGCTCCGGTCTTGTGTTGCAGGAGATCGGGAAGGATCTTCGGTACGCTGATCTAGAACAGGTACTATGAAGGGCGGTACCCCAGTAGCCCTGCCATTATATGAAATCCAATCTCCAATAAGCACCTGTACGGTTTTGATTGTGCCCAACTATTATTGGAACGTGAGATGCAAGCATTTCAACTAGATTCTATATTACTTTCAATAGACACTATTATAATATCAGACGGATTTGATAAAAAGTGTTTTGGTTATCGTAAGGTAAAAACCCGACATGTTTATTTGTGGCGTGGTCTTACGAGATACCTTTGATTTCAAATGATTTTGAAAAAAACTTTAATAATTCCAACTGAGTGTGTTTTTCTCACGCTGATTTTCCAGACTGACTCGGGTATTATTTTACTATAATGCTCGGGTCAGACCGAGCATTATAGAGTACAGATTTTGGATGGATTGCTATGGAGCTCAGGAGACGAGCTGGATGACAAGACGTATCTCACATATTTGATGTATATTCCGCTGTGTATGGTTAACTGCATAGTCAGCTTTTATGAGGACAAGTTATGATAACTGTCCAATTTTGTGCTATGATTTTTTTGTACTCTGATGACGTAATGTATATAACAGATATAGTTTTTTTGTATAAAGATTCAGTCATTTATCTATTATATATTGTTCCGCTATGATTATGAGATTCTGATGTTGTTTTCTATTTTCTTCTTCTACCTCTTTCTTCTTTAACCCAAATGGTTCGTATTTCTGTCCACTTTGAGTTGATATGATGAAGAATATCGTCGGCTCAAAAGATTACGGATTTGCTGGTCATTACACAGTCAATAAAATTCAAAACAATTTTGTAATTATCAATATCGGGTATTTTACGGGGAACTAAATTCTAATTCAATTCAACTGTTAATTCAAATTCTATCAATTAATTCAGATATCAATTTAAATATTAATTAAACTTATCAATCAACATCCAATACATTTAAACCACTTCACAATATAAATTTAACTAACATAAAAATTATTTCCATCAATTTTGAGCGTATAAACACTCACCTTTATTTTATGGACGATTTAAAATCCAAATAAAGGCCTAAATTTGGATAGTCTCAAAATGCAGCCAAACTAGTTCTATAATGTCTGGAATTTCGATACGAACGCAACGGAGAAAACGGTGCGTGAATCCGAGCTCGTATGCAAAAGTTACGCGTGTTAGAAGATTTAAATTTTAATATAAAACAATTAATTAAATAAAAAAATACGTAGGCTTCTTCCCTAACCACCATAAACAAACAAACCCATCCACACAACCATTTTACTTCCATACGCACGCGATTTTGTCTTACAGTGTTCGATCTGGTAGTCCCCTCACAAGTGCCGCCGCCTCTTCCACCTACGCCAGAGATGCGGCCCCCTACAAGCTCTCAGATCATGTGTAATAACCCAAAATGCGCACGACCTTCCAAGCCAGATCTCTGCGAACCCTTGATGCTTCGACGCGAATCAATTGGATGTGTAGAGCTCGTCGAGCTCTGTAACTTTGCTTTTGGAAGTTTTTGATATCGTTGAACGGATTGAGAGATATCGAAGAGAGAAGAAGGTGCATTTTAGGCCATTAAAAGAAATGGCGGCTAGGGTTTCAAAATAAAATAATAATAATTTCTCGATATGTGTGCTGTATTTGTATAGTTATGTCCAAAATCATCCGAACTCCAATCGAGGTGTGCTGCCTGGCGTTTAAAATGTTTTACACCCATTTCAAAAGCAATGGAACTAGTCCCGAGGCCTAATTCGATCGTATGTGAAAGATAGCTTTTCGAAGTCAAATTCTTTTATCAAATTCCTTAAATTGATTTCTGCATGTTTCAAGCTCGCACGACCAAATGATAAGTCCGATCAATATGAAACTTGAAATCCTATAATAACTCACTATTACGGATCCGATGAAACATATTTCGTTGAAATCCGAGACAGTTGCCAAAATGGCTATTTTTACTTGTCAATTAAAATATAAAATTTTCAATTTTTAATTATTCACTTTTAAATCCAATTTTAAATTTTAACCATCTTCATTGTCATTCAAATAAAATTTAAATCAATTTCCGACATCATTTTCAATCATATTAAATTTAGAATTCAATTATTTACATAATTTCACCGTAAATTTGAACAATTTAATTACCCGATAAATCGATATTAATAAATCCTCAAATTTCAAATAAATTTTAGTTATAAACATTATTTTATTTCTATCTAAATAATTCACATTTATTATTCAACTTGAGTTCATGATTATGAACGCAGTCAATATATAGAATTTATATCAATACTTGTTATTGCCAAAATCTTCGAAATTGGTTGTTTCAAAGTTTAATTCAAGTTCATATTCAAATAAGTTACACTAATAAATTATTAAATTTTATTTCTAACTATTTTTATCCTAATAATTACATTAACTTTAATAAATTAAAATAGTTGAAAATACGGGTCGTTACATACCCCCACTCAAAACTTTTCGTCCTTGAAAAGGCGCTAGGTACAGAATTTAATGTACAATGTATTTTCTCAAAATAATTAACTTATAAACATAAACATCTTATTTGTAAAACAATTACTACGCTTCTACTACACTACTCTGATATTGGTTTAACGGAAAATATACTTATACATAAAAACAAGCCATAAAATTTTCAAAACTTCAAAAAATTTCTAACTCCCGGATTTACGGAAAATTTTGGGAGAGTCTTCTTTGCGCGGCTTGATCGAAAAAAGTTTACAATATAATATATAACTCAAATATTCGAATATATATTAAATAAACATCTCATCTCAATGATGAGGTATCCCGAAATGGAAAAAAAATATAAAATCGCGGTATGTAATCCGAGATACGTTCCTTATTATTAATAATACGAGCGAGTTCGCTCGTATTAAGCAAGCGAAAACAACATAATGCGTAATTGAGCTCCAAAAGTTACCATACGCCATCCATACCTACTAAACACTCAATAACCAACCGAGGACATATAGAAAGAATAAAACCGATACCTACCATGGATTATGCAATACCCATAAACGAATATATATAGCAAAGCAACAAAAAACATCCAACAAACAATATCCATCCAATCTTATTCGCAACCATACCAATTCATACTTCCAAATGTTAGTATTCAGTTTATTATACCTTCATTTCCTATCAATATTAAACAGATTTACTTTTAATTCACTAACATTTATTCCATCTATATACAATTTGTTTGCTTTCAAGTTATTCGCATGGATTTCTTTCGAATTTAATTGGTTCACCTTAAATTTATTCACTTTCAATTGATCAACATTCATTTCCTTAATCATTCAATGGATTTATATTCAATTCATTTGCTTTTAATTTTACATTCAACTAATTTGGTTTTAATCCATTTTTATTCAATCAACCAATATTCATTTGCATTCATATTTGATTGATTACAATTTAATATATTTACATACAATCGATTCACTTTCAATTGATTAATATTTATTTTAAATTGATTCACATTCACTTATTTGCATTCGCTGAAATCAATTTCTCTTATATTTATATGATTAAAGTTATTACGTTCAATTGATTTCTTTCGATTTATTAGCATTCTTTACAAATTTATTATATTCAATTTATTCAATCCAATTCATGAAATTACAATTGTTTCACTTTTTGTTTAACCTATTTCATATAAATTCATTTATAAAATTATTCCACTTAATCTTGCTTAAGTTAAATTTTGTTTTATTTTTACTTAGTATGTTCTCTTTTTTTTCACTACTAACATCATTCATAAATCATTTAAGTTTTTTTTATATATATTTTATACAACATAACTTACGTTTATTATCATTACTTCACATCTTGAGTTATTATTAATTTATCGATTCACTTCATTTATTCAAATTCATATTATTAATTTACTAAAGTAAATTTTTTTTTATAACTGAATTCATGTCAAATAATATTTTTCCACAATCAATTCATTAAATTTCTCTAAAGATAACTTCAATTTATAAATTATTTTAATAACTTATTCCATATAATACTAGTTAACATTCATGAAACACATTCCATTTGCATTTAATTTTTTTTCATTCAGTTTAAATCAAATTCAATTTCTCATATAAAATTTCTTAAACCCATTAATTTTTATTCAATTTCTTTCACAATTTAAATTACATTTCATTTTATAATTCAAGTTGTATTCATTTAATTAATTCATTTTATAGCTCAAGTGAAAATAATTCACTTTATTAATACCCCTAGTTTTATTCAAATCTAATTCAATTTATTTAATATTAAGTTAAACTTCCTTTTTTCTTTCTTTATCATTAATATTCAACCAATTTAAAATTGTCATTAGCTTAATATTTATCAAATCTATAAATTGTACAATTTATTCTTTTAAAGTTTCATTTTATTATTTTATCTAATTCATTTCAATTATACTTCGTATTTTATTTATGCTTTCATGAGTTCAACTATATTTTATTTACTTCATTTCACTAACTCAATTTTATTTCGTATCTCAAATTCAAAATTTTCTTTTTGTTTGCTTAACCAAAAATATTTAACTATTTAAACTTTGATTTTAGTTCTAATTTATAAGTTATAAATTCATTTCTATACTATTTTCAGTTATAAGTTCATAACTATTTTCATATATTTGTCAAATCATACTTAGAATAATTTTTTTCACAATCAAAACTTGTTTTAATCGAAAATAAATTTCTTTTGATAAAATTTCACTCAGAAACTCGAAAACGAATATTGGCGATGTGCAGTCATCCCCATAATTTATTTCCCAGACAAAAACGAGTTTAATGCTTTTATTTTCTTCAAAAATATTTCAAAATATTTTTCTAGTCAAAACTTTTTCAAATAATATAAATGTTAATTTTGCAGACTTCGAAAACAATTTTGAAAACAAAGGGATTCAAATTCTAAAATTCTCAATTTTTAATTCCTTCTATTTAAAGCTACATTATAAATATACATATATAATTTCGTTGCCTTATTATAAAAATATTTCATTACTTTGCATCTTTGTAATTCCAAACAATTTTTTTATTAGATTTGAATTCAATTCAATTATAAAATGCTTCTAACAATATAATTCATTAAGTATTCGTTTTATTTTAATTAAACCAATAATCGATGATAATTAACTATTATCATCGCCTAACAACTAACATTCATTAATAATTAACATTTTTTATATATAAAATATAATTTAGGTAAAATTATTTTACTTACCCGATTTTAGAACAATATTATGTCGACTTGCCTCGTTTAAGTGTTTAGAAACTCCTATCGATAACATGGCATCCCACGCACCGACCAAAATTCATAAACAACTCAACGGATAAGTAAACAATTATAAAACATTTTACAACACTAAAACGTACACTCTTATATATATATATATATATATATATATATATATATATGCTCAAACAGACTCATTCTAGGGTATTACTACCCTATCTCTAATGAGTCAAATCCCACAAAGCCAAGGTTATCGCTAAACCTGGCTCTGATACCAACAATGATAACTCAAATTTCAGAAGATTTAAATCGAAAATAATCCACACATGTCAAACTTAAACAATCCGGAATGTAGATAATCAATGGGTTAATTAAAAAAAATAAGAAAAGAAGAAAAAACAAACACAGAATCTCACATCGGAACGATAAAATATAATAATCAAATGAACAGTTCATGAAGCTATTTACGAAACAATTAATTATATTCTATACACATTTATCAGAGTTATAAATATACAACAGAGATAAATAATCAATACAGCAGAATATCATGATGTAGGGGATAATAATAGTAATATACCAAATCTTCATCTTCGTCCTCCAGAGAAAATCTTAATACACTAAAAACTTAGGACTAATCCGAGCGTAATTAAAAGACAAAACACTCGATCACGACTAAGTACTCTAATGTAGGTCAAATCAATCAATAAATATGAGTGTAACAGCGCCGAAGTTGTTTACGGGATTTTACCTCTCCCATCCAATGTGTAACATGCATGCAATAACTTAAGAGATGTTACAGGATTTTCCATCTCCTTAAGATCCGTTAAACTATGTATGTATATATATATATATATGTATGTATGTATGTATGTATGCACTATAGCAGGTAATGTCTATTAGTAAAATAAATAATAAAATAGTGTTAAGGCTTTACACTGATCCACTTTAACACAATTTCATAGGTAAACAAAAATCGTAATGGGCTCGCATATGGATAAATATGACAAGGCACATGAGGCAATGCCCAAGATAGGATTCTACTAGTTTATCCTTTCTGGCTGGTCGTAAGCCATCCGTAGCCGACCACGTAATCAATACGAACAAAAAGGGTGCACCCATCGAATACAAAATCATGACAGTAATACGAGTGATCAACGTCGCTAGAGGTAGCTAACCTTATTGGCTAGACATAGGATCCTGTTTTACTCATTTTAATTATGACATAAGTGTCAAGTCTATCCATCATTGTTCTCTTACTTCATTCTAGTAAACATTGCCAATTCAACCACTACATTCTGAATATCATCCACCGCGTATACGGTTGTCAAAGTGGTTCCAATATTGACAAAGAGTATGCCAATAAGAGGCTCCGCTCTCTTTAACAACCAAATGTCATTCTACACACCGGTTGGTACTTTTATATTCCAAAAACAATTTGTACTTGATATCAAAATATCATATTCGCTTTAAAATCAAATCCATTTCGAAATCATCATATTTGCTTCAAATTCAAATCCATTTTGAAATTATCATACTCGCTTCAAAAATTAAATCCATTTCGAAATCATCATATTCGTTTCAAAAATCAAATTTTACTTCAAAATGTCAATTCAGTTCGATATATCGATTTCATTTCAAAATTTGATTCGAATTACAATTTTGGTTATACTTCACTTTAACCCAGTTCACATTTAAATCCAAGATTTAAATATAAGCATTTCACCCTTTTGACCGGTTTGAATTTTAAGAAAAAAGTTTAAAAATAATTAAATAGTTAAAATAATTTGATAGAAAATAGTTTGAGTATAAAAAATGGTTTATAGTAAAATAGTTTGGAAAATCAAAATAATTTGAATATTTAAGAATTTAGATTTTAAACCATTTATACTAAAATAATTGATTTAAAAATAGTTTCAAAGTCAAACGTTCACTTTCCAAATTTTCCAATTCAAATCAGTTTCAATTCCCATTTCGATTTAATCGATTTAATTTGATTTCGAGTCGAATTTTACTTCGATTCCAAATTAATTTCAGTTCCAGTTCCAAATTAATTTAAATTTCAATTCCAAATTAGTTTAAATTTCAATTCCAAATTAATTTAAATTCCAATTCCAAATTAATTTAAATTCCAATTTCAAATTAATACCATTTCGATCTATATCAATTTCGAGTTCGATTTTTCAAAATATCGATTAAAAACACTTAAATAAAATTTACTTTCAATATTCAATCAAAAAACCAATTCTACAATGATAATTCAATTACGAGCTCAATTTTCGAAATACCATTTATATCACTTTTACTTCACAATATTCAAAATTTGAATAAAAGTCCAATCTTTTGAGACAAATTAATTTCTGTAATCCATGTCACATTTCGATTATAACTTTAAAAATCTCAACTTCAGTTATTTAAACAATTTCGTTTATCAAATTTAAATTTCAACATTTCAAGCTCCAGTTCGAAAATAATTCGATTTCCATAAATTCAATTTTATTTCTTTAAAATCAAAATCAATTTAAATAATTTTAAATCAAAATCTTGAAATCATTTAATTTAACCAATCCGGTGTCCGTATATAATTCTTTATCCTATGGCCAAGTGAATCAATTATTTCAATTTAATTCCTGGGATGGATATATATCATTTCAATCCAAAATAAATGTCATAGGTATATATCATTTCAACCTATTTCTTAATTTATTTGAAATAATTAAATTAACAGTTTTATATATTGTAAATAATATACAGGATGATAATATGATATATCAAATAAATAAACATCCAAAATATCAAACAATAGCGTCCACCACAACTAATCATCCAAACAATCAATAAAATTCACAACAATATCATAATTATCAATATTGAGTATTTTACGGGCAATTAAATTATAATTCAATTTAACTGTCAATTCAAATTTTGTCAATTAATTCAGATGTCAATTTAAATATCAATTAAACTTATCAAACAATAACCAATAAATTTAAACTACTTCACAATGTAAATTTAACTAACACAAAAATTATTTCAGTCAATTGTGAGCGTATAAACACTCACCTTTAATTTATCGACGATTTAAAATCCAAATAAAGACCTAAATTTGGACAGTCACAGAATGCAACCAAACCAGTTCCATAATGTCTGATATTTCGATACGAATGCAATGGAGAAAATCGCGCGTAGACTCGAGCTCGTATGCAAAAGTTACACGAGATAGAAGATATGAATTTTAATATAGAATAATTGATTAAATAAAAAAATATGTACGCTTCATCATTAACATCCGTGAACAAACAAGCCCATCCACGAGTCTGTTTTGCTCCATATGCACGCGATTTTGTCAACCGAAGTTCGATCTGGACGTCCGCTCGCGAGCGCCGCCACCTCTTCCACCTACGCCAGAGATGCGGCCTCCCACAAGCTCTTGAATCATGTGCAATAACCCAAAACGCACATGACCTTCCAAGCCAGATCTTGACGAATCCGTTATGCTTCGGAGCGAATCAACTGTTAGATGTGTAGAGCTCGTCGAGCTCTACAACTTTGCTTTTGAAAGTTTTCGATTTCGTTGAATGGATTGAGAGATATCGAGGAGAGAAAAAGATGCATTTTCGGCCATTAAAAGAAATTGGCGGCTAGAGTTTCAGAATAAAATAATAATATTTTCTCGATATGCGTGCCGTATTTATATAGTTAGGTCCAAAATCATCCGAACTCCAATCGAGACATGCCGCTTGGCATTTATAATGTTTTACCTCCATTCCGAACGCAATGGAACTAGTCTTGAGGCCTAATTCGATCGAATGTGGAAGATTCACATTGTCTGGTTCTTGGATTTTGGTTTCGTTCTAAATTCTACATGTCAATTGATGTCATATTCTACCATATTGCTAAAAGCCAATCGTGGATCAAAATACACAATCGTTCTTTCTCAAAAATAAGTTTTAGAAAAAAGCAATTTTTTAGTTTCAGTGTATTTGTAGAAAAAACTATAAATATACGCACCTTTAAAAAAAATCAAGAAAAATTTTTGGTCATTAAAAAAAGCGATTAAACATAAAAATCAATTTTTTTCCAAAATTATTAATAACGATGTAATTTAAAACCTTAGATGGTTTTTTCAGGTATGAAACTTGAAACTAAGGACATTATTGAGAATATGCTTTGGAAATTTTCAGTAAAAGATTATTCACTGGGCCAATTCTATTTGCGTCACCGTTATTTCCTTCCACACCCCAAAATTTTATCCAAACCCCAATTTTAACTTGCACACTCCACCAAATTACCATTTTACCCTTCTTCTTGAAGTTTCATATGTTCTTCCATCATCTTTCTTCATGATTGCTAAACAAAAATCTTCAGTATACCATCCAAATTCGAGCTTAAACATCCCTAAGTTCGATTTTAGAATCCTTAGTCTTAAATCAAGAAAAACCTCTAACTTGCTTACTAAATTCACATTTTTCTTTGAGTTTAAATCAAATTTGGTTCGAATTTCTGTAAATTGTTCTGAATATGTTTTAAAATGAGGGTATTTGTTGTGTTTTTTCTTCTTTTTATTTTTTGAAGGGTAAAATTGAAGTAAAAAATGGTTGTATTTTTCTAAAAAAAGTAGAGTGCTAATAGAATCAGTCTATTTACAATTTCGTGTAAGATGTAACTCAATTCGAATATGGTCATTAGGATATTATATCCACATATTAAGTGGTAAAAAATTAATTAAACCGAGATACATGTAACGTCAAAAGCACTTCCCACCCAATTTACTCACTATAACAGTTTTAGTGTTTGTAAAATAAATTACGTAAATCTAAAAAATATAAAGATACAATAAATGAGAAGTATAAAAATGTAATTCATGCAGGATAAAAGGGGAGATACAAAGTTGGTTGTACCATGTAGGCACATGTTAAGATTTAGAAGTTTTTCTGATGTTGTTATAAGAAAGTCCTTGTAGCAATGAGTATGTAACTTAAGTCTTTATTTTTTTAATCAGAATAAAATTTTCAAAAGTATCAAAAAGATTTAAAATCAAAAAAGTGCAAATTAACTAGCATTTTCTATCAGAAAAGTGCAAGACATCTTGCGTTTTCTATTTTTCAGAACCAGTGATTAAATTTACATATGCATTTCTGCAGGTACTTTTCATAACATTAAATGGTAGTATCGCTAAGGCAGACTGCAATTGATATAGGAACTTGATGCATGATTGGTACATGCAGAAATGGTGGGACCCACTTTACTTTTAAAAAATAACAAAAATGGTTTAGTACCACAAATTAGAGGGAAGAAACCAAGGTCATCTCAGCAAACCTCTTAGAAGTTTGCTGGATGTGTATTTGATGTGAAAAAGCGAAATTTCAAAATCCAACCTCCCCAAATAAATTAATACACTGTAGGTGTCGCCGTCCGCTGATTCAAGCCCCTCTACCCTCAGGTAAATTTATATGATAGGGAAGTGCATGGTAAGAATCAAACCTGGATTTTTTTACCAAAAGCCCAAGCCTCTTTCCATTGCGCCTGAGGTCTGAGCTGGACCTGTTAACCCTCAAATTTTATAGGTAGATCCTATCATGGTTGTAATCATTGAAAAGACATCACACACAAATTATGATCACATTAGATACATCGCACATACATGGCAACAAATTAAAACAAAGAAGACAATATAGAAATTTGATTCATGCACTGGCTGAAGAAGTACAAGCATGGATAATCACCAACTTTATCAAACGTACATATTATATGTTTATTCTTAAGAATTTGCAGAAAAAGACAAAACCAAGATTAAATCAAGTTCCATCTACAAATAAAACAAAATAAAACCAACCAGATCATCATTTCAACTAATAGGGGAAACAAACAAATCTAAATGAACCATATCATACTCGTTCTCCAACAGCTTCCATTCCAAGATACGGAGACTCTATAATGGCTGCTTTCACTAAATTATATTTCTGAACAGAATCAGCATTAGCATCAACATACCTTACATCGCCTTTTAATCCAAGTATCTTATCAATTCTGTAGCTTAGGGCGCAAATTCTAACAGCGAGGCCTTTTTCTGATCCAAATCGGTGCATCCATTCATCCATATGTAGAGCTTTTATATCATGTTCCCATTCTACCTCATCATGAGAGTTTTCATACCTTGATGCAGCATTAAAAACAATATGTTTCTTCACATAGTTATACCTCACGTATTTGCCTTCACCAGAGATCAAAAGAATCCTATTTTTCAATGTGCAAGTGCAATTTTTGCCATCGGGACTGCAGTTGCATGACACAACCCCAGCCAAGACATTCATCATACTCCTTTTAATGTTCAACGCTTCTACTTCCCACTTCTTATCACCAACACGGCATGAGCTTACTTCTACGTGTTCATCACACTTACGTGTAACAACAAACACCATGCAGTCTTTGTGAAGGGGTAAAGTTGTAAATGTGCAGGCCTGATCTTCGGATGCAGCATGGTCGGGTAGATCGATTTTGGTGAGGGTGAAGAAGTTGTAAATGAAGAAGTGATTGTTTTTACGAGCAATTAACCAGCCGAATTTGGAGTGCATTACAGTAGCACCTTTGAGATCGTGCAAATGGAAAGTGCATGGTTTTGAATCAATACAGCTATACAAGTAGCACTTTTCTTCATGCGATTCATGTATCAGAAACCATAACTTATCTGTAGAGAATTTGGAGATATGAGATCGACCGGATGGAAGAGATTGCCATGGTTTGCAGACGCTGCGAAATGATAGGAAGTCTTTGACAGGAAGACGATCCGATATCATCTCCATTATTTCTGGAAGCATTGTTGACCAATTCTCAGGTTTCATCTTCTCTACTTGTGGGTGTTTTTTGAACGTGAGGGGATTCTCTGAATGCATATTCAGATCTGCAATGCAAAAATCATTGAATCACTCGAATAAAAATGCGTCAGAATAAATTCATCAGATTAAATCGTTGCTGTACCGATTGGAAGTTTGAACTATAATAATGGTATCGGAAAGAATACCTCTATTTCATGACAAAAATGAAATTATCTGTTACTTGATCTAAAAATGTTTCATCTTCTCAGGAGAATAGCTTTACTTAACTTATGATGTACAGCCGACATTTTGGAAGTAACAGGGTTTTGTACCTATTATTTACAAATCCAAATTTGGGCTTTGGACGCTAGGCGACATATTAAGGTGGGTTCATCTTGGGAAAAAGTAGCAGATTACCTAAAAAAAAATTACCAAAACAAAACAAAGATGTCTTTGAGAGGATAATATAATAAAAACTGTATGTCCGCGGGTGTAGCGCAGTGGAAAGAAGGCTTGGTTTCTGGTAAAAAGACCCAAATTCGATTTCTACCATGCCCTTCTCCATCCTATATAAATTTATCCGAGGTATGGGGGCTTGGATCAACGGACGGCTTTACCGTACCCTCCTCAGGAGTTTACCGGCCTACCGGGTTCTCCCGGGTCTTCGAAAAAATAATAATAATAATAAAAACTGTATTAGTACAGTAATCAAGAAAAACTCTTCTCTCCACCTTAAGTAATATAGTTATTTTGCAAACTTTGTTTACATGCTTACTAATACCATACATGTTCTATGGGGATTTTCACTTAAAGGATTCTTTGTGCAGAGAATATGTTTTAAAGACAACACTTCTGAAAAATAAGTTTAAAGACAATTTTTAGAAAAAAAATGAAGTTATCATTTTCGGTTATACAAAATGAATTTATCATTTTTCTGTATAAACTAAAAAGATAAATGAATTTGTCATTTTCCTGTAAATTGTCTTTAAAACTAATTATTCAAAAATATTGTCCTTAAATCTTATTATCCTGAAATGAAGTCCTTCAACCTAATTTTCACTTGTTCTATTTTATCAAATAAGCACCAAAATACTGTTCGATTGTTTATCCCTCTACGACGGTGAATAATCATTGAAATCAAATTTGCAAGGCTATTTATTGTCAGATGGTAGTGAAAAACTGTTGAAAATAAAAGACACGACCGTTTAGTGCCGAGTGGGTCTTAGGTTTTTTGGATGCCAGTAGTAGCACACTATAAAATATAATTATAAGTTAAAGATAGAAAATGAAGCACTTCTTTTCAATTAATTTTAATCATTTGATTTTTCTTTACAATTTTTGTTTCAATTATTCATTCCGTACAACAAATAAGTAGAGATTTTATGCATGACAATGGATTATACAAGATACAAAGTTAATAACAATATAGAACTATGCGGTTAAAACGTTTAGCAATTTTATACCAATTGTGCTGCAACTATACCGTGGTTAAAGCGGCGATATATCGAAAGATGTATAGCGACGGTGTAAAAATCTTTATTTGAGATAAAATCGCATCTCCATAGTTGAATTATTCTCATTCACACATCGTTTGTGTAGGAAAAAAACATTGTTCACTCCTATTGTAGCAGTTCTATGTAACAAAATAGAAAAATACCATGATCCAAAAAGGTCAGACTTTGTGAAAAGAATAGTGTTCTAGTTTATATTGAGCGCTTAGGACTTAAATTTAGACATATAATCAAAATTTGTTGATTTGATGTATAAGAGAACCAATCAAATCGACTTTTTTATATTAAAGCTGCTAAAGCAGATGCTGAAAACTCATGATTTAGAGGACGTTGCGGAAAAAAATAGTGAGACTATTAGCAAATTTACTATTTAATACTGCTAAACTAAAAAAGCGTAGCGGTCGAAATACGCTAGGCACTTTAACGAGTAATTATCGAGACTTTAACGAGGCTTTAACACATAATTTTAGAAAGCAATTGAGCGTGTTGATTTATTAGTAAAAGCATTGCAAGTGGATTATTATTGATGGAAAACTAGAATAATATAGAAATATTTTAGAAAATGCATCATATTTGATGCTCCTCCTTGACGCATATTTCGTTCCAAGCATGCTGCATAGGATTCGAAATTTGCCTTTGGAAAAATATTTGCTATTTGTTCCTGGGTGTATTTCTCTTATAAGATGATGTTTAATGGAAATGTACGGTTTAGTCTAACTACATTGAATTGTATTTTAGTCATTGCAATGGCGGACTTCCGATCAAAATATATCTCTGTACGTCCATCTTCATACTCTCCCATATATGTATCATTATCTTTTTCAACCATGTATCTTGATAGGCTGCACCAACAATTGCTACGTAAGATAATGCCACTAGGTATTGCTTCTTTGATCTCCAAGAAAAGATCCTAAGTCAGATAGAAATGCGTAACTTGAAGCGCTTTTCATGTCACCTACTGATCCCGCCCAAACAATGTATGCAAAGATAACTATAGAGCATTGTTGTTTTCGTTGGTTTATATCATATGTACAAATTTCTAGTTCCTTGTAGGTAATTTAGATTTTTCGTTGTGTTCCATAATGTACTTGACTTGAATTTTGCATGAATCTGGATAGTAAGCTAGTAGCATACATGATATCTGGACTTGTAGCTATTAAATAAAACAAACTACTAGCTACTCTTATATTCATAGAGGCGTTTGTCATAATTTTTCATGTTCGAAGACTCGATGATGCTAGACTTCAGAATGACGAAGAAATGGATGAAGATCACATGGATGGTCAAGTACATGAGGTTGAAAGTATGAGATAGTGAAAAAACAAAGGAAAATGGGTAAGTACGAAATTATTTATTGATCGGTACCGATCTATTGCGTTGATCGGTACAAATACATAAGAACGTTGAATTCTAGCATATCATGGATAAAAATAGAAGGAGATGCGTCAGTTGGTACTATTCAATGTATGGATTGGTACTGATCAATAAGATAAATGGATGGATTGAAAAACAAATCTACAACGCAATGTGGATAGATCCGAAAAGAAAGAAAAAGTGTGATACTAAATCGATCGATAGCCATAGATCAGCATCAATTGTTAAGAATTCAGCCAAGTGAGCTAAATCAACTTTTACATATTCTTTGGCGTGAAATCGTGGATATATTCGTCCTTTGATAAATATATGGAGATATTTTGAATGAATTGAGGCCCTTGACATCCTATGCACACCTTAATACAAGTCTTACAACATTGGAAAAAGATCGATTCTTATTTCACCAAGAGACTATCAAATTCTAGCTTGAATCTTTCATTAGTTTCGAGTTAAATACCTTTTAATCTCTCAAACATTAGTGATACAATAATAAGAATCGTATAAAGTTGAAGTAGGCATAGCGAACCACTATAAACCTTGTGTACATCTCTTTTTTTCATTTATTTTTAATGTATCTGATGTACATTAATCTGAGATCGAAAATAGGCAGGATTGAAACAATAAATTAGAGGTTAATAATTCATAAATATACTCAAATTAGTGATTAAATTTTGGATCATTAGTTCTCCACAACCTTTACGGGGTGTTAGACAAATTTTTGGACTAACATTTATTTTATGCTTTCACTGAGACCTATAGACCTCATGTTAGATCTCTCAAGATTGTTGGATTTGATTAACATCCTCTAAGAGATTAATGAGTCCAAGGAAGACCATTGGAATGCAGACAAGTAAAGGAAGAAGTTATGGTGGGAATATAAATGTAAACCACAGTGCTAGCAATGTATCCATGATAAACCACCACAAATGTGATTATTAGAGAAGAGATGGAGCATATTGTTGCTTGAGTGAATGAAACTTTGGCAATAACTCAATGAACATTGATGGAAGAGATGACATGACAATTTGAATTTGAATTGTATCGAAATACATCTCAATGAAAAAATGTGTATAGTGAAGGATCTCATATTAGAGAGCATTATGGAAGGAGGTCCTCAAGCTTGGTTGATAAAAAGTAGCCCTAGAATAGGCATGAGAATATAATGAAACAAAGTTTAAGGTACAAATAAGAGACAAATTGAAGCTACAATCACCGTTGCTATTTGGACATCAATCGGTACTAATCCGCCCATTACAAGGAAGGGATAGACAAAGTGCGGTATATGAACAATAGGTTGGAAATGTTCCTCTTGGAGATTGAGGGAGGAGGATATTGCGGGTGATCAAGAGCAAGAGAATATGTTGGAGAAAGCAGACACATGTGGGTGGACTCCCTAAAGACAAAGCACCTAGGCATGACTGTAATACCTCATAAAGTTTAATATTTTAATTAATAATTTAATATCGGGCCATTTGGAAATTTTATTAAAAGGGGAAACTATAATTTTACAGAGGAATGAGTTAGAAGACGAAACTTATACGATTGCGAAAATAGATTTTTCTGGTCAAGTTTCACTACAAG
This sequence comes from Allium cepa, assembly GCA_030765085.1. Taxonomy (NCBI): domain Eukaryota; kingdom Viridiplantae; phylum Streptophyta; class Magnoliopsida; order Asparagales; family Amaryllidaceae; genus Allium; species Allium cepa. Next base: position 889,867,964 of record CM060934.1, on the reverse strand, counting down.
GACACTTTAATTAAATTAAGGGGTTGAGAGTTATAAATGGAGTACTCAGGTTTGATTTAGGATATATTAGGGTCCTAAGGCCCATTAGTGCCATATTGGACATATATAACTGTTCAATTTTTGAAACCACGTATGATAGAGTTAAATGTTTGCTCTAGGGGTAATTACGTAAATAGTTATGTAACTTAACTTTCGTAAATAATCTTGTTCGAAATAAAGCATTCTTTTTGTTTTATTTTTATATATATGTTGTTATATAGAGATATAGATAATGATAATAATACATTAAGCATACACACACACACATACATACATATACATTTACAAACATGGAAAGTCCTTAAGGGAAAGTATTTTATCGATTGCCATGAGTTTTTAATGGATATACAAATATTTACTTCTTAAATGTTCATTGTCAAGATGTATCAAGAAAAGAATATCGACACATCTGTTAAGATTAGTGTACATAACGCTCTTTATGCGATGGACGGTAAATTTCTGATGATGGTTGGGGGCACCAAGTGGTTACGACTTATGGTTGTTTTGAACAATCATAGAACGATTCAACGAGAGTCCTTTATAGGTTAATTGAACTATGTTAAAATAGATGATCATATTGCAATGGCATGTAGTGGTATTTAGACTAGAGGGTACTGGTGGTCTTAAGTAGATAGGTCGCACTTGATTGCGGTCAAGCAAATGGCATACGACCGTGTTATAACCATAGTTAAATACACATTGAACTGCTAGAGGTGAAACACCACTCAAGTGAGGATTGTTCTGTTCGATCTTGAAGGTTAGAAGCACCTTAGTTGGTAGTTAACCTGAAGTCAAAATATTTGGCTAGAGTAAATCGGTTGATTATTGAATGTTAACAGAATAGACCAAGGACTTTAATGTAGTCTATACAATTAAATATAGATATTAGTAGAGTTTTTGACCTTATACAAAACTTTAGATATCTTAGTAACATAGTGATGATAAAAAGAAAATGTCCATAATATATCATTACAAGGCGCAGCTCAGTAATGATTAGAAATTAGATTTTGTCTTACTGACCTTTATATGATTGAACTCTTGCCCGATAATGTACTTTAGTAGAGTTCGTATCTGCTTCGACATTAAATTGTTTAAATATTGACTGAAAACTGAGTTCATACCATAGAGTCGACACAACCGTGTTGTTTTTAGTTCCCAAGTTCTACCAATTTAAAATAAACTTATAAATACCATAGATTAATAATAAAATTAAAGTGAATATTTTATTGAATTTTTATGGCATTTTAATTATCTATTTGAAGCTTGAAATTAGCTAAAATGATGTATAAAACTTATGTATTAATTTACTTAAGGAATGAGCTTAAATAAATTAATTAAATCATTGATTTAATTGTTAAATCAATTGTGCTCGAAGTCCGAAAGCCCAGAATGGGGTGTGTTTGGCCATAGCTTAGAGAGGAGGGAGCTGGAGACTTTGTCTTTGTATTTGGAGAGAAGGATGTTAGATATTTATGATCAAGATAACTATAAATAGCCAACTACTTCGTTGTCCCTATACATAGAAAAAACACTAGCCTCCATTACTATAATTGGTGACACCTTGTAGAAGGAGTTGCATCCCATTGTTAAGGATAAAGGACAAGAAGTTAGAGATGAAAATAACTAGCAACCAAGGAGTTCGGTGATCGGTGGAATCAGCAAAAGGTAATAATCCATTTTAATCATTTCATACACACACATACATATATGTATATATGTATATGTATATGTATATGTATATGTATATGTGTGTATTGCTTATATGCTTGCTCACCCGTTTATACTTTCGACCAAAATAAAATAATTTTTTGACACTTGATATATATTTAAAAGTAAATGATATATATACACTAAATATACATTGTCTAAATTAGATTTAGTTAATAAAAAAATAATTTTTTGTGTACTGCTTATGGCATATATAATTTTTATATACACACACGCATTCATATATACACGAAATTATAAGTTTAAAATAATTTGGCTTTCGAGTTGAAAAAAATCATCTTTTGTTTTCTCGATTTAATTTTTTATGTATAATATATACATATATATACACACACGTTATATATACATATATATATATATTATTGATTTATATTAATATATACAATTATGTTATATTTTTGGTTTAAAGTATAAGAAATTAAATATTTTATTTACTACAAGCTTTATTTTTATTTTTTTTATTTGTAATAACTCAAATTAAATTAAATATCTAATTAGTCAAACATATTTAAATTTTGAATTAGAATCAAATGTTTTGCAATATGTACCCATTTATATAAGAGTTTTTCTATAAAAATTATTTTAAAATCCGAACATAATACATATACACACACATATACATAAACATATGCATATGCATATACATATACATATATATGCATATATATATATATACATACATACACACACACACTCATATATATATATATATATATATATATATATATGCCTATGCGTGTGTATTTGTATCATTTAGTAAATGTAAAATTATAAATTATACATATATATATCAAGTAAAACAATCATTGAAAAATATATAAATAAAATATAATTACGTATATGCCATATTATATTTATTTATATCAAGTAAATGTAATTATATTTTATTTACATATTTTTCAATGAATAATTTACTTGATATATATATATATATATATATCCATATTGACATTACTAATACCATGACACTATGTTTATTAACCATAAATCTCAATGGTAATTATACACCTATGGCATATGTGATAGAGTTAAGGGGATGCCATAAGGGCAACTATGTAATCTATTGACTCTATAATAAAATTTCATTTGAAATAAAATAAGTTTTCTTTTTATTATATATTTGATGTGTTACATTAATTATTTTTTATATTTAAGTATATTTAGTATAAAATTCACAAATGATATGTTTTATGATAGTAAGTACAATATGTTGTAATTATGAGAAATTTATCACAATGAAAATAAATATATCATTTTAAATATTCTAATCAAGGTATATCAGGACTAAATATCAATACATCCATTAAGACTAGAGTACGTAATGCTCTTCAAATGTTAGACAATATTTTGCTCATGGTTGCTAGGGCACTAATGGGCTACATATCGATTGTTATTGGATAACTATGGAATGATTAGCCGACGGATTCCTGTTAATAAATATAACTAGGTTCGAATAGGGAATATCAAAATGACTATATTACATAGTTCTTTCAACATGAGAATATTGTTAAACTTCAATGTGGATACCCCACTTTGATTATAGTTAAATTGTGGCATGACGTCCATCGAACGACTATAGTTGGGTCCAAGTTGAAGAATTGGAAGTAAAACATTATTCAATAGAGAATGTGTCCTCGATTATATGCGGTTAGTATCACGGTCAACTGTAGTAAACTCAAAGTCAAAGCCTTTAGCCAAAGCAGTTCAGTTAATAATAATGGTTATGCTTGAACCAATATCTTTTTATTTGAATATATAAGTTGAATGTGGATGATATTGGATTTTTGACTAAAAACTAGATTCCATAAGTCCTGATGTTATATAGTTTTGACGAAGAGAATTGGTGTAAACGATTGTCACTACCATGGACCACTTAAAATAGTAAAATTGGATTTTACCAAAATTGTGTAAGGGATAAATTTATCCAAACTATCACACCAGCACCTAAGGTGACTTGTGAACATTAGTATTCGAATTGTTCGACATCAACCGCTGATTGAATTTACACTAATGAGTCGCACAACCAAAATGTTGAATACTCTGAAATACCATATGATTTAATTAAATTACAAAAGCTATAAATTAATTAAATTTAATGAAATATTAATTATGAAATTTTATTTGATTTATTTGGATCAGTATTTAATAAAGTGCGTGGATAAAAGTTGTAGCATCTCGTTACTTTGATGATTTTAATTATATTCAATTTGGATACTTATCGAGAATTTTAAATGAATTATTGAAATTGAAAATTGAAAAGAATTCAAAATTAAATGGAATTACCTCTCGAAAATATTTTTTAATTGATATAAAGTTGAAATATACAATATAAGAAGTTAGATAACAATTTTGAGAATTTTTGTTGAATTTAATTCAATAAAAGGCAATTTAGGAGTTTAATTGAAAAATAATAATTCAAAATTCAAATTTGAAATTTGGATTTTAAAATCTAAAAGTTGCTTGGAAAATTATTTTAGTGAAATAAATCTTACTTATGCAATTTTGGAAATATTTTAGAAATAAAACTGTTATTTTATAATTCTTGAAAATTGAAAATCAACATTTTAACGAAGGAAATATAGTTGTATACATAATAAAATTAATAATAAATGCTTCAAGTGGAATATTAATTGAAGATCGAATCATGGTAGGGTAATAAAGTGGTTAAAGATCCAAAATGAATTAAAAGAAAATAAAAATAAAGCAAAATTGTTTTAACTCATCGTAAACTTAACTCTAAAGTTTAAAAACTCAACCCTATTTAAATATATCAACTTCATGCTCATTTCTAGACACTTCCTAAAAAAAAAATCAAACTACTTGGAACACTTTTCCTTCTATATTATCATGTTCATCAGGAAGTTCGTCTCCAAAAATAGCAAGTTTCTTTTTAAACATAAGTGGGCATACTTCTCCTTTATCTTGGTTTTAAATCAAAGTCAACTAGGTATGCTTTTCTATTTATGTTGATCGTGAATCTTGTTCAATTATATTATCATTCCAAATAATATCAAAGTGATTATATTCCTTTAATAATTGTCTTGTTCCAGCTTTTGTACATATAGTTAGTACGATCGTCATCTTCAACTTGTTTATATATTAAGTCAGTTATCAAATTCAATAAGTATGTTGCTTATTTCTTGAGTTTAAACCATAATAACTTATTAACGCAATGATTACTAATGTAAAAAATTAGTACCTGGAATGTATTATCCACTATCAAATGAAAAACACAGTAAGTTCATCACCTCGTTCGATCTTCAAGTCATCAACTACAGCCTGTATACATATGAATTTGAGTAAAATTTAGTGATTGTGACTTTGAGTCCAAGTCTACGTTTTAATATACCTACCTTTAATAATAAACTTTAATATATATACATCAAAAATTAAATTATTAGAGAAACTACACGTTGAGCTTTAACAATGGTACAAGCCATGCTTACATCACTCTTCACTTAGAGAATACTAAAATAGAGACTATTGTAAAACCCATGCAAAATTTATGATACAACACACATTCTTTCAAATCTTAAATTGTACATAACTTAAAATCTAAAATGAATTTGAGCATGCAACCAAAAAATAATAAGGTGAGACAAACTAATCGATTAGCATTCGCCTTGTTTTCGAAGTCTGCGGTGATCAAAAATGACATCGTCGCGTTCAGTCCGTATCGTAAACGAGTATGCTGGGATTGAAACACAAAGTACCAGTATGATCATATTGCATAGCTTATTACAATGATGAGGATGGTGGCCTGAAGTGGCAAAACCATGCACAATCTGCTAAGGAAGATTTTTTTTAAAAAAAAAATAAAGAAGAAAGGAAAAAAGCACAGCGCTATGCTTCTACGTGCATTGCATTCGTGCAAGTAAAAGTAAAAAAGAACTTTTTTAAAAAAATTATGTGTGAAGGGGAATGTATTGGTTTTGCGTGCGTGCATTGTTTCAATGCAAGGAATTAAAACAAAAAAAATAAAAGTAAAAATTAGGCCCATATCCCTAAAACCAAATATAATCCGCTAAAACTCCCTCCATTCAAAATTTTAAATCGGATCCCTATTTCTATTTTAGCGTAAATTCTTTCCATAAATACCCTCATTTATTTATCGTGGTGATTTTGAGTGCAGCTAAGATTTGAAATCCATATTTCCAAATTAGATTTGGTTCGATCTGCTTTTTGAAATCAGATTTCGTATTCATTATAGCTTCATCATCTTCTAGGTAAACATCCAATCTTTTTAATCGACGGTGTTTCTTTTTATTCAACAATATTTTTTTTCTCTCATCAATTATTGTATATAATTGCCTAATTTAACGAGTGTTCATCAGATAAAAGTTTGATCCTAGTTGTAGCAGTGTTAATTGAATTATACTAGTTATAGTTGTAAATAAATGCAGACTTGTCTGCAATTGATGTAAATAAATCAAGATTTGTGTGCAATTATTATAAATATATGTAAACTTGTCTGCCATTGGTTGTTTGTGACTTTTATGATTATTTATGGGTGAAAGATTGATCGCAATAATAATACTGTTTTAAAATTGAAATTCTCAGATTATTTGCAGATTTGTCTACAATTATTTATAATAACTAAATATAAATCAACACATAACTGTTTTCTAATTGTAATGGTATGCATTCTTTTCTGGTTCTTTTATTGTTTATTGTTTTGTACTTATAATGATGTTTCATATTTTAATTTATAGTGTTCTTGGCAATAATGGTGTTTTAGTGCTTTTGATATTTGGACATGATAGCTTTTCTTTACGTGTTCATTTTGATAATACAGTTGATACGTTGAAAAATTCTATTTGTGATAAATGGTCTGATTTAAGTCCACTGCCTTGATTTATATTATGTTAGAGATGGCATGAGAAGAAATATTGAAACTAATTCTGATATTCAATCTATTGTTATTGCCTACTCATAATCATGAGGATTACCTGGTTATTTTTGTTGACATTGTTTCTTCTAGTTCTTCGGAAAATAATGTTCATATTATTAGGTCGGATGCAGTTACTTATTGTAGTGATTTCTCTTTTGCTAGCACCGATGATTCTAATATTCATATTAGGTAGTTATTGAGAAATGATTCCTATTGATCTATCTTTACTAATGTTGGTCAACAGTTTCCAGGTAGTGTTACTGAATTTAGGCTCAATTAGATGATATATAGTATTAAGAATAGGTACAAGCTTGATTTGGTTAAGAATGACAAGGAAATAGTCACTGTTGCTTGTTCACGATCTAAATGTAGCTTCAGGATTCATGCTTCTATTAAGTTTGATCTTCCTGGCTATTTTGTTAAAAAGAGATTTCAACCTGAGCAGTCTTATGGTGCTGGAATTCTTGATATTGATGATCCTCCTGTCCAGGCTTGTAACAACCAGGTATTTTCAACCATTCGCATCCGCACATGTCGGACTTGAATTGCTCAAAATACCGCGTTGTAAATAAAATTTGAAAAATATCAGAACATACAGTAAATAATAATCACAGAACACAGACACAGAGTAGGAAATGCAGCGGAAGTAAAAGAAATAGTAGTTCATAAAGCTACTATATAAATATACCATGGTTAAATAAGATACAACAGAAGAAATAAAGTACAACAGAAGTTTCAATATGATAACTAAGTACAAGCTGCATACAACAACAGAACTGAAATAGATAAGACTAGATAAGCAGATAATCTCCAGCGATTCCAATCTCCAGAAAGTGGAATCCAATCTGTGAATAACTCAGGCTGACCCGAGCACAAAAAAATAAAAAAATACAAACACTTGAGTCAGGACATACATACTTATACAATGTAAACCAACTCAAGTGAACTGTAGTAAAAGTACAAGTAACTTAAAGGATGCTTAGGACCGCCCATCTTCTAAGGATCCGTTAAACTATTTACTATATAGTAATATTGCGCTATTATAATAATGTCTAATAGTAATATAAACTTACTTTTAAATAGCGTTAAGGAGTGACCCAATATTCCCCTTAACACAAATAATGCAATAGTCTATACAATACCTGCATATCTCCTGATCGGGAGACTACGAGAAGATACTGCATAGGTACGGCACAAATAGAAACTCGTAGTAAAGGCTCGATATGGTAGGTGACACGGCACACAAGGCAATGCCAGGGTAGATATACCGATTACGACACTCGGGCTGGTGGTAATGCAGCAGCCACATACGCCCACCGCGGAACACACTCCCACAAAATCGGAGGGGCGCCCAAACAATCACAAGTAATAGTATGGTATCAAAGAAATGCGTCATCTACGAGGTGCGACCTCAACTGGCCCGAGACCGCTCCTGTTTCTGCCACCTTATGCCAACTCACGGGAGTTGGGTCCACGTAACATACCATAAGAACGTCGCCACCATCCTACTTCATTCTGGAATCTCCACCGCGTACACGGTTAGTCAAAGTGGTTTTCGGTATCGACAGAGAGTATGCCAGATATCCGATCCCGGTCTCTTTGCCAACCAATCATTATTATAACCCGTGGTTATAACTTTTAAAATAATATTTATACTTCAAAATAGAATATTATTTCAAATCCAAATCTTTATAAAAGTAAAGACTAAATTAATTCCAAACCATTTCAATATATCAACATACCATATCTTTCAAATTCAAATATTTACCAAAATATCAAGTCATTTCAAATCATTTCAATATATATCCTTTCAAAACATCCTTTCAAACCATTTTCAATACATAAATATCATATCTTTTCAAAACTTCCTTTTTCAAATCATTTTAATATCAAAATATCATATCTTGCAAACTTCATTTTTAAATTATTTTAATATCAAAATATCATATCTTCCAAAACTTCATTTCAAACATTTGATATATATAGAATATCATATCTTTCAAAACTTCATTTCAAAACATTTAAAATATATCAAATATCATATCTATCAAAACTTCATTTCAAAAAACATTTAATATATATCAAAATATCATATCTTTCCAAACTTCATTTCAAAAAAAAATTAATATCAAAATATCATATCTTTAAAAAACTTCAATTTCAAATCATCATATAAGTTCAAATCCAAATATTCAACTTTAAATACCTTTTAAACAAAGATATCATTCATTTATTTCCATTCCAAATCACCTTTTAAATAGCTTATATTTTAATCAAAATAGTTCATTTAAACCATTTAAAATTTAAGTTTATATACTTCCAAATCAAGTATTCAATCTCCAAAGTTTTAAACCATTCTGAGTTCATTTACTAAGTTAAAACCCTAAACATTGAAAATTTCAACCTTTTACAGCATTCAGAAAAAATTGCTGAAAGTTATACTTGAAAACATTTCAATTTAAACCATTTAACATTATAAAAATCATATTTTAACATTCAACGATGTTCATTAAAATACTCTTTTAATTAATGATTTTTTTATAAAACAACTTTTTATAATTAAATCAAATTTCATAAATCACCTTAATAAATTCAAGTGTAAACTTTCTCATTTTTACATTTAACACTTTATTAACATTTACATTTTTAAAATTACAATTTCACAAATTAAACTAAATTTCCAATTTATTTAATTAACTTAAACCCTTAATTAAAACCAAATTCACAATTCCAGGTCAAGCTCATTTTAAAGTTACACTTTTAAGCATTCATTCATCTAACCATTTTAATACATAGAAAAATCAATAATATTTTAATAAATCGCTTAAACTCAAATTCAAATCAAATTATCATATTTACCATTTTCCAAATTAAATTAAATTTCCATTTTATTTATATAGCTTAAATATCATTTTTAACCAAAACTCCAAATTTCCAAACTTAAGTTATATTTCAATAATTCAACTTAACCATTTATTTATTTAACATTTTCCACTTATACAAAAATCATAAATCCTTTATTTAAAACACTTTTAAAATCTACTTAAATCACGTTATCATAAATTTACATTTAAACCACTTAAAATTTTATTTATATAACTTAAATGTCATTTTAAAGGCCAAAGTCCAAATTTCCAAATTTATGTTATATTTCAATAATCTAATTTAACCATTCATTAATTACATTTTTAACTCATAGAAGAATCAAAATTTCTTCATTTTAAAACATTTCAAAATCTATTTAAATCAAATTTCATAAATTTATACTTTTAAAATACTTAAAAAATATCCAAAACACTTTATAAAATAACCACGGGCCTGTATATAGTTTTCTAACCTAGGTCAAGTGATACAGATATGTATCATTTCAATCCGCGGTTTAAAAAGAAAAATCCGGGTTCTATCATTTCAAACCCGCAATCCCAAGTTAAAATAAAATAATAAAAAAATAAAAATCCATCAGGCCTATCATTTAAGCCCATAATGATTTTTTCCTATTCTAAAGTCCGTTCGGGTATGTATCATTTCAACCCATAGTGAACCTAATCTACAGGGAACTTGCAGTGTGATAAACAGATATAAGTGAACAGTGACAACATATATATAATAACAGATGATATGACATGAAATTTAACAGGTTTAACATCATACATAAATAATCATAGGCAGTTATAACATAATATATCATTATACGCATTCAATTGTTGTCGCTTCACAATTGCATAAGTATAAATGTCAGGTGAGATTTACCCACCTCAAAATGCTGGAGATTGCAATACAACTGACATAATGGAATCAAGAGCAAAATGACAAGCCAATGGACTTGAGTGTAGAGCGAATCCAAGCTAAAGACCTTGTGTTACAGCCCAAACAAAAATCAAAATAATTTATAAATACAATACCAATTTGAAATGAAATAACTTTTGAATAAAAAGAGATATGAATGCACAGTCTTTTGCCTTGCCTTCTCTTCTATTTGGCATGGCCTAGGGATGTTGTTTGGCTCTGGTTTGAACAAGTTTGTCTCAGGTTTGGTCAGGTGTATGCGTGGCCTAGGTAGTGGAATATGGTGGAGAAGGTTACCACATGAAGTGTGAAGAGGTTTAAGGCAAATAGGATGGTTTTCGTCAACAAAAGGACTCGGCCTTGGAGTGGTTTGGCATGGCCGTTAAAGTTTCAGATCTGAACAGTAGCTAAGGTGATGGGTGGTGGTCATATCATGGTGGTGGTGGAGCAATAGGAGGTGGCCAAGGCAATCTAAGGTGATGTTGTTGAAGTTTGGCTCGGCTAGGCATGGTTTTAAGGGATTTAGCAATGTTTTGTATGGTTTTTGATCAAGTGGAGTGCAGGCCAGTCATGTTCAGGTCTGGACAGAGGCTACGGATGATGGCTAGGGGTGTGTACTTGCTGGTGGTGGTGGCCGCGGCTACAAATGAAGGTGGTGAAGCAAAAGTGGTGGCTAGCATGGATTTAAGTGGTTTTTTTTGCATGTTTTGTGGAGTTTTTTGCCAAGGAGAGAGGCATGGCTAATATAGGTCAAAGGATATGAAGGTTAGGCTATGGATTAAGTGGGGAAAGAAGTGGTGGTGGTTGGTGGAAGAGATGGTGGAGGGTTTGGCTGAGCATGGCAAGTGAAATCATGGCCAAAAACCATTGCAAACAATAGAAAATAAAGGGAAAAAGTGGAAAAGGAAGAAGAGGCCATTACCCCATCTTCTTGCTGTGAAAATGAGATGGAATGAGGTATTTTTCACGTGAATATGAGTTAAGAAACTCACGGCTACAATCAGGTAGTGTACGGCCAAAGAGAAATTGAAGGGTCGTGAGCAAATGAAAGGTCTTGGTACACGAAAAGTCTTAGGTTTTCAAAGTTAAGTCCCTTCACATTTCCTTTTCTTAAATTCAAATAAAACAAAGATATAATTTCAGTAAATACATTTAAAAACCGAAACAAGTAAAAAAAAGTGAAAATAAATAATAAAATTTAATGAAAATAGAAAAGAATAAAAGAAATTGCTTAAAATTCAAAACAGGGTTCAAAAATTACAATTAAAAGATCACTGGCTTTGGAAAATTATCCACTTCATTTTAAAATATTATGAAGTAAAATTTGAAATATAATAATTTATTTATCATTTATAAAATAAAATAAATAATTAAATTGGAGAAAAATAGAAAAAGAACTAAAGAAATTGTTTAAAAATTGAAAACGGGGCATGAAAATTACAAATAAAATATCACTAGCCTTATAAAATTTCTCTATCACTTGAAAAAAATAAGAAGTCAAATCAATAAATAAACGAGGAACAAAATAAAGTTGGAATGATAAGAATTTAAGTTATTAAGAAAATATAAAAATAAATAAAGAATTTCTTTAATAAATTGAAACTAGAAATTAAAATTTACAAATAGAATACAACTGACATTGGAAAATGTCAATTACACTTTTAAAAATGTTTGAAAACTAAAATATATACATAACATGTTATTTTACTCATATAAATATAAATTATAACATTACATGACCAAATAACAATTTTGTTAAATACAGCAAATTACACTCAATAGTTAAAAGGCATAACTTTCACATTATAAATCAGATTTCAACGAAACGAAAAGTAATTTTCTTAAAATTTTATTTACTTTCATAATAAAAGATAAAATTCAAATTTTCAAACTTTTAAATTTTTAAGTTAAAAGTCAAAGTTTGGCTAATTTGACCAAAATTCACTTTTTAGAAAATATTCTTTTTAATCATATTTTGGAATGATAATTCATATCAAAATCAAAGTTTATATTTGAAATAACAAAATTGACTAAATTAAACAAATAAAATAAAGTTAAATCAAAAATTCAACTAAAATAAATAAAATATACAATTACAATAATCACAAATATAGGGTTGTTACACTCTCCCCCACTCAAAACTTTTCGTCCCCGAAAAGGAATGAGGTACGCGAAAGCATAGAAAAGATAGAAATGAAATAAGATTAAGACAAGGTGACAAGAAGATTGAGATTATACTTGATAACTGTTGTTATAGGTAAGTTTAACAATGTGAAGATGATCTTTCCAAGATCCACCAGAATCAAGAACACAAGCACGAAAAGGGCGGATTCGAAATGAGTACCAAAGATTATCAAAGATCATAGAAAGATTTCTAAATAGAAAGATTATAGATAGTCTGTAGCAAGATAAGGGTAATAAGGCAACCAAAAGATAGTTTGAAGAACAAAATTAGGAAATAAGTTTGAAACAATGGAAATTTCAACTTAAATAGAAAATAATTTATTTTTTACATAACTTAAATAAATCTTAACTATCTTAAATTTCATTATCTTATTATCCAATCATCTTAAATTAACAATTACAAAATTATGGTTTTGAAAAAAAATCATTTATTATACTCATAATGTACTTAATAAATTTAATTCTTCTTTATTCTTAACTAAAATTAAATTTATTCCTCTCAATATCTTTTTTCCTACGTTAAGTATGTTTACACTTATTATAACTGTTCTAACTTATTCTTAGTTCTTTTAACATAACTTTATATTGTAAATTATTCAATTTACTCTTTTATTCAATTTACCTCTATTAATCTTTTTATAACAAAATTTAAGTGTATAATATTTATTATAACGACTCAAATTTTATTTATAAAACCTTTCTGTATTGTATATTATCCAATTACATTGTTAACTTATGAAATTTTAGGTAAGTTATATTGGAGTGCAATTGAGTATTATACAAATAAAACTTTCTAACTAATCCAATTCATGCTTTAATATTCGTCCAAAATTTTGATTTTCTTTTTATAATTGAAATTATTCTTTAAAATAAAATTAAGAATTAAATTTCCGATTTCTTCAAACCTTTTAGGGATAAATAAATGTATGTACATAATTTATCAAATCAAATTTAAATCATATATCTATATATATTATAAATCAAGTCATATTTTAGAAATTCAAATCAATTTGAATTCCAAAACAAAGCTGTAGCAAGATTACAGATCGGTCTCTTCACTTCGAAACTCGAAAATGAATATCGATGGTGCTGCAGTCATCACCGAAATTATTTCCCAACGACAAAGGAAAGAGCACTAATTTTTAAACTTTAGAATTCTTTGGAAACATATTCTTATTCGAAAATACTTTAAATAATATACTTTAAAACTTAAACATGAGGTTTGAAACCATCAGAAATTAAATTCTCAAATTTCTTATTTTAAATTCATTTCGGGTCCCAATTCAATTTATAAACAACTATTTATAAATTCATTTATAGAACTATAAATGGTAAATCAAGTATTATCATTTCAAATAATCAATTTAAATTAATTTATTAAGTTCCATAAATTTACTTATATAACAAAATTTATTTGATTAACCAAATTTAAAAATAATATTGTGCCAGTTTGTTCTGTCAGTTTATTCTGTCAAAGTGTTTTAGAAATCCTATCGATAGCGTTGATCAGACAAATCGATCGGAAACCCAAATCAACATCAACAACCCAAACAACAAAATATATAAAACAAAATATAGATTTACAAGTACAATTCAAAATGTTTAGAAGAATAGATTGGAAACAAAAGACAAGATGATTAAATAACAGAGTAGGGAGATGGGTAAGCTTAAGTAAATCGCGGGCAACCTTAACCGGGTCAACTGTGACTTAAAGAATAAGATCAATGTGGATTTTCTAGGGTAAATCTACATTCGATCTCAATAGAAAGAGTTTGGAATAACAAAAGATATTAGCATCTAAACCAAGGATAGATATAAATCTCTGGTGAATCGATGCTAATTGTAAAGGAGTTTCCCCCTTTTACAATCCAATTTGAAATTGGCGAGACCGCCGACTCAATAAAAAGATCATTTGAAGCGGAGTTAAGGGATACTCTAGAATCAAAAGAAGATGAATAGTGAGGGATACGAATGGATTTTGGAACCGTATGGAACGTTCCAAAATTCAAAGGAAATTTTGAGTCAAAGAGGAAGAGATTCAAGTTTGGATGAAAGTGATTCTGTAACTAAATTTACCAAACATTCTAAGTTTTGCCTCAAAGCCAAAGCTTTGATACCAAATGTAACAACCAGGTATTTTCAACCATTCGCATCCGCACATGTCGGACTTGAATTGCTCAAAATACCGTGTTGTAAATAAAATTTGGCAAATCTCAGAACACACAGTAAATAATAAACACAGAACACAGACACAGAGTAAGAAATGCAGCGGAAGTAAAAGAAATAGTAGTTCATAAAGCTACTATAAAAATATATCAGAGTTAAATAAGATACAAAAGAAGAAATAAAGTACAACAGAAGTTTCAATATGATAACTAAGTACAAGCTAAATACAACAACAGAACTGAAATAGATAAGACTAGATAAGCACATAATCTCCAGCGATTCCAATCTCCAAAAAGTGGAATCCAAACTGTGAATAACTCAGGCTGACCCGAGCGTAAATAAATAAAAAAAATACAAACACTCGAGCCAGGACATACAAACTTATACAATGTAAACCAACTCAAGTGAACTGTAGTAAAAGTACAAGTAACTTAAAGGATGCTTAGGACCGCCCATCTTCTAAGGATCCGTTAAACTATTTACTATATAGTAATATTGCGCTATTATAATAATGTCTAATAGTAAAATAAACTTACTTTTAAATAGCGTTAAGGAGTGACCCAATATTCCCCTTAACACAAATAATGCAATAGTCTATACAATACCTGCATATCTCCTGATCGGGAGACTACGAGAAGATGCTGCATAGGTACGACACAAATAGAAACTCGTAGTAAAGGCTCGATATGGTAGGTGACACGGCACACAAGGCAATGCCAGGGTAGATATACCAATTACGACACTCGGGCTGGTGGTAACGCAGCAGCCACATACGCCCACCGCAGAACACACTTCCACAAAATCGGAGGGGTGCCCAAACAATTACAAGTAATAGTATGGTATCGAAGAAATGCGTCCGCTACGAGGTGCGACCTCAACTGACTCGAGACCGCTCCTGTTTCTGCCACCTTATGCCTACTCATGTGAGTTGGGTCCACGTAACATACCATAAGAATGTCGCCACCATCCTACTTCATTCTGCAATCTCCACCGCGTACACGGTTAGTCAAAGTGGTTTTCGGCATCGACAGAGAGTATGCCAGATATCCGATCTCGGTCTCTTTGCCAACTAATCGTTATTATAACCCATGGTTATAACTTTTAAAACAATATTTATACTTCAAAATAGAATATTATTTCAACTCCAAATCTTTATCAAAATAAAGATTAAATTAATTCCAAACCATTTCAATATATCAACATACCATATCTTTCAAATTCAAATATTTACCAAAATAAAAATCAAGCCATTTCAAATCATTTCAATGTATATCCTTTCAAAACATCCTTTCAAACCATTTTTAATAAATAAATATCATATCTTTTCAAAACTTCATTTTTCAAATCATTTTAATATCAAAATATCATATCTTTCAAACTTCATTTTTAAATTATTTTAATATCAAAATATCATATCTTCCAAAACTTCATTTCAAACATTTGATATATATAGAATATCATGTCTTTCAAAACTTCATTTCAAAACATTTAATATATATCAAATATCATATCTTTCTAAACTTCATTTTAAAACATTTAATATATATCAAAATATCATATCTTTCCAAACTTCATTTCAAAACATTTTTAATATCAAAATATCATATCTTTAAAAAACTTCAATTTCAAATCATCATATAAGTTCAAATCCAAATATTCAACTTTAAATACCTTTTAAATTCAAAGATATCATTCATTTATTTTCATTCCAAATCACCTTTTAAATAGCTTATATTTTAACCAAAATAGTTCATTTAAACCATTTAAAATTTAAGTTTATATACTTCCAAATCAAGTATTCAATTTCCAAAGTTTTAAACCATTCTGAGTTCATCTACTAAGTTAAAACCATAAACATTGAAAATTTCAACCTTTCACAGCATTCAGAAAAAACTGCTGAAAGTTATACTTGAAAACATTTCAATTTAAACCATTTAAATATTATGAAAATCATATTTTAACATTCAACGATGTTCATTAAAATACTCTTTTAATTAATGATTTTTTCATAAAACAACATTTTATAATTAAATCAAATTTCACAAATCACCTTAATAAATTCAAGTGTAAACTTTCCCATTTTTACATTTAACACTTTATTAACATTTACATTTTTAAAATTATCTTTTCACAAATTAAACAAAATTTCCAATTTATTTAATTAACTTAAACCCTTAATTAAAACCAAATTCACAATTCCAGGTCAAGTTCATTTTAAAGTTACACTTTTAAGCATTCATCTAACCATTTTAATACATAGAAAGATCAATAATATTTTAATAAATCACTTAAATTCAAATTCAAATCAAATTATCATATTTTCCATTTTCCAAATTAAATTAAATTTCCATTTTATTTATATAGCTTAAATATCATTTTTAACCAAAACTCCAAATTTCCAAACTTAAGTTATATTTCAATAATTCAACTTAACCATTTATTTATTTAACATTTTCCACTTATACAAAAATCATAAATCCTTTATTTAAAACACTTTTAAAATCTATTTAAATCAAATTATCATAAATTTACATTTAAACCACTTAAATTTTTATTTGTATAACTTAAATGTCATTTTAAAAGTCAAAGTCCAAATTTCCAAATTTATGTTATATTTCAATAATCCAATTTAACCATTCATTAATTACATTTTTAACTCATAGAAAAATCAAAATTTCTTTATTTTAAAACATTTCAAAATCTATTTAAATCAAATTTCATAAATTTATATTTTTAAAATACTTAAAAAATATCCAAAACACTTTATAAAATAACCACGGGCCTGTATATAGTTTTCTAACCTAGGTCAAGTGATACAGATATGTATCATTTCAATCCCCAGTTTAAAAAGAAAAATCCGGGTTCTATCATTTCAAACCCGCAATCCCAAGTTAAAATAAAATAATAAAAAAATAAAAATCCATCAGGCCTATCATTTAAGCCCATAATGATTTTTTCCTATTCTAAAGTCCGTTCGGGTATGTATCATTTCAACCCATAGTGAACCTAATCTACAGGGAACTTGCAGTGTGATAAACAGATATAAGTGAACAGTGACAACATATATATAATAACAGATGATATGACATGAAATTTAACAGGTTTAACATCATACATAAATAATCATAGGCAGTTATAACATAATATATCATTATACGCATTCAATTGTTGTCGCTTCACAATTGCATAAGTATAAATGTTAGGTGAGATTTACGCACCTCAAAATGCTGGAGATTGCAATACAACTGACATAATGGAATCAAGAGCAAAATGACAAGCCAATGGACTTGAGTGTAGAGCGAATCCAAGCTAAAGATCTTGTGTTACAACCCAAATAAAAATCAAAACAATTTATAAATACAATACCAATTTGAAATGAAATAATTTTTGAATAAAAAGATATATGAATGCACAGTCTTTTGCCTTGCCTTCTCTACTATTTGGCACGGCCTAGGGATGTGGTTTAGTTCTGGTTTGAACAAGTTTGGCTCAGGTTTGGTCAGGTGTATGCATGGCCTAGGTAGTGGAATATGATGGAGAAGGTTACAACATGAAGTGTGAAGAGGTTTAAGGCAAATATGATGGTTTTGGTCAACAAAAGGACTCGGCCTTGGAGTGGTTTGGCTTGGCCATTCAAGTTTCAGATCTGAACAGCGGCTAAGGTGATGGGTGGTGGTCATATCATGGTGGTGGTGGAGCAATAGGAGGTGGTCAATGCAATTTAAGGTGATGTTGTTGAAGTTTGGCTCGGCTAGGCATGGTTTTAAGGGATTTAGCAATGTTTTGTGTGGTTTTTGATCAAGTGGAGTGCAAGGCCAGTCATTTTCAGGTCTGGACAGAGGCTACAACTGATGGCTAGTAGTGTGTACTTGCGGGTGGTGGTGGGTAGAGGTGGTGGCTGCGGCTACAAATGAAGGTGGTGAAGCAAAAGTGGTGGCTAGCATGGATTTAAGTGGTTTTTTTGCATGTTTTGTGGAGTTTTTTGCCAAGGAGAGAGGCATGGCTTGTATTGGTCAGACGATATAAAGGTTAGGCTGTGGATTAAGTGGGGAAAGAAGTGGTGGTGGTTGGTGGAAGAGATGGTGGAGGGTTTGGTTGAGCATGGCAAGTGAAATCATGGCCAAAAACCATTGCAAACAATAGAAAATAAAGGGAAAAGGTGGAAAAGGAAGAAGAGGCCATTACCCCATCTTCTTGCTGTGAAAATGAGATGGAATGAGGTATTTTTCACGTGAATATGAGTCAAGAAACTCACGGCTACAATCAGATAGTGTACGGCCAAAGAGAAATTGAAGGGTCGTGAGCAAATGAAAGGTCTTGGTATACGAAAAGTCTTAGGTTTTCAAGGTTAAGTCTCTTCACATTTCCTTTTCTTAAATTCAAATAAAAAATATATATAATTTCAGTAAATACATTTAAAAACCGAAACAAGTAAAAAAAAGTAAAAATAAATAATAAAATTTAAAGAAAATAGAAAAGAATAAAAGAAATTGCTTAAAATTCAAAACAGGGTTCAAAAATTAGAATTAAAACATCACTGGCTTTGAAAAATTATCCACTTCATTTCAAAAATATTATGAAGTAAAATTTGAAATATTATAATTTATTTATCATTTCTAAAATAAAACAAATAATTAAATTGGAGAAAAATAGAAAAAGAACTAAAGAAATTGTTTAAAAATTGAAAACGGGGCATGAAAATTACAAATAAAATATCACTAGCCTTATAAAATTTCTCTATCACTTGAAAACAAATAAGAAGTCAAATAAATAAATAAATGAGGAACAAAATAAATTTTAAATGAGAAGAATTTAAGTTCTTAAGAAAATATAAAAATAAATAAAGAATTTCTTTAATAAATTGAAACTAGAAATTAAAAATTACAAATAGAATACAACTGACATTGGAAAATGTCAATTACACTTTTAAAAATGTTTGAAAACCAAAATATATACATAACATGTTATTTTACTCATATAAATATAAGTTATAACATTAAATGACCAAATAAAATATTATTTATATAATTTAAAATAACAATTTTGTTAAATACAGCAAATTACACTCAATAGTTAAAAAGGCATAACTTTCATATTATAAATCAGATTTCAACGAAACGAAAAGTAATGTTCTTAAAATTTTATTTACTTTCATAGTAAAAGATAAAATTCAAATTTTCGAACTTTTAAAATTTTAAGTTAAAAGTCAAAGTTTGACTAATTTGACCAAAATTCACTTTTTCCAACATATTATTTTTAATCATATTTTGGAATGATAATTCATATCAAAATCAAAGTTTATATTTGAAATAACAAAATTAACAAAATTAAATAAATAAAATAAAGTTAAATCAAAAATTCAATTAAAATAAATAAAATATACAATTACAATAATCACAAATACAGGGTTGTTACAAGGCTCGGCCTAAAGCATATTCGAGGGAGACATATGACTAGGGCAACAACATGGAAGGGGGTAACATAAAATAAAAATGGCGTTTTGATCTTCGCTTTGTTCTTATTTTCCACATCTGGCCACAGCATTGCAAAATCTACAATCAACAGCTCCACCATCTCTCGTCCATCATTGCTCGACCACCTCTACGTGATGCCCTTCCTTTACCATGGGTCATGCCTTCCCCAGTAGAATCCACACTCGAAGATCGACCTCAAATCCTCAACTCGGTCACCTGCCTGCTAATAAATCTTGTGAGTAGCAGCGAAACAACGGTTGTTTGTGTTAATTTTTTTACTTGTTACCAAATAGATTTAAGGAAAACAAGTTAAGTTTAAGTGATAGCGACGAAGATATCAAAGTTGTGGTAGAAGTATATTTGCAATATTGTAAATATGGTTGTACCTTAATTGAAAAATGATGAAGAAAGAAAATTTTGTGATTGTAATTTTGTAAAGCTAATGGTAGAAGTATAATTGAGCAATAAGAAAAATGGTTAAACTGAAACTATGATATATGTATTGACCTATGAAAAACTAGAGATGACCGATATAAAAATGTTTGATTGTGCATTTTTAAATGTGTAAAATATTTTACTGCTGCATAATAAATAGCAATGACAAGCACCATTTTCCCAATGCTTAAGTGATTTGGCTTTGGTGCGAGAGGTCACAAGTTCGAAACTTGCCTAGCGTGATTCGAACGTTTATTGACATTTGACATGTTGTCACAATGATTTGTTGTATATAAAGTACCATTTCAAAATAATAATAACAATAATAATAATAATAAATTGTAATATTATGTTGTGACTTATATTGAGATATGATTCGACAAAAAAAATTCATATGTAAATCAGAAAGAAAAAAAGCAATGGAAAATGAAGAAGCAAAATTATTGATAAATATAAAAAAGTATCCAACCTCAAAATCAAGTCAAATTGAAGAAACAAATTGAAAGCATTAAGAATATTGATTATAATATTGATATCAATGAAGACTACAAATGAAAATGTTGAAGTACAAATTTGTGTCAACCATCGTAAGTAATTGCATCAATTGACATTCTTAATTTCATATGCTCTTATCAGAAAGTAAGTAGATTCAAAAATATGGTATTTTATCGAATTTTATTGGTTATTCCAATTACTCCTGCAATGACGGAGAGAACTTTCTCGAAACTAAAATTGATATAAAACTAAAAACTTATCTTCAAACTCTTAGATATGCTTAATTGTGAGAGATAATAAACGAGTTTGCCTTTTGAGAATGTAAGGCTTAAATTGTATTTGTTAATATGCATGAGATAATTTAGGATATGATCTTGACATTTAGATTTTTGGCATGCAATCTAAATGACTTAGTTGGTCAATGTTTTGTGATCGAAAAATGCAGTTTATTTCAAACATGTAAATGTATTATTATTTATTAAATAAAGGGGCAATAAAAAAAATATTGTATAACTAGGGCATCAAATCCCCTTTGGGCCGGCCCTGCTCCTGTCACAAGTAAATTGATTAAATTGTTTGCTTATGATCATATTCAATCTTATCCATTGATGAAGACCAATGACATTACTAACCTTTTTCATACTAAATATAATATTATTTTGAAGTATTATTTTGCTTATAGTGGGAAGAGGTTGGCTTTAGAATATTTACATGGAAGTGATATGATGTCTTATCATCACTCGAAGTCCTTTTGTGATGTTGTTCTTGAAACTAATCCTGGCAGTTAAGTTGTTTTGGTGCATAAATCTAGTACTCGTCAATTTGAGAGGGTTTTTATCGATTTTGAAGCTTATGCTCACGGTTTTTAATTTTTTCGGCCAATAATATTTGTGGATGCTACTTTTGTGAAGGGCGGAGCTCAAGTTTGTTTGATGGATGCTACTGGTAAAAGTAACAATGAAGGAACGTTGTTTACTTTTTGTTTATCATATATCTACATCAGTATCCGAAATTTTTCTAATTTATTGCTGATATGGCTGCATTTAATATTAAAATTTGTTGATTTTTCTGCCAAATTTCATGTTAACTAAGGATAGTATGAAATTGTTAATATAATTTTTCATTTATATTTTCTTCTTGTTACTATCCTGATTTTTATGTAGTTTTCAAATAATTCATATTATACATGATATAATATTATCATTTTAATTCACTTATGCAGATTGTATGTATATTTGGCTGCAATTATTCACCGTTATTGCCTTGTCATAAGCACGTATTCTAAATAATTGCATATTATGCTGCACTATTTTAAAATAGTTGCTTGCTTTTCTGCAATTAATTCGATTAACTGCTGTAGTTTTATTTTTTTACTTAGTTACTTACATGTTTATTATTTTATCAGGTTTTTTCCTATAACAATTGCAATTGTTTCTGGTGAAGATGAAAATAATTAGACTCGGTATTGTTATAATCAAATTGTGAATTTTACATCACAAGATATTTGTACTTAGCTTTTTAAACTCATCCATTATGATAATCACTTGATCATTATTATTTCTTAATATCAAATACCTAAGGGTATATGATTAAAGTTCTAAATTCTAGCTTTCAACATGTTGATTCTATATGGAATATCTTATAGTAAAATTGTGCAATTCTAATCACAAGATATTCATATTTAAGTTTTACTAAGCTAAATTACAAATAATCATTAATTTCTAATCCAAAAATAATAATATCCCCTTTGATATTTATAATATAAACCCATGGTAAAATTATTTCATCTACCAATTCCTTTAAAACAAAATAATTTTTATAAAATTAACAAATACACGCTCGTATATACAATACTCTCATAACTCATTCCGGGGTGTTGTTAACCCCATCTCTAATGAGTCACTCATCCTAGGATATTACTAATCCTATCTCTGATGAGACTTTATCCATAAGAAAGCCAAGGTTCTTGCTTGACCTTCAGCACTGATACCAAATGTAAAGACCCGTTTTCCTGTTCCCTTTGAATCAACAATAAACCACACATGTCTAACTCAAATTGCACGAAAAGACGGATTTTTAAGGGTGATAAAGAAAAGTAGACAGAACAGAATCTCACATGAATGAAATAACATATAATATTAAAAAAATATTTTTAAAAAGTGGAAAACTTTTAAATACATATATCAGAGTCTAACCTAAATTCAGCTTGCATAGTTATAAAATCTGCCCTTGCAATTGCTGACAAACATCAAACAAAATACATTAAGTACAGCGGATAATAGAATATGCTCATTCGTTGATGAATATCTCCAGCTCTCCTCTAGAAATTCCAACCGTCTTCGACTATCCTGAAACTACTCGGATCTGACCCGAGTATTGAAAATACCCAAATCAGGCTTGATAAACCAGCATGAGATAAACTCAATAATAAATGACAGTGTCATATATCAGCCTTTCGATAAAATCCTTTGAAATAAAGAGTATCTCATAAGACCACGCCCACACATAAACACGGACGGTTTTTACCTTACGATAACTAAAACACTTTTATATCAAAACAATTGATATTATTTCTAATGACATTTCTTTGAAAACATTTGCAAATAAACTTATTAATCTTAACCGAAATTGTTACATTGATTAAATTCGAGCATAATAGGTTTACAATCAAGTCCGTAGGTTCTTATTGGAGAATGGATTTCCATACAAATGATAGGCGCAGGATCAACCTTTCGAAATGGGTACACCTCTAGATGGATGTCCCGAGGCACAAAACATATGCCCTCTACCAACACAAGACCGGCCTACCTCTGTAACTAGATAGTACCGAATATGTCATCCCCCGGTCCTTACCGACCTTTATTCGAGAGCTCTCTTTCCATACACCACATAAATTAACATCCCGAACGTCATAGTGGGAAGAAATATATCTAGAAGGGAATGATCATACCCTAATTGGGAATGACCCACTTAGCCTTGCCGCATCTAATCCTGTTTCGGTCATTTATGATTTGATGAGGCTTGAGGCAATGATTACCTTTTCACATAGCACACCTTTGAATGCCACATTGTCATTTCCGTTAAACTACTAATTGCCTTCCACAAAAATACAACGCTTGAGCTCGTACGTCTCAAGGAGAGTGTTAAGCTAAGAGAAGTTGCCTTCTCCGCAACCACTAATGTACGTTTGTAGAAACCAGTGTACGAAATCGTTAGAAATGCAGTGTTAGACAAACGTCCGTACAAATTGTCCAGGAACAGGACAAACCGAAGGCACTCTCCTACTACTGGTAGCGAGTAGTCTTTGCAATCTGAAAAATCTCCATCACGAGGAGACCACTGCTATAAATAACTCTATAATTGGGATCTACCCAGAGCATGTTCAACAAGCACTCTTCACGCTATAAAGATCCACGGTCTTCAACCATCTTCAGTATGTCTTCACGTTCGAACGTATACATTGGTTCGAAGTGGTTTTCGGATAGGAATTACCCAAATCCGACCCTGGTTCCTTCAAAATCCAATTATCGATAAAAAGTGAATATGAGTATATAGGATTTATTAAGTCTTTTTTCACTTTAATTCTTTTCGGATGATTTCGAAATCTCTTTCTTTTAACTTAGGATAATTCTAGGTAATTCTTTCTTTTACTTTGGAAAATATCTCAGATTTCCTTACTTAATTCTTGATCCAAATTTCTTTACTTTTAAGCGGGTCAAAAACAATGTTATTTAAGATATCGTTTACGATAAACCCTAAATCAATCTTAACAAAAACATTTTTGAGTAAATAGGATCATAGAAATCATTCATGTAGGAGATTGCTTGACATTTGGATAATACCAATCTTCTTTTAATTCAAAAACTTAATACAGTCTTTTTATTTAAGAGCATCCGGGCTTTCCTTTCGATATGTTCCAACCCTCGCCTAAGAAAAGAAAACATAGGCCAGGTAAGTTCAGGGCACTGCTTGCTCCATCCCTAACCTTAGTTAAACACCTTGTTTTATCTTTCCAGATCTCACGGGCGGGACAAATGTACTAGTCGTTTCCACATACTCAAATTTTCAATTTTATTTTGGAATTGCTTATAAATATCCCAAATTATCTTTCAAAATGCTTAATTATCCTTTTTAAAACATTCACAATTTATTTTGAGAAACGTCATTACATTTAAACTCATATTCCAAAAGTTATAGAATTCGCAGCAGAAATGTGCTACGGAAAGTGCCACATAAGCAATTTGAATTTAAACAACTTTTAAATATTTGAAAATTCATATTTTTTGATCCAATTCTATTTTAAATTATTTAAATAGATTTATCAAATTTATTCCATATTTTTTCGTAATTAAAAATGTTCATTTAAACAAATTTTTTGTTATGGTCACTAACTGCACTAGCGCGGTTTTTCTAGAAAATTGATTTGGTCTTAATTCAAAATCTACTTATCGAAACTTTGATTTTCTTTCTTCGTTTAGAAGATATGAATATAATAGTCTGGAATTTTCTTATCTCGAAGAATTCCGAGCCATATTCCACTCTACACGTTCATTTGAACTTTTCGGCGCGAAATCGCGAACTACCGTTGCGCGACGCGTCTAGTTTTAACTTATTTTTCAATACTTGAAATAATTTATTGAAATTGGATTTCAACACTTATAAAATCATTTTAAATCAATATTTTCACTTTTTAAAGTATTTAAAATATATTTTCACTATTACCATATTATAATATTATTATATTTTCATTATTT
Source organism: Allium cepa (assembly GCA_030765085.1). Lineage (NCBI taxonomy): Eukaryota > Viridiplantae > Streptophyta > Magnoliopsida > Asparagales > Amaryllidaceae > Allium > Allium cepa. The sequence goes on along the minus strand of CM060934.1, from coordinate 889,842,012 downwards.
TAATATTAAATTTTAAATTCCAATTTCAATTCAATTTCAATTCTAATCTTGAAATAAACACATTTAAAACTTTGATTTCAAATCTAATTTCAATTTAAACTTCAATTCAATCTCAAACTAAACTTTACTTTTTCAAAATCCATTTCAATTTCACTATTCATCTCAATTTCAATTCCTAACTAACTACCCTTTTCAAATCCTTTTTACTTCAAATTTCAAATTCTCTTTCATTTTAACTTTAATTTCACTTCTAAATGAAAAGAGACTTATTTTTCCACAATATCTCATATTACTAAAATAGCGTCTTATTAAACAAAGGGATTACTTAATTAATAGAAATTTGATGTCCAAATTATCATCACAACCATACAACAATCATATAACACTAACATATTCAATATGGTAAATGTCATAATATTACTACGGATTATCCAACATATTCAAACAATCAATCAAACATCCATATCATTAAATAGTGATTATCTAACATAATAATTAAGCATGATAATCAATATAATTCAAAAAGCGGTGAGAATTTCTCACCTTCCACTCCGTCAAACTTTAACGTAAGATTTTCGTCTCTCGCTAACGTGCTATTTCCAACATCTCGCTTTTTGCCGTTTCCTTTCCGAACGCTTTTGTTTTCCTTTTATTCTCTTTTGCTTTTTCGTTTCTTTTGTTTTTATATAGGAAGAGAGGGAGTATGGCCTTGGTATGGAGGAGGGTGTGGCCTTGGGTATGGCGTGTAGGAGGTGTAGGAGTGTATGGGTCGGGTTTTTGGTGTGTGGTGCTCGGGTTTGGAGTGAAGGGGCTCGGCTTGGCTAGGGTGGCTCGGGTTTGTGGTGTGTGGGCTCGGCCTTGGGGTGTAGGGGCTGGGTAGGTGGAAGCTAGGCTCGATTTTGGTGTGTAGGGTGATTTTGGCCGAGGGTGGAGAGGGTTTTGGTATTTCGGAGGAGGAGTATAAGTGGTAGAAGGTGAATGGCTTAGAGGTAGAAGGAAAATGGAGGTGGGAAGCCATGAAAATGGAGGTGAAGAGGAAGGAGAAAATGAAGAAGAAGGTAGAGAATGAAGTGACAAAAATGAAAGGTATGGATGCATATTTATACTTGAGCTTTGGATGGAAAATGACTAAAATACACTTCTCTACTTTTTGACTTTTTAATTTACCTTTCTACCCTTGATTTGACCTTTGCTTAATGGAGAAGAAATGGTTTGATTTGAATTTGTACTTAAGAAATGATGTTTAACTCTTTTTCTTACACTTTAAAATGTTAAAATAACATTTTCTCCTTTTCCATAAGTGACGTGACTTAAGCATTAATGGTGATGTTAAAGATAAATGATTACTTTCTTAAATTTTGCATTTTAAAGAGAAGACTTTGTATTGATTTGATTTGTATTAAATGCATGGATGTATGTGTCATTAATTCCTTAAGTTAGTTTTCTTTTCACTTTTCCATTTGCTCCTTTTCTATGCATAAGCATAACATCTCATTAATGAGATGAGAAGTAAGGTAATGATGTTGTTTTATAAAAGTTTTAATTATTTTTAAATATGTCAAGTCATACTTTTCACTTTTTATACATTTATTTAAATTTTTCAAAAGTAAACTCCTTTTGTCTTTTAGTGCTAAATGTAAAGTGTTTAAATAGTTTGTAAACTTGTATTTATAAGTTAGAAAATGTATCAAGTTGCAAAAACTTGTCGACGACTTGTTTTGGTTAAAAACGATGTTTTTGACGATAAATTTTACAGTCAAAATTTGACGTTTTTATTTAGCTATATATTGAAGTAAACCAAACTTTAAAATGAACTTTTTACTTCTTTAAATAAATTAAAACAAGTTTCTTTATATTTTAAAATTATCTTTAATTAATATCAAAATCTCTAATTTTACAGTGTATGTAAAACTGACAAAATGCGACAAATTTTGGTTATTTTTCTAAAACGATTATTAACATACTTTTAAATATATAAATTTACTTTTATTATCTTTATTGGATATTTTAAATAAGATTTACCTTTTTAAATAAATATTTAAATTCATTTATTTAAGCCTTTATTTATTATAACAAAACTTAATTTTTGTTGATTTGTTCAAAAATCCAAATTTATACCTTTTAATTTATTATCTATAAGAATAAATAATTTCTTTATTATATATAACATTTTTATTTAAGATTTAAAATCCTTTTTAAATTTAAAACGAACGAAATCTCTCATTTTCGAAGTAGCGAAATTACGAGTCGTTACAAATCCTTTTTAAGGTGATGGTACACCATGAAGAAAGCTGAATCCGATAATTAATAAATCAACTATCAGTGATACTGAAAATGATCATCTATGGAACTTAAATTTCTTATATTTACCACTACACTTTGATTCAAGACCAGTTCCTATTACTCAGTTGAAAATGAAGTCGGGCAAGTTGAGGTAGTGTTACCTCTAGGCATCACCTTAAAGACATTTTTAACCTTTGAGATAGAAATAAGTCCAAGCCTCAATGTTTAGCATTAAATGTATGACTAGATCCTTTCCACATATGCATAATCAATTATGGAACTATTATTCTATAACCGAAATCGAAACTTTAACTTTTAAAAACTGAAGTTGAGCTTGATTTCCATATTACTACTATAGTAAAACACTTTTGGAATTAGTTCTTGATTGATGAATTGTTAAGAGAAAAATGATTCCAAATCCATGACCTTAAAGGCCTAACCAACATCAGACTGAACACCCAGAAGATTATTCAACTTAACATCCTAATAATTGAGTTCCAATTCCTTTTTTATAGCTTTTAAAACAATATTAATTATCTTGAAAGATAATTAATCACATTTAAAACCAATTTTAAATAAACAATTCCACTGTCTATAATAAAATAAATAATTATATCCAAACATTTATATAACATTTGTAAATTAACTTTTAAATATTTATTAAATTAGTTTATTAATGTAATTTTATTATATTAGTTAATTTACTTTAATCACTTTTATTAAATCGATTAATTAACTTTAAATATCAATAATTGAAAAGATTAATTAAATTCAAATAATTGTTAGTTAAAATGAATATGTCATCTCAAACATCATTTATTAAAATGATAAGTAATTTAAAATTCCATTAATTAAAACAATCAGTTAGGTTCAAATAATCATAAATTAATTGGATTAATTAAATTCAAGCCTCATTAGTTAAAAAGATTAATTAAAATATCATTTATTGAAATGATTTATTTAATCATAAAACATCATTTATTAAAATGATTTAACTAAATTCCAAATATGATTAGTTAAAACAATTAATTAAATTTAAAACAACCATTAATTAGAATAATTAATAAAATTCAAATATCACTATTTAAAATGATTAATTACATTTAAATATCATTAATTAAAATGATTATTAATTTCAATTATCATTAATTGAAATAATTAATTAAGTTCAATAAATTAATTAAACTCCATTATCGTTAATTAAAAGAATTAATTAAACTCCAATAATCATTAATTAAATTGATTAATTATGTATAAAACATTATTAGCAAAAATGATTAATTAAATCTAAAGATAAACAAATTTTTAATCATCATTTATTAAATTGGTTAATTAGTCTCAAAATCATTAGTTAAAATGATTAATTATTTTAAATTAGCATTATTCAAAATGATTAATAAATTTTAACATTCTGCTTTGCGAAAACACAAGCTCAAGTTCATATAACAGGGTTTTGGGGATGAAATTTTATAAATAACGATATAGCTAAATCGCTATAACGACAATTAACAAGTTCAATGGAAGATCAGGATTTATTTTAATTAACCATCAATATATCAACATAAGGATGTAAATAAATAATTATTGGCAAGAAACCCCCTTTGGGTCTCTCTAAAGATTTTTTCTACAAAACAATGGTTATGGATTATATATAGATAATCATATGGGTTTAAACGATCAATTTAATATGTCATCCGTTTTTCAAATATAAATTCAACCAAACCAGAAATTAGACAATTTAACCAACATCCAAACAACATTTATAACATCATTAATATGACATAATAAAACTTAATATGAGTTAAACTCGTGTTGATTTTCTTTTCCGTCAAAACGGCTCGATTTCGGACTAAAACCGAACGTCGTTCGATTTTAGCCTGAAATTTTCACTTGCTCCAAATCCAACCAACCCAATTCCATCGAGAAGATCGCGATGACATAAATCCAACGCAAAAAATAGTGTTCGAATCCAACCTCGTATGAGCGAGATATGAATTTTAGAAGCTACCGATAGATTTAAATAAAAATTTAAACAACTTTAAGCTAATTACAGAATCACCTCTACCACTATTCCTTTTCTTCTCCCTCAACCTGATAGTGCATAGATACACAAAAACCAAACTTGCATGCATGTTTTCCACTGGCACGAGTGTCCCTCTATTAAACGACAATCCGACTTCGCCATCCATATCCTCTCGACAAACTCAACTCGTACGACACCACCACGGCGCCTCCACCATCCCCTGTCAAAACGTGTCGAAGCCTCTACCTCCGCACCTGGCGTTGTTCACGTGACCAAAAACATTTTCCAACCCCTCCAAACACAGTGACGTTATGGCATCGACAAAATGAAACCCAATCTAACCTCTAAAACTCCAATCAATGATCCAAACACCTGCAACATCCAACCCTAGCTAGAAAAGCAACAGCCATGTCCTTTGTAAAAATTCTAGCTCCTCAAAATAGCGATCGATCACTAGAAAATGGGTATGGATCCAAAGACTATGGTTGTACAGATTCAACTAATCAGTTTTCATGATTTTTATTTGAGAAATGGAATTAATTTTAAAATTTGAAATTTTGTTTTATGAAAGAAAATTTTTATCTCTTATTTCCTGGCTAGTATAAAAAAGGAAGGAAGGTATGTAGCGAACGTGGACTGTATGGGCTGAATAGTGCAGGAATATGGTGTGGGGTATGTCCTAAATTAAAATGTATATGTACATATATATTATTTTATTTTAAAATTTTCAACAAAAAAAAACCCGAAAATATCAAACTCCAAACGAGGCATGCCACCTGACATTCTATAGGTTATAATTCTATTCCGAATGTAATGGGACTTATTTCGAGACCTAATTCGATCGTATGCAGAAGATAGGTTTTTGGACCCAGTTATTGTATTAATTTCCGATATTAATTTCAACGCATTTCGATCTCACACGACCAAATGATATGTCTGATCGATATGAAATTCGACGACGTAATATAATTCACTATTACAGATCCAATGAAACTGGTTTCATTGAAATCCAAGACTGTTCCCGAAACGACAATTTTATAGATTTAAATATCTAATTATCGATGTTTCATCTGATCTATTTATATTTATAAATAAATTTTACAAATTAAACTTACCAATATCATTCATCAGTTAAATGGAGTTAAATAAAATTATAAAATCCATTTAATTAACATTTAATTCATAATTCAAATATTTAATTATTCCCTATATTTTAATTATAAATTATCAAATTCCAAAATTTATTATTTTAAAATTTTAAAATTAATTAAACATTTAAAATCAAATAACCAAAATTTTGGGTCATTGTAATTTATGCCTCAATATTTTTGGAAATCAATTCTTCAAGTGACTTACAAATTTGAAAAGTGGAAGAGATATTTATGGAATATTTGATTTTGAAGGCCACATCCTAAGCAAGAGGAGGTAACTAAATTAATAAACACGAATTTAGTGGTGCATTAAGGACCACGATACGATAAAATGCAAAGGATAACAAGGGAAAAACTATTTTAGCCTTGAATTTCTATTTCCATGCCTTGTCGATGACGTGCGAGAGTCCATTTTTGGACTCAATTTGGTTTTAGAGCTTGAAAAAAGGCCTCCTTATGCGTTTTGTACATGTAAAATTTAGAAAAAATCTTAGGCAGCGAGGAAATTTTCACTGTACAATAGGAATTGATAGCGTATAGAGTGGTAAGGATGTAGAATTCTCCATCTGAATTCCTTTTCCTAGCATAGGAGTAATGTTTCGAAAGTGATATTTCGACTCATTATATTTTTGGATGGTAGGAATAGGATGCAAAATTAGTTGCACTATGCTTCTATTCGTAGGAGTACGAGGATTTTTGGTGAAAATATTTTTTGAAATCTACATATGTTGGTATGTGTATATATATAGGTTGTTTGCATCATATTTTGAAAAATGTTTTTAAGAGAAATGCATTCATACATGAGGATCTGGTTAAGAATCATTATGGATACATATTTTCTATGATTGTGATATACTATGAACTTGTGCACGTTTGGAACTAGTTTAGGATATTTGCGTGCAATAACCATGACTTAATCATTAGTATAATTTTGGAGAAGAAATTCTTTTAAGGGGGAAGAATGTAACATGCCATAAATTTACATTAGTTAACTAATGATTAGTTAGGTTCCAAAATGAAATTTTTGCAAATGGTGAAATTTGACCATGAAACGTATGTCATTGCGTTCGTGGCGTAATTCTTAGCAACTCTTGTATTTGGATTTTCACGATCCGAGTTCAAACGAAGAAGTTACGAAGCATAAATGATTTCGAAACAAAAATAATTAACAAAAAGAAATTAACGTTTATAATTAATCATAGGGATCCACCAGTCGACCTCCATCATTGGCAGGTTGACATGGAGCAGTTAACCCATATAGAGGGAGAAGTCGACCAGTCCAAGGAGAGATAGCTAAGGTTTGTGTTGGCCTAATGGCCTGGATTTAATATATTTAATATATTTTAGTCGAACGACTACGGTTGATTCGTATGCCCATAAATTTAGGCCTAACTCTCTCTTCTCTTCTCATATTTTTTGGAGAAATCGATAAAGTTCTACCATTTCTTCTAATCCGCTATTCTTTCAAATAATAAAATAAATTATTTGTACGAATTTAAGAAGAACCAAAAATACAGAGAAGAAGAGAAGAAGCGAATCAATACTACACAATAACAAGGTAAAGTTCAATATAGTAAATTTATATTTCCTTTCAACTCCAAATCTCTTCTCAGGTTTGAAATTCTAATATATGTATATACCATTTTTATACATATTTCTTAGATTAAAAAGGAGATAGAGTTGAATCAAAGGATTTAATTCACATCTGGAGATTTGGAACGCTTCCAAAAGGTGAGTGAGAAATTTATAAATTGTTTATGATATCGAAATGTATCTCATTGGTATTTATTAATTTTTATGCCTAAATCAATAAATATATGTGAATTGTAAGCCAAAATTAGAAGTAAAACTATTGCCTATATATTCTCATTGATAATTTTGGGAACTTGATTGGAATAGCTGTTTACACCCAAATCTGGAAATCAGTCTTAAAAATTGTAATAGCTGGAGGTAAGTTGTATAGTTTATTCCAGATCTATAATTGGGTTATAAAAATATTATTATAGTTTTGATTTTTACCCTAATCTTGTTGGAATGTAAAAAAGTTATGTTTAAACTTTTGGAATCGTGATCCATTAAATTTTATAAATTGGTTTGATTTTCTTATTTGCATAGAAAAACACAATGTTTGATTTGACAAGGAACATATGCAAATAAAAGAAAGAGATGTGTAAAGTATGTAGTTATTTGTTGTAGTTTGCACTGTCTATTTCAAACAAAAAGAAAATGAACCATTCCTTATAATTTCAAACGAGGTAAATCTTTTATTTTTGAAAAAATAGCCTTTTGAATCATGCTAATTTATGGAAATTATGATGATGAAGCTTTTTAGAGATATAACTCCAACAACTAAAAATGGAAAAGGATATTATAGTTAGAAGTTTATAACTAGAACTGTAGTTAAGGGAAATAGATATTTATACATATTTGACCGCGCTAATTAATAAAAATAAAACTTAACTCATACGATGATGTACACACAATATTTGCTTAAACTATAAATTAAACGTAGGAATGGATCGGGTAATGAATAAGGAAATTAAAAAATAAAGTTTGAAAATTTTGTAATTCCAATTAATAGGTAATAAATGTGAAATAAATTCAAGAGTCATGGAAAATTAATAGGGTAAGTGGATAAATGGGGCCGATAAATAAAAATGATAGACTAATAACTATGGAATAATTAGAGGAGAATTGCTAAGTGGAATTTAGTAAAAAAAATGTCTTAGGAAATGTCCATTGGAATAATAAGAAAATCATTTATTTTGAACAAGTTAACATCTGTGGAAAAACTGAATATAAGGGAAATAGTTAATAATTGAACGTTTGTGGTAGATATTATAGCCTTAAATAAATTAGAGGTGATTGGTAGGCTAAGTCCAATATTCAACTTAGAATAATAAAAGCTTAGAACTAAGCTTAGCATAATTAATCTGACTTAGTGGGCTGGAATGCAAGGTCAGTAGAGTCACATATCAAAAGTTCGTCTTTCACCTTGAGGCTACCAGCGGTTGTGTACACTTCCTATTGATGTGAGACTTCTCTAACCATTGGACCCATAGAAAATGAATATGTGACCATTGGATGCACTTTTGGGCTGGAGATATTAAGTGGTTGTTTGAGGGCTCGTCTTCTCCCTAATTAATAAATAAACAAATGATTCGAGTTTGCATTTAGGAACGGTATTGGATATCTCGAAGAGGGTCTAATTTAGGTTTAAGGCATTAAGTGATTGTTATAGAGCCTGCCTCTCCCCTATAAAGAAGTATTAAGTGATCTGGTGAGATTCCAAGCGATGTCAACTAGAAAGTATTAGTGAGGAGTCCACCATGTGGTTTTGACTGGTGGAGATTTGCTTAATATATAGGTATTAAATGGTTAGAAATTTGTCTAGTCCTCATTGATGCGGTATTAAGTGGATATGATCTCTCTTATGGATAAGACATTAATGACGATAGATATGTTAGTAGCATGGCTATTATATATGATAAAGCCATAAATAGTGGTCAAAGGTCTCTTTGGCTAGGATAAATAGACCAACGATGACGATGCCAGTAGCCTGCTTCATATTTGAAAGTATTAAATGGATGATAGATATACATCAATATTTTGTACTTTGGAGAAGGTTAGGTAGATGAATCATGTTAGGTAGAAATATTACGTGCAATATTAGTTAAACGGATTAACTGTAAATAATAGACATAACAATTAAATGGAAACCTATCGGTATAAATTTACGTTATGGACAGAGTATAGATTTTCCAATCACTAGAACGTTGTTTTGAATCCCTCCTCATTATAACCTACAAGATAAAGAGAGGAACAGGTCTTTGGAGCAAGACGTGATCGGTTGATGGGGAAGTCTTCTTATCTCTCGTGTTCGGTGCTGACAAGGCGAATAAATGTCTAAGGAATGCTAATGATTCCGAGGTAATAGCCTCAATCGGTATTTATATCCTACTATATTTTCCATTCTTCTATGAGTTTAGATTTATCAATCCTTGATATGCTCATGGTTATTGCATGTACCAAACAAATGATATATACTCTAATGGACTAGGAATTCGATTTTGTCAAAATTTGGGTCCATTAAGGTACGGGTTGTTACAATCCATCACTTCTATCATCCAAATGGTGACCCTTCAGTCTCTTTGCTCTTCTCTAATGATAACCATATCTTTATAAATGGCCAACTTTGATCCATATGCACTCTAATGTAATTCCTTCATGCCTACGAGAGGTCATGTGGTAGAAAATAGCTTAATCAAAAGCTCTATCATCACATCCTCGCTTACCAATGCGGATCAAAAACATAGATTACATAGCCTCTTTGGATTTTTCATAACTCTTTACCGAGTACCTACTTTGATATTTAGCTCTAGAGGGGTAGAAAATGAACTTATACTTTCATTCTCTAACTGCCAAAATCCGTTGGCTCAAAGGCAAGTGGAGCCCTTTACTCATCTCCTAAGCAGGTAAACTAGTCCTAACTAGTTCTGTTCTTAATTCTCTAGGCACCCACTTCTTTGCAGCTACTACCCTCATAGAATCCTTTTTTAATACTATTCAATGTAATGAGCTTACTTTCTTTGGAGCTTTCTGGATAGAACATGTTCCGCACCACTGGGTTTCTGAAGTCCCATATGAAGGACTAAGGATTAAAGAGGCTTAGGGCTATGCAATCTCTATGATGTCTGTCAAGCTTACGCTTATAAACTTTGGGTTTGTTTCATTCAAAATGATTCTCCATTATCCAAATTAATTAACCACAAGTATCATAGACTTGTGATCCATGATTCCATGGTTCTCCTTCCTATTCTAGTGCAAAATTGGAGGCGGATGAAGAAAAAATAGTTTCTTTTGATTATTATATATCCTTCCCAACCAATCGTGAATGGAATTATAGTAATTCTCCATTAAACTTTCTTGGAATTCCATTCGTGATCATCACTTTATTAGAGTCCCTTTTCATATGATTTGGGACCAGCGTATTCCTCATAAAGTCTTCCTTTACATGTAGACGCTTCATCATAAATCCCTTTTGCACAAGCTTAACCTTACTAAAATTAATATTCTCATAGTTTCTAAATGTCAATATTATAAGCTTAGTTCGATTAAATATATCCCACACCTTCATGGTAGCAGTGAAGTAGAATTGGAAGTTTAGAAGCGTGCAAGGGGTTGATTGGTGTACGATATGTGTCGTTTGATCTATAACATCATCTCACCCTCTATTGTTGCCATTCTAGAGAAAAATCCATCCATGTTATCCTTTTTCGCTTTTTTCGGAGTTATCTAGAGAACTAAGTTTTCCTTATAAATTTTAGGGAAGTATGTGTACGCCAAACACATATTTCAAGCTAAGTAGTTAATATTTCATAATATTGATGATATATTGCTAATATATCTCATATCGCTTGTTAATTGATTTTTTCTTCAAAATGTCGCTTAAAATATTGTTACCGGTATATCGTCTGATGTTGATGGTATATCGCTTTGATATTCAATATAGAATTCTTGAAACTTTTTGAGAATATAGATCGTTATCGTAAGTTTTTGATAATATATAATTACAAATAAATATCTTCATATTCTTATTTATTTCTAGTATACGGTGAATGAAAAAAAAATCCATGTTAGAAATCCCATTGCACTAATTTTTCAGTTTAGCCATATTTTTTAATCTTTTTCATTAATCTTTCATTAAAAAACTATACATATTTCATTATTTTATATGTTTTATATTGTACTAGCACTTTACCACTAAAACCAAGATGATGTAATAGCTACTTCTCTTTTTAGCTGTTTCTTTTGTTTGGTATTTTTGATTGGCAAGTTAGCGAATGAAATTTTTTTTGGTTCTAGATATTATCATACACTAAGAACAAAATTTAAAGAACTGTAAAGTTATATATTTGGCATATCGATTAAGAATAGGATAGAAGTATTAATCGGAGTCAAATCAATACTACTTGTTCGATAATACAAGTGAAAATAAAATAAAAAAACTATATATATGACACATATTTTTAGAAAACGATAGAGATAATTATATGACTAAAAAAATCAAGTATAGAAATGAAGAAAATAATAACACTATATGAATTTCTCGATTTTTATAATGCTTTTTTAAGACTTGTATTTAATATAATATCCTGCTAGACATATTTTAATATGTAATCTGTATGCAATCAGTCTATAGTTGTAATTTGGACAACTTTATAATGTTATAACATAGTATAATATTGCTTATAACATGTTCTAAACATGTTTGATATTTTGCCGATATTATCACACTATTTTAAAATATCTTATATCAATACCTGACCGATATATGAAACACAAATATTAACTATTAGACTCCAAGTACTTGTTACATGTTTGTTAATTTTAGGGTTTGAACTCATGACGTTTGATCGTGTAGTTCGGACAATTGCGTCAACCCTGTTGGCATCCTTATTTGCATTATTCCATGCTTCATATGCTAGCAAATTTGGTGCTTCAACAACTATTTACTCTTTAACAGCAGATGGGTTAGTTCTACCAACCTCATAGCGCTTATTTTGGATGACATAAAGCCAACCTTTAAAGTCAAACCATATTGCCTTGTAGTCGCATCCTAGACTCATACATTATAAACTTCTCTATCTTAACAAACTATACCACCTCATAAATTGGGATTGGTTATTTAATTAGTTAGTTAATCAATTAATTAATTAGGCTCCAAAAATGTAATTTATGCAAACGATGGAATTTGACCATGAAACTTGCATCATCGCATTTGTGGCGAAATTCTAAGCAATTTTCATATTATGCAATTAGAGTCCAAACAAAGAAGTTACAAATGAAAAACGAATTCGAAACAGAAAATTTTGTTTAAGAAACTAAATTTTTAATTAATTGAATAGGGTTCACAGGTCGAATCGCTTAGTGTGGCGGTTAACCTAAGGCGGTCGACCCTCACGAGGGGGCAGTCGATTGCTTTTAAGGTAGTGGCTAGGGTTTTTCCTGGCCCAACGGCCTGGATCTATTATATTTTTTGATCTAACAGTTCTGGTTGATTCTAGCGCCTATAAATATAGGCCTAACCCTTCCTTCTCTTCTCACATTTTTTTAAATAAAGTAGTAAAACTTTGGCATTTCTTCTTCACTACTTTCTATTTAAAAATTATATATATATATATATATACACATACAAATTGGAAAAGAATAAAAATCTAATAAAAGGGAGAAGAGAAGAGAATCGACTATGCACATTTTGAGGTAGTTTATATATATTTGTATACTTGTATCTATTTTATCTCGTAATCCCAAATATTTGCTCAGATCTGTAATTCTAATATATATGCATATACCCTTTTTATACATATCTCTTGGATTAAAAAGAATTTGGAGATGAATCAAAAGTTCTACTTCAGATTTGGAGATTTGGATCATTTTAAAAAGGTAAGCGGTAAATTTTATATAACTTTTATGATTTTAAATCCATTTCATTGGCATATATTTGATTTTTATGCCTAAATCAATTTTATTTATGAATTTTAGGCTTAAATTAGTGCAGAAAACGATCTAATTTGAAATATGACACCTATACCTGGAAATTAGTCCTAAAGATTTTAGAATTTTAATGTTGTTTATTTTTTTTCCAAATCTGTACTTTGGTGTAAAATAGGATTTTTGTATTGTTTTCCAGTTTGTCCTATGTTATAGTTTTTTTATAATTTAATTTGTGGGAAGAACATCCGTTTAATTTTAGTAAATTTATTTACTTTTTTCTATTTTTCATTCAAAAGGGCGACGTTTGATTTGACAAGGAATAAGAAATTATCCATTTCTTTTAGTATTAACGGAGTCAATCTTTCCTTTTTGTGTTAAACCAATTTATGGAAACCATAGCAAAAAATCTTCCTAAGGAATTTAATTCCAGCAAATTAAATATGGAAAGCATATTATAGTTACATATTTATGACTAGAATATATTTGGTTATGAAGAGGTAGTTTTATTAGGCAGTTCATATGTATTTATTATGTTAATAAAGAATAATAGTGTTTATTCGTGGGTTATTTATGCATAACGGTCATTGGCTATTATTATATTTAAGGAAGGGAATAGTTAGAATTAAATAAGGCAGTAATTCATATTAATGGAAAATAAAGTAGGAATTCCTATTAATTAATTAATAGGAAATGAAAGATTATAACCTAAATTAATAGGCAATTAATGAGAAATAATTGATGTTATTAAATTAAGGGTTATAATTAATAGAGACAAATGGATTAATGAGACTAATAAAAATGGAATAGATATAAAAGGTTACTAATTTGAAATTAGTAATCATACATAAATGTCTTAGGAATTGTCCGTTTGGATTTTAGAGACAAATTGACATTTATATGCATTAAAAGGGGATTTATGGGTGTATAAGTATTTAAGGAAAATCTTATTGCCTTCAATAAAAGAAAATTAGCAAGCTAAGTCCAATAAACCCAAGAAAGTATAAATAAAGACTTAGGATGGTTAACTGGACTTAGTAGATTGGTCATGCGAGGTCAGTAGTGTCACTCGATGGAAGGCTGCCCTTCACTTTGAGGCTACTAGCATTAGGGTGCACTTACTACCGATGTAAGATATCACTAATCCTAGGACATGTGACATCGTGAGAGATGGGACCTTCTTTCTTAATTAAAAAATATTATATGGTCCAAATCTAGAATTAGGAAGCGGGAAGAGATATCTCTAAAAAAGTTTACTTCGGTGTTGAGGTATTAAGTGGTTATCTTAGGGCCCACCTCCCTAATATAAGAAGTAACTTAATGAGATTCCATATTTATAATTAAGTCTGATGATGGATATCTCAGAAAGGGTTCACTTCAGGTTTGACGTACTAAGTGACTGATCTAGGGTTCGCCTCTATCTTATAAAAGAAGTACAAAGTAGTTTAATGAGATTTCCAAGCAATATCAGCTAGATAGTACCAATGAGGAGTCCGCCTTGGGGTTAGGTATTAAATGGCAAAAGCATACCTATAAATAGGTGTTAAATGGTCAGAGGCATGTCTAGTCCTTATTAATGAGGTATTAAGTGGCTTGGGTATAGTCTCTCACATTGCTAAGATTTTAATACAATAGATGCACTAGTGGTATGACGATTATAAACTATAAGGTCATATACAATGGTCAATGGTCTCTGTTGTTAGGACCAATAGACCAATAATGACGATGCTAGAAGTCCACCTTGGAAATAGGTCTTAATTGATGGAGTCTACCTCGATTGAGGTCTTAAATGGAAAATTCTGTCTATTTCACTTTTAAAATTATTATGTGGTGATAGTAGAAGCCCGCTTTATATTTAGAAGTATTAAGTGGCAAATGGGTATGGAAGTATTAAATGGTTGGTAAGGCTTCGTCGGCATTTGTACTTTAGGAATGGGTAGGTAAGTAATCGTGTGCGCAATGCAAGGTTAGGTTAGTGTTGCTAACCTCAATAGACATAAAATTAAGTGGAAACCTATAGGTATAAATTTATGTTATGGGAAGTTTGTAGTTTTTCCAGTCATCAGAATGTTTTTCTAACACCTTCCTCATTACAACCCACAAGATAGATTTAGAGGAACATATCGCCAGAGTTGGACATGTTTACTTGTTGGAGAAGTATTCTTTTCTCTCTTGCTCAATGCTGATGTGACAATCTGCTATCCAAGGAATATCATTAATTCCAAGGTAGTAGTCATAATCGGTACTCTTATCAAAGATTTATATCAATCTCCGATGAAGCTTATGCTTATTTGCAGGTACCAAATTCAATGATCTATGCTTTATTGGATTTGGGTTTCATTTTTGTAGAAATATAGGCCCATTAAGGTACGCGTGGTTACATTTGGTATCATGGTCTAGGTTAGTAGATCGAAAGAATTAAGATAAATTGAGAGAATGCATTCGTACTTTCCTGTCTAATGTTATTATATTTTTATGTTAGATTCTAAGAATTCCGACTATAGAAGTAGTTGTAGTTCCACTCTGAAGGAATGGGAAAGCAACTGTGGGTTGGAAATATCTTAGAGTTAAGATTTTTACGTCGACTCTGAAGTACCAAACAAAGTGCTGGCGATGCGTAAAGCGTTGATCATGAAGAGCATAAGTATGGCATATGGCAAAATCCCAAAGACAGGAGGTGTTTGACTTAATGGTTGAGATTCTAGCTACCTTGTGATTTTTGATTTTGATGATGAGTACTAGTCAGAGACACATATTTATTCCAGATGGGCAGAAAATTAAAGTCTGTATGTCGTAATTTTTCGAAGGCAAGTTTTTTCTAAGGCACATTCATTGATTACCTCTTTGATAGCAAGCAGGATTTTTATTTGAATAAATAATTTCAATTGTTAGTCTAAACCCATGAGAGAATTTTTATAAGGCATGTTTTGGAAATGCCTTAGATTTTGAAAAAATGGTTTGCAATGGATTTCATTTCCAAAAATTTATTTTGGAAATTTTATTTCGGAAAAGTTTTAAAATTTTAATTTTCAAAGAAACACGTATACTACTACATTGGTGTGCTAAGAAATTTTTAATTTATAAATGATTAATTTTTGAAATCCTTAAATATTTATATGTATATATCGACAAAGGCTTGATTTTGATTTTTGGCAAGAAAATAATTTTACAATTTAGGAAATTTGTGTTTTAAAAAAAGTTTTTGGAAACCCTAAAATATCTATATATGTGTGTATGTTTAAGTTTGATTTTTAAGGGAAGTTTAGATATGAAATAGTACCTATTATTTAGAAACAAGTTTAAAGGAGCATATATTTAGCACCATGACTTTTTGGTTTATAAAAAAATAAGAATTTTTAAAATCTTCTCTCTTCAAGGTACATACAAAATAGGAATGACATTCAATTTTATTGGGGTATGTAGTTTGAAGTGTTGTTGTACCATTAGCTATTAGAAGAAATATTTCTACGCAAAGTAGGCGGAAATAGCAGCTGATATATTTTTAGATTTTGGAATTGTTGTTGGTCATAGCAGTTTTATTGGGACAACTGTGAGTTACCGGAGCATTGTTCGAGACTAGGTCGTAGGCTTTGACACAGCCGTGATTAGGACAGGAGTTTTTCAAGTTATGTCGAATCGAAGGAGACAGTGCAAAACGATTATTATTATTTAATCCGACCTTAATTGGGTATTTGTTCAATTAATGCCCAAAGCTCATCTAGCGGTTGACCACCAAGCGGTAAACCTAGAGTGGTCTACCAGTTAATAAGTTTTGGCATGAACAGGATAAAATTCACGTCTGAATTCCCCCAGTAGACTTCTTTCGTTCCTCCTTCCTCAATAAGCTAAACCCAATCTCCATCCTCCTCCTTGTCCAAGTATCAGCTTCTCTCTTACATTCCTCCCCTAGGCAATGCCCTTTTGCTTTAGGAGTAGCATCCTCGCCTCCCCCTCGTGCTAGTTTTGCACGTTAAATCTCACTCTACCACCATTCTAGATCTAAACCCTATTTCCTCCCTCTGACCGCTTCTTAGCCCAAGACACCTTTCACTGTTGGTTTTTCCTCACACAATTATGGTCTCAACCCTCAAGAGGCCATTTGGTTGGACTGAAATGAGCAGCAGGTTTCACCGCTTTTGGTATGGAAGACCTATTCATTACTATAGGATTTGCATCAATCCTCTGCTTCGGGACTTTGAGCGGGAATGTAACTTATGTTGCATCTTCCTTTTCGATGTCCTATTGGCGTAGAATTTCGATGGAGGCAATAGTTTGATTCGTTCGGAGTTAAAGGGTGCCTTGATTGAGCTGATTAATGATGATCTCACTGAGATTTTAATGGTCCACGAAGGACGTGGACTTGGATGATTTTGAAGTGACCGACTCAAAGATTTTGTAGCATATCTTTTCCTAGGATGTCGGTGTTTGGAAAATGGATAATCCACGTGATACTCCCTGTCAGGTTGTGCACATCATTCAGCATAACGTCATCTCTAAGATGGGAGGTTACGACCGGATTTAACCCATGGCGTTAAAGACCACCTATGCTAGTATTGGCGGCATCGTCGTCAATTAGACTTGCACTCTTATGATGCGATTTGTTGATCAAGGATTAGCACTTCACAGAGTCAACTTTCATACTTTCACCTACCCACTCTCATCTTTAGGTAATAAGGGTGAACCTCCGTGAACAGGCGGTTTAGTATAAGGTTTCTTCTGCCATTGTTATATCCTTCCTTAAGAAGATGGTAATTTCGAAATCGTCGGCTACACCAGCGGTATAAGATTGGGTGTATTGCCGCCATGCTACGACCATTTAAAGGTCGTAGCAGTGGATCGAGCTCAAGCCGTAGAGCAAGGCATTTCATAGTCTGCAGGCATTATTTTAGGTGTTTTTGTCCTTTTCCTTTCAGCATTTGTTCTTTTCTTTAGATTTTTGGGATGTAACTATTAGTTGTCTCTTGTAAAAGGCGCGTGTGATAGTATGAGTTTATATTTATTTCCTATGTTATTGTTTCTAGACATGCAAACCACTCTTATATATGTATAGTGAAGAAGAAGTATAAATATGGAAATCTCATAAAAGACACTTAGCTGACAATAAATGCAATATAAGACTAGAAGTTTAGACTAGTTGAAAAAATTTAGTGAAGGATATGATAAAGTTTTTTTGGTATCACGTGTCATTGCTTATGTTCCTTAAAAGCTAAAAAATTTGGATAATTAGGCATAATGACATTTTTAAATAAGATGTCAAGGATATGATAGAAGTTTGTAGGTTTTAGTTATTTTTGACTCTTAAATTATTTTTAGAATTTTGGTCCAAAAATTTGATTTCAAGGGAAAATATGCGTCAAAATATTTTGGGATTTTATTTTTCAAATGACGTACAAATTTGAAAAGTGAAAAAGTTTTTTATGAAATATTTGATTTTGAAGGCCACATATTAGCATAGGGAAGGCAAATAGAGTTAGAATTTGCGAATTTAGCGGTGCATTAGGATCGACAATGTGATAAATGCAAGCGGTAACAAGGAAATAGTTGTTTTAGCCTTGAAATTTCTATTTTAATACCTCATCGACGACGCACGAGTCTATTTTTAGACTTAATTCCATTTCAGAGCCTGAAATAAACCTTATTATGAATTTTGTGCATGGAAATTTTGAAATAAATCTGGGGCAGTGAGGAAATTTTCACTGTACTATGCGAATAGGAAGATTATAGAGTGGTAAGAATGTAAAATTCTTTGCCTAAATTCCTTTTTCTGGCATAGGAATAATGTTTAGGAATCAATTTTTTGATGTTCTAGAATTTGGATTCTAGGAATTGGATGCAAAATTGGTTATTTCATACTTATATTCGTAGGAGTATGGGGTTTTAGCTAAGATTTTTCAAAAGCTACATACATATAGAACCGTCAGTATAAATATTGGTTATTTGCATCATAATTTTCAAAAATGTTTTTGAAGAAATTCACTCATATAGGAGGATCTGACTTAGTACTATTCTGCATACATATTTTTTGTGTGGTGATACAGTAATACACAATGCACTTGTGCGCATTGGTTGTAAAATTGGTTGTACACTCATTAGTTGTGTAGTTTTGGATAATTATTAGCCAAACCATGACTTAGTCGTTGGTGAAATTTCGAGGATGAAATTCTTTTTAAGAAGGGATGTAACAACCCAAATTTCAGTCATTCGAATTGGAATATTTAGTTCATTCGAATATTCAAAAGTTAGTTTTATAAGATAAATAAGTCATATTTCAAATATAATGATTTTGTTGGATAATTAAATTGTTTAATTTAATATTTGAAATTATGGAAATAATTGGATGTTGAATTCAGTATAAATGAAAATGATTTATAAAGTTGATTTAAATTCTATTTAAATTAAAATGGAGTTAGTAAACTTTTAAAATTGATTTAAAAGTGAACAAATAGAAATTGAATATTTATTAATTTAATTAACGTGTAAAAATAGTCATTTTTGACACTGTCTCGGATTTCAATGAAACCAGTTTCATTGGATCCGTAATAGTGAATTATTATAGGGTTTCAAGTTTTGTAACGATCTGACTTATCGTTTGGTCGTGCGAAGTCGAAACGCATAGAAATTTATTTAACTAATTTTAATTAAAATAATTCGATTTCAAAAACCTATCTTTTTTATATGATGGAAATGGCCTCTAAAATGTATTCCATTGTGTTCAGAGTAGAGGTAAAACATTTGGAACGCCAAGCGGCACGCTTCATTTGGAGTTTGGAAATTTTATAGATGAATAGCGTCACGGAATTTTCTATAAAAGGACATCATCATTTCATGATTTCTCAAACCCTAAGGTTTCATGCCCTAACCACCACCATATCATGAACGGCCAGAAATGGTGCATTTTCTTCCTTTAATATCTCCCAATCCATCGACCTAAAGGATCGTCATCAACTAGAAAGTTGTAGAGCTTCTCGAGACCCTTCGTTCCAACGGTGGAGTTGGGGGATGGATCGTCGTGGTGGCCGAAACC
Source organism: Allium cepa (assembly GCA_030765085.1). NCBI lineage: Eukaryota > Viridiplantae > Streptophyta > Magnoliopsida > Asparagales > Amaryllidaceae > Allium > Allium cepa. Next base: position 889,822,037 of record CM060934.1, on the reverse strand, counting down.
GAACTCCGTCCGTGTGGCGTTTGGAGGGCGATTCGTGGAATAGATGGACAGAGATCATGGTGCACAGGGCAGCGGTGCAAGAGGCCAAGAGCTTCAACATGGTGGTATTTGATCTCTTATCGACGAGTGTGGTGACCGCGGCAACAATGGGAGGAACGACGATGTTGGGTTTCTCGGGTGCGCTAGTTTAAATGAGGAAGAAGGGAATCTATGGCCCAAATCTGATCTCAAAAAACGAATGGCCAGGATTACTTAAGGTCGGGTAGAAACAAGCAGCGTTGATTTCGTATTGTCGACACTACATTTTAGAGCTAGTTTGAATAGATTTGGAGCTAGCAGCAATTTTGGGTTAAATTAAGCGTTCGTTTAATTTTAATCCAAACGAATCGCTACTACGACGGATGTAACCGGTTTGAGTAAAACTCACTCTCTCTGTCTCTCTTATATTTTTATACAAGTGAGAATAAATTTACTTATGACAAGTGATGATTGTTTGGATGTGTGTGCGTGTGTATGTTTGTGTGTGTGTATTAGTTGGATATATTCCTGCATTGTCTAGGGGATGAGACCCTATATGTTCCCGTGTATGAGCGGATGACCCTTTATACGTGCGTCTGCCTTAAAGCAGACATTGTACATATTCTCATATGCATACTTGTTGCAGGCTACAGGTTGGTGGGATCCAACAGGATTCCTCACCACTGTTGATTTATTTGCGTATATATATGATAATAGATAATGTTATGGATGCGATGATGTTTTGTTGTGATTTGACTTATTTAGTGCTATGGTAGCACTGGGCCTTGTTTTCGATATTTTGGAAATATTAAAATTGATGATTTTGAATTGAAAAGGTTATAGAAGTGGTTTTGGAAGTAAATATGTTTTATTGATTTCTAATTTATTTTAAAAAGGAAGGAATTTGTTTTTAAATAAAGGTTGTGATTTTTGATGTTTTAAAAATATATTTTTGAGAAATACTTTGAAAATAGATTTTGAAATAAGTTTATATAAAAGGTTTATAAAGGTGATATTTTTATATATTAGGAAGTTGATTTATAATTGAGTAAATGGACTAGAAGTTATTTTATAAGTGGATATTATTAGTAAATTTAATTTTATAGATAGATGGATTCATAATTCGAATTTATAAATGGTTTTGGAGATGTTTTAAAATGAGATAAGTAACGTAAACATATATTTCAACATTTATTATTGAAATAAACATTTTCGGGAGAAGTTAAGGAAGGCATGGACTATAACACTGTTGTTATAGTAAATCGTTTCCTAAAGGAAATGTTATGTATAGTATATGGGATTCAATATGTGACATCCCGGAATTTTAAACACTGGATTTGTGAACATTTAAATTCGTTTTCAATGTTTAATGTGGACCTTTAAATTGATTTGGAATGGGAAAAATCAGATACAATCAATAAGATAAGCTATAGTTTTTAAATATGATAATTCTATTGAATTGAACAATAAGTAAATATTTGGACTGAGAAAATTTGGGGATTTAGATGTAGATAGTTATAAAAATGGTTTTAAAAGTATTTTTAAGTTCAATTGGTTATAAATAAAAATATTGGATTTTTAGATGAATTTAAGAGTCAGTAAGCTATTATTGGGATTTTATATTAAGTTAATAATAGAATTTAATAATAAAATAGTGCAATTAATCAGATTTTGGTTTGGAATGAGCCAGAATGATTTTTAATGTGGTTATAAATTTTATATGATTTATTATTAAGTTAATAAAATTTTAAAAGTGAAATTTTAAGCGTTTCTGATAATTTCAGAAAATCGCTCGATCTAATAAACGGGTTAAAATAGCCTTCCAGGACACAGTCTCGGAATTCGACGAAACCAGTTCCATTGGATCCGTAATAGTTAGTTATTATCGGATTTCAATTTTCGTAGCAATCGGAGTTGTCGTTTGACCCCGGCAGCTTAAAACGCATAGAAAATACTTTAATCGATTTAATTTAAAATTGATCGTTTATTTCCGTAACTCGCACATATGACCGAATTAGCCTCCGAAACATGTTTCATTATGTCCGGAACGTGTAAAAACCCTAGGAACGCCAGTCGGCACGTGAGATTTGGAGTTCATTTGTATAAGTTGCTTTATAATGATTTTAATATTAAAATAATATAGCTAAAACGTTTATATATTAAATTAAGGGGCCGAAACCCTAACTCTATCCTTAGACCGTCGTATATTTATTTCAATGGCCGAAAAACAACGATCTTCCTCTTCAATTATCGATCAATTCACGGTTATTCGCAAATCTTCCGACATGAAAGTTGTAGAGAGTGAGAGGATCTTCAGATCCAACGGTTGATCTCATATGAAGCTGTCATTTGGAGGTGATTGATGGCCGCGTCCGTCACGCGTTTATGCATGCATCTCGAGGTCAAGGACTGACCGAGCTTGGCCGCATCTTGACCGAAGGTAGAGGGAGCTATGGTCTTCGTTGCGGTGGTGGCCGATCGTGGCCTTGGTGATCGAGGTTGGTGCGGCGTTCAACCCTAGTTCATGAGTTTGGGTTCAGCCGTGAACTGGTACCACACGCATAAGGAAGAAAGTAACGTTCGGCCTTGATTTTGCATCCTCGATCGTGCGGCCGTGGGTGCTATTTGATATATATTTAAAAAAAATTGTTTAAAATTTTATATACAAACTTTGAAAATTCGTATCTAATGCGCACGTTGTCAGATTTAGACGAAACTCGCAACGCCCGAATCGCAGAGATGCTTACTACATAGTGGTGCAGTTCTGGAATCATTCGGAGCAAGTAAAAATTTAATTTAAATCGAACGTCGTTCGATTTAATTTAAATTGGAACGCTCGTCGAAAACCCGAGGTGAGTTTAACTCACTCACATCTGGAATATTAGTTGATTTAAATAGACAATATTTAAATGATTGGTTGATTATGATTGAATCGATGTATATATTGTTGTGCTAATATCTGTGGGTGCAGGGAAAACAGGTTGGAGGGATCCAACTGGATCCCTCACAAATAGAAATTAATTTATATTATGTGCTATACCTTATTCATTGTTCTGTGATAATTTATTTAGATCTTGGTATGCTGCGTTTTATTTATATGCTGTGATGAATTAAATTGAAATTTTAATTGTGTTGTACTGTGATTGGGAAAATACAACCTGAAAATTTTAAATATAAATAGATGAATTGGGTTTAAAGAATATAAAAGAAATTCCTAAGTAAAGGATTTTAAAAGAGATTAAATCCAAGGAATGGGTTGAAAATTTCAAGTGTTTGAAATTTGATTTCAAAGGGAATTGAGAATTGTTTAAATTAATAGCGAGATTTATTTTAAAGAATGAGAAGTGCGCTTTCTCCTGGAAATTTTGTTTTGTTTTTAAGGAAGCTTTCAAAACTATAAATTTGCAGTTTAAATATGTTAGAATATTTTTAGTAAGAAATATTATTTAAAAATGTTTTTGAGTGAAATCAAATATTTGATTAAGTAATTATGGTATTTAATTATTTTAAAAGAAGTATAGTAGTATTAAGTTTTCAAAAGAAAATTTTAATATGAATATTTGATTTAATAACCTTATTTTAAAAAGTGAAATTTTATTTAAAATACTTAGGAAACCCTATATATTTCCTTAGGTATTATTTTCAATTAAATAATTTCTAGAGTTTATTTTAAATATTTTGAACGTATGTTTGAAATTGATTTCCAGGAAATGGCAATGTGTTTAAAATAAAAGGAGCTGTTTTTAACGTATGGAAAGGAATTTTACGGGATGAACGTAAAATTGAATTGGGTAAATCATGATTGGATTGAAGAAGAAAATTCTTGGGTTATCCTAAAATTGAAGTATATTTCCCTGAGATGCCAAGTACGTTTTTGAAGTTAATTTTTGAAAGGTTAGGAGTTTTGAGTTTTATTTAAAGAATGGTTTTAAGAAAAATTATTTAAGTTGTAAGAATTTTTGAAGTGAATATACATTAAAGTAGTTATACAAGTAACTATTTTTAAAGGGTAATTAGAATCATGTTTTAAAGAATATTATTATCATTTATACTTTATAAATGGTTCTATTTTAAAGAAAATCAATTAAAGCTTTATTTGAAATTGTATAAGGATTCATAATTTTATTTTAAAGATCTAGTATGACTTAACTTTATTTTAAAGATAATAGTTATATTTTATAAAGCAGTTATTCGAAATATTTTTAAAAGTATATGTATATTTTAAATTAAGTATGTAAGTAGATTTAATATAAACGTTTAATGTATTTTGAAGGATAAAGTATTTAAATAATTTTAACCTTAAATATGGGTACTTAGATGTTTCAGGGGAAATAAAGATTTGAGAAATCTATTCCATGAGAAATTTGGGTTTGAAAAGTGTTTCAAAGGGAATTTGAAATTGGAATTATATCTCGTAAAGATATTTTTGGGAAATAAATAATTGGAAGATTATTTATTGTATGATGGATGTTGTGAATGTTATTTGATAGTTAAATCACCGACTATCAATATTGGACAAATGCGTTGATCGTTTCGAAGAGACCGGGATCGAGATTTATTTCTCGAAAACCACTTCGATCTGGTTTGTACGTTTCGTGGAAAAACGTGTTCGGAGTCGAAGATGGAGCAGTGAAGTGTAAGGGCTAGTCGCTACTAATGCAGAGGATATTTCCAAAATGGATGTAGTAGGAGTAGCGCCTTCGGTTCCGTTCGAACCTGGGACGGACTTGTATGGACGAATGCTTTCGGAACATCGTCGGGTGGGCGATGGGCATTCTAAGTGAAACGTTCTAAAGGTAACACTTAGCCTCAAGCCTCATCAACCGGGAATGACTGAAAATCAAGGGTTATGCAGCAAGGCTTCGTGGGTATCCCCCACTTGAGAGTAAGGTCATCCCTGTCTAGATGTCCCTTTTATTTTGGCTTAGTGGTGCGGTTGCTGATCCCAACCACGGGGTGATCTTGTTCGGAACTGTCCAGTAAGGGATGGTTCCGGTCTTGTGTTGCAGGGGAGCGAGCGTACTCCTCGGTACTGTGATCTCGGCCACGTACTGTGACAGATGGTCCCCCAGTGCCTTGTCATTAGTTGGAAATCCATTCTCCCTGTAAACCTTTTATGAGTTTTGTTTGTATTACCCACTTTGTGGCTAGTAGCTGGAATTTAATAGATGTAACAATTTCGGCTATTTTATAAGTATTTGTATATAGACCCTATTATAATATAAGAGGATTTCTATAACAAGTGTTTTAGCTATCGTAAGATAAAAACCCGACATGTTTATTTGTGGCGTGGTCTTACGAGATGCTTTTGTTTTCAAAAGGATTTTTGAAACTTTAATAATCAATTTGGATGCAATATTATCAGCTGGTATTCCAGACTGACTCGGGTGTTATTTCATTATAATGCTCGGGTCAGACCGAGTATTATATGTTCTGGACAGGATGTATGGAGCAGGAGAGGAGCTGGAGTCCGTGACGTATTATCCGTATTAGTATAAATATCCGCTGCTATGATCGTATGATTGTCTGACTGGTAAGTATTGTTTGTATGAGATACTATGACGATATGATGTATAAAACAGATATAGTTTCATTTTGTGTAAAGATCTATTATTTACTATTATATTTTATTCCGCTGCGATTGTGAGATTCTGATATTGTTTAGTTTCTTCTTCTATCTCTTCTTCTTTAACCCTAATGGTTCGTATTTCTGTTCCACTTGAGTTAATTGATGTAGAATGGTGTTGACTCAAGGGGTACGGATTTGCGGGCTGTCGCACTTGGTATTAGAGCTTAGGTTGGCGACAACCTAGGCTTTGGTGGGGAATTTACTCATTAAACAGAGTCAATAGTACTCTATAATGAGTTGAGAGTATTAATAGATATGAGAGTGTACTTGTTCGTGAATATAAAATTGTTTTTATGCTGTGTTGACTTATTGGTTGAGTGTTTATGAATTCTGGGCGGTTCGGGAAGTACTACCGTATCGATAGGGGTTTCTAAACTCTTAAACAAGATAAACCGACATAGTATTGTTTTTAAAGAGGGTAAATGAAATAATTTTACCCAAAATTATATTTTGATATAAAAGAAATAATTTTCTGAAATTATTATATATATATATATATATATTTGGAAGATTGGTAGTAAATACTATAATCAAATAAGAATCTAAAATTTGAAATGGTTATAACCAAATAAATTCCATGAGTATAAATAATTCAAAGGATGAATAACTAAATTTGAACTGAACCAGAATTTAAATCCGGAAAATTTTGAAAAAGATTTTAAATATATTGGAAACAATGTTTGGAAATTTAAAATCTTGGGAATGTTTTCCAAAATGTTTGAAGGCATGGAGTATTATTTTGGGTAATATGTGAAGGGAAACTGTTTTGAAATGAATTTGGAAAAGTAGGGAAGCACTGAACTCACTTCAGTTGCTGGAAAATAATCCTGATGATGCTGGCCACATCATTAGAATTCATTTTCGAGTTTCTAAAGTGATGGATTGCTACCAAAATGGTTGGTTATGATATTGTTTAGACTTGTTGGGTATAATAGTTGTTTTGGAAATTTCAAAGGGAAGAATTTGTTTGGTAAAAACAAGTTGTTTGGAAATCCGGAGATTTGATTTAATATACCAAGTAGGTATGAGTTGATTATTATTTCAAAATGATTTTGGAATAAAACCGGGTAATTTAATTCTGGTAAATTCTATTTAAATAATGTGTAAAGTTAAAATGAATCGACTATTGAACTTATTAAGTGAAGTTGATATTAATAAGGAAGAAAATGAAAATTTTAATCTTGGAATTAAAATTTAACTTGAGTAAATGGTAGTAAATGAAATATATTGGAGTGAATAGAAAATTTGAATTTAACTTGGGATAAGTAAAATAAATTGGACCTAGAATTAAATTGATTTGGGTTAAATTGAAATGTAAAATGACTTTGTAATTTTGGGTTATGGTGTAATGAATTATACCCACAAGCTATTAAGTATTATACTTATAATCTGGAATTGTGAATTTAAAATTTGCAGAGGATTAAGGTGAAGGAAAATTGGTATCCTTAAGAATTCAGTGATACACATATATATAAAATTTGAAATTGATGATTATAAGATGTAAATGAATTAAAATGAGAAATATAAACTTTGAAGTAAATAATTTAGTGAACTTATAAATAGAAAATGGAATTATGATCACAAATGGGAAATAGTTGAATGGTATTGTGAATTCATACCTAATCTCAAATGAAATGTGAATTAAAATAAGATGAAGAAGATATAAAATATAAAGGATGTGGATGAACTTAAGTTAGTAAATAAATTTGAACTTGTATATAGAGAATTAAAATTTGATTAAATTGGATTTAACTTAGATTAAATGAATGGAGTTGAATTTGGATTGAAATAAAGTCAAAATTCAGTTGTGTTACAAATAATTTTGAATAAAATTAAATTCTTATTTAAATAGTAAAAGAAATAAAATGAATTCAAGTAGAATAACTAAAACTTAGTTGGACTTAAATTAAATTGAAAAAGAAATTAACTTGAGAAAAATTAATTCAGAGAAGTAAGAATGATATTGTGTGAATAAAATTTTAGCTCAACTAAATTCAAAGGATTTGTTTGAGAATGAATTTAGCGTAAGCTAAATTAAATAAAAAGGAAGCTTGGAGATGAATTTAGTGTAAACTAAATTTAATGGAATTTGTATTGGCATGGATGAAATTTTGGTGGATTGTTAAGGAAATTTTGAAGAGAAAATTAAAAACCCAGTTTTAGGATGGGATTTAATTTTGGCAATAAAAGCTGAGAGTGTGAATGAATTATAGAATTAGATCATAATAGTGATGGTTTGAATTGTAAATAAATCCAAATGAGTGAAATGATTCAAAGTGATCTCATTGTTAATAAAATAAATTTAAAATGGATTGAGTAAATAAACAAATTGAATTAAAATTTGTAAATGAACTGGGATTTGATTGAATGAGAATCAAATGAAAATAAAATAAATTGATATAAGAAGATAATGAAAATATTGTGGAAGAGCTTAAGAAAATTGAATAATAATTGTGGTCGAGATTTATAATGTTGTCTTGGATAAATTTTGTTTAGGTAATAAAATTGATTGCAAGTGAAATGGTATTAATTAATTATCGTGATAAAATAAGGATGTATGGGTTGTAAATTATGCAGAATGGAATGATATTAATATAAACTCGAATCGGTTAATGAAATAAAAATATAAGGGAAGAATTTAATTTAATAATTGCAATGTGATAAGAATGCTTGGATTATGAACCATGCAGAATTGAATAAAATTAATATGAATTTAAGTTGGAAATAAATTTTAAATGATTATAAGCCTAAGTGATGATTATTTGCTTAAATGTGAATCTAACATTTGCAACTCGGATGTAAGTAATTCGAGTGGAATATAATGAAGTTTGAATTTGGAAAAGAAATGCAAATAAATCAAATTGGAAGTACATTGGATTGTGAATCAATTTGAATTTAAATTGAAGTAAATTTAAAATAGTGAAGCATATGTTCATAATATTGAAGTGAATATGAATTGGTTGTAGTAATTATGAATTGATAATGGTAAACTTGTATGTAAATCATTTGTGTGAAATAAAATGGAGATTGGAAATAGAAAAGAAACTTTGTATGTGCTATAAAATATGATTTACTTATGAAATCATGCAAATTGTTGATTGGATTATGAAATTGATATGTTTGGCTTAGATTAATATTGGAAATGTTAATGAAATGCTCATATCCTTGAAAACTGATGAGTTTGTTGAGTATAGTACAGGTATGGGAGGTGATCGATCGAGTTGGAGCGCGTATATGCATTATATATTAGCCGCTTGCTTTTAAAATTTGCTAAAAAGGTACGCCTACGCTAATATAATTGAGAAATGATATATAAATTGTGATATATTTTGGTTTCCGACCATGTGGGTCGATGTATATATATTTATCTGTATCGCGATATCGCGAAAGCTCCTCCGTCCAGGGGAGACTCTGCCAAAATTTTCTAAAAATTTTGAGAGTTAGAAATTTTTTGGGAATTTTGAAAAATTTATTAACTAGTAAAGTTGGTTGAAATAATGTTGCCATAAAAGCTTTTGAATATAAATGAAGCACATGGGTTTGGGATGGAGTTAAAGGGTTTTTAGGAAGAGTATATAAGCTGTTAACTAAGTAAGTTGGGTAAGTAAATGAGTTTTAGCGGCATTTTTACCTTAGCAAATTTCGGGGACGAAATTTTTATAAGGGGGGAGGAATGTGACATCCCGGAATTTTTAACACTGGATTTGTGAACATTTAATTATTTTCAATGTTTAATGTGGATCTTTAAATTGATTTGGAATGGGAAAAATCAGATACAATCAATAAGATAAGCTATAGTTTTTAAATATGATAATTCTATTGAAATTGAACAATAATTAAATATTTGGACTGAGAAAATTTAGGGATTTGGATGTAGATAGTTATAAAAATGGTTTTAAAAGTGTTTTTAAGTTCAGTTGGTTATAAATAATAATATTGGATTTTTAGATGAATTTAAGAGTCAGTAAGCTATTATTGGGATTTTATATTAATTTAATAAAAGAATTTAATAATAAAATATTGCAATTAATCAGATTTTGGTCTGGAATGAGCCAGAATGATTTTTAATGTGGTTATAAATTTTATATGATTTATTATTAAGTTAATAAAATTTTAAAAGTGAAATTTTAAGCGTTTCTGATAATTTCATAAAATCGCTCGATCTAATAGACGAGTTAAAATAGCCTTTCGGGGCAAAGTATCAGAATTCGACGAAACCAGTTCCATTGGATCCGTAATAGTTATTTATTATCTTTCAATTTTCGTAGCAATTGGAATTGTCGTTTGACCCCGGCAACTTAAAACGCATAGAAAATACTTTAATCGATTTAATTTAAAATTGATCATTTATTTCCGTAACTCACACATATAACCAAATTAGCCTCCGAAACATGTTCCATTATGTCCGAAACACGGAAAAACCCTAGGAACGCCTGTCGGCACGTGAGATTTGGAGTTCGCTTGTATAAGTTGCTTTATAATGATTTTAATATTAAAATAATATAGCTAAAACGTTTATATATTAAATTAAGGGGCCGAAACCCTAATTCTATCCTCAAGCCGCCGTATATTTATTTCAATGGCCGAAAAACAACGATCTTCCTCTTCAATTATCGATCAATCCACGCATTTATTCGCAAATCTTCCAACATGAAAGTTGTAGAGAGTGAGAGGATCTTCAGATCCAACGGTTGATCTCATGTGAAGCTTTCATTTGGAGTTGATTGATGGTCGTGTTTGTCACGCGTTTATGCACGCATCTCGAGGTCAGGGACTGACCGAGCATGGCCGCATCTTGAACGAAGGTAGAGGGAGCTATGGTCTTCGTTGCGGTGGTGGCCGATCGTGGCCTTGGTGATCTAGGTTGGTGCGGCGTTCAACCCTAGTTCGTGAGTTTGGGTTCGGCCGTGAACTGGTACCGCACGCGTGAGGAAGAAAGTAACGTTCGGCCATGATTTTGCATCCGCGATCGTGAGGCCGTGGGTGCTATTTGATATATATTTAAAAAAAATTATTTAAAATTTTATATACAAACTTTGAAAATTCGTATCTAATGCACACGTTGTCAGATTCAGACGAAACTGGCAACGCCGGAATCGCAGAGACGCGTACTACGCAGTGGTGTAGTTCTGGAATCGTTCGGAGCAAGTAAAAATTTAGGTTAAATCGAATGTCGTTCGATTTAATTTAAATTGGAACGCTCGCCGAAAACCCGAGATGAGTTTAACTCACTCACATCTGGAATATTAGTTGATTTAAATAGTCAATATTTAAATGATTGCTTGATTGGTTGATTATGATTGAATCGATGTATATATTGTTGTGCTAATATCTGTGGGTGTAGAGAAAACAGGTTGGAGGGATCCAAATGGATCCCTCACAAATAGAAATTAATTTATATTCTATGATATACCTTATTTATTGTTCTGTCATAATTTGTTTAGATCCTGGTATGCTGCGTTTTATTTATATGCTGTGATGAATTAAATTGAAATTTTAATTGTGTTGTGCTGTGATTGGGAAAATATAACCTGAAAATTTTAAATATAAATAGATGAATTGGGTTTAAAGAATATAAAAGAAATTCCTAAGTAAAGGATTTTAAAAGAGATTAAATCCAAGGAATGGGTTGAAAATTTCAAGTGTTTGAAATTTGATTTCAAAGGGAATTGAGAATTGTTTAAATTAATAGCGAGATTTATTTTACAGAATGAGAAGTGCGCTTTCTCCTGGAAATTTTGTTTTGTTTTTAAGGAAGCTTTCAAATCTAGAAATTTGCATTTTAAATATGTTAGAATATTTTTAGAAAGAAATATTATATAAAAATGTTTTTGAGTGAAATCAAATATTTGATTAAGTAATTATGGTATTTAATTATTTTAAAAGAAGTATAGTAGTATTAAGTTTTCAAAAGAAAATTTTAATATGAATATTTGATTTACTAACCTTATTTTAAAAAGTGAAATTTTATTTAAAATACTTAGGAAACCCTATATATTTCCTTAGGTATTATTTTCAATTAAATAATTTCTAGAGTTTATTTTAAATATTTTAAATGTATGTTTGAAAGTGATTTCCAAGAAATGGCAATGTGTTTAAAATAAAAGGAGCTATTTTTAACGTATGGAAAGGAATTTTACGGGATGAACGTAAAATTGAATTGGGTAAATCGTGATTGGATTGACGAAGAGAATTCTTGGGTTATCCTAAAATGGAAGTATATTTCCTTGAGATGCCAAGTACGTTTTTGAAGTTAATTTTTGAAAGGTTAGGAGTTTTGTGTTTTATTTAAAGAATGGTTTTAAGAAAAATTATTTAAGTTGTACGAATTTTTGAAGTGAATATATATTAAAGTAGTTATACAGGTAACTATTTTTAAAGGGTAATTAGAATCATGTTTAAAGAATATTATTATCATTTATACTTTATAAATGGTTCTATTTTAAAGAAAATCAGTTAAAGCTTTATTTGAAATTGTATAAGGATTCATAATTTTATTTTAAACATCTAGTATGACTTAACTTTATTTTAAAGATAATAGTTATATTTTATAAAGCAGTTATTCGACATATTTTTAAAAGTATATGTATATTTTAAATTAAGTATGTAAATAGATTTAATATAAACGCTTAATGTATTTTGAAGGATAAAGTATTTAAATAATTTTAACCTTAAATATGGGTACTTGGATGTTTCAGGGGAAATAAAGATTTGAGAAATCTATTCCATGAGAAATTTGGGTTTGAAAATGTTTCAAAGGGATTTTGAAATTGGAATTATATCTCGTAAATATATTTTTGGAAAATAAATAGTTGGAAGATTATTTATTGTATGATGGATGTTGTGAATGTTAATTGATAATTAAATCACCGACTATCAATATTGGACAAATGCGTTGATCGTTTCGAAGAGATCGGGATCGAGATTTATTTCTCGAAAACCACTTCGATCCGGTTTGTACGTTTCGTGGAAAAACGTGTTCGGAGTCGAAGATGGAGCAGTGAAGTGCAAGGGCTAGTCGCTACTAATCCTGAGGATATTTCCAAAATGGATGTAGTAGGAGTAGTGCCTTCGGTTCCGTTCGAACCCGGGACGGACTTGTATGGACGAATGCTTTCGGAACATCGTTAGGTGGGCGATGGGAATTCTAAGTGAAGCGTTCTAAAGGTAACGCTTAGCCTCAAGCCTCATCAACCGGGAATGACTGAAAATCAGGGGTTATGCAGCAAGGCTTCGTGGGTAGCCCCCACTTGAGAGTAAGGTCATCCCTATCTAGATGTCCCTTTTATTTCGGCTTAGTGGTGCGGTTGCTGATCCCAACCGCGGGGTGATCTTATTCGGAACTGTCCAGTACGGGATTGTTCCGGTTTTGTGTTGCAGAGGAGTGGGCGTACTCCTCGGTACTGTGATCTAGGCCACGTACTGTGAAAGGTGGTACCTCAGTGCCTAGTCATTAGTTGGAAATCCATTCTCTCTACGAACCTTTTACGAGTTTTGTTTGTATTACCCACTCTATGGCTAGTAGCTGGAATTTAATAGATGTAACAATTTCGGCTATTTTATAAGTATTTGTATATAGACCATATTATAATATCAGAGGATTTCTATAACAAGTGTTTTAGCTATCGTAAGGTAAAAAACCGACATGTTTATTTGTGGCGTGGTCTTACGAGATGCTTTTATTTTCAAAAGGATTTTTGAAACTTTAATAATCAATTTGGATGCAATATTATCAGTTGGTATTCCAGACTGACTCGGGTGTTATTTTATTATAATGCTCGGGTCAGACCGAGTATTATATGTTCAGGACAGGATGTATGGAGCAGGAGAGGAGCTGGAGTCCGAGACGTATTATCCGTATTAGTATAAATATCCGCTGTTATGATTGTATGATTGTCTGACTGGTAAGTATTGTTTGTATGAGATACTCTGGCGATATGATGTATAAAACAGATATAGTTTCATTTTATGTAAAGATATATTATTTACTATTATATTTTATTCTGCTGCGATTATAAGATTCTGATATTATTTAGTTTCTTCTTCTTCTATCTCTTCTTCTTTTACCCTAATGGTTCGTATTTCTGTTCCACTTGAATTAATTGATGTAGAATGGTGTTGACTCAAGGGGTACGGATTTGCGGGATGACACACTATATCTATTTATTCATCGAATCCCTATACTAATGTTTTTAGGTTGTCATAACGATGTTTCATGCAACATTCCTTTTGGCCTAATAAAGCGTGTTTTGAAAAAAAATATTTTTCCTAAAATGATTTGTAAATATGCTTGTTAAAATTAGTATATGAAAATATTTTCTATGTATTGAAATGATAGAGATTGTGAATATGCTTATACTGTAGAGATAAGTATATGGAAATGTTTTCCAATATAGGAAGTCGAATGGTTCTGAGAATATATCATTTTAAAGATAATTTTAAATGAATATTTAGAAAGTGATTTTAAACAAAAGATTAATTAAAAGGGCCTAGTGATTGCTTGTGGTGCTGGATATTGTTTGTTTTCTTTGATAGTTAAATAACCGACTATTAAATAAATTTGGCTTATTTATCGTTGTTGGTCTGGAGAGACCGGGGTTGGATTTATTCCGAGAACCACTTCAAACCAACATATGTGCGTTCGAATGTGCTGGCTTGGAAGATATGATACATGGGATTTTCATAGTGAAGGACTGCTTGGTGATCGTTTGGGGATAAACTCCCAACATACATATAGTAGCAGTAGTCTCTTCATTATGAAATATCCGATGCAAGGACTATTTGCTACTAATCCTAGGGTAACTCCCAACAGGATGTGGTAGGAGAGTGCCTTCGGTTTGTTCGGCTCCTGGACAACTTGTATGGATGGATGTCTGACATTGCATTTTGAGATTGCATTGTTGATTTTTATAAACGTACATCTGTTTGGTGGCAGAGAAGGCAACTTCTCTTAGCTTAACACCCTTCTCTGAGACGTAAGGGCTCGAAGGTTGTATGTTTATGAAAGTCAATAAGTGATCAAAGGAATGGTACTGTGGCATTCAGAGTGATATGTGCTATGTGGAAGGTAAACGTTACGTTAAGCCTCATCAACAAGTAATGACAAAAACAGGGTAGATGCGGCATGGCTATGTGGGTCACTACCATTAGGATATGGTCATCGCCTTTCGAGATATATTTATTCCCACTATGGGGTCGGGTTTTTGATTAATATTGTGTATGCTTGTGGCCACGGATAGGTCGAAAACGACCAGGGTGATGGGATATTCGGTACAAAAATAATTCGAAACAACTTTCATATTATAGTTTTGCGATCGAAATCCAAATGAAGAAGTTATGGATGAAAAATGAATTCGAAACAGAAATAATTGTTGAGAAATTAACCTTTTTAATTAATTGAATGGTGTCCATAGGTCGACTTGCTTAGTGTAGTGGTCGATCTGGGATGGTCGACCCCTATGAGCAGAGCGGCCGACCGCTCTAAAGGCGGCGGCTAGGAATTTCGCTTGCCCAATGACCCGGAAATATTATATTTTGATCCAATGGTTCTGCTTGATTCTAGCACCTATAAATACAAGTCTAACCCTTCCTTCTCTTCTCATGTTTTTCTAGACAGAGCAATGAAGCTCTGCCCGTTCTTCTTCTCCATTTTCTGTCTAAATTATAAAATAAGATATTTATATCTATAATAATATAAATTGGAGAAGAATAGAAATCTAATAAAAAGGAGAAGGGAGGAGAATCAACTATACATATATTTGAGGTAATTTATACATATTTATATATTTGTGTCTATTTTCTTTTCCATTCCTAAATCTCTTCTCAGATCTGTAATTCTAATATATGTATATACTCTTTTTATACATATCTTTAGGATTAAAAGAAGATTTGGAAATGAATCAAATGTTCTACTTCAGATCTACAGATTTGGATTACTAATAGAAAGGTGAGTGGTAAATTTTATATATTGTTTATGATTTTAAATCTATGCTATTGGATACGTTTGATTTTTATGGCTAAATCAATTCTATTTGTGAATTATAGGCTTAAATTAGTGTAAAAAAAACTATTGCCTGCATATTCTTATTTTAGATCTAATTTGAAATATGTTTACACCAAGATCTAGAAATTAGTTGCAAATATTTTAGAACTTGAATATTGTATATTTTTATTCCAGATCTGTGCTTGGGTGTAAACTAGGATTTTTAAATTATTGCCCAGTTTGTGCTATGTTGTAGATTTTCCATAGTTTAATTTGTAGGAAGAACACCCGTTTGATTTTTATAAATTTATTTGTTTTTTTCACTTTTCATTCAAAAGTTCGATGTTTGTTTTAACAAGGAATAAGAAATCATCCATTCCTTATAATTTCAAATGGAGCCAATCTTTCCTTTTGTGTTAAACCAATTTATGGAAATCATAATGGAAAATCCTCCTAAGGAAATTAATTCTAGCAAATTAAATATGCAAAGCATATTCTAGTTACATATTTATGCTAGTATATATTTGATTACGAATAGCTAGTTTTATAGTTTATACGTATTTATTGCGTTAATAAAGAAGAATAACGTTTATTCATGCGTTATTTTTGCGTAATATTTATTAGTTATTATTGTATTTAGAGAAGCGAATAGTTATATTTAGAAAATGTTGTAATTTATATTAGTGGAAAATAAATTAGGAATTCCTGTTGATTAATTAATATGAAATAAAAGATTGTAACCTAGATTAATTGGCAATTAATGAGAAATAACGGATAGTATTAAATTAAGAGTTACAATTAATAGAGACATATGGATTAATATGATTGATAAAAATGGATGTAAAAGGTTGTTGCTTTGAAAGTAGTAATTAAGCATAAATGTCTTAAGAAATGTATGTTAGCATTTTATGGACAAATTGATATTTATGAGCATTAAAAAAAGGGAAGTATTTAAGGTAAATCTTATTGCCTAGAATAAAAAGGGATTTGTAAGCTAAGTCCAATGTCAACCTAAGATAGTGTAAGTAAAAACTTAGGATGGTTAATTGGACTTAGTAGGTCAGTAATGTGAAATCAACAGAGTCACGCGATGGAAGACTGCCCTTCACTATGAGGCTACCAGCAATCGGGTGCACTTACTACTGATGATAGATATCATTAATCCTAGGATCCATGATGGCGTGAGAGATTGGACCTACTTTCTTAATTGAAAAGTATTAAATGATCCAAATTTGGAATTAGGAGCAGTGAGGGATATCTCTAAAATGTTTTTCTTTAGTGTTGAGGTATTAAGTGGCTACCTTAGCGTCTGCGTCCCTACAGAAAGAAATAACCAAATGAGATTCCATTTATAATTAAAGTGATGATGGATATTTCAGGATGGGTTCTCATTAGGTTTGAGGTACTAAGTGACATATCTAGGGTTCGCATCTCTGCTATTAATGAAGTACAAGTAGCCTAATGTTATTTCCAAGCAGTGTCAGCTAGATAGTACCAATGAGGAGTCCGTCTTGGGGTTAGGTATTAAATGGCAGAGGCTTACCTATAAATAGGTGTTAAATGATCAAAAGTTTGCCTAGTCCTTGAGGTATTAAGTGGCTTGGGTACAGTCTATCACATTTCTATGACTTTAATAACAATAGATGCGCTAGTGGTATGACTATTATAAATTATAAGGTCATATATAGTGGTCAAATTTCTCTGTGGTTAGGATCAATGGACGAATAATGACGAAGCTAGAAGTCCACCTTGGGAATAGGTCTTAATTGGTGGAATCTACCACGATTGAGGTCTCAAATGGCAAAGTCTTCCTATTTCTCTTTTAAAAGTATTATGTGGTGATAGTAGAAGCCATCTTTATATTATTAAGTAGAAAATTGGTATGGAAGTATTAAGTGGTTGATAAGGCTTCGTTAGTATTTGTACCTTGGGAACGGGTAGGTAAGTAAGCATGTGTGCAATGTAAGGTTTCATTAGAATTTCTAACCTTAATAAACATAACAATTAAATGGAAACCTATTTGTATAAATTTATGTTATTGATGGTTTATAGATTTTCCAATCATTGGAATGTTGTTCTGACATCTCCTCATTACAACCCACAGGATAGATTTAGAGGAACGGGTCATTAGAGCTGGATATGTTTAGTCGTTGGATAAGTCAACTTTTCCCTCATGCTCGATTCTGATGTGAAGATATGCTATCCAAGGAATATCATTAATTCCAAAGTAGTATTCATAATCAGTATTCTTATCCTATTATTTTTTATGCTGCGAGTTTAGATTTTTATCAATCTCTGATAATACTCATGCTTATTTACAAGTACCACCTACACCAAATGACCTAAAAGAGTGCTGTAAACGTGCCAGGCTGATATGGGACGATCATTAAGGTTGAAATTTAAAGTAGAAAACCCATTTGCATATCTCACAGTGCATGGATAAAATATAATATGGAAAATATACAACAGAAATATATTGAGCTGTAACAAATGAAAGATAACATATCTACTAGAACATCATGAATTATGGTACAAATGTCATAATATCTCGGTACAAAATTTCCATACCGCATCCCTTAGAGTATATAACAACAAACAGCAGAAACTAGAAACATAGAGTAATACGCCATAGTTCCTCTAAGCTCATCTTCGTACACCAACTGTGACTCCAAGCCTATCATCTAGTCTACTCATTCAAGAGTACCAAACATGATAAGAATAAACATAAAATCTTGGGTCAAACAACAGTCTGGTGTGTGCAGTTAATGACTATCAAAGCTATACTGCAAAATATTTACTAGACAGGTACACAAAGCCATACCTGACATGTCCCTACAACCAAAGAGTTATCACATAATAATAAGATATAATATGCCATAAACGAGAATAGGTTAATGTAACACAACATGATAGAAGAATCTAAGAAGCCTCCTCCATTGGCCCTATTTTCAATCCTTTCTCTAGCATTCCTGTAGATGATGGCCTACCCAAAAGCAGACATAGAAACCATAGAATCCAAAACCTAGCTATATCTTCTAAAGCCTTGAGCATATGATAGCTCGTATGGCCTCATCCTCGCATTGCCGGAGACTAATGAAAATCTTGGTTCTCGATCATGTTCATCATACTCACTGGTTAAAAACACTGCACGATTCTCTTATGATACCACTATACCACCTGACCTAGACCTAGCCAATCTCGAGTATCTGACTTGCGCTACCAGCACTCGGGTGCCCCTGCATATAATAACCTTGCTTTGAACACAACCAGAACACTCCGAGTCATCAACGGTTCCTTGGCACTATCAAATCTTCATAGCTTTCCACAACTCCAATCCATTTTCAGGCACGAACCTACTACTCATCCAGTCCATTATGTTATAACTTCGTTCCATCCCGAGCTGTCAATCTACTCCATCCATCTCGCTCCTATCCGAGATTTCGATCAAAGAGCCAAAACTTCAACATGTCATAACTACCAAACCGTAGAAGCAATCAGCGAGCCACAGCTTCCAGTATGATCTACTACAACTCCAAATTCTCCACCTCGGATCTCACATCAATTGGAGCCAACAATATGGATCGGTACCGATCCAACTGAATTGGATCGGTACTGGTCTAAATATTTAGCCAATTTCGGCTCCCTTTCACTTCCAGCCTCTAGTGCATTTCCTCTAGATGCCATAGACCCCTTGATTTTCCTCTTAGCCTCTTAGTCCTTCAATAGTGCCTCATTGTCGATCCAACGTAGATGATCCATGAAATCTCAATACTTGGCCTATCCTTCGATCCAACTTCATAGAGCATCATTGGAACCCATGCTCTACCATCCCCCTGGATCTAAAGTTGATTGGTGCAAAAATTCAGATCGGCACCGATCATAACATTTTTCTCCAATCGTCGTAAAATTTTCAGAGCGCCTACCTTACGTGCTCCAGATCCTATCCTTCAAGTTCCGTATGATCTAATGAACTTAGCTCCCGATACATATCGATCACCAATCAAAGTCCTAAACATGAACAACACTAGCATACGAATCAAGCATAGCAAGCAATTAAATCACAACAATGAATCAAACGTAGCAAATCATTCATTTTACATTCAATCATAAACATTCAAGTCATCCAATTCAATTATCAATCATAGACAAGCACATATCGGATCTAAATCATAGAATTACATAGCCATATATGCATAAATGACACTAGCCAATGACTTAACCCATATTACATGCTTTAATTAGGTTGGTCTAGGGTTTCTAAATCTAAAATTAATTATATCTAATCATTATAATCACCTAACATATTATCCATAATAGACTAATGAGAGATCATAACCACTCACTAAACCTCTCAAACCTATGAAAATGAGAAGAAATTCAATCTGGACAGTAGCAAATTGGATGTAGATGTTATCCAATCAACGAGATCATGCCCCTTGATGAAGATCTAGCCTCTAATTTGATATTAGAGGCGATTTAGGATGAAATCTATGAAAAGAATGGAGAATTAGAGAGAAGGTAGGTTTTGAGGCTGATATGAAATAAGAGAAAAAGGTTTCAAATGGTTTCTCTCGCCTCTTATTTATAGCCAAACTAGATTAGACAAATGGGCTTGCTAATTGACCCATTAATCCCCTTTTAATTCTGGCATGTAGTTTACAAAAGTTAAAACTACTGTAACTTCTTAACTACTTATCCGATTTTCTTATATGACCACTCTACGGAATGGGAAACCACCATGTCGATGCAATAAACCAGGTTAGAACATATAATTCAAAACTTATCAAAAGTTATAGCCTAAATAAGATCTCCAAGGGCAAAAAGGTCACATAGAAATTCAGGAAAAATCATGGACATTTAAAACATCCTTAAGAATCATATTTCAAAATATTAGAATGATACGACCTCAAATGAATTAAAAAGAATTATTTTTCGCTTCTTTGATACGTAAAATACGGGTCGTTACATTCTTCCTCCTTTAGAAATTTCGTCCCGAAATAACTAAACAAACATAGGCAATCAAGGTTATCCCACATGCCTATCATTCATTAGCAACAATCTAATAATCCAACAAAGCAGCCAAATCAACAATAGCAAGCTAAACCTATCCTAGCATGTAGAATTCTAATAATATAAGGTGCAATAGTGCAAGTAGATATGACCTACGGGTCATACCACTCAAAGAATTCTGAATAGGCCGTCCTCATACTCTCTTCGGTATGCTATGTATAACCACAACCGTCCTCACCCCATTGCACCTTAACTACCTTAACTATCTTCCTTCTAAGCTGTTTCCTGTCATTCCTAATGACTCGAAGCGGCTTACAATTTTTTTAAACTTTTAGCACAACCTTTATCTCTTCTAGTTGATCTGGTGCTACCATAATATCCAAGTGATGCACAAACTTCTATAGGTTGGAGATATGAAAAACACTATGGACACTGTCATCATCGAAGGTTGATCCACCTAATAACCAATTCCCTCGATAATTGGAAAAGGTCCGATAAATCTGAGTGCTAACTTTCCCATTCTACCAAATCGAATAGCATTCCTCAGAAGAGAAATCTTAACAAATACCATGACCTCGACCGAGAATTCCAAATCTCTTCTTCTCTTGTTTGCATAGCTCTTTTGACGATCTTCATTCGTTGCCGAATGATCTCTACCTTCTCGGAAGTCTCTTCATCTTTAGTCCTGGTATCGACTTCTCACCTGCTTCCTACCAACATGAAGGCGAGTTACAAAGTCGTCCATATAATGCTTCATATGTTGTCATGCCAATACTTGACTGATAACCGTTGTTATAGGCGAACTCCACTAGATGCAAGTGATCATCCCAAGACCCTCCAAAATCTATAATGCTTGCTCAAAGAAGATCTTTCAATATCCAATTTACTCTCTCGGTACGGCCATCCGTTTGTGGGTGATAAGCTATAATCAAATGCAGCTCAGTTCCCAAAATCTCTTGTAAGATCTTCCGGAATCCACTACTGAACAATGCATCCCTATCGCTTACAATACTCTTTGGCACACCATGGAATCGAACAATCCACTTAATATATAATTCTGCCAACTTGAATGCCTTTTAGTAGACTTGACAGGTATGGATCTTGCACTCTTGGTCAGACGATCTACCACTACCCAAATACTATCATATCCTGCTAAAGTCCTTGGCAGTCCATTTATAAAATCCATAGACATCTATTCCCATTTCCATTTTAGAATATCTAGTGGTTATAGCAATTCACTAGGCTTCTTCTGCTCAACCTTCAGTAATTGGCAATTCAAACACTTTGAGATGAAACTTCCCAGATCCTTCTTCATTCCTTCCCAGTAGTATGTAACGACCCGCAAATATATCAATTTGGTAAATTTTATTTATTTTTAAATATTTAAATATAACATTTTTTAAAATAGATCATGATGTTCTAAAACAATAAATAATAATTGTATAATATTTACAAAAAAAATATATACTTTGGAAAAATAGAGATAAAATGACCAAAAAAACTGTTTTATCGATAAACAGCTCTATAATCATAAAACTTCGTGCACGAAGCTGGATACACGCACTTATTTTTATAATTAAACAAGAATATGGAATAAAATCATTAATTTTATTTTTGGAAATTAAAAGTATATATGGCATCATTAGTGATGCCCTTGTATTTAATAATTAATTTATGAATTTAAATTAAGATTTGATGATTTAATTATTATATAATTACTCAAATAATTGTTTTTAAATGATAATAATTCATTTAAATAGTTAGAAAGCGATCATAAATAATTTATAATAGTTTTATGGAGATATATGTAGAACTGAAAAATATGAGAATATTGACATCGCTTTATATGTATAATAGCAATTTTTATAAATAATTGTTAATATTGATTTATATGATTTTATAACTTAAATGAGATAATTTTAATTAATTACTAATGATTATAAATTTATTTTCAAATTTGTTTACATATATATGTAATTTAAATTAGAAGTGAAAATGTGATTGGGAATAGGTTTTCCGGTTTTCAATGGTTTAACAAACGGAAGTTGTTCGAAAGTCGTTAAAACCTTATTTATATGTCATATGCATATTTGTAACATACAAATGCATCAACTAACATATACATTCATACATATATATACATAACACATTTATGCATTTATATTTAAATAAAGTTAAAAATATCTAAGATATTTTACAAAACTTAACCCTTAATACATCTAAAGTCAATTCACATGGCTTGAAAGTGAATGAAGTGATGGAGCACATGGAGGGGGAGGACTAACTGTAAGGTGGTGGGATAGGAGGGGAGTAGGCTAAGGGTAGTTTTGTCCGTTCACTTTTAAATATTTTCTACCGTTTTTTCCTATAAATACCCAACCATATCCTCCTTCATTCTTCACAAATTCATTCTTCTTCTTCACCATTCTTGAGCTCCTTTATGCTCTTTAATGGCTTCTCCTCTTTAAGAGAGGTATAAAAATAGTGGAGTTTTTAAGCACCAATCCACTAATTACTCTCTAACCTTATCTTAATATACTTCTTCCTCTTATATTCTTTAATGGAGCTTGGCCATGAACAATATGTAGGTGGGGTGGCATGGCCGTAAGCATTGGAGGATGGTTGGAGGTGATGGCATAAGCATAAGGTGATGATGAGGGCATGGCCGAGAGCAAAGCCAGTGGAGGCGAAGATGGCGAGCACTTGGAAGAGAAGTAGAGTAGTTTGGTTATGTTAAGATGAAATTTAAATGACTTAAAGAAGTGTTGTGGCGATTTGGATGTTGGCAAGAAGTTTGAGTTTGATAATGGTGAGTACTCGATTTACTTACATTAAGAAAAAAATTATATGAATGTTAAAATTATAAATTTAAATGCTTGTTTGATAACTTGAATGATTATATGGATGTTGATATGGTTGATGACTTGGTTATGATAAATTATGAGAAATCATAATAAAAATGATTAAGAAACTAACCATGAATAGTTAATGAAAAATAAAGCCATATAGATGTGTATATGGAGTTTATTTTGCCACTTATTGGTTTTGAAAATATAAAAAGGTTGAAAATGAAGATTATAATAATAAAATATTATGACATAATTTAAAAATGAAAAGAGATTTAATATCGAAAAATATTGGTTTAAACGAGTTTGAAATGTTTTATAAATATATGAAAGTGTTTGGGTGAAGTATGAAATTTAATTGGAAATTTAGTCCAAAATAAGCGCTACGTGTAACGGCAGTTTGGGATTTTATGTCTTAAAAGTCAAACGAGTACATATGTAACGACCCGGGGTTTTGCCCAATTTATAATCATCCTTAAACGATTATTAAGCAAGCTAATCGCCAATTGAAGTTTTCAATCGTGTGAAAATTCTTTTGAAATTCGTTAAGGAATTATGTGGGCTTTAAAATTTATCTCGGCCCAATATTCCTTTAAAATTTTCGATGTCATTCCCTTCTTACTTTGGTTCGACCCGGTTCCTTCCTCAATCATTTTTTCATTCGCAACCCTAAACAATCAAAAATAGGATAAATGGCGACTCGTTGCAAACTAGGGTTTCGTAAATTGGAGACTTCCATGGCTTCGGCTGTTGGATCAGGGCGCTTCATCCTAAGGTGAGTAATTTTTAATTACTCACATCTAATTCAAGTCGATTTCATAAATATATGTGATTTTGGGGATTTGCATGGTTTTGATGATTTGTGATTTGAGTTTGGTGATGTTGTTTTGTTCGACTTTCGGCCTTGTTCAATTTGATTGTTGCCTTGAGTACTTTGTTGCTTTTAGCTTGATACATGCGGTTTTGAACTGTTCGACTTTTGATAATCTCGTCTCTGGCCTGTTCATCTCCTTATTGGATCACGACCTTGAATTGGTTCATTGTTGAATCGATTTTGACAAAGTGATTTCATTCGTTTTTGGCAAATTTTGATATTGAACTGATGGCTTCGGCCTTGAATATGTTAAACTTGATGATTGAAGTGCCTGTATTTGAACTTGATATTTTGAGACTTGGTCGGTGTTTGCTACTTGACTTTAACAGTAGCACCCGTGCACTTATGTGTGTGCTTATGTTGTTCGACTTTGTCAATTGTTGATGATTTAACTATCTTTATCATTTTTAATTTGGCATCTACCTTAAGTAATTGACTTCGGTCCGTAATTCATGGCTTCAGCTTGTTTTGATATTACTAGACTTTGATTAACTTTGAGTTAGATAGCTCTGTTGCTTCAGATCTCAGTAAATCCTTACTGACTTGCATTATTTACATGTTGAGTTGTTGGTACATCATCGATTGCGGTTGCATCCATTGTTTTGTTGGTATATATCACTTGCAATATCCAGTTTCATGTTGTTTTTCGAGTATCACTGCATTTTCATCACTACACTGGTTAATGGCATATAAACTTGGGTTTTTTTGTGTACTTGTCACTGTTCGAGTCTGACACTCTTTGAAGTTCTCATCTGTTAGTTGTTAGTTCATGTGTTCACATAGATTTTGTGCTTTGTACATGTCACCCCTCTGGTTTCTGATTCTCTTCAGGTTGCCTTGACTCTGCATATATTGGTTCGTCTGTAGTCTTCATAGGCTTTGTGTTTGTTGTACGTATGAACTTGTAAGTCGTACACTGAGTATTGCTTCGAGTTGTACACTTGAGTCTGTACTATTGATATCCATCTGGAGTTGCTGCCTGATCTGATTTATCTTGTGTTGCATCACTTTTACTTTGAACTGCATTGTAGTTGAATTGTGATGTACTACTGCCTTTATTCTCAAATCTGATACATCGCATTGATGCTTTGTATTCATTTTCATTTGGTTAGTTGTATTCATTTGTTTATGTGATGTGGTGCCATACCTTTGGTGCTCTCACATTCACTCTACTTTTGTAGTTTGTACCCCCACCTGTTCACAGTGATGTGCACACTGCTGCACTTCTCTGATCTGTCGCAGTGTAACTTCCATGCGAGCCCTTGTGCTTGGCATTTGAGTTGAGTTGACTTTTTGGTTCCAGAAGATTGATTGATCATTTTCTGTTGTCTTCATGTAGTTGCTATGTCGTTGAGGTGCATTGTGCATATCACAGCACTGATTCAGTCCACTGTTGCATTCATTTGCACATCACCCAGGTACCTCTTTTAGTGGTTGTCCTTCGAGACATGTTGTCTTGTACACGTATGATCTTGTAGTGGCTGCAGTTTTTAGCTGCAGTTGCCCTTGTTGTTTTGCATTACAGTGTTGCAAATGGATTGCTTTCTGACTACACTTGAGTTGAATCCGGTAACTCGGGTTTGATCTTGTGTTTGCTTGTGAATTTTCATTGGGTACATCATCATTGAAGTGGCAAGGCAGTGCACGCAAGCGTGAACTGCAGCCACACGGTATTGCTTTTATTGAGATTTCAATTACTTTTGATCCATTGATCTTTTGCGTATTTTATATGTCGTATTGGCGAGGCAGTACACGTTGGCGTGTACTGCAGCCAATTGGAATTGATGTTTTTAAGTGATATTTCAATTGCTTAAATTGATTTAGTTTCATTTGATTAGTTTGTTGTTATCTAATTATCTATTTGATAATTAGATTATGAGTTTCTAGTTATTTATTAATAATTAGATTTTGTTGTTAATTGTCAATTTGGCAATTTTGAGGTTTTCTTTTAAATATATCTTCATTGATATTCTTTTCCCTTATCTTCGCTGATAATTTGAATTTGCCGATTTGTTGTTTAACACTATTATGTGTTATGTTCACCGTTATCCGATTCTCTTGTTAAAGGATCGGATAGGTGAATTTATTTTGACAGTCGTCTAATTTTTATTTAATTATTATTGCTTTTATGCACTAATAACTGAGTTTGAATTAGACTGACCCGTGTATTATTTTCTTTTGAATGTAATACTCGGGTCAGACCGAGTATTTACAGGTTGTTGATATCTTACTTTGGGTTGCTGCTAGAGCTGTGAAGTCTTGTCATATCTTTTGGAGTAAGCGTCGTTGTTGTAGTAGTTAGTGTATTTGTATAGGATGTTGTATATTCATGTATATTATTCACGATAATGTACTTGTATATGTAACTTCCAGAGTCGACAGATGTAGTTGTATCATATGTATTGTATCACATGTATATCAACTGACTTCAGTTATATATATATATATATATATATATATATATATATATATGAGACTTTTGATTATCTGTGTTCCGCATTTATATTATCTGTGTTATTATTATATCTATTGTCCTAAACTATTATGAACCATCGTAGTTCGTTTTATACTGGAATTGGATATGTCGATGGGAGTAAATAAATATGAGATGAAAAATTAAAAATATATATCACTCCTATCGAGGTAACCAATACTAGTGTAAGGCCTAACTACGAATGGCCGCTCCTATCCAGCCTTATTCTTCATAATAACAGACAATATTTCCTTTAATATTCTTTGTTATTGTGAGTATAGAGGTGGGGCGTTACAGTTGGTATCAGAGCTTGGGGTTTATGGACATAATATAAAACATAACTTAGATGGAACATGTGTTACAACTATGTGTCGATGTTTTATATGTGTTTTGAGTCAAAACTAAAGTTTTGAAAATACGATGGAAATTTTTAAATATCCTTATTTAAAAATAAAAAGTGAAACTGTGTTTTGATGATTGATTGATTTGTGTTTTGTTTATCAGAGTGCGCAGCGAAAACAGTGTGACTGCTTCGCTGAGTACATATGATAATTATTTTGATTTAAAAATCAAAGTATGAAATTGAAATAAATTTCATTTGTTGTTTACATAGCTGTGTTTATTTTGTTTTCTTTAAAATTTCGAATCCGATTTGAGGATTCGAAGTGATTGCAGCTATGTGGTTTTGTTGAAATTTTGCTGGTTTCCTTTGTTGCCAATCACATGTTGATTAGATTTTGCTGTTTTGAAATATCTTCATCGAAGATATATTTGAGTAATTTCTTTGTTTATATGGTAGTGTACGTGCAAATACAAATTGCACGTTACTGCATTAATTTTACGTTGAACCGATGTTTGGTTATGAAACGTATTTTGTTGCCGTTATTATTATAACGGGATTTTTACACCAATGCTATATTTTGAAGCATGGTGTTTTGTTGACATTTTTAATGAATGAAAATTCACTTATATTTTATTTTGATGCAAATTATTTTGATGAGATTTTGACATTTAAAAATTACTGTCGCTTTGACTTCAGTAACCGTCAAATTTTAAAGTGGATTTTCAAACGGTTATTCCGCAATACTGATTTTGAGATTAGTTTTATGTTGTTTTGAGAAGTACCATTTTCTTTTCGAATTGCTACTTATATTGCTGTTTTAATCACGTGATTATAAAAAGCGTTTTAAAATAAAAAATGTTTTCAAAAAAATTTCAGTTTACGTTTTCAAAAGAATGAGAAAGAGATTTAAACGATTCAGCAAAATCGAGGACTATGAACCCTTTCTTTTACTGATTCGCTTAATACCGGACTTGTTCGTTTGAGAATGTAAATTATTACTTTTGTGAAATAAATGAAATTGTTTTCAGAAGTTTTGCATTTTGCGTTTTCAGAAGAATGAGAAAGTGACTTAAACGTTTCAGAAAAATCAAGGATTATGACCCCTTTCTTTTACTGATTCGCTTAATTCCGGACTTGTCCGTTTGAGAATGTGAAACGTTATTTTTGGAATACACAATTTTGCACTTTCAAGGAAACGATGAAGAGATTTAAACAATTTAGTAAAACACGTGGTTATGGGACATGTGCGTTTGCTATTTTGGTTAATTCCGGGCTCGTTAATTGAAACATTTGCTGTTTGATGATTTTGATGATTTTACACGTTCAAGAAAACGATGAAGAGAATCAAACGATTTAGTAAAACACGTGGTATGGGACATGTGCTTTTGCTATTTCGGTTAATTTCGGAATCGTTAATTGAATATATGATGATTTTCGTATGCTTTTGAGCCACTATGAGGACCTTCGGGTCATATGATGGACCTTCGGGTCAAATACCAGTACCAGACCTTCGGGTCATATGTTGGACCTTCGGGTCATATGATGGGCGCCAAAATTATGATGGGTACTTGGTAGGCTTCGGCCATATGAGATGCACGTGCGGCGTAGCTAAAACTCGCCATCTGATGGGATCGATCCAACCTTTTATGTTGATTTTCTAGTTATCTTAATTGATTCTAGATATATGTTGAATCTAATTATCTGCAGGTAATTAGATATTTGATGTTATGAGTTCTGATTATCGCTTGTGATAATTAGATATTTGATGTTATGAGTTCTGATTATCGCTTGTGGTAATTAGATATTTGATGTTATGAGTTCTGATTATCGCTTGTGATAATTAGATATTTGATGTTATGAGTTCTGATTATGGCTTGTGATAATCGAATATTTGTTGATTTGATTATCGTTTTTGATAATCGAATATTTGTTGATTTGATTATCGTTTTTGATAATCGAATATTTGTTGATTTGATTATCGTTTTGATTTGATTATCGTTTTTGATAATCGAATATTTGTTGATTTGTTTATTGTTGAATTGTTGATTTGATTATCGTTTTTGATAGTCGAATATTTGTTGTTTCTGATTATCATTTTTTGATAATTAGATATTTGTTGATTTGATTATCGTTTTTGATAATCGAATATTTGTTGTTTCTTATTATCATTTTTGATAATTTGATATTTGTTGTTTTGATTATCGTTTTTGATAATCGAATATTTGTTGTTTCTGATTATCATTTTTGATAATTAGATATTTGTTGATTTGATTATCGTTTTTGATAATCGAATATTTGTTGTTTCTGATTATCATTTTTGATAATTGGATATTTGTTGTTTTGATTATCGTTTTTGATAATCGAATATTTGTTGATTTGATTATCGTTTTTGATAATCGAATATTTGTTGATTTGAGATTTGATTATCGTTTTTGATAATCGAATATTTGTTGATTTGATTATCGTTTTTGATAATCTAATATTTGTTGTTTCTAATTGTCATTTTTGATAATTGGATATTTGTTTTTTGATTATCGTTTTTGATAATCGAATATTTGTTGTTTCTGATTATCGTTTTTGATAATTAGATATATGTTGATTTGTTTATTGTTGAATTGTTGATTTGATTGTCGTTTTTGATAATCGAATATTTGTTGATTTGATTATCGTTTTTGATAATCGAATATTTGTTGATTTGATTATCGTTTTTGATAATCGAATATTTGTTGATTTGATTATCGTTTTGATTTGATTATCGTTTTTGATAATCGAATATTTGTTGATTTGATTATCGTTTTGATAATCGAATATTTGTTGATTTGTTTATTGTTGAATTGTTGATTTGATTATCGTTTTTGATAATCGAATATTTGTTGTTTCTGATTATCATTTTTTGATAATTAGATATTTGTTGATTTGATTATCGTTTTTGATAATCGAATATTTGTTGTTTCTGATTATCATTTTTGATAATTGGATATTTGTTGTTTTGATTATCGTTTTTGATAATCGAATATTTGTTGTTTCTGATTATCATTTTTGATAATTGGATATTTGTTGTTTTGATTATCGTTTTTGATAATCGAATATTTGTTGTTTCTGATTATCATTTTTTATAATTAGATATTTGTTGATTTGATTATCGTTTTTGATAATCGAATATTTGTGGTTTCTGATTATCATTTTTGATAATTGGATATTTGTTGTTTTGATTATCGTTTTTGATAATCGAATATTTGTTGATTTGATTATCGTTTTTGATAATCGAATATTTGTTGATTTGAGATTTGATTATCGTTTTTGATAATCGAATATTTGTTGATTTGATTATCGTTTTTGATAATCTAATATTTGTTGTTTCTAATTGTCATTTTTGATAATTGGATATTTGTTTTTTGATTATCGTTTTTGATAATCGAATATTTGTTGTTTCTGATTATCGTTTTTGATAATTAGATATATGTTGATTTGTTTATTGTTGAATTGTTGATTTGATTGTCGTTTTTGATAATCGAATATTTGTTGATTTGATTATCGTTTTTGATAATCGAATATTTGTTGATTTGATTATCGTTTTTGATAATCGAATATTTGTTGATTTGATTATCGTTTTGATTTGATTATCGTTTTTGATAATCGAATATTTGTTGATTTGATTATCGTTTTGATAATCGAATATTTGTTGATTTGTTTATTGTTGAATTGTTGATTTGATTATCGTTTTTGATAATCGAATATTTGTTGTTTCTGATTATCATTTTTTGATAATTAGATATTTGTTGATTTGATTATCGTTTTTGATAATCGAATATTTGTTGTTTCTGATTATCATTTTTGATAATTGGATATTTGTTGTTTTGATTATCGTTTTTGATAATCGAATATTTGTTGTTTCTGATTATCATTTTTGATAATTGGATATTTGTTGTTTTGATTATCGTTTTTGATAATCGAATATTTGTTGTTTCTGATTATCATTTTTTATAATTAGATATTTGTTGATTTGATTATCGTTTTTGATAATCGAATATTTGTGGTTTCTGATTATCATTTTTGATAATTGGATATTTGTTGTTTTGATTATCGTTTTTGATAATCGAATATTTGTTGATTTGATTATCGTTTTTGATAATCGAATATTTGTTGATTTGAGATTTGATTATCGTTTTTGATAATCGAATATTTGTTGATTTGATTATCGTTTTTGATAATCGAATATTTATTGTTTCTGATTATCATTTTTGATAATTGGATATTTGTTTTTTTGATTATCGTTTTTGATAATCGAATATTTGTTGTTTCTGATTATCATTTTTGATAATTAGATATATGTTGATTTGTTTATTGTTGAATTGTTGATTTGATTGTCGTTTTTGATAATCGAATATTTGTTGATATGAGTTCTGATTATCGTTCTTGATAATTAGATATTTGTTGATTTGATTATCGTTTTTGATAATCGAATATTTGTTGTTTCTGATTATCGTTTTTGATAATTAGATATATGTTGATTTGTTTATTGTTGAATTGTTGATTTGATTGTCGTTTTTGATAATCGAATATTTGTTGATTTGAGATTTGATTATCGTTTTTGATAATCGAATATTTGTTGATTTGATTATCGTTTTTGATAATCGAATATTTGTTGATTTGATTATCGTTTTTGATAATTAAAATTTGTTGATTTGAAATTTGATTATCGACTGAGATAATCAAATATTTGTTGATTCGAAATTTGATTATCGCCTTTGATAAATAAATATTTGTCGATTGAGATTCTAATTATCGTTTTTGATAATTAGGCCTTTGTTGTTGTTTTCTGACTCTCTATTGATAGTTAGATTTTGTTTAGAATTTTGAATTTCTTTTATTGAAATTAAAAGATTTCTTTAATGTTTGAATTCTCTGTCTTCATTTTCTAGCTTAACCAGTTTATGTTAGAAAATTTATTGCTAGTGTTGACCTTAATTATGAAAATTGCGGGGACGCAATTTTTATAAGGAGGGGAGTCTGTAACGACCCGGGGTTTTGCCCAATTTATAATCATCATTAAACGATTATTAAGCAAGCTAATCGCTAATTGAAGTTTTCAATCGTGTGAAAATTCTTTTGAAATTCGTTAAGGAATTATGTGGGCTTTAAAATTTATCTCGGCCCAATATTCCTTTAAAATTTTCGATGTCATTCCCTTCTTACTTTGGTTCGACCCGGTTCCTCCCTCAATCATTTTTTCGTTCGCAACCCTAAACAATCAAAAATAGGATAAATGGCGACTCGTTGCAAACTAGGGTTTCGTGAATTGGAGACTTCCATGGCTTCGGCTGTTGGATCAGGGCGCTTCATCCTAAGGTGAGTAATTTTTAATTACTCACATCTAATTCAAGTCGATTTCATAAATATATGTGATTTTGGGGATTTGCATGGTTTTGATGATTTGTGATTTGAGTTTGGTGATGTTGTTTTGTTCGACTTTCGGCCTTGTTCAATTTGATTGTTGCCTTGAGTACTTTGTTGCTTTTAGCTTGATACATGCGGTTTTGAACTGTTCGACTTTTGATAATCTCGTCTCTGGCCTGTTCATCTCCTTATTGGATCACGACCTTGAATTGGTTCATTGTTGACTCGATTTTGACAAAGTGATTTCATTCGTTTTTGGCAAATTTTGATATTGAACTGATGGCTTTGGCCTTGAATATGTTAAACTTGATGATTGAAGTGCCTGTATTTGAACTTGATATTTTGAGACTTGGTCAGTGTTTGCTACTTGACTTTAACAGTAGCACCCGTGCACTTATGTGTGTGCTTATGTTGTTCGACTTTGTCAATTGTTGATGATTTAACTATCTTTATCATTTTTAATTTGGCATCTGCCTTAAGTAATTGACTTCGGTCCGTAATTCATGGCTTCAGCTTGTTTTGATATTACTAGACTTTGATTAACTTTGAGTTAGATAGCTCTGTTGCTTCAGATCTCAGTAAATCCTTACTGACTTGCATTATTTACATGTTGAGTTGTTGGTACATCATCGATTGCGGTTGCATCCATTGTTTTGTTGGTATATATCACTTGCAATATCCAGTTTCATGTTGTTTTTCGAGTATCACTGCATTTTCATCACTGCACTGGTTAATGGCATATAAACTTGGGTTTTTTTGTGTACTTGTCACTGTTCGAGTCTGACACTCTTTGAAGTTCTCATCTGTTAGTTGTTAGTTCATGTGTTCACATAGATATGTGCTTTGTACATGTCACCCCTCTGGTTTCTGATTCTCTTCAGGTTGCCTTGACTCTGCATATATTGGTTCGGTCTGTAGTCTTCATAGGCTTTGTGTTTGTTGTACGTATGAACTTGTAAGTCGTACACTGAGTATTGCTTCGAGTTGTACACTTGAGTCTGTACTATTGATATCCATCTGGAGTTGCTGCCTGATCTGATTTATCTTGTGTTGCATCACTTTTACTTTGAACTGCAGTGTAGTTGAATTGTGATGTACTACTGCCTTTATTCTCAAATCTGATACATCGCATTGATGCTTTGTATTCATTTGCATTTGGTTAGTTGTATTCATTTGTTTATGTGATGTGGTGCCATACCTTTGGTGCTCTCACATTCACTCTACTCTTGTAGTTTTTACCCCCACCTGTTCACAGTGATGTGCACACTGCTGCACTTCTCTGATCTGTCGCAGTGTAACTTCCATGCGAGCCCTTGTGCTTGGCATTTGAGTTGAGTTGACTTTTTGGTCCAGAAGATTGATTGATCATTTTCTGTTGTCTTCATGTAGTTGCTATGTCGTTGCGGTGCATTGTGCATATCACGGCACTGATTCAGTCCACTGTTGCTTTCATTTGCACATCACCCAGGTACCTCTTTTAGTGGTTGTCCTTCGAGACATGTTGTCTTGTACACGTATGATCTTGTGGTGGCTGCAGTTTTTAGCTGCAGTTGCCCTTGTTGTTTTGCATTACAGTGTTGCAAATGGATTGCTTTCTGACTACACTTGAGTTGAATCCGGTAACTCGGGTTTGATCTTGTGTTTGCTTGTGAATTTTCATTGGGTACATCATCATTGAAGTGGCAAGGCAGTGCACGCAAGCGTGAACTGCAGCCACACGGTATTGTTTTTGTTGAGATTTCAATTACTTTTGATCCATTGATCTTTTGCGTATTTTATATGTCGTATTGCCGAGGCAGTACACGTTGGCGTGTACTGCAGCCAATTGGAATTGATGTTTTTAAGTGATATTTCAATTGTTTAAATTGATTTAGTTTCATTTGATTAGTTTGTTGTTATCTAATTATCTATTTGATAATTAGATTATGAGTTTCTAGTTATTTATTAATAATTAGATTTTGTTGTTAATTGTCAATTAGGCAATTCTGAGGTTTTCTTTTAAATATATCTTCATTGATATTCTTTTCCCTTATCTTCGCTGATAATTTGAATTTGCCGATTTGTTGTTTAACACTATTATGTGTTATGTTCACCGTTATCCGATTCTCTTGTTAAAGGATCGGATAGGTGAATTTATTTTGGCAGTTGTCTAATTTTTATTTAATTATTATTGCTTTTATGCACTAATAACTGAGTTTGAATTAGACTGACCCGTGTATTATTTTCTTTTGAATGTAATACTCGGGTCAGACCGAGTATTTACAGGTTGTTGATATCTTACTTTGGGTTGCTGCTAGAGCTGTGAAGTCTTGTCATATCTTTTGGAGTAGGCGTCGTTGTTGTAGTAGTTAGTGTATTTGTATAGGATGTTGTATATTCATGTATATTATTCACGATAATGTACTTGTATATGTAACTTTCAGAGTCGACAGATGTAGTTGTATCATATGTATTGTATCACATGTATATCAACTGACTTCAGTTATATATATATATATATATATATGAGACTTTTGATTATCTGTGTTCCGCATTTATATTATCTGTGTTATTATTATATCTATTGTCCTAAACTATTATGAACCATCGTAGTTCGTTTTATACTGGAATTGGATATGTCGATGGGAGTAAATAAATATGAGATGAAAAATTAAAAATATATATCACTCCTATCGAGGTAACCAATACTAGTGTAAGGCCTAACTACGAATGGCCGCTCCTATCCAGCCTTATTCTTCATAATAACAGACAATATTTCCTTTAATATTCTTTGTTATTGTGAGCATAGAGGTGGGGCGTTACAACATACAATGGAATATAGCTTGGAATTCTTTTGATAAGATTTTTTTCCAAACTATTATATCCATAATTGTCGAACAAAGAAAGAAAATCATGATTTCGATATGTAGATTTTGAAATATGAGTAAAAGAAGTTAATGGAAAAATCGTAGTTTTGCAGTTCGGAATCCATAAAAGAATTTCTTTGGAAATAATATTTTAAAATTGTTTAAGATTATGAAATAAATATTAAAAATGCTTTAAGTTGTTTAAAAGTGATTTGAGTTATAAAAAATAAATTTTCAAATGATAAAAATCGTTTTGATCAATAAAGCTTAAAAGGCACTTTCTACAGCACTTTTTCGCAGCACTTTTATATAACTATTAAATTATAGTTTTAAACGCAACCATTCTTTTCCAAATTTTTTATAAACATTTTTAAATGATTAACAAAATATTCTAAATGTGATTTGAAGGATTTATGAAATGGTTAAATGTTAAATGATTTAGAGTCGATTAAATAACTGTACTGCCTTATGGGTGTCAAAGAGATAATGTCTAGACTTGAGTTTGGAAAACCAGTTTTATGCTCTCACTGGCTATCTGGACTAGCCCAACGGATGGGATAGTAAATTTGGTTTACTTGGATCAAATTCTCCAAAGTATAAAGATGTAATTTTTCAAATTTAAATAACTTGGATTTCATAGAAATGATTTGGAAATGTTTTTCTAAATAAAAGGTAAAATAATCTGGAACTATTTCAAGATTAAAAAGGTTTTAAAATTAACTAGATTATTTGACAAATGAGACTTAATGATTTCATATACTCTAAAAAAGAGAAAGAAATGATTCAATGAATATATCTCTAAGAGATATCTATGAATGAATAAAAAGATGAATTAAACTGATTAATGATTGATAATCACATATGAACTTAACATCTTTTTAAGCGATGATCGGTTTGGAAAAAAT
The DNA here is from genome assembly GCA_030765085.1 of Allium cepa. Taxonomy (NCBI): domain Eukaryota; kingdom Viridiplantae; phylum Streptophyta; class Magnoliopsida; order Asparagales; family Amaryllidaceae; genus Allium; species Allium cepa. The sequence goes on along the minus strand of CM060934.1, from coordinate 889,785,714 downwards.
GGGGTCTGATTTAGATAACTCCTATCCGAAAACCACTCCAATCTAATGTATATGTTCGGAAGTGAAGACATAATGATGATGATAATTTTTGAAAACGAGGATCTTCATGATGAAGGGCTGCTTGCCATTAGTCCCTCGAGGTGAAATTTACCATATCATATATTTATGGTGGCGGTAGTGGTCTGTTATGAATATATTTGATTGTAAGGACTACTCGCTACTAATGATAGTAGGAGGAGTGCTTTCGGTTTCATTCAGTCACAGAACGAACTTGTATGGACGAATGTCTGACAGTGCATTTCTATTCATATTAATTGATCTCTATCAACGTATTATCTATTTGGTGGCGGAGAAGGCAACTTCTCTTAGCTTAACACCATTTTTTGAGACTTACGAGCTCAGGAGTTATACGTCAGTAGAAATCAGTTGTGTGATTAATGAATGGCAATGTGACATTCAAAGTGGAACCTTTGATGATCAAAACGTGGCTTTGCGAAAAGCAAAGTGTGGCTTTGCAGAGCGTAGCCTTACCAGCCTCACATCCTAGGAATGATACAGGATACTATGTTGTCTGACAGAGATCATGTAACCCGATGAGTAATAATCTGTTCCATGGTAGAATAGCAGTACAGTTCGAAAACTGACGGAGATCATGTAAAGCCACTAGTGTGAACTAGGATTGCTATACGTGGGTTTTTGGGTCTGAATGGCCACTAGTTCCATATTATGTTGGAAAACTAATTTTGATGCATTGCCTTTAAGGTATTTATTGTAAAACCTACTTTTAAAAAAAAGTTTCTAGTAATCGTCAAATTTAATCAATGTAGCGGTTTCGGCTATCTTGATGTATTATTTGAAAAGTGTTTTCAAAGAAATGTCATTAAAGATAATATCAAATTATTTTGGTATAAAAGTGTTTGGTTACCATAATGTAAAAACTCATCCATATTTTTGTGTGAGCATTGTCTTATGGGATACCCTTGTATTCAAAGGTTTTAAACAAGCATCAATTTATAAATCGAGCATCTCACGCTGGTATATCAAACTTGATCTGGGTATTTTTAATAATCGGGTCAGATCTAAGTAGTTTTAGATTTAGTTAAAGATGCTTGGAGTTTCCAATTGAGAGGTGGAGATCTTCATCTACGTACGAGTGTATTCTATTACCCACTGCATCTACTGCGTTTTCTTTTATTTTTCAACAGCTGTAAGGGAGAGGTTTTATAACTATCTAAGCTGAATCATGGTTAGATATTGTATTCAATTTTTTCTACTGTAAAGATTTTTATATTGAAATAATATATGTTATTCCATTCGTATGAGATTTTATTATATCTTTGTTTTCTTTTTCTCCTAACAATCGAGCTTTCCACTACTTGGATTTGCAGCACGTGAATACCGAGCTTGTATTAGTGTCAATTTTTTAGGGTCGAAAACCGCGTTCGGTATATCTGGTATCAGAGCTTAGGTTGAGTGAACACCTAGGATTTGGTGGGGTAAAAATCATTATAGATTGGGTTAGTAATATCCTAGATCGAGTAAACTCATTAGAGATGGGGTTACTAGCATCGTAGAATGAATTTTTAGAGTATAATATATATAAGCATGTATTTTTTATTTGATATAAAATGTTTTGTGTTTATTTATTTGTTGAGTGGAATATAGATTCTGGTCGATGCGCCTAATCACCGTTATCGATAAGGATCTCTATAGACTTAAACAAGGCAAATCAACACACCATTTTAAAAGGAATATATTTTATATGTACAAAAGTATAAATATTTGTGTGATTTGGAAAATTTATAAGATCTTATCCCTTTGGAAAGTTCCAAGAATAGGTTCTTGATCTATTTGTCGATGGTGGAAATAAACTTCTATGTATCGATTATATGTTGGCTTGGGCGAATAATATCGAGCACTTAGCAAATTATACTCCTTATCATTATATGATCAATACAAGTTCAAAAAAAATCCAAATAAGTTGAATTAAGTTATTTAAACAATAGGTTTTAAGTTAATAAATAATTGGTATAAACCCTCTAATGATATCTTGGTATATCACTTAGGTCGGGATGTCTTATTTTTTGGGGAATGATTTTTGGATGACTCTAAAGCAAGCACAAAGAGCATGTGAAACAAAAAAGCAGAAAAGAAATCAAAACTGGGATTTAATGCTGGCATATACTGTTACAGATGCAGTAAAGAAATGCATTATGCAGTTCCATCTAAGAAAAATCTTTTAGGCTTGATATATTTTGTTAAGTGTAAAAGGCTAGGACATTTTCTACGTGGGTGCCCTAAAACGAAAAAGAAACCCAGAATTCAGTCAAGAAAGGTAAAAGGTTACTATCGTTCCAAGGGATTAGGACATATGGCCAAAGAATGTCCACGGACATACATTTGGTGCTACCATAGAGAACACTTAATGAAGGACAATCCAAAAATGAAGGTGGCTGACTTAAGGCCTCAAAGATAAAGTACCGTCTACCTTAAAACGGGGATCCAAGAATAATGTGTGTGTGTGTGTGTATAGCAGTTAAAGTATCTATATATGTATGATGGTGGTGTGTGATAGGTTGTATTTCCTAAAAATATATTCATGAATGTTTGTAATGCAGCTAGGAATGGATATATATATATGATGTTAATTAATAAAATTCTCTTTAGATTATCCACTCAGAGCACTTCTTCTATCTAATATCCAATCAAACTTAAAAAGATATTTTAAAATAAAAGGATTATATAATATAAGGACGTGTCTTCATAAAAATGTTTAAATTAAGAAATTATTTAAGAATATATTTTATAAATGTATATTTTATAAAATAAAGTGTATAGTAAAAACAAAATGACATTTGAGAAAGATGAGTTTGAGAATTCATATCCTAATCTTTTGACAAATTATAAAAGGGAAAGTTATGTAATATAAAATAAGTTAGGAATTAAATTTGTGAGCAGATTTATTAATAAAGAAATTTCAATGGAAAATAAGAATTATAATGGTATTATTCCAAATAACGGATAATCAATTTCTTTTGGAAAAGAGATAGAAATATTTTTAGGAATGAATATTTTGAAGAAAGGGTTTATAAAGGTATTTAAATGAAATATAAAAGTTTATGAGATGTTTTCATCAAGATTAGAAAAGGTTAAATAAGTTGTAAGTAGATCGTTTCACCACACGATTTTGATCTAAGATTCGAGTACGGAACTTTAAGGTGTTTACACCAGTCCGAAAGAGGATTTATCATTCGATTATTGATGACAAACATTGATGAGGGTTTATGATTGAGTACTTGAGTTTTCTATCATAGTCGACGGCTATGTAAGGGAAACAAAGTTTTCTGATCAAGAAGCCTGATTAGAGTCAGCATTAGAGAATCGAGGGATCAATACGAGTTCAGAAGAAAATTAGTGGATTCGAATAGTATATCAAATCGAATGTTCTATATATATATAATGCAAATGCAAGTTTAAAACAAAATATTTTGGGAAAATATCTTTGGGTTTTTTTGACTGTAATTCCACGGACGTAACTTTTTTAAGGGGAAAGTCTGTAATGACCCGCAGATTTATCAATTTGCTCAATTTTATTTATTTTAAAATATTCAAATATAAGATTCTTTTAACATATATTATGATGTTTTAAAATAATAAATAACAATTGTATAAGTATATACAAAAAATATATATTTTGGTAAAATTGAGATAAAATGACCAAAAAACTGTTTTATCGATAAACGGCTCTATAATCATAAAACGTCACGCACGGAGCTGGATACATGCACTTGTTTTTATAATTAAACAAGAATATGAAATAAAATATTTTATTTTATTTTTGGAAATTAAAAGTATATATAACATCATTAGTGATGTCCTTATATTTAATAATTGATTTATGGTTTTAAATTGAGACTTAATGATTTAATAATTATTATAATGATTCAAATAATAATTTTTAAATAATAATAATTCATTTTAAATATTTATAAAGTGAACATAATTTATAATAGGTATAGAAGGTATACGGTGAATTTAAAAATAGAAGAAAATTGATATCGCTTTATCCGTATAGTAGCAATTTTTATAAATAATTGTTAATATTGATTTATATGATTTTATAGTTCAAATGAGATCATTTGATTAATTAGTAATGATTATAAATTTATTTGCAAATTATATATATGTGTGTGTGCGTGCGTAATTTGAATTAGAAGTGAAAATGTGACCAGGAATCGGTTTTTCGATTTTCAAAGGTTTAACGAACGAAAGTTATTTGAAAGTCGTTGCAACCTTGTTTATATGTCGTATGCACATATATAACATAAAAATGCATCCGTAAACATACACATACATCCACACACACAGATACACATATAACACATTTATACATTGATATGTAAATAAAGTTAAAAATATCTAAGATATTTTACAAAACTTAACCGTTAAGCCATCTGAAGTCAATGCACATGGCATGAAAGTGAATGAAGTGATGGAGCACATGGAGGGGGGAGGACTAACATGTAAGATGATAGGATGGGAGGGGAGTGGGCTAAGGTTAGTTTTGTCCATTCACTTTTAGATATTTTCTACTATTCCCTATAAATACCCACCCATATCTTCCTTCATTCTTCATAAATTCATTCTTCTTCTTCTTCACCATTTTTGAGCTATTTAATATTCTTTAATGGCCTCTTCTCTTTAAGAGAGGTAGGAAGTTTAAAGATAGTGGAGTGTTTTAGCACCAATCCGCTAATTACTTTCTAACCTCTTCTAAATCTACTTCTTCCTCTTCTATTCTTTAATGGTGCTTGGTCGTGAGTAATATAGAGGTGGGGAGGCATGGCCATAAGCATTGGAAGATGGTTGGAGGAAATGGCATATGCATGAGGTGTGATGAGGGCAAGGACGAGAGCAAAGCAAGTGGAGGTGAAGATGGCTGAGCACTTGAAAAAGAAGTAAAGTAGTTTGGTGATGTCAAGATAAAGTTTAAATGATTTAAAGAAGTGTTCTGATGATTTGAATGTCGGTAGAAAGTTTGAGTTTGATAATGGTGAGTACTCGATTTACATATATTAAGAAAATAATTATATGAATGTTTAAATTATAAATTTAAATGCTTGTTTGATGACTTGAATGATTATATGGTTGATTATATTGATGTTGATATAGTTGTTAACTTGGTTGTGATAAATTATGAGAAATCATAAAAAAATGGTTAAGAAACTAATCATGAATAATTAATGAAAAATAAATCCATATGGATGTGTATATGGAGTTTATTTAGCCTCTTAGTGGTTTTGAAAATATAAAAAAATTGAAAATGAAAATTATAATAATATAATATTATGAAATAATTTAAAAGTGAAAAAAAGATTTAATATGGAAAAATATTGGTTTAAATGAGTTTGAAATGTTTTATAAATATATGAAAGCGTTTAGGTGAAGTTTAAAAGGTAATTGGAAACTTAGTCAAAAACAAGTGCGTCGTGTAATGGCAATTCGCGATTTCACGTCATAAAAGTCAAACGAGTATATAGAATGGAATATAGCTAATAATTATTTAAGATAAGAATTTTGCCAAACTATTATATCCATAATTTAAAAAAAAGAAATAAATTAATATTCCGATAAGTAGATTTTGAAATATGAGTAAAACAAGTTTTTGGAAAAATCGCAGTTTTTTGCAGTTCGAAAAATTATTTAAAATTATGAAATAAATTATGAAAATCCTTTAAAATCTTTTAAAAGGAATTTGAGTTATAAAAAATGAATTTTCAAATGACAGAAAGTCATTTTGATCAACATAGCTTAAAAGGCACTTTCCGTAGCACTTTTTTGCAGCACTTTTCTATAATTTTTGTATTATAGTTTAAACGCAATCTTTCTTTTCCAAATCTTTTAATTTTTTTTAAATGATTAATAAAGTATTCCAAAGGAGATTTGAAGGATTTATGGAATTCTTAAATGTTAAATAATTTAGAGTCAATCAAATAACGACCGCCTTATGGGTGTCAAAGAGATAGTGTCGAGGCTTGAGTTTGGAAAACCAGTTTTCCTTCTCTTCCTAGCAATCCAAACTGGCCCGACGGATGGGATAGTAAATGTGGTTTACTCAAATCAAAATTTCCCAAAGTGTAAATATATAATTTTCCTAATTTAAATAACTTGGATTGCATAGAAATGATTTGGAAATATTTTCCTAAAAAAGGTGAAATGATTTGGAATTATTTCAAGATTAAAAAGGTTTTAAAATTAACCAAATGATTTAATAAATGAGGCTTAATGATTCCATACACTCTAAAAAAGAGAAATAAATGATTCAACGAATATATCTCTAGATATCTATGAATGAATAAGAAATGAACTAAATTGATTGATGATTGATAATCATATATGAACTTAACATCATTTTAGTCGATGATTGATTCGGAGGAACTGGGGTCAGATTTGGATAACTCCTATTCGAAAACCACTCTGAACCAATGTATACGTTCGGAAGTGAAGACATAATGATGATGATGATTTCTAAAAGATGGGGATCTTCATGATGAAGGGCTGCTTGCCACTAGTCCTTCGAGGTGAAATTTACCTTATCATATATTTATAGTGGCAGTAGTGCTTTGTTATGAAAATCTTCGATTGCAAGGACTACTCGCTATTAATGGTAGTAGGAGGAGTGCCTTCGATTTCCTTCAGTCCCAGAACGAACTTTTATGGATGAATATCTGACAGTGCATTTCTGATCGTATTAATCGATCTCTATCAACGTATTATCTGCTTGGTAGCGGAGAAGGAAACTTCTCTTAGCTTGATGCCCTTTTTTGAGACGTACGAGCTCAGGAGTTATACGTTGGAAGAAATCAATTGCGTGATTAAGGAATGACAATGTGGCATTCAGAGTGCAACTTTTGATGATCAAAACGTGGCTTTACGGAAAGAAAAGTGTGGCTTTATGGAGCATAGCCTCACGAGCCTCACATCCTAGGAATGATACGGGATATTATGTTATGATAATCCGGATTTTCAGGAATCTGATAATTGGTAATAATCGAATTTTAACTATTTGAAACGCTAATAGATATGTTGAGCAAATAATATTCTGTTGATTAAGAATATCTGAATGGATTTGAAACCATTGTAAATGTTAGACTAAATATCTAAAATAATAAATTTTATAGAGAATTAATAATCCTATAAATAGAAATATGCAAATTCTATAATACTGAAAATTTTAAAATGTATACATATACATAATATACTTGTGAAGTAGAATATATGGAAATTTATGAAGGGTTGTACACTTTCTTTTATAAATTTACACATGGAAATAAATTTAGTTTATAAAGTAAAAAAAAGATAAACATATATATAGAAATATAAATCATTAAAAGAATGTTACAAAACATTGTCAGTATACACATAGATTAATAAAAAGTATATATATATATAAAAAAAATTATTAAGGCTTCAAAACATTTGCAAGTCTTGTATACATACAATTTGACATTTGTAAGATAGATAACATGCAAAATTACATGTGGCAGTGTTTTCTTTAATTTAATTATAGTAAAATGTTGAGAACCAAACCATTTTTTTCCTAGTTCAAAACTTTGAAACTCAAAACTTAAAACCAGTAAGGATGTAAAACAAAGAAATGAAATTAGCCTGGAGCAATCCAAAACTAGAGGATTTAAAACCAATGCAAGAATCTTCAAAAAAAAACTGAAATCAAACTCAAGTTTCGGCTCATAATAATCAAGTAAGATCAAGGTAAAACTGCAGTTTCAAATCAAAAACTTGCAGCCTCAAGATCAAGCCAAATTCCAGATTTTTTTCCAAATATAATCAAGCTCTATTCAAACCCAAACAGGTGAGTAAATATTCCTTTAAAAGCTTAATGTTTTTTTATCATGATGTATGTGATAGATTGTAGACTTAATGTTGTGAAACAGTTTTGCATGGATGAATTAAGATGTTCATACGTATATAAATATGAGGAAAACTGTGCATGTCTAGATATATGAAGATTCCAGCCTCTATTTGAATTATTTTGACCAAATTGAATTTATAAAATCAATTTCTGTCTTCATTCTATTTCTGGATATGATCTCTGAATAAAAAAATGTTTGAATATGTGAAACATCATTTTTTTTAAAATAGATTCAAGTAAAACTATTTTGTAAATATTCCAAAAATTGAATATTCAGTTGAGAACCAACCAATGCCAGAAATTTGATTGTTAAATTTTCATGCTTTGGTTATGTAATCAAACTCGTTATCAAAAATGACAAAATTTGATATTAATATTGAGATTTTTAAGTTAATGGTTATTAAGAATTTTTGGGTTGAACGCATATCTGTTTTTGGTTGAATTCTGACAAACGTTGGAGGAAAATCATGGTCGGTCTTTCTTGAAGCTAGTTAGATGGTCGTAGACCATGAGAAAAATGGTATTTGATTTTTCTGATGTGTGGATCATCGAAATGAGATGATTTTAGGGTTTTGGACGCGTGTTTCATTTGGGTTAAATACGAGGGTAAGACGGAGGATGGACAGCGATAGAGCGGTGCGCGCCAGAGGGAAATGACAGGGTAGGTTGCGGCGGTGCTCTAGGCAAAGTTTGGTGAAGGCCGGAGGCGTGTGGTGGCGTAGAAGGCAGGAATTGTGGTTCGACTCAAATCATTGTTTGGGTCTCGGTTCCAGATTTCGATCTGGGTTTGAGCGTGGTGTTTTTAGTGGGTCATCGGGACACGGAGGTGCTAGGCGATGATTGTGGATGCTCAGGGGTAGGGCGGCGATCGTGGGCCATCGGGACACGTGCACAGATTCTGGTGTGTGTGCACGAGTGCATGGTGAAGAAGAGGATTAAGGTAACAGAAGAAGGAGAAGAAGATTGGCTTCGGGAGAAATAGTGTTTTTCTTGGGGTCGACCTCGAATCCTAAACCAGTAGAATTGGAATTGTGTGCCTCAGGCAAAAGATGGGATGTGCACGGGTCTGAACCGAAGTTTTTTTGAGTATAGTTGTTAGTAGATGTTTTATAAGTTTAAAAGAAAAGAATGATGGTTTTCAAAGTAAAGAAATGTTAGCGAGGTTTCATGGTTAAATATTTGAACAAGTTTCAAATATAAAATTACAAGTCAAATATTTATGAATATAAATTATTTAGTTTGAATTAATTGTGTAATAAGTTAATTATTTTATTATATTTCTATGTGATTTCCAAATGAAATTTAATATTGATTAAGAAGTTAATTAAAATAATGGATTATCTTGAAATCAATTAAGGGTAATCAATCAATGAATATGATTTATTAAGTATAATTAATTACTGAATTAATTAAGGTTAACTGATTTAAGATTATTTGTTAAGTGAAATTAATTAAAAGGATAATTGATTAAGGGAAGTGATTAGAGGATCATTAATTAATGGATTAATTAATTAAGGAGATTAATTAAAAGTTAATTAATGTGAATGGTTAAGGCTAATTTATCTATGTGGTAATTTAAGGATTTCAAACTTATCTTTATTCAATTTTAAATTTGGTTGTAATATTATCGCCACTAAATTAATTGAGGATAATTAACCAATGGGATAATTATTTGATGAAAGTAATTGAAGGTAAATTACTTAAATGAAGTAATTAAAGATTAATTAATTAGTGTAATTAATTAAAGGATTGATTACTTAAGGAAGTTAATTTAGGATTAGTTAATTAATGAGTGTGATTAATTAAGGATAATTAATCAATATGAATGATTTTAGAATAATTAATTTGAGTAATTAATTAAGGATCAGTTTAATTAATATGAATGGGAGGTTAACTAATTTGTGTAATTAATTAGTGGTTAATTAATTAATGTAATTAGAGGATAATTAATCAAGGGTGATTAATTAAGATGGATAATTAAAAGATGATTAATTAGTTGATTTGTAATTGATTAATGTTAAGTAAAGGTAATCTAAGTGATTAAGTTAGCAATTAATTTAATTCTAGATAATTAAATTAGTTGGAAAGTGATCAAATTTTCTTATGAATGGTTAAATGATAATAAATGCCTTGAATTGGTTGATATCTCTGACAGGAAACGTTTTGTGTTATGATATGATTAGGTGGACAGTGATAATGTAGTTATTTATCGATGACACATTGCTATGTATAAGTGACATCCAGTATTTAAAGTTGAATTGTATTTAATGGAATAACTCGGGTAAAGATGACATGAGATTCGAAGAGACCAGAGTTGGGTATTAGTAAATACCCAAAACCACTTCGATTCTTTATAGATTGATATGTGAAATAAATAGGCTGGAATGGAATGATTTAAGTGAATTGGACCATTTAATCTAAGTTTTGCTACTTAGAAATTGATGTGTGAAATAAATGATGTCTTTAACAAAATGTAAACTTGTAAATTAATAAGAGTTACCCCGGGTTTTATATAAGCTTTATGCTTTTGTATTCCATGTTAAATGGGTTTACTCACGCTGGTTTCCAGCCTGACCCGGGTGTTACTTTGATGTAATGCTCGGGTCAGACCGACTATTACAGATTTTCAGGTAAGGACGTTCTGGAGCTCAGGAGGCGAGCTGGATGGCAGGAACGTATGGAGTGTATTCTGCTATGATATATTGTTTGTATTTCTAGGATAAATTATTTTAATTGCCCGGTGATTGTGAAATATTGTAATTCTGATGTATTAAAATGTAACTGACTGATTCAACTTTCTTTGTGTAAAAAATATTATTTGATATTATATTTTATCCGCTGCGAATGTGAGATGTTGGTGTTTATGTTTCTTCTTTTCTTCTATCTCTTTTCTTCTTTTCCTAACTATCTAGAGTTTTCGGGATCGAAAATTCTGGGTCGTTACGTATGTGGTCTGAAGGACATATGTCGGGCTATTATTTAGCGAAGTTCCCTGTTTGAACTTGTTTCCATATTGTATGAATGGAAAGGTATGGAGGCTGACGGAGATCGTGTAAAGCCACTAAGCAATACTCTTTTCAATGGTAATATAGCAGTATAGTTCGGAGGTTGAGAGAGATCATATAAAGCCACCGGTGTGAACCAGGATTGTTATACGTGGATTTTCGAGTCTGAATAGTCATTAGTTCCTTATCATGTTGGAAATCCAATTCCAATACACTGCCTTTACAGTTTTTAACGTAGAACCTACTTTTAAAAAAAGTAGCTAGTCGGCAGTCAAACTTAATCAATGTAACAATTTTGACTATATTGATATATTATTTAAAAAGTGTTTTCAAAGGAATGTAATTAAAGACAATATGAAATTATTTTGGTACAAAAGTGTTTGGTTATCATAAGGTAAAAACCTATCTGTATTTATGTGTGAGTGTGGTCTTATGAGATACCTTTCTTTTCAACGGTTTTAAACATGCATCAATTTATAAATCGAGTATCTCACATTGGTTTATCAAGCCTGATTCGGGTATTTTTAATACTCGGGTCAGATTCGAATAGTTTCAGGTTTAGTTAAAGAATCTTGGAGTTTCCAAAGAAGAGCTGGAGATCTTCTTCTATGTATGTGTGCATTTTATTATCCGCTGCATCTATTGTATTTGCTTTTATTTTTCAGCAATTATAAGGATAGAGGATTTATAACTGTCCAAGCTGAATCTAGGTTAGACCCTGATATTGTATTCAGTTTTTTCCACTGTAAATATTTTTATATTGAAATAATATATGTAATTCCATTCGTGTGAGATTCTTTTCTATCTTTATTTTCTTTTTCCCCTAACAATTGGGCTTTTCGCTACTTAGATGTGCAGCACGTGAATACTGAGCTTGTATTAGTGTCAATTTTCTAGGGTCGAAAACCCCGTTCGTTACATTTGGTATTAGAGCTTTGGTTGAGCAAACACCTAGGCTTCGGTAGGGTAAAATCTATTTTAGATAGGGTTAGTATTATCCTAGATTGAGTGACTTATTAGAGATACGGTTAGTAACACCCTAGAATGAGTTTTGAGAGTATTATATATATGAGCACATATTTGTTAATGTTTTGTGTTGATTAATTTGTTGAGTGGTATATAGATTTTGGTCGATGCGCATGATTACCGTTATCGATAGGGATTTCTAAACACTTGAACAAGAAAAATTGACACAACATTTTAAAAGGATACATTTTACAGGAAAATAGAAATAGGAAAGAAGTTGTAAAAAAGTTTAGTCTCAAGGACAACAAGTTTGTTTTTAGTTTGAAGGACATTTTATAGTGTAAACAGAAAATGACAGTTGCAACTATCATTCTGTGATTTACACTAAAAATTATCTTCCAGCCTAAAAAGAAAACTTCTTGTCCCTGAAACTAAATTTTTCTCCAAATTTTTCCCTGAGCCTAAAAACCCATATATTTTATGTGTTTGAAAGTATGTATTTGTGTGATTTGAAAAATTTGTAAGATGTTATCCCTTTGGAAAGTATATATTATATGTTGGCTTGGGCGAATGGTATGGAACACTTGGCAAATTATTCTCCTTATCATTATATAATCAAGGCAAGTTCAACAAAATCGGAACAAGCTGAATTAAGTTATTTGGACAAAAGGTTTTAGGTCAAGAAATAAATGGTATAAACCTTCTAATGATATCTTGGTACATCATTTAGGTCAGGATGTCTTATTTTTGGGGGAAAGATTTTTAAATGACTCAAAAGCAAGCACGAAGATCACGTGCAGTAAAAGAAGCAGAAGAGAAATCAAAACTAGGATCTTATGCTGGCATATACTGTTACAGATATGGTAAAGAAGGGCATTATGTAGTTCTATGTAAGGATAGGAAAGAAAAGTAAAGAGGTAAAAGGAAAGCAAAGAAAAAGAAGAAAGAAAAATATTTTAGGATTGATATATTCTGTTACAAGTGTAAAAGGCAAGGATATTTTCTACGTGAGTGCCCTAAAACGAAGAAGAAACCCAGAAGTCAGTCAGGAAAGGTAGTTGCTACCATTGCAAGGGATTAGGACATATGGCCAAAGAATGTCCACGAACATGCATTTAGTGCTACAGGGGGAAACAATTAATGAAGGACTGTCCAAAAATGAAGGTGGTTGACTTATGGCCTTAAAGATAAAGCACCACCTACCTAAAAAGGGATCCAAGAATAGTGTGTGTGCGTGCGTGTGTGTGTGTGGGGCAGTTAAAGTATCTATATATGATGGTGGTGGTGTGTGATAGGCTGCATTCCCTAAGAAGTTATTCCTAAATGTTTGTAACATAGCTAGGAATGGATGCATAAATATGATGTTAATTAATAAACTTTTCTTTGGATTATCCTATCAGAGCACTTCTTTTATCTTATATCCGATCAAGTTTAAAAAGATATTTTGAAATAAAAAGATTATATAATATAAAAAAGTGTCTTTACAAAAAAATTAAATTAAGAAATTATTTAAGAATATATTTTATAAAAGTATATTTTATAAAATTAAGTGTAATTAGCAAAAATAAAATGATGTTTGAGAAATTTGGGTTTAAGAATTCATATCCTAATGTTTTGAAAAATTATAAAAGGGAAAGTTATGTAAATATAAAATAAGTTTGGAATTAAATTTATGAGGAGATTTATTAACAAATAAATTTCAAAGGAATTTTGAAATAAGAATTATAATGGTATTATTCCAAATAAAGGAAAATCGATTTCTTTTGGAAAAGAGATAGAAATATCTTTGGAAATAAATATTTTGAAGAAAGGGTTTATATAGATATTTTAAATGAAAAATAAAAGTTTATGAGATGTTTTCATCAGATTAGGAAAAGTTAAATAAGCTGTAAGCATATCATTTCGTCACATGATTTTGATCCAAGGTTCGAGTACGGAACTTTAAAATGCTTACACCATTACGAAAGAGGATTTATCACTTGATTCATGATGGTGAACATTAATAAGGGTTTATGATCGAGTACTTGAGTTTTTTATCATAGTTGAAGGCTATGTAAGGGAAACAAAGTTTTCTGATCAAGAAGCCTGATCAAAGTCCGCACTAGAGAATCAGAGGATCAATACGAGTTCAGAAGAAAATTTGTGGATTCGAATAGTATATTAAATCGGATGGTCTGTACACGTAATATGGATGTAAGTCTAAAAATAAATATTTTGGCAAATACCTCTGGGTTTTGTTTAGATGTAATTCCGCGGACGAAATTCTTTAAAGAGAAAGTTTGTAACGACCCGCAAATTTATCAATTTGATAAATTTTATTTATTTTTAAATATTCAAATATAAGATTTTTTTAACATAGATTATGATTTTTTTAAACAATAAATAATAATTATATAAGTATTTACAAAAAATATATACTTCGAAAAAATAGAGATAAAACGACCAAAAATCGTTTTATCGATAAACAGCTCTGCAATCATAAAACGTCATGCGCGGAGCTGGACATGTACACTTATTTTTATAATTAAACAAGAACATGAATTAAAATCATTTATTTTATTTTTGGAAACTAAAAGTATATATGACATCATTAGTGATGCCCTTATATTTAATAATTGATTTATGATTTTAAATTGAGATTTAATGATTTAATAATTATCATAATTATTCGATAAATTGTTTTTAAATGATAACAATTCAGCTTAAGTAGTTATAAAGTGATAATAAATAATTTATAATAGTTTTATGAAGATATATGTTGAATTGAAAAATATAAGAAAATTGATATCGCTTTATTGGTATAATAGCAATTTTTATAAATATTTGTTAATATTGATTTATATGATTTTATAATTCAAATGAGATCATTTTAATTAATTAATAATGATTATAAATTTATTTTCAATTTTTTTTTGCATATATATGTAATTTAAATTAGAAGTGAAAATGTGGCCGGGATTCGGTTTTTCAATTTTCAACGGTTTAACGAACGGAAGTTGTTCAAAAGTCATTGCAACCTTGTTTATATGTCATATGCACATTTATAACATACAAATGCATCCACTAACATATACATAAATCCGTATATATGATGCATTTATTCGTTTATATATAAATAAAGTTAAAAAATATCTAAGATATTTTACAAAACTTAAGACTTAAGCCATCAAAAGTCAATGCACATGGCTTGGATGTGAATGAAGTGATGGAGCACATGAAAGGGGGATGACTAACGTGTAAGGTGATGGGATGAGAGGAAAGAGGGCTAAGGTAGTTTTGTCCATTCACTTTTAGATATTTTCTACCATTTTTTCCTTGTAAAAACCCACCATATCCTCCTTCATTCTTCACAAATTTATTGTTCTTCTTTACCATTCTTGAGCTCCTTAATGCTTTATAATGGCTTCTCCTTTCTAAAAGAGGTAGGAAGGCTAAAAATAGTGGAGTGCTTAAGCACCAATCCGCAATTACTCTTGAACCTCTTCTTAATCTACTTCTTCCTCTTATATTCTTTAATTGCGCTTGGCCGTGAGCAATACAGAGGTGGGGAGGCATGGCCGTGAGCATTGGAAGATGGTTGGAATTGATGACATAAGCATGAGGTGATGACGAGAGCATGGCCAAGAGCAAAGCCAGTGGAGGTGAAAATGGTCGAGCACTTAGAAGAGAAGCATAGTAGTTTGGTGATGTTAAGACGAAGTTTAAATTATTTAAAGAAGTGTTGTGGTGATTTGAATGTTGGTATAAAGTTTGAGTTTGATAATGGTGAGTATTCGATTTACTTACATTAAGAAAATAATTATATGAATGTGTAAATTATAAATTTAAATGCTTGTTTGATAACTTGAATGATTATTGGTTGATTATATGTATGTTGATATGGTAGATAGCTTGGTTATGATAAATTATGAGAAATCATAATAAAAATGGTTAAGAAATTAACCTTAAATGATTAATGGAAAATAAATCCACATAGATGTGTATATGGAGTTTATTTTGCCTCCCAATGGTTTTGAAAATATAAAAAGGTTGAAAATGAACAGTATGATAATATAATATTATGAAATAATTTAAAAATGAAAAAGAAATTTAATATGGAATAATATTGGTTTAAAGGAGTTTGAAACGTTTTATAAACATATGAAAGTGTTTTGGTGAAGTTTGAAAGGTAATTGGAAACTTAGTAGAAAAACAAACGCGTCGTGTAACGGCAGTTCACGATTTCGCGTCACAAAAGTCAAATGAGTATATAGAATGGAATATTGCTCGGAATTCTTCAAGATAGGAATTTTTCCTAACTATTATATCCATATTTTTCAAACAAAAGAAAGAAAATCTGGATTTCTATAAGTAGATTTTGAAACATGAGTAAAACAAGTTTTTGAAAAAATCACCCTTTTGTAGTTCGGAATCCATAAAAGAATTTCTTTGAAAATGATATTTTAAAATTGTTTAAAATTATGAAATAAATTCTAAAAATCCATTAAAATGTTTTAAATGTTATTTGAGTTATAAAAAATGAATTCTCAAATGATAAAAAGTCATTTTGATCAATATATCTTAAAAGGCACTTTTCGCAGCATTTTTCTATAACTTTTAAATTATAGTTTTAAATGCAACCATACTTTTCCAAATCTTTTATAAATATTTTTAAATAATTAATAAAGTATTATAAATATTATTTAAAGGATTTATGGAATGGTTAAATGTTGAATGAGTTAGAGTCAATCAAATAACTTGACCGTCTTATGGGTGTTAAAGAGACGGTGTCTAGGCTTGAGTTTGGAAAACCAGTTTCGTGCTCTCCCTGGCTATCCGGACCGATGGATGGGATAGTAAATTTGGTTTACTCAGATAAAAATTTTCTAGAGTATAAAGATATATTTTTCCAAGTTTAAATAACTTGAATTGGATAAAAATGATTTGGAAATGTTTTCCTAAATGAAAGGTTAAACGATTTGGAATTATTTCAAGATTAAAAAGGTTTGAAATTAACCAAATGATTTGACAAATGAGGCTTAATGATTCCATATACTCTGAAATAGAGAAAATAATGATTTGATGAATATATCTCTAAGAGATATCTATGAATGAATAAAAAGATGAATTAAATTGATTGATGATTTAATTACATATGAACTTAACATCCTTTTAGTCGATGATTGGTTCAGAGGAACTGGGGTCGGATTTGGATAACTCCTATCCAAAAACCACTCCAAACCAATTTATATGTTCAGAAGTGAAGACTTGATGATGATGATGATGTTTCAAAATGATGATCTTCATGATGAAGGGCTACTTGCCACTAGTCCCTCGAGGTGAAATTTATCATATCATATATTTATGGTGGCAGTAGTGCTCTGTTATGAATATCTTTCACTGCAAGGTCTACTCGATACTAATGATAGTAGGAGGAGTGCTTTCGGTTTCATTGAGTCCTAGAACGAACTTGTATGGACGAATATCTGACAGTGCATTTCTGATCATATTAATCGATCTTTATCAACCTATTATCTACTTGGTGGCAGTAAAGGCAACTTCTCTAAGCTTAATACCATTTCCTAAGACTTAAGAGCTCAGGAGTTATACATTAGTTGAAACCAGTTGTGTGATTAAGGAAGGGCAATGTGGCATTCAAAGTGGAACCTATGATGATCAAAGCGTGGCTTTGCGAAAACCAAAGTGTGGCTTTGTGGATAGCCTCATGAGCCTCACATCCCAGGAATGATACGGGATACTATGTGGTCTGAAGGACATATTTCGGGCTATTGTTGAGGGAAGTTCCATATAGGAACTTGTTGCCATGTTGTATGAATGGAAAGGTATGAAGGCTGACGGAGATCATGTAAAGCCACTAAGCAATACTCTATTCCATGGTAGTATAGCAGTATATTTCGGAGACTGGCGTAGATCGTGTAAAGCCACTGGTGTTAACTAGGATTGTTATACATGGATTTTCGGGTCTGAATGGTCACTAGTTCCCTATCATGTTGGAAATCCAATTCCAATACCTTGCCTTTATGGTTTTAATTGTATAACCTATTTTTTAAAAAAGTAGCTAGTAAGCCGTCAAATTTAATCAATACAACAATTTAGGCTATCTTGATATATTACTTGAAAAGTGTTTTCAAAGGAATGCCATTAAAGATAATATTAAATTATTTTGGTATAAAAGTGCTTGGTTATCATAAGGTAAAACCCATCTGTATTTATGTATGGGTGTGGTCTTATGAGATACTCTTCTTTCAAAGGTTTTAAACAAGCTGTATCTCGCGCTGGTTTATCAAGCTTGATTCAAGTATTTTTAATACTCGGGTTAGATTCGAGTATTTTCAAGTTTAGTTGAAGAAGCTTGGAGTTTCCAGAGGAGAGTTGGAGATCTTTATCTACGTATTGGCGTATTCAATTATCCGCTGCATCTATTGTGAGAAATGTTGATGGATCTTAAGGCTAGAATTAACACTATAGGGGGGTGAATAGTGTCTTTAGGAATTATTAATTCTTTTTGAGTTTATATTAATTTGAACACAAATGTATGTAATATTCAGATACAGATGCAGATATAAAGTAAAAGCAATAAAGAAAAGAACACATGAATTTTATACTGGTTCGGAGTTACCCTACATCCAGTCCCGCAACACAAGTATGGATTTCCTTTCAAAATCAATTCTTACAATTACACCCTTGATTTCAAGGCACGAGGTACACCGCTCCAGATTCACAATCCTCTATGCAGAGATACTTGATTTTACAGGCAATAAGTTCACCCGATTGATTTTCCAGGCTACAATCACACCTTTTCTCGCTCGATTGATTACAAAGAAGTCTATAACTCTGAATGGCACTGGGATCTTGTTGAGATAGTGATAGAGAATCAAACCAGAGATGATCTAGTTAGATTCAATGGTGATTTTGGCAGAGTAATGGTAAAAATGTACATAAGGAAATGTGGAAGAAGAAGAGAAGTGAAATCAGAGAATATATATGAATATAAATTCATTTAAAATAGCCTCTATTTATAGTAGAACAACAGCCATGTCCATTCGTGAAAGGATATGACGAATAAGCACTTCCTCTGAAATTCAAACTTTTGAAATAAACTGTCACCTTGTCGACAAGGGTTCTTTGGAGTTGTCGACAGGCATAAATTATTTTTGGTAATTTGTTTTTCTTTGAAAATAACTTCTATCTTGTATTAAAACTATTTTAAACTTTATAAATATACTTAATTATAGTTAAAATACATAAATAAGCATAAAGAATAATACTTTGGTATATATAAAATTTTACTATAATTTTATATTTAAATCTAAGTATAAATATTAAAAGTTAAATATATTATAATTAAAAGATAGTTTAAAACCAAGGATAATTTGATATATAAAGATTATTTGAGGATGAAAGTATTTTAAAACTAGGATAGATGTTTTTGATTTGAAAAAGAAGATTTTGAAATCATTTTGAAAACAAGACATAATTTTGTAAAACATTTGAATAAAAGTTAGTGGATACAAAACAATGTTCCACTAGATTTTTCGTAGGTTCCATCCTATTTAGGGTTCCATCCCTTTAACGGGCTCGAATTGGATTCTATTTCATGATTAAAATGAATTTTAATATGTCAGTTCTTTTTTAGGAGTTTTAACAAAATTCCTAACTTATATTGAAATCTTAAACTCTTGATAATCTTGATACTTATGAGTCTTGAATCTTGATATCTTCGATCTTGAGTTTATCAATTCTTGAATCTCTATATTGTACAGTCTTCATTCTATGGTACTTGTATATATGTCCTGCATATACATATATATTTAAACAATAATGTTAGTATTTATACTTTATAATCTTATTCTAAGGTTGTTGTCATCAAAACCAACTTCTCGGGGACTAACAATCTCCCCTTTTTTATGATGACAACCTTTGTTTATAAAATATTACTTCTATCCTAATAACCCCCTAAAACTAATAATTCCCCCTAATCTATGCCTAACTATCTTATTTTATACTTCTTCCCCTTTGTCATCAACAAAAACTAACTCCAAACTATATAACTCCCCCTTATTCTAATACTATATGACATGTGATCATAATGATAGTGTTATCATAAATAATCAATACTTAATTCTGAAACTAAAATTTATCCCTTAATTGCTAACTATCCTAACTAAGAATCCATGTATGATAATACTTATAATAGTGATAATGTGAGAATTCAAATATAAGAACACAAACCATTTACTAATTATATATTGTTATTATTTACATTTGCGTAGAAAACGTAAGTAAGATCATATAACGATAAGAAAGAGAGAAAAGAAACTAATGTGTATCCTTGAAAATGGGAGATGTATGAACCGAGCAATTTGGATAGTGGAAACAGAAATTTCCACGTTGTTCGACTAGATTTCCATCCTTGCCAAAGCACACTCGCCAATGCAAACAACCTTGTCGTCATCTTCAGCGTGCTTTTCTTCCATGAGGGCTTCTTCTTCTTCTTCCTCGCTGTCCTCTTGCACTTGAACACCTGAAGATTCTTTATCAATCAAGATGGGATTGGCATGATTTTCCATTAAAAACTTTAGCAAGTTTCTAAGGATATTGCCTTGCCGTTCTTATTCTTGGGCCATTCTGATTTGCACTACTTGAATTTCAGTCATAAGTTGCGGTGCATCCTTTTAGGAAACCTCCATTTTTATCACTCGTGCAAGCGTAGTTCGTTGAAATGGTCCAGTAGAAGGAGAAGGGAACGAAAAATTTGAATTTTTATTTGATTTAGAGGAGGAGGCCATTGTTTTATTGTTTTCAGAAGTTAGATCAGAGAAAGAATAGAAAGAATGAACAAAATTTCGAAATAAGAAGACTATATAACCATCCATTTGAATTTTGGTGGGAAAATTTCAAAAAAAAATTCGTTATATGTCGACAGGGGTAAAGGAGGGTTGTCGACAAGGTAGTTATATTTTTGCTATTTGATTTATTTTAATTTAATTTTTTATTATACTTTGTTATTTATACTCTATATTTCAGTTATTGAACAAATACTTAATTCTCTTCTTAATTTAGTAAATACAGATTCATTGAAGAGTTTTGTTAAGATATCAGCAATTTGGTTCTCGAATTTAATATAGTCGAGAGTAATTACTTCCTTACTTATACTATCTCTGAGAAAATGATGTCTGATATCAATATGTTTAGTTTGAGCATGATGAGTAGGATTTTTGGATAACTTTATTGCACTAGTATTATCACAATAAATTGGTGATTTTGAGATATTTAAGCCAAAATCTTTTAAAGTTCGTTGCATATATATTACTTGAGAACAAGCCAAAGCAGCAGAAATATACTCTGCTTTAGTTGTTGATAAATAAACCGTGTTTTGCTTTTTACTAAACCAGGAAATCAGAGAATGCCCCAAAAAGTGACAAGTTCCACTTGTACTTTTTCGGTCTGATTTACAACAAACATAACCAGCATCGCAGTAAGATATTAATTCAAAAGAATCATTTTTAGGATAAAATAAGCCATCATCAAAGGCGTGTTTAACATATCTTATGATACGTTTTACAGCTTTTAAGTGGGTCTCTTTAGGTTGGGATTGATATCTTGCATAGAGAAAAACACTATGCATGATATCAGGTCTACTAACAGTGATATAAAGTAGTGATCCAATCATTCCTCTACATAATTTTTGATCCACATCTTTCGAGAGATCTTCTTTACTTAGGTACTCATTGGTTGCCATGGGAGTAGGTTTTCCACTTGCAGTAGTCAAACCAAATTTACTAACTAGGTCTTTAGCATATTTTTCTTGACTAATAAAGATACCATTGTCTAATTTTTTTAATTTGCAATCCTAGAAAGAAGTTTAATTCACCCATATGACTCATTTCGAACTCTTTTGTCATTATTTCAGAAAATTCTTTATTCGTTTCAAAATTAGTTGATCCGAAAATGATATCATCTACGTAAACTTGTACTAGTTGAGTATCATTTTTATTTCTTTTAGTAAAAAGAGTATTATCTACTTTACCAATTTCAAAGTTTGATTGTAATAAGTAAGATCTTAGTCTATCATACCAGGCTCTAGGAGCTGGTTTTAGACCACATAGAGCTTTCTTAAGTTTGTAAACATGATATGGTAATTTTTCGTTTTCAAAAAGTGGTGGTTGTTCAACATATACTTCCTCTTTTAAAAATCCATTTAAAAAGGCACTTTTAACATCCATCTGAAATAATTTGAAATTATTATGATTTGCAAAAGCAAGTAGAATCCTAATGGTTACTAATCTTGCTACGGGAGCAAAGGTTTCATCACAATCTATTCCTTCTTCTTGCAATAACCTTGAGCGACTAACCGGGCTTTATTTCCAACAACCTCGCCTTGTTCATTCATTTTATTTTTATAAACCCATTTAGTTCCAATTATAGTTTTATTTTCAGGTCTAGAAACAAGTTCCCAAACATCGTTTCTAGTGAATTGATTTAGTTCTTTTTGCATAGCCAAAATCCATGAATCATCAGTTGATGCTTCTTTTGGATTTTTGGGTTCAATAGTTGATATAAAGGCTACATTGCTCATTTTACTTAGTTGATTTCTAGTTGTAACAACAGATTGCATATACCCTAGTATATTTTCTGTAGGATCATCTTTTAAAAGTTTAATCTTTTTATTAGGATGATTAATTTCATTATTAGTTTCAGTTGACTCTTGATTTTGAGTGATTAAATCCTCTTCATCATTTGTATCTGAAATTTTTTTGAGACTTTCATCGAATGAAACATGCATTGTTTCTTCGATGGTGTTAGTTCTTAAATTAAACACTCTGTATGATTTACTTCTATTAGAATATCCGATAAAGATACCTTTGTCGGATTTTGGATCAAATTTATCTAAGTTATCTTTTGTATTAAAATAAAACATTTACTTCCAAAAATTCTAAAATAAGATACCTTAGGTTTCTTTATGTGAAGAAGTTCATAGGATGTCTTATCAGTTGAAGGTCTAATTAAAATTCTATTTAAAATATAACAGGCAGTAGCAACTGCTTCTAGCCAAAAATGTTTTGGTAATTTACTATCTGAAAGCATAGTTCTCGCACACTCTTGAATCATCCTATTTTTACGTTCTACTACTCTGTTTTGTTGTGGAGTTCTTGAAAATGAAAAATTATGAGTTATTCCCTTTTTATTGCAGAATTCCTCAAACTTTTCTTTTTCCAATTCACCACCGTGATCACTACAGATGGTTATAATTTTTACAGAAAGTTGATTTTGAATCCTTTTTGTAAAATTCTTAAAACATTCAAAAGTATCACTTTTATGTTTCAAAAATATTGTCCATGTAAATCTAGAATAATCATCTACAATTACAAAAACATATTACTATGGTTTATTGACTGA
Organism: Allium cepa; assembly: GCA_030765085.1. Classification (NCBI taxonomy): domain Eukaryota; kingdom Viridiplantae; phylum Streptophyta; class Magnoliopsida; order Asparagales; family Amaryllidaceae; genus Allium; species Allium cepa. Next base: position 889,762,410 of record CM060934.1, on the reverse strand, counting down.
ATTTGAGATGGACCAAATAAATCAAGATGAAGTAATTTAAGAGGGTTTGAAGTTGAAATCGTATCTTTTAATTTAAAGGAACCTTTTCTAAGTTTCCTAATTGACATGCATCGCATAAACTATCTACTTTAAAATTCATTTTAGGGAGACCTCTTACTAGATCATGTTTTGACAGTCTAGATAAGAGTTTGAAATTCAAATGCCCAAATCTCTTATGCCAAATGCAAGGGTCACTTGTATTTGCCAAAATATACAGGTTATCATTTGAAACTTTCATACTAAGAATATAAATATTATTTTTCCTAATTCCCTCAAATATTATGGTTCAATTAATATCTTCAATGTGACATTTATCTTTTTCAAATTTAATTTTATATCCTTTATCACAAAGCTGACTAATACCTAGCAGATTATGTTTCAGATTCTTAACTAGCAAAACATTAGTAATAATAGGAGTTTCAGAGTTACCGACATTGTTGATGCCAATCATATATCCTTTTGAGTTGTCTCCGAAGTTAACCAGTCCTCCGTCTTTGTATATTATATCATTCAGCATATCCGGATTACCAGTCATGTGCCTAGAGTATCCTCTATCGAGTATCCATTTATTCCTTTTGATATGCACAATTTATCCATTGTGGATTGATACCTCAACACCCATAAACATGTTTCCTGCACATCATACAATTTTGGTAGACCACTTGAATTTGAATATTGATTATATGTAGACTCATGAGACAATGATAATCTAAATATTTCTAAACTAGTATTAACAAGTTTTTTAAACATAGCCATTTTAAAAGCTTTTCCAAAATTCATATTATGAAACTTTAAAAACCTTGCTCCTATACCAAATATGAGAAATGCGGATTATGGATCTTAAGGCTAGAATTAACACTAGAGGGGGGTGAATAGTGTTTTAAGGAATTACTTATTATTTTTGAGTTTATATTAATTTGAACACAAATGTATGCAATATTCAGACACAAATATAATTACAGAATCAAACACAGATGCAGATATAAAGTAAAAGCAATAAAGGAAAGAACACACCGAATTTTATACTAGTTCGGAGTTACCCTACATCCAGTCCCACAATACAGGTACGGATTTCCTTTCAAAATCAATTCTTACAATTACACCCTCGATTTCAAGTCCACGAGGTACATCGCTCCAGATTCACAATCCTCTGTGTAGAGATACTTGATTTTACGGGTCATAGTTCACCCGATTGATTTTCCAAGCTACAATCACACCTTTTCTCGCTCGATTGATTACAAAGAAGTCTATAATGAATAGAACTTGGATCTTGTTGAGATAGTGACAGAGAATCAAACTCGAGATGATCTAGTTAGATTCAATTGGTGATTTCGGCAGAGTAATGGTAAAAATGTATATAAAGAAATGTGGAAGAAGAAGAGAAGTGAAATCAGAGAATATAAATGAATATAAATTCGTTTAAAACAACCCCTATTAAAAGTAGAACAACAGCCCTGTCCATTCGTGAAAGGATATGACGAATAGACACTTCCTTTGAAATTCAAACTTTTGAAATAAACCGTCACCTTGTCGACAAGGGTTCCTTGGGGTTGTCGACATGCCTAAGTTATTTTTGGTAATTTGTTTTTCTTTGGAAATAACTTCTATCTTGTATTAAAACTATTTTAATCTTTATAAATATACTTAACTATAGTTAAAATACATAAATAAGTATAGAGAATAATGTTTTGGTATATATAAAATTTTACTATAATTTTATATTTAAATCTAAGTATAAATATTAAAAGTTAAATATATTATAATTAAAAGATAGTTTAAAACCAAGGATAATTTGATATATAAAGATTATTTTGAGGCTATAAGTATTTTAAAACCAGGGTAGATGTTATTGATTTAAAATAGAAGATTTCGAAATCATTTTGAAAACAAGATATAATTTTGTAAAACATTTGAATAAAATTTAGTGGATACAAAACAAGGTTCCACTAGATTTTTCATAGGTTCCATCCTACTTAGGGTTCCATCCCTTTAACGGGCTCGAAGTGGATTCCATTCCATGAATAAAATGGATTTTAAGATGTCAGTGCTTTTATAGGAGTTTTAACAAAATTCCTAACTTATATTGAAATCTTGAACTCTTGATAATCTTGATACTCATGAGTCTTGAATCTTGATATCTTCGATCTTGGGTTTATCAGTTCTTGAATCTCTATACCGTACAGTTTTCATTCTTTGGTACCTGTATATATATCCTGCATATACATATATATCTAAACAATAATGTTAGTATTTATATTTTATAATATTATTCTAAGATTGTTGTCATCAAAACCAACTTCTCAAGGACTAACATCTATTGCATTTGCTTTTATTTTTCAGCAATTATAAGCACAAAGGATTTATAACTATCCAAGCTGAATCTAAGCTAGACTCTAATGTTGTATTCAATTTTTCTGTAAAGATTTTTACACTGAAATAATATATGTTATTCCATTTGTGTGAGATTCTATTCTATCTTTATTTTCTTTTTCTCCTAACAACCAGGCTTTCTGACACTTGGATTTGCGGCACGTGAATACCAAGGTTGTATTAGTGTCGATTTTCGAGGGTCAAAAACCCCATTCGTTACATAGTAAGTCATCTTCATATCCTTATACATTTTATTATCACTAGGATGAATGTTTAATCTATAATGATGGCATTCTCTTAACACTTCACATCTTAATCCTTACAAAGCCAACCATCTCAGTCAATCTCATACTGTTTCAAATCTTCAGATTCTACTCCTATTTCATTCTTCTCCATGATCTCTACTAGCTTAGAATCTTGCTTCTGACTAATACTAATCCTTTCAATGAGAGTAGGTCTGATCAATAAACATTCTAGCATCTCAGGCTTAATCCCACAACGTGACCTAAAATCAAATCCAGCTGTACACTCCATATGTTTCCATTCCAAAAACATAGCTCCCAACTCAGCATGTCTTCTGCTAAATGAATCTACCACTATGCTACCTTTCCTTGGAGTACAGGAAATATCAAAGTCATAAGAAGTTAGGAACACCAACCATCGTTGTCGTCGAAGTTTAAGATCATTTTGAGCGAAAATATACTTCAAGGATTTGTGGTTTGTGAATAGCTCAGTCTTTCTCCCAATAAATAGTGCCTCCACATCTTCAAAGCAAATACAATCACCGCTAGCTCTAAGTCATGAATTGGATAATTCCTTTCATATAGTTTCAACCGTCGACTAGCTCCCTTTCTGCATTAACATAGCTCCGAGACCAGTACCACAAGCATCGATGCATACTGTCTTCTCTTCATTCCCACCCAGAATAACCAATACATGTGCACTCCTCAACCTTTCCTTCAAAGTTACAAATGTATGCTCACATCTTGCATCCCAAGTAAAAGTATGATTCTTCTTTGTCAAATTGGTCAACGGTGCTGCAATCTTTCAAAAGTACTTTATGAAGCGCCTATAATATCCTGCCAATCCAAGGAAACTTCTCACATCCGTAGCATTCTTAGGTTGGTTCCAATCTTGGATTGCTACCACCTTTGTGGGATCCACCGCAACTCCTTATCCTGACACCACAATCCTCAAGTTTGTCTTGTGCTCTTCCTTGGTTCTGGAATAAATCAAAATATCATCTACAAACACAAGCTCGGACTTTTTCAACTAATCTATGAGGAATCTATTCATAAGATCCACAAAATATATCGAAGCATTAGTTAATCCAAAAGGCATCACCAAACTCTCGTAGAAACCCGAAAGTGTATGAGATGCAGTAATAGGCACAATTTCTTTAGCCACTCTCAACTGGTGAAATCCCATTACCAAATCCATTTGAGAAAACACCTTTGCACCATGCAACTAATCAAACATTCATCAATCCATGGAAGTGGATATTTATTTTTCTTCGTGACCTTGTTCAGCTCGCGATCATCCACACATAGCCTCAGAGAACCATTCGCCTTCATTGCGAGTACAACATGTGCACCCCATTCAGATATGCTTCTCCTAATAAATCCTTTCTTCAACAGATCATACACTTGCTCCTCTAACTCTTTCTACTCTCTGGGTGTCATACGCCTCAAAGGCATAACTATGGATCTGGCTTCATCCACTAAGTCGATCCAAAACTTGATCTCCCATTGCAGCGACAATCCACATTTCCAATTGTCAGTACCGTTAGCCATTCCACATTTCCAATTGTCATCTCAGCATCTCACAATCCACTACAACTGCATACTTCTTAAGCCAGTTCATTCCCAAAATAATTCCTAACCCAGCAAAATTAAGAACAAAGCAATCACAAACAAAATAACATCCATGACTCAATAACACTAAACCATGACAAATCATACAAAGAATAGCAGATTCTCTAATAGGGTTCATTGCAATCAACCTGTCTACTATCTCGGGTTCCAAACCTACTCTACATGCTAAGTCACTACAAATGAAAGAATGCGAAGCTCCAACATTAAAAAGAACTATAATAGAAACATCTCGAATGGAAAGCATACCTTGCACCACGACTCCCTTCCCCTTATTCCTAGCAATAAGAGCACAAGATGAAGTTGGGATAGCATCCAGAGCATATGCCTTCACAATCTACTTATCTTTAGGAGGTTCTGGACAATTCCTCTTCATATGCCTAGGCTTATCACAGTTGAAGCACTTTTTAGCTGCCTTACATTCATTAGCATAGTGACCTTACTCACTACAGTTGCGACAAAAAACATCACCTTTACTCTTCTTCTGGCTCCCTTTTCCTTGCTATTGTTATTGCTTCCCCTTTCCATTCCATTTCTTCTTACCCCCGTCGCCTTATTGCGGTTTTAGTTCCTTCTTTTCAGCAACATCCATAATAGCAGTCTTATTCTTCGGGTACAAACTCTCATATCTAAGGGCTTTCTCAACAAGCTTCTCAAAAGACACTTCGATATAGTCCACTAACTTCTCTCCCAAGTGGTCGTCCAGTTCAGTGATAAACTTCTTATTCTTCTTCAAAGGTATATCAATAAAATACATCCCATACCTCTACAAAGCATCAAATTCTGCCACATACGCAGAAACAAACATCTCTCCTTGCTTCAACTTAGCAAACTTCTTGAAGAGCACTGTTTTCTAAGCCGCTAAAACAAACTTCTCTTCAAATCTAGCTTTGAACCGATCCTAAGAAATCTGATCTTCTGGAGTAGTAATGGTAATAGCATTCCACCAATTCATTGCTCGGTCCTGTAGTTGTCTTGAAGCAAGCTTCCTTTTCATAGCATCTTCCATCTCCATATCCATAAAAGTGTGCTCACAAGTATCGATCCAATCTTTCACTTCAATAGTTGATTATGTTCCCAAGAATAGCTTCCCTCCTAGAGCAAAATAATCCTTATGAAGCTCGGCGAAGTCGATTTTAGGTATAGGAGCACTACCATCTAAAGCCACATCAGGAGTAGTTTAGGCCCTTCTCATCAGAGAAGCCAACATTGCATCGAACATGGCTTGAAAATTGGGTGTAACATCTCCCGATCATGCTCCCTCTTCCACTCCTAAAGAAGAGTTATTCCTAACAGCATTTCTTGTATTCCGATTCATCCTTATCTGTAATAAGGAAGATTAGCCTCTTTTCCAAGAAAAGCTGTAATGGTACCCAATTGCATACCATACTATATAACAATATTATATAGCCTAATATCTTCATTAACAAGTAGCTCCCTCCTTTAGCGTATACTCTCGAATTGCTTCGATTAACTCGAAACCAAAGCTCTGATACCAAATGTGACGATCGCTCCATACCATCTGCACCAAATGACCTAAAAGAGCGCTGTAAACGTGCTTTGCTGATATGAGACGATCGTCAAGGTTGAAATTTAAAGTAGAAAACCTATTGTATATCTCACATTGCATGGAAAATATTAATATAGAAAATATACAATATAAATATAATGAGCCATAACAAATAAAAGATAACATCTCTACTGGAACATCATGAGTTACGACACAAATGTCATAATATCTCGGTACAACATTTCCTCGCTAGGTCCCTCGGAGTATAACAACAAACGGAAGAAACTAGAAATATAGAGTAATACACCATAGTTTCTCTAAGCTCATCTTCGTACAACAACTACGACTCCAAACCTATCATCTAGTCTACTCATTTAAGAGTACCCAAGAGGATAAGGTGAAACATAAAATCTTGGATGAGAGAACAGTCTGGTATGAGCGGTAAATGACTATCAAAAGCTATACTGGAAGATATGGTACTAGACAGGTGCACAAAAACATACATGACATGTACTTACAACCAAAGAGTTAGCACATAATAATAAGATATCATATGCCAGTCAAAATAAATGACAATATGATACAATAATAGAATAGGATATAAGAATCTAAGCAGCCTCCTCTATTGGCTCTATTCTCAGCATTCCTATATATGATAGCCTACCCAAAAGCAGACATAGCAACCATAGCAACCATAGAATCCAAATCTAGCTATCATCTTCTAAAGCGTTGAACATATGATAACTCGTATGGCCTCGTCCTTGCTTTGTCAAAGACTAATGGAAATCCTGGTTCTCGATCGTGTTCACCATACTCTTATGCAATTAATCCCACATTACCCTGTTATAACCTTGCTATATTTCATAGTGGATTTCTACCACTACAATTTTTCTATATAGCCTTTCCGCTTTAATCCCCACTATTTTCGCTATATCCCGTTATTCCCGCTATATTCCGCTATTTCCGCCATATCTTCTTTAAAAGAAATGAATTGAAAAATGAAATTTATACATAATAAAAATTATGAAATTAATTTTTTTAATTGAATTTTTAATATATTTTAAGAAATGAAAATACTCTAATATTCTACTAAATTCAATTATGTTATATAACAGTTTTACGTTCATTTATAGTATATTCGCACATGTATTTATTTAAAATTATTTATGTATTAATTATAACTCAATTGAATGTTAAATTTTCATTTAATTATCATTTGTATATTTTTAAAAACACTAAGTACGAATTTTATATGCTATTTTAGAGTCATTCGTTATATCCCGCGATATCCTTACTGTATCCCCACTATGACTTTTTGCACCTCGGCCGCATTGAATCCGTCGAGCGCTTTAACTATACAATCGTACTCACCAGTTAAAAAGCCTACACGGTTATCTCTTATGTTACCTCTGTACCATCTGACCTATACCCTGTCGGTCCAAAGTACATGACTGGCACTACCAGCCCTTGGGTGCCCCCACATATAGTATCCTTGCTTTGAACACAACCAGAACACTCTGGTCATCAACGGTTCCTTGACACTACCGAATCTTCAGAGCTTTCCACAACTTCAATCCATTTTCAAACGCGAGCCTATTACTCATCCCAGCTCATTATCTTACAGCCTCGTTCCATCCCGAGCCATCAGTCTACTCCTTCGATCCCGCTCCTATCCAAGTTGCCGAACAAAGAGCTAAAACTTCATCATGCCATAACTATCAAACCGTAGAAGTAATCAGCGAGCCACAATTTCCAACATGATCCACTATAACTCCAGAGTCTCCACCCCTATTCTCACATCAATTTGACCCAATAATGTGGATCAGTACCGATCCAATTGAATCAGATCGGTACCGATTCAAATACTTAGTCAATTTTGGCTCCCTCTCACTTTCAGCCTCTAGTGCATTTCCTCTAGATGCCATAGACACCTTGCTTTCCTTTTTAGCCTCTTGGTCCTTTCGTATGCCTCATAGCCGATCCAACATAAATGATCCATGAAATCTTCAATACTTAGCTATCCTTCGATCCAACTTCATAGAGCATCATTGGAAGCCATGCTCTACCGTTCCCTTATGTAACGACCCAGAATTTTGAACAATTTAATTTGAAAATATTTAATTAATTTTAAATATTTGAATGATGGTTTGGATTGAATTTTCAATATAACTATGAATTTGACGATTAAATTATAGAATTTAATCTATTAAAGTTGAGTAAAAATTTGAATCTTCAATTTTAAGCCGATTAAAAATATTTCAAAGGGTTGTAAAATTCATATTGATAATATTGAAGATAATAGAAGCTTCAGAATTGAAATTTAAAGTGAATTGTTCAGTTTTGAAATTTAATCGTTTGAATCGATATTTAAAATAGCCGTCCGAGGCACAGTCTCGGAATTCGACGAAACCAGTTCCATTGGGTCCGTAATATTGAATTATTGTCGGATTTCAAATTTCGTATTTTTTGGAGTTATTATGTGAGCGTACGGTGTGTAAACGCATTGAAATTAAATCGAGTTTTAATTTGAAATTTGAAATTTAAATATTAGTCAAACACACCACGTTATCTCCCCTAACTCCACGCCTAAAACCATGCCTTAAGTCACGCAAAAATCACGGCTAAAAAATCGTGCCGAGCATGTTCGTTCAACATTAAAGACATCCCTCTCCCTCTCCAATTTTTCAAATCAAAGAAGAACAAAATCAAACAAATAAATGGCCGAGCCTTCTCCCCCTTCCTCTCTTCAATTTTCGTTCGAAATTAATAAAATGGCCGAAGCCCCAAATTCATTCGAACGCAGAAACGAAAAAAAATAAAATAAAAAAAATGGTGGCCGCGATTCAGAATGGGGGAAGTCGCGATTCGTGGTGTCGGCACGAGGCTAAGGCGCTCGCGAGCATCTGAAGGCGGCGCGTAGGCCGAAGTCAGGGTAGTGGGTTCGCGTGTGGTGCGATTCTAATCAGGGGGGCCGCGTTCGTGATGAGGTCGCGATGCAGTGGTGGCGCGCGTGTGGCGGCGTCGAGCTCGGGGTGACTGGTGGTGTTCACATATGAGGACGTCGAGACAGTGAGCAGGCCGATAGGTTGGTGGGACATATCGCGAGCAGTGGCGTTCGCGAGTTCGTCAGTGGAGTGGTTGGAGTCGATTGCAAGTTCGACTGAGTGGCTGTGAGGTATAATTTTATTTATCATATATATATATGTATAGATTATGTGTAAATAATTTAAATCGGTATGGATAAAGAAAATGCAGTTCGAATTTTTATAAATGTATATAGATTTGAAATAAATAATAATAAGAATTTTTAAACTTGAAGAAAATTTAGTTTAAAACTAAATTTTTGTTGAACAGGAATTATGAATAAAGTAAAGTATTAGTTTATAGATGTTAAATTAAAATTTATAAAAGCAGTTCTGTAGATATATATATATATATATATATATATATATATATATATATATACATTTTAAAATCACTGATTAGTTTAATTTATTTGTAAAAAGAAGTTTAATTGTTTAAATTAAATTTTTGTTAAATAAATTATAAAAAGGAAAACTTGCTTTATAAAAGGAATTTGTTTGAAATTTTATAAAGTTATTTAAAAGAAAATTTGATAGAAATTCAAATTATTAAGTGAAATGATTTATTTAAAGGATATGTATTTTTAGAATTTATATTTTGTTAAGTAAATTTTTTAAAGGAGAAGTAAATTTAAATAAGTCAGTGAGGATTTACAAATTAGTTTAAATTAACTTATTTAATTTTTAGTGGTTAAAAATAAATTTTATTTAAAGAGAATTTAGTTTTAAAATTAAAGTATAGTTAAATAAATTTATTTAAGTAAATTTAGTTGAGATTTAAATTTTATTAGACAATTTTGTTAAGAGAAATCTGTTTAAAAATAAAAAGAAAATTTTTAGTTAAATATTTTATTTAAGAAGATTTGTTAGGAGTTTGATTTATTGGATAAATAAATTTATTTAAGGAGAAAATTGGGTTAAAAGAAAGTATCAAAGAAAAATTTAGTTCTTAAATTAAATTTTTTTTTTTAAATAAATTTATTTAAGAAGAAACTGATTTAAATAAAACCATTAGTTAACTATTAAAAAAAAATGAAATCGCCGATGAATCGAAATTATCTAATGAAAATTTAATTTATTCGATTGATTCTAATATTAATAAATTGTGTATAATATTTATACGAGGTATAAATCAAGGAAATCGAGACAAGATGGAAATGGATTGCAAAATAAAAGCAAAGGTGAGAACTTCTCGCTCAAAAGGAATTTTATTGTTTATTTAAATTTTAAATAGTTAGATTTAAAATTTGTTTGACTGTGTTGATTGAATGATTGAATGATGATTGTTATATATATATATATATATATATATATATATATATATATATATATTGGATGTGAATAGACCCTATACGCCGTTAGTAAGCGGAGGTTATTTATTACACACATATACCGCGATATTCCACCTCGAAGTGGAATTGGTATTATATTATATATATAGCAATATATATATATTGGCATATGTATATATTGCAGTTGATTGATTTCCCGCATTGTATAGCGGATGAGACCCTATGCGCCGTTAGTAAGCGGATAATATTTATAAAATCCCATATACCGCGATATTCCACCTCGAAGTGGAACGGTATTGTGCTAATGTCTGTGGATGCAGGGAAACAGGTTGGAGGGATCCAACTGGATTCCTCACAAATATTTGTTTGATTCATATATTGTAATATTTGATTGTTTATCATGGATGATATATGATGTTTGAAAGTCGTAATTGACTACTGATGTGTTGCATCATCGGATCCAATTTTTTTTTGAATTTAAAAACAACGATTTTTATTTCTAAAGTGATTTTTGGAAATATACGTTCATAAAATATTTTTGAAATTGATTCATCTTAAATAAATAAACATTATAATTTTAATATTATAAAAATTATGATTTTTGAGAAATACAGTTAAAAGTTGATTTTTGAAAATATGGGATTAGTGATTTTATAAAATAGTTTGAACTGGGATTTCTGAATTTATTAGAAGAAGTTTAAAAATAGGATTTATAAAATCTTTATTTTATAAATCAGAATGATGAAACTATAAAAGAATTTAAAGACGTTTTAAAATAGTAATATAAATTGTTTTATATTAAAAGATTTATAAATTGATATTTATAAATTAAAATTATTGGAATTATAAAACGAGCTTTTATAAGTGATAGAATGATTTGTAAATGAATTTCATAAAGGAATGAAATTTATAGAATTTATGAAATTTGATTTTTTTATAAATCAAATGATGAAATTATAAAAGAATTGAAAGACGTTTTAAAATAGTAATATAAATTGTTTTATATTAAAAAGATTTATAAATTGATATTTATAAATTAAAAATATTGGAATTATAAAACAAGTTTTTATAAGTGTTAAAATGAACTGTGAATGAATTTCATAAATGAATGAAATTTATAGAATTATAACGGTGAAGTTATAAATAGAATTTTATAAATAAAATTTATAAAGTTATTTAGGGAATAGATGTGGATAAATAAATGAATCTTATAAGTTATAAGATTTATAATTATGAAGTTTAAAGGAACAATTTTGTAAACAAATAAATTATAAGTGTTTAACTTATAATATGAAATTTTAGTATATCATTGAGATATGAAATTGAATAGATTTATAAAGGAAATTTATAAAAGGAAGTTGTTGAAAAAAATAAAAAATAAATAGAAATGGAATTTATAAACATTGTCTTATAAATTCGCAACGACTTATTTTGATAAGTAAAATTGTTGTAATTTGTTAATGGAATTATATTCATGTTTAGACAGTGAATAATCCTTTAAAATAGAATGAATAGAAGTGATGAAATTTATTAACAAGGTATATTCACGTTTTTGAATAGTGAATAATATGTTAAAGAAATGTTTTGAATGTGATGTTTTAAATAGAATTAAAACGATCTAAAGATGTTTTAAAATATATTAACTATCGAAACCATAGATTTCAACATTCATTGTTGAAATAGACGTTTTCGAGGAATAGAAGGAAATAATAGATTATAACACTGTTGTTATAATAGATGATTTTCCGAAAGGAAATGTTTTGTATAGTATTGGGATTTATATATCTATTTTAATTTCGAATCCCTATACTAGTGATTTTGGGTTGTCGTAACGATGTTTTACGCAACATTCGTTTTGGCCCAAATAAATATGGTTAAGTGAATGATTTCCTTAAAGAATGAAATATATACTTAATTTCGATTAGAGTATATTGAATATTTTCTAAGTATAGAAAATAAAAAGATCTGTGAATTACTTATTTTTAATAAGTATAGAAATGCTTTTCCAATATTAAGTGAATATTTGGAATTTATCTTTTTGAAGATAAATTGAAAATGAATATTAAAAAAATTGAATGGAAATCGTATATTCATAAATATTTTGGAATGTAAATTCAATATAGAATTTATAAATGAAATTGGAAATTGGGTTAAAAAAATAAATATTGATTTATTTTTGAAGAATGGAGAATGTATATCTTATAAAGATATTTTTGGGAAATAAATAATTTGGAAAAATTATTTGGTATCTGGTGATGTTGGCAATTTTATTGATAGTTCAATAACCGACTATCAATATTTACCTTTAAATAGGTATTGGTTGTGATTTGTTTGAAATTGAATGCCACACTTATTTTTTTAAAAATAAGCGCTCACTATTCGGGTTAACCGGGAAAGGACCTTGGGGTCGTATAACCCATTCCGAATACGTGATACGTCGTTATGAATTTCATTCGAAGACCGGTGTTGAAGACCGGATATTTTCGAAAGCGAAAGGGTTTCTTGTTGATTGTCTCTGCACTGGCTGATCCCCGGTATTGAGATCTCCATATGTGATGGGAAATCCGAACGTGATTAGAGATTTTTCGGATTGCAAGGACTTCTTTGTAAGTGCCTTCGGTTCTGTTCGAGCCCGGAACAGACTTGTATGGATAGTGTGTCTGACATTACAAATTGAGATGTAAAGCCGATTTCTTTCAAATATATTTCTGTTGGTGGCGGAGAATTTATTCTCTTAGCTTAACACCCTTCTCTGAGACGTACGGGCTCAGAGGTTATATAGTTGAAGGTTATCAGCGATATACTCCCAATCTTGGTAATGTGACATACTGAGTGTTGCTGTAAATGATCATTGTGTTGATTATTTGTGATAGGATCATTTGTTTGATCGTCTATCTTGGTGATCATTTCTATGATCATTTGTTTGACCCAAAGCATGGCTTTTGTATAAAGTATGTTTTTGTGGACGTGACTTCGTCGAGCCTCACACCCCGTGAATGGTCAAAACAGGAAAGAAGCAGCAAGGTTATGAGGGGTAGCTCCCTTTAGGGTATGTGCATTTCCTTCTGGATAGAGGTGGTATCATGGTATGGAGCCCAGATATTTAACCTATGTGGTTACTGCGAATTTATTACTTTGTGGTTGTTGGTTATCGGGATCCCGTGAGAAAGGTCGTTTACGATCGGGGAATGGCGTGCTCGTGTCAGTAGTTACCCAGTTAGGGGTAACCCGGCCTTGTGTTGGTAGAGTTCCGGTTTGGTTCTCGGGGATGTCCATCCAGAGGCATTCTCATGTGGCAATGGGAAGTTCCTTGGCCTGATCATTCGTTGGAAATCCAAAGAAACAATACGATCTTGTACGGTTTTAGTTGTAGAACCTGCTTCCTCAGGAAGTAGCTATAGTAGGCATAATATAATGGTACCTATGCTGGCTAAGATTTATATTCTACTTTCGAAATATCTTCTACACTATGCACTAATAATAATATCAAAATTAATTAGATTTTAAATTCGTATCAAGCATCTTTGACTAACATAAGAAGAAATCTTCCCCAAGTCTGCGTTTGCATTGTGTGTGTGGCGGGAGGTCTTATGGTAGTCTCATTTTTAAAAGCATTGCGAATTGAATTTAAAAATATTCCTCTATTTTGATTTTAAAGAAAAATAAAATGTTTTGAGTTCTCACACCAGTCTTGCTAAGCTTTGGGCTATGTGATGGGGGGTTCTCGCTTCGCGGTTTGGTGGCGAACGGGAGACTCTTACTCCCACACATCCTCTTTTAGGGGGTTGGTTAGGTGTAACCTAAGACAGTCGAGAGGCTGGCCGTAAAAGCAAGGTCTGGGGTACCGGTGTAAGCCACGGTGGGGCTGGGATGGTTGAAAAGCCTACCGGTTGTGACCGCTACTTTCGGGTCTTTACATCTGGTATCAGAGCATATGGTTAAGCGACAACCATGGTTCTGTTGGGTATTACTCATTAGAGATAGAGTCAGCAGTACTCTAGAATGAGTTTGAGTGTAATAATAGATATGAGCGCGTATTTGTTAGTGAATATAAAAATTGATTTTGGATCGGGTAAATAAGATAATTTTGTCCAAAACTATTTTGATAGAGAAGAAATGATTTTCTATGAATTATTATAGTATATGGTTGCATGATTGTTAAGAAGTGATAATATTAAATTATTATCATTAGCATATGAAATTAAATAAGAAATAAGATGGATTGAATTCAAGTAAACTAACTTGATAAATTATTAATTCATGGACAAATGAATTGGAATTTGAATTGGGTAAATTAAAGTTTAGTCGTGAGCTAAATTTGAAGATAAATTTGAATTTGGATATAAATTCAAGTAAGTAAAAGAAATAAATTGAAATTCCCTTTGTTAGTAATTCAGTAAATTCGAGATGAATTGAATATAGAAATTGAAATTTGAAATGAATTAGTGAATGAAACTAATTTAAAGTAGTAATATGAATTACTAAATGAAAGTTAATTGATAAAATTCAATGTTTAGAATTGTGAATAGAATTCAATATTTAGAATTGAAACTGTGAATTGAATTGAAATGTGAAATCGAATGAAATTGGATATGTAACTTCAATAGTGAAGTAAAAGTGTATAAGAACATACGTTGAAAAATTTTGTAATAGAATTTGCAAAATAGTTTGAATGTTGGATATTTTGGATGCTACTACTAGCAGGTTATACAGGTGTATAAAGGAATTTGGATTTTGATTTCAAAGTTAAAATTGAATGGCTCGACAAAAAGGTACGTATTTGAATTTCAGTATGAAATTTGATGACTTTCTTCTCTAGCCACTTGGCTTTTCTCTTTTCTTTTTGATTCTGAGGGGCCGTGGTGCCATTTTGTAGTCGTACCGAGCTAGCCGCGCAAAGGAGACGCTGGCGAAATTTTTTGAAAATTTAGGGTGTTAGAAAAATTTTGAGAAATTTTGAAAGTTTGAAATTTGAATTTGAATTTAAATTTAAATTGTTAGGTAAACAATATTGTTTGGAACCTATAATTGAAGTTGGAAAGCTAGTTGAAATGATAATGAATCTTTACTTAAAAGATTTAGGTTAGTAAGTTGATAAAACTATTTGGATTGTGAAAAATAATAAATGGGATAAGGGCATTCTTCTTAACTTGTAATTTCGGGACGAAATTCTTTTAAGGGGGAAAGATTGTAACGACCCAGAATTTTGAATAATTTAATTTGAAAATATTTAATTAATTTTAAATATTTGAATGATGGTTTGGATTGAATTTTCAATATAACTATGAATTTGACGATTAAATTATAGAATTTAATCTATTAAAGTTGAGTAAAAATTTGAATCTTCAATTTTAAGCCGATTAAAAATATTTCAAAGGGTTGTAAAATTCATATTGATAATATTGAAGATAATAGAAGCTTCAGAATTGAAATTTAAAGTGAATTGTTCAGTTTTGAAATTTAATCGTTTGAATCGATATTTAAAATAGCCGTCCGAGGCACAGTCTCGGAATTCGACGAAACCAGTTCCATTGGGTCCGTAATATTGAATTATTGTCGGATTTCAAATTTCGTATTTTTTGGAGTTATTATGTGAGCGTACGGTGTGTAAACGCATTGAAATTAAATCGAGTTTTAATTTGAAATTTAAATTTAAATATTAGTCAAACACACCACGTTATCTCCCCTAACTCCACGCCTAAAACCATGCCTTAAGTCATGCAAAAATCACGGCTAAAAAATCGTGCTGAGCATGTTCGTTCAACATTAAAGACATCCCTCTCCCTCTCCAATTTTTCAAATCAAAGAAGAACAAAATCAAACAAATAAATGGCCGAGCCTTCTCCCCCTTCCTCTCTTCAATTTTCGTTCGAAATTAATAAAATGGCCGAAGCCCCAAATTCATTCGAACGCAGAAACGAAAAAAAATAAAATAAAAAAAATGGTGGCCGCGATTCAGAATGGGGGAAGTCGCGATTCGTGGTGTCGGCACGAGGCTAAGGCGCTCGCGAGCATCTGAAGGCGGCGCGTAGGCCGAAGTCAGGGTAGTGGGTTCGCGTGTGGTGCGATTCGAATCAGGGGGGCCGCGTTCGTGATGAGGTCGCGATGCAGTGGTGGCGCGCGTGTGGCGGCGTCGAGCTCGGGGTGACTGGTGGTGTTCACATATGAGGACGTCGAGACAGTGAGCAGGCCGATAGGTTGGTGGGACATATCGCGAGCAGTGGCGTTCGCGAGTTCGTCAGTGGAGTGGTTGGAGTCGATTGCAAGTTCGACTGAGTGGCTGTGAGGTATAATTTTATTTATCATATATATATGTATAGATTATGTGTAAATAATTTAAATCGGTATGGATAAAGAAAATGCAGTTCGAATTTTTATAAATGTATATAGATTTGAAATAAATAATAATAAGAATTTTTAAACTTGAAGAAAATTTAGTTTAAAACTAAATTTTTGTTGAACAGGAATTATGAATAAAGTAAAGTATTAGTTTATAGATGTTAAATTAAAATTTATAAAAGCAGTTCTTTAGATATATATATATATATATATATATACATTTTAAAACCACTGATTAGTTTAATTTATTTGTAAAAAGAAGTTTAATTGTTTAAATTAAATTTTTGTTAAATAAATTATAAAAAGGAAAACTTGCTTTATAAAAGGAATTTGTTTGAAATTTTATAAAGTTATTTAAAAGAAAATTTGATAGAAATTCAAATTATTAAGTGAAATGATTTATTTAAAGGATATGTATTTTTAGAATTTATATTTTGTTAAGTAAAATTTTTAAAGGAGAAGTAAATTTAAATAAGTCAGTGAGGATTTACAAATTAGTTTAAATTAACTTATTTAATTTTTAGTGGTTAAAAATAAATTTTATTTAAAGAGAATTTAGTTTTAAAATTAAAGTATAGTTAAATAAATTTATTTAAGTAAATTTAGTTGAGATTTAAATTTTATTAGACAATTTTGTTAAGAGAAATCTGTTTAAAAATAAAAAGAAAATTTTTAGTTAAATATTTTATTTAAGAAGATTTGTTAGGAGTTTGATTTATTGGATAAATAAATTTATTTAAGGAGAAAATTGGGTTAAAAGAAAGTATCAAAGAAAAATTTAGTTCTTAAATTAAATTTTTTTTTTAAAAATAAATTTATTTAAGAAGAAACTAGTTTAAATAAAACCATTAGTTAACTATTAAAAAAAAAATGAAATCGCCGATGAATCGAAATTATCTAATGAAAATTTAATTTATTCGATTGATTCGAATATTAATAAATTGTGTATAATATTTATACAAGGTATAAATCAAGGAAATCGAGACAAGATGGAAATGGATTGCAAAATAAAAGCAAAGGTGAGAACTTCTCACTCAAAAGGAATTTTATTGTTTATTTAAATTTTAAATAGTTAGATTTAAAATTTGTTTGACTGTGTTGATTGAATGATTGAATGATGATTGTTATATATATATATATATATTGGATGTGAATAGACCCTATACGCCGTTAGTAAGCGGAGGTTATTTATTACACACATATACCGCGATATTCCACCTCGAAGTGGAATTGGTATTATATTATATATATAGCAATATATATATATTGGCATATGTATATATTGCAGTTGATTGATTTCCCGCATTGTATAGCGGATGAGACCCTATGCGCCGTTAGTAAGCGGATAATATTTATAAAATCCCATATACCGCGATATTCCACCTCGAAGTGGAATGGTATTGTGCTAATGTCTGTGGATGCAGGGAAACAGGTTGGAGGGATCCAACTGGATTCCTCACAAATATTTGTTTGATTCATATATTGTGATATTTGATTGTTTATCATGGATGATATATGATGTTTGAAAGTCGTAATTGACTATTGATGTGTTGCATCATCGGATCCAGTTTTTTTTTTGAATTTAAAAACAACGATTTTTATTTCTAAAGTGATTTTTGGAAATATACGTTCATAAAATATTTTTGAAATTGATTCATCTTAAATAAATAAACATTATAATTTTAATATTATAAAAATTATGATTTTTGAGAAATACAGTTAAAAGTTGATTTTTGAAAATATGGGATTAGTGATTTTATAAAATAGTTTGAACTGGGATTTCTGAATTTATTAGAAGAAGTTTAAAAATAGGATTTATAAAATCTTTATTTTATAAATCAGAATGATGAAACTATAAAAGAATTTAAAGACGTTTTAAAATAGTAATATAAATTGTTTTATATTAAAAGATTTATAAATTGATATTTATAAATTAAAAATATTGGAATTATAAAACGAGCTTTTATAAGTGATAGAATGATTTGTAAATGAATTTCATAAAGGAATGAAATCTATAGAATTTATGAAATTTGATTTTTTTATAAATCAAATGATGAAATTATAAAAGAATTGAAAGACGTTTTAAAATAGTAATATAAATTGTTTTATATTAAAAAGATTTATAAATTGATATTTATAAATTAAAAATATTGGAATTATAAAACAAGTTTTTATAAGTGTTAAAATGAATTGTGAATGAATTTCATAAATGAATGAAATTTATAGAATTATAACGGTGAAGTTATAAATAAAATTTTATAAATAAAATTTATAAAGTTATTTAGGGAATAGATGTGGATAAATAAATGAATCTTATAAGTTATAAGATTTATAATTATGAAGTTTAAAGGAACAATTTTGTAAACAAATAAATTATAAGTGTTTAACTTATAATATGAAATTTTAGTATATCATTGAGATATGAAATTGAATAGATTTATAAAGGAAATTTATAAAAGGAAGTTGTTGAAAAAAATAAAAAATAAATAGAATTGGAATTTATAAACATTGTCTTATAAATTTGCAACGACTTATTTTGATAAGTAAAATTGTTGTAATTTGTTAATGGAATTATATTCATGTTTAGACAGTGAATAATCCTTTAAAATAGAATGAATAGAAGTGATGAAATTTATTAACAAGGTATATTCACGTTTTTGAATAGTGAATAATATGTTAAAGAAATGTTTTGAATGTGATGTTTTAAATAGAATTAAAACGATCTAAAGATGTTTTAAAATATATTAACTATCGAAACCATAGATTTCAACATTCATTGTTGAAATAGACGTTTTCGAGGAATAGAAGGAAATAATAGATTATAACACTGTTGTTATAATAGATGATTTTCCGAAAGGAAATGTTTTGTATAGTATTGGGATTTATATATCTATTTTAATTTCGAATCCCTATACTAGTGATTTTGGGTTGTCATAACGATGTTTTACGCAACATTCGTTTTGGCCCAAATAAATATGGTTAAGTGAATGATTTCCTTAAAGAATGAAATATATACTTAATTTCGATTAGAGTATATTGAATATTTTCTAAGTATAGAAAATAAAAAGATCTGTGAATTACTTATTTTTAATAAGTATAGAAATGCTTTTCCAATATTAAGTGAATATTTGGAATTTATCTTTTTGAAGATAAATTGAAAATGAATATTAAAAAAATTGAATGGAAATCGTATATTCATAAATATTTTGGAATGTAAATTCAATATAGAATTTATAAATGAAATTGGAAATTGGGTTAAAAAAATAAATATTGATTTATTTTTGAAGAATGGAGAATGTATATCTTATAAAGATATTTTTGGGAAATAAATAATTTGGAAAAATTATTTGGTATCTGGTGATGTTGGCAATTTTATTGATAGTTCAATAACCGACTATCAATATTTACCTTTAAATAGGTATTGGTTGTGATTTGTTTGAAATTGAATGCCACACTTATTTTTTTAAAAATAAGCGCTCACTATTCGGGTTAACCGGGAAAGGACCTTGGGGTCGTATAACCCATTCCGAATACGTGATACGTCGTTATGAATTTCATTCGAAGACCGGTGTTGAAGACCTGATATTTTCGAAAGCGAAAGGGTTTCTTGTTGATTGTCTCTGCACTGGCTGATCCCCGGTATTGAGATCTCCATATGTGATGGGAAATCCAAACGTGATTAGAGATTTTTCGGATTGCAAGGACTTCTTTGTAAGTGCCTTCGGTTCTGTTCGAGCCCGGAACAGACTTGTATGGATAGTGTGTCTGACATTACAAATTGAGATGTAAAGCCGATTTCTTTCAAATATATTTCTGTTGGTGGCGGAGAATTTATTCTCTTAGCTTAACACCCTTCTCTGAGACGTACGGGCTCAGAGGTTATATAGTTGAAGGTTATCAGCGATATACTCCTAATCTTGGTAATGTGACATACTGAGTGTTGCTGTAAATGATCATTGTGTTGATTATTTGTGATAGGATCATTTGTTTGATCGTCTATCTTGGTGATCATTTCTATGATCATTTGTTTGACCCAAAGCATGGCTTTTGTATAAAGTATGTTTTTGTGGACGTGACTTCGTCGAGCCTCACACCCCGTGAATGGTCAAAACAGGAAAGAAGCAGCAAGGTTATGAGGGGTAGCTCCCTTTAGGGTATGTGCATTTCCTTCTGGATAGAGGTGGTATCATGGTATGGAGCCCAGATATTTAACCTATGTGGTTACTGCGAATTTATTACTTTGTGGTTGTTGGTTATCGGGATCCCGTGAGAAAGGTCGTTTACGACCGGGGAATAGCGTGCTCGTGTCAGTAGTTACCCAGTTAGGGGTAACCCGGCCTTGTGTTGGTAGAGTTCCGGTTTGGTTCTCGGGGATGTCCATCCAGAGGCATTCTCATGTGGCAATGGGAAGTTCCTTGGCCTGATCATTCGTTGGAAATCCAAAGAAACAATACGATCTTGTACGGTTTTAGTTGTAGAACCTGCTTCCTCAGGAAGTAGCTATAGTAGGCATAATATAATGGTACCTATGCTGGCTAAGATTTATATTCTACTTTCGAAATATCTTCTACACTATGCACTAATAATAATATCAAAATTAATTAGATTTTAAATTCGTATCAAGCATCTTTGACTAACATAAGAAGAAATCTTCCCCAAGTCTGCGTTTGCATTGTGTGTGTGGCGGGAGGTCTTATGGTAGTCTCATTTTTAAAAGCATTGCGAATTGAATTTAAAAATATTCCTCTATTTTGATTTTAAAGAAAAATAAACTGTTTTGAGTTCTCACACTAGTCACATGACTGACTCGGAGTTTATTGTTTTCCTTCCTAAACTCTGGGTGCCCACAAATTTCCACACGGGCAGTCAAGAGTTAGGTTTATCAGGATATTCTGGATATTCTGGAGTTGCAGGAGGCAAGCTGGATGGCATGGCGTATCACTAGTTTATATAGTATTTCTTTTTCCGCTGCATTGTTTGATGTTGTACACTCTGATGATATGATGTAATGTAATGTAATGTAATAACTGATATAGTTCTTTATTTAAAGATTATTCATTTATCTATTATATGTTGTTCCGCTGCGAATTGTGAGATTCTGATGTTGTTCTGTTATTTCTGTTCCGTTCTGTTTTCTGTTTTCTTTTCTCTCTGCTTTCTCTCTTCTTCTTTTCTTTTTCTTTCCTTCTTTCTTCTTTCTTAAAAATCCATAAGGGTTCGTATTTTCGTTCATCTTGAGTTAATCAATGGAGATTAGTGTCTATTCAAGGAGTACGGATTTACGGGTCTTTACACCTTAGATCTCACATTGATTGGTGCAAAAATTCGGATCTGTACCTATCCAAACACTTTTCTCCAATCATCGTGAAATTTTTAGGGCATCTTCCTTGTGTGCTCTAGAGCCTATCCTCCAAGTTTCGTATGATTCTGACAAACTTTGCTACCAATAATCTCCAATCACCAAACTAAGTTCTAAACACGCGCAACACTAGAAAACGTATCAAGCATAGCAAGCAATTCAATCACAACAATGAATCAAAATTAGCAAATCATTCATTTTACATTCAATCATAAACATTCAAGTCATCCAATTCAATTAATAATCATAAACAAGCATAGATCCGATCTAAATCATAAAATTACATAGCCATATATGCATAAATGACACTAGCCAATGAATTAATCCATATTATATTTTTTAATTAGGTTGATCCATGGTTTTAAAATCTGAAATTACCTATGTCTAATCATTATAATCACCTAAGTACAACATATTGTCCATCATAGACTAGTGAGAGATCATAACCACACACCAAACCAATCAAATCTATGAAAATGAGAGGAGATCTGATATGGACAGTAGCAAATTGGATATAGATGTGATCCAATCGATGAGATCAAGCCCCTCGATAAAGATCTAGCCTCTAATTTGAGATTAGAGATGATGTGTGATGAAATCTATGCAAAGAATGAAGAATTGGAGAGGAGGTAGTTTTGAGGCTGATATGAAATGAGAGATAAAGGTTTCAAATGGTCTCTCTCTCACCTCTTATTTATAGCCAAACTAGATTAGACAAATGGGCTTGCTAATCGACCTATTAATCCCCTTTTTAATTCTGGCCAGAAGTTCACAAAACTTAAAACTGCTATAACTTCTTAACTACTTATCCGATTTTCCTATATGACTACTCTGGAAAACTACCATCCTGAAGCAATAAAATGGTTAAAACATCTAATTCAACTCTTATCAAAAGTTATGCTCGAAATAAGATCTCCAAGGGCAAATAGTCCCATAGAAATTCGAGAAAAATCATGGACGTGTAAAGCATCCCTAGGAACCATTTCAAAATGTTAGAATGATACGACCTCAAATGAATTAAATATACCGATCCTTTGGTACGTAAAATACGAGTCGTTACAGAGCTTATCGAAGATACAAAAGTGTCATAAATACAATGGAGGTATAAGACTTATTTCAGTTAATACGGTCCACGTTTGATTCACGATATTTGTGAGATTATCGAACTAATTTTGTTTGACATGTTGCATATGATCTTTGGGTTGGCCATATTCAACAATTTGAATGATGTTTGAGCTAGCTATTTATATTAAATAAGTTCTATATACTTTCAGTAAGTTCTATGTGATTTCGAGTTCAATAAAGGTAATTAAGTTATTCGTGTTAAGTAAGCTCTATGTACTTTCAAGGATAAGAAACTAACAAATACTTAATTCAAACGATACAAACAACACTAAATACTTAAGATAACCTGATAATTGAAACGATACAAATAATACAGCCTGATAATTAAAACGATACAAACAAGACATCCAACATTGAAATAGATCTAAAACAAACGCACAAACTAATTAGAAAACTATCTTCGACCACCTGATACTTGCATTGAACCAAGTGTTCTCTTGAGTATTTCAATTTGTTCTTTAAGTTCAGTTGCATGCATAAATGCTCGATAAGGTAAAGGATCGTCAAGCCACGCCAAAAATCACAACCATCCAAAAAATTATGGCATCTTTAGTGACATCGACTGATGTCAGTTCTGTTTCTTACAATAGAAAACAAAACAAAAACTCCACAGTTATAGTATACGAGTCTAGGGTCAACCTCTTGATCCGCCCGATGTACTTGGTGGCATGTTTCATCCCTTCTTTGCCTTCTACCATTGTTGCTACGTTGCTCCACTCTTTGTCTTCTACCATCCTTTAACAGCCTCTGCTCTTGCAAAACTCTCTCATGCTCCCTTGCATTCTCATAGTGTCTTTCCTCCATTTCAATACACGCTCTATTGTGTAGTTAGGGGAAAGACGTATCTGGTGGGGGTATCATGTCTTAAAGGACCTTCATACGAGTATGATGAGGGCAAAGAAGTATGGCTGTAATCCACCATTTTTTTGTATTGCTGGTATGCTATTAGTGAAGAGCATTATGGCAAGCAGTCCAATATAAATAGAACTGAGGTTTTCTATCTCCATTAGTCAAGCAGTGCAACGTTAAAAGCAGTGCAATCGTTAAAAGCAGTGCAATCGTTAAAAGCAGTGAGTACAATGTTCGATACGATGAGACACTGTGCCACTTTGTCTTCCTTAAGTATGTTGAAATTTGAATAAAGAAGTGCAATATGAATAAAGCTATATAACGTGACATAACAATGGTAACATAAGTGTAACAACACAGCACATAAGTATAATAGTACAATCAAAGAACGGTAACATAAATGTATTAGCACAGTAGTCGATCATCCTAAGTCTACCGCACCATCACCATCATCGTCATCGTCGTCCTCATCGTCCGCTACATCATCAAAATCAGCAGGACTACAATATATGGAATGCAGCCAGTTGAGCCTGCAAATCATCAATCTATGCCTACATCGCCCATTGAGCCTGTTGACTAAGCATTTGAGTATGAATGAGTGTCGTATGTTGAATAGCGACAATATACCGTCTATGCTCATCTAACCTGCCTATATACTGCAGTTACATATAATATATCAGTATATGTTTGCTTAACTAATATTATACAACGAATTATTAATACATTGACCTACCTCAAAAGGCAAGTAAATTCAGCAGTAGGGTTACCAACAATCTCATGATCCTATGGATAAACTATTGGCTGCTCGATAAGAGTACTGCTGATATCAAATGCTCTATAATAAGCGTCAAGACTGAAGTCCATGGGTTGCTGAGACTACTAGGATGGAACGAGATCAAAAGAAAATAGGGGTGCCTGAACTCTAGCAGTGGCTGTTTGTGGACCTATATGATCGGTGTTTACTCCTCGAGCATAGTCGGGTAACATGTACTGTCGAGGAGCAACTCTAACTCAGTATTTGTCAAAATCCACATCATTATGAAAAATGCCGAATTATTTACCTATCATGTCTGCCTCAATCTCTGTATATACTAGATCCATTGGTCCGATGTATGCCGAACATGTCTTCACAGGATAATGGATCTTCAGGGATACGTAGCTCTGTAGTGGTCTGCAAAGAGCATCTCTCCTCCAAATACCAAATAGGAAGAAACGCTGATGGGGATAAAACAATCCTCCACGAACACAAGTGATACGCAATAGAAAGAGGATGACCATCAAACATACGGGCCACTTGTGTCATGGAGATCTAATATGAAGTCCATGGTGCCCGTAAAAGATTAGCCCTACACCTCAAATCAATCTGAGTACGGGTCTCTATCAAGTCATGCCTAACCCCCGTAGGTGCACGAGTAACTAACTGAGCATGTTCACATCGTCGCATGAGTGGAACGTACGTCTCTGTGCATGACCAACTGGCTCAATAATGCGGAGATGCATGTTTGTCGTGTACTTATAGTACCAGAACGAAAAAAATACCATAACCCAAACATCTACCTAACCTCCCCGAGAGCGCATGAATCAAGAGCGCTGTACAAATATCCAAGTATAGAGGAACCTCAATCTGTATGAAGCTGATATAGATTAGCTACCGCTGCAAGATAACCTAATCTAATAATGCTCTTTTGGTTCTAAAAGAAGGTTAAACCAAATAAGTATATGAGAAATGCTATAAATACAGTGTCACTCATAACATCGATGCCCATATGAGTTGTAATATACTCCTGTAGATATGTCAAGGGGACAGTGCCGTATGAAACTCGACCCTCCTCAAACTGTGGTGTATATATATATATATATGTATATGTATATGTATATGTATGTATGTGTGTGTGTGTGTGTGTGTGTATATATATAGTGAAAATCTCAGGACTCTCGTACGTATGATCAAGTGGAAATGATATCCTATCCGGGCCTCATATCTCATTCCCATTCAACATATAAAAATCGACGAGGCAACGTCGAGCTTAAAATCTGAAAAATAAAGTGTGTGTCGTAGGACACCACCTCTCGACTAGAGCGAATGTGAGTGGACGATCAAATGACCGAGGTGGTCGAATCCATAAGAAAAAAAGCAAAAGGACTTGCCTGCAGCCTATCTAGTATACTCAGAGGAAGTCTATCGTACTACTGTGCTACACACTTTGCCCAACTACTCCGATAGCTGACGTTCCAAGACAAAAAAAAAATTATTCGAGATTATTGTACTAATTAAATACGTAACAACTAATTAATATACTTTGTAATATCATAGACCTATATAATAAATAATTTTTCATCGTTAATATACGATGAACATAACAACCATGTATTAAATGTTATTTAATATTTAGAATTGTACCTCGACCGTATTCAAGGCTATCAATATACGATACGCGTATCCTTCGGGTAGATAGTGCAGAATTCATTGGCCATCAATCGTTGTTTCAAGATATGAGCAATGTGCAGTGGATCTGCAAGTTCTCCTGTCTGCTGTCGAATGATATGTCTAGCAATTGGGTGACGCGTGCGGTCATTTGGAAAAAGCAAAAAGAAAAAGAAAAAAAAAAAAAAAAAGAAAAAGAAAAAGGAAGAAGTTCCTCATACTGTCCAATATGGTTCCCCTCGTTTCCCGGGGCTAATTTTTAGTTCCCGCTTCCCTTGGCCCCATTTTTTCCTTAACCTAATTTTCAAATCCTCCGTATAATCCCAAAACAAAATCTTTCCTTTTCTCCATCAAAATACCACAATACCCGTGCCCTAGATCTAAAGCCCAATCAACAAACAAACCTTCTATTCGACCTCAACGGCCGTTTCAGATTCGAACCAAAGCTCCCAAAGAGGATCGTGTTGACGAACGCGGTATGCGAGGCGGGGGAGCTGATCGACCTAACACTGCTATCGATGTTGACAAACTCTGAGTCGCTGCCATCGATGGTCAAGGTGTGAATGGTCAGGTTGCGTAAAATCTGAGTGACTGTGTTGCCCGTGTTAGATAAGGAGTTTTTCGGGAATCATCAGAAAAGAAAGAAGTTTTTGAGTTGGAGAATTCAGTATTTGGAGAAGTTGGGCTTTCCAGAAGGAGTTTCTTCAATGATGTAATTTGTGAATTTGAAGAACATGCTTGGGCC
Source organism: Allium cepa (assembly GCA_030765085.1). Taxonomy (NCBI): domain Eukaryota; kingdom Viridiplantae; phylum Streptophyta; class Magnoliopsida; order Asparagales; family Amaryllidaceae; genus Allium; species Allium cepa. The sequence continues at coordinate 889,735,403 of CM060934.1, read as the reverse complement.
TGGAAAGAAGGAACATAGGGTTGCAACCAATAAGGCTCTTTGTTGCAAGATAACTATTCTGAATTTATTGCCGAACAGGTATAATTCTTTACTCCTTGCTTTGAGATTACACATTGATTTTGATTTATAACTTGATAATTGTTGGTTACTACCTTATGAATCCGTAGTATACATATTTTATGTTTGCTAAATTCCTTTACATATTATGGATCATTTCTATTGGAATTTACTGTCAAATGTATATTGTGAAGTGGTTGGGATCTATTGCATGGTAGAATTATACTGCATTGGATGATCTTTTATTAAGGGAACTGCTACAATTGAGAATATTGTGATAGTGAAGAAACATATGTCAAGTTTAAATTTGCTAAAGTTCATTAGCGTTATGTTTTCAACCCATGATTCAATACTTTTAATTTAGCTATAGTAAAAAAAAAAAAAACTCGCTATATTTGAATGTGGTTTTTCTTTCCAGTTTGATAATTCAATTTAACTGATGATATGTATTTGGTTTATGATAATTCAATTTATGGTAATACAGCATGCAAAAATCCAGCCAAATCATACTTGAACACTGCTTTTCTTCTATCTCAGTTCACATTTTGGACACACTCATCAACCATTGAATTTTCATGAAGCTACATTTGCTGACTTTACTCTACAGAATTAACTTTCTTGCATCCTCTATAGCTATTTGTAAAAACTTCAAAAAATCTTTTATATATTTTTTGTTTGAATTACATGGAAGTGTTATAATATTTTTTATAATATACAGTAGCAGATGTTATAATTTTTTTTAACTGTAATAACATGTAATAATATTTAGAATGTTACCACTGCATGTCATTGTTTCCATTGCCTGTCAGCAAACTGTTGGTCAAAGGAGCTTTCTGGCCTTACTCTACCACTAGCTCACTGCAAATTGGTTGTGAAAATCACATTTGGTTATAATAAATACAACGTAAACAATAATACGCAGTCAAACTATGTCAACTAAACTGGGTTTCCGGTAGCCTGATATTAAATGCAACATGAAAATTGATTGGCAAGCTTCAGTAGTATAACTTCTGCTGCTACTACTACTACTGAGGCATGACAACGGAGAATTGGCAGATTGGATTTTTTTTCTTTTTCATGTGGACTTTTTCCTCAATATCATTACTAGTGACAGTAATTGTTTAATCTTAGCGTTGTACTTGTGACTCGTTGCCATGAAATTCTCATTAAGTTTTCATTTACATTGTTAAAGTTGAACTTTCAGGGATGATTTTAATTTTCTTTTAATTTTTTCAAAACATTGGGCAAAGTTTGTATTGTTTATACCTAACTTTTTACCAGTTTATTAAGTTTGATTTTGGTTAAATTATTGGTCTTTTACTATGTGGTAGGTAAAGAAGTAAAATATTTTGTAATAACCTAACGAGGATTATTCATTTTCTACATCTTACAGCTTGATTCACTTGAGAAGCTGAATGCATTGCTTAATGCTTGTAGCGATCTTGGAGTTGGAGTGGAGACTAGCCCAAGAGTAATTGAGGGTCTGGGAATCATTCCTACATATTCTTGGTATCACAAGGTAAAACTTGTACTGACTTCTTTTGTTTTTTTGCCAAATCTGAAGCGCTTGTTGTTATATTTCTAGTTTACTAAAACAGATAGCACGCTACAATAAACTCGTCGCACAAGTTTATTAATTAGAATTTCACTACGTTGGATTCTGTATTAGATAAATGTAACAATAAGTTACGTTGTAAATAAATTACAACAACAACGTTATACTATTGTAAGAAATAGTATAACTTATAAACGGGAAAGATTACAGTGAATCTAACCAGTATATAAAGGAAATTCCGTCTGAGGCTTGTCGTAACAATTTTTTTAAGAATTTTATTTCAAAACTCTCCCAAGATACAACAGACGTAATCTGCACGAGATTGTAATGAGTATGTCAACTCTGTGATATATATGGATTATAGAGCAGTGGAGCAAAGAAGTAGAAGAAATTAAATTGGAATAGAATAAGAATGTGATCAGTATTCTCTTCTATTTATAATTTCGTCCGCAACCCTTCAAACAGTCGCGTCCGCTTGACGGGTCGCACCCGTTGCCTTTTGGTCGCTGCTGTTCGTTAACGGGTCGCACCCGTCCGTCCAATGGTACTGATTCGTACCTGCTCGCACAGTTTCGCCCGCGCCTGTTCAGTCGGGTCGCACCTGCTTGCGCCGGCGTCCGCTTCAATCGGCTCGCTCGCACATGTTTGCTTCCAACGGGTCGCACCCGTTACTGTTCGCGTCCGTTCATGAACAGTCGCATCTCCTCAGGCAAAAACTCCGCCTGCTTCTCTTCAAATTCCAGGCCCAGCCCAGTTTCAGACAATGCCCAAAACCGTTAAACAATGGCCTGCTAAAAAGAATGGTCATTTTAGACCCGTACCCGAGCCCGGCCCGGCCCGGCCCGGTCCGGTTCGGTCGGACGGACGGACGGCGGCGGCGGCGGCGCGCGCGTGTGTGGTGGTGATGCACTCCTCACAACGAAGCATACATTTGGGATCTGCAGGCCCCCAACCTCCACTTGAGAAAGACATATATAAACTAATATACCTCTCAATAAATTGGCGATGTGGGACTTATGTTATTTTCCATTCACTTGACCTTTAGGAATTCTAACAATCCCCCACATGAATGATAATATACATATCCCCCACACGAAGCGAAATATCACAGAGTACATATGGAATAATGCTTTATCGTGGATAAGTAGATATTTCACTTTGAACTTTTCCAAGTTAAAACTTATCGGATCTACTTGGCTAATCGGTGAATTATTTCATCTTGAACCGTCGGCCGTTATTGTATATCCAGACAATAAGCTTTACGAAACATTGATTCCCTTCTCATCCAATCTCTTGGTTGTGTTCATTTTGGTCCTGAACAATTTTTGGTTCTGCGAGTGTTTTAGAGAATAAAAGCCTTTTAGTATTCTCATAGAGCTGACCCAGCTCACACTAACATAGGTGATCGCAACCATTAAGAGTATCCTACATATACCCCACTTGTTATTTCCAAGATATGGTCATCATTAAAAAACATAGTTTTAACCTTTAAAACTTCTGTAGGCATGCATTATATTTTGCATCATAGGAATGGAGTAGGACCAAGTCCAGACAAATGCATTACTTCTTGAGTTACTCATAACTGGTTTGCCTATTGATCCTAGTCCGTGGGATCTCCAGTCGCTAGGATAGGTTTCCGTATAAGGTAACTCTTGTTGGTTTAGGCTTTTAAACCCATTCCCCTCGATGCGCAGTCAATTTTCTCTCTTGATAAACCTTTAGTAAATGGATCCGCTAGGTTATCATTTGTTCTCACATAATTTATGGAAATAGTTCCATTTGAGAGTAACTGCCTAACTGTATTATGGCGTCGACGAATATGTCGTGACTTTCCATTATACACAAAGTTTTGCGTTCTGCTTCGCGCTGCTTGATTATCACAGTGTATGCATATGGCCGGTACAGGTTTAGGCCAAAACGGAATATCTTCTAAAAAGTGACGAAGCCATTCTGCTTTTTCGCCTGCTTTATCTAATGCAATGAACTCTGATTCCATAGTGGATCGAGCTATGCATGTTTGTTTAGTAGATTTCCATGACACCGCTGCCCCTGCTAGGGTAAAGACATAACCACTCGTTGATTTTGATTCCTCTGAATCTGCAATCCAGTTTGCATCACTATATCCTTCTAAGACGGCAGGATATTTTCCATAATGTAAGGAATAGTTAGTGGTATTTTTTAAATATCTAAGCACTCTCATTAGTGCTTTCCGGTGTTCCTTCCCTGGATTGCTTGTATACCTGCTCAATCGACTTACTGCATAAGCTATATCTGGTCTGGTGCAATTCATCAGATACATTAAGCATCCTATTACACGAGAGTATTCCAGTTGCATTACACTCTCATCAGTGTTTTTATGCAGTACTTCCGATGGATTAAAAGGTGTCCTCACTCCTTTAATTCCATACTCTTGGAATTTTTCAATCACTTTGTCTACATAGTGTGATTGAGATAGTTCAATTCCATTAGGTGTTCTTATTATTTTGATTCGCAAAATAACGTCCGCAACTCCTAAGTCTTTCATATCGAAATTGTTGATTAACATCTTCTTTATAGTCTCTATTACTTTAGTATTAGGACCAAAGATTAGCATATCGTCTACATATAGACAAATCATCACATATGATTGTCCAACCTGTTTGTAATAAACACATTTATCACATTCATTTATACGAAAACCATTTTTCATCATGACACTATCAAATTTTGCTTGCCATTGCTTTGGAACTTGTTTTAGTCCGTATAATGATTTGACTAATCTACAGACTTTGTTTTCATTTCCTTTGGAAATAAATCCCTCAGGTTGCTCCATGTAAATCTCCTCATCGAGATTTCCATTTAAGAATGCTGTTTTTACATCCATTTGATGAATCTCTAGATTATAAATGGATGCAATTGCTATTAACATTCTTATAGAGGTTATTCGTGTAACCGGTGAATAGGTATCAAAGAAGTCTACTCCTTCTTTTTGACGATATCCTTTGGCTACTAATCTGGCTTTATACTTGTCGATAGAACCATCTGCTTTCATTTTCTTCTTGAAAATCCATTTGCAGCCAATTGGTTTTATTCCTGGTGGAATATCAACAATTTCCCAAGTTTTATTACTTAGAATTGAATCAATCTCACTTTGGATTGCTTCTTTCCAACATGAAGATTCAGAAGATGACATTGCTTCCTTTTACGTTTGAGGTTCGTGTTCTAACATATAAGTTAAAAAATCCGAACCAAATGTTTTGGAAGTTCTTGCCCTTACGCTTCTTCTTGGTTCAACCTCCTCGTTGTCCTGATGAGTTTCATCTTCACATGTCTCATCTTTGTTATCTCTTGTCCTTTTTGGGACAGGATTTCCATCGTTTCTTTTATGTGGAAACACATCTTCAAAGAACGAGGCATCTCTTGATTCCATGATTGTATTTACATGAATATCATTTATATCAGACTTGAATACCAAAAATCTGTAGGCACTACTATTTTGGGCTGGCCCAAGATAATAACAATCTACTGTTTTTGGTCCAAGTTTGACTCTCTTGGGAGGCGGAACTGGAACTTTTGCCAAGCATCCCCACACTTTGAGGTATTTAAAGCTTGGTTTGTGTCCTTTCCATATCTCATATGGAATTGTTTCCGTTTTATTGTGAGGAACTTTGTTTAATATGTGATTAGACATATTTAAGGCTTCCCCCCACAAGTTCGTCGGTAGATCAGAAGTTAAAAGCATGGCGTTAATCATGTCTTTTAACGTTCTGTTCTTTCTCTCGGCTACACCATTTTGTTGTGGTGAATATGGAGCTGTTGTTTGATGAATTATACCATTTTCGGCACAGAACTGTTCAAATGGTGATTCATATTCTCCACCTCGATCAGATCTCAATATCTTGATCTTTTTATTTAACTGATTTTCTACTTCAGCTTTGTATTTTATAAACGCGATTATTGCTTCATCCTTACTATTTAAAAGATATACATAGCAATATCGCGTATAATCGTCAATAAAAGTAATAAAATACTTTTTCTCACCTTTTGTAGGCAGTGATTTAAAATCACATAAATCTGTATGTACCAAACCTAATGGTTCGGTGCTTCTGTCAACAGATTTAAATGGTTGTTTGACCATTTTTGCTTCTATACATGTCTTACATTTGTAGTTCTTATCTACTTGGAAATTTGGAATCAATCCCAAGTTTGATAATTTCTTCATTTTTCGGAAGTTTATGTGTCCTGATCTATCGTGCCATATTAAAATTTCGTGCTCAAGCAAGTAAGAGACTTCAATTTTATTATTAGCACAATCAGAATACATAGATTTATTGCCGGTAACGGCTATATTTGCCTTAAATAGGCCATCACATAAATATCCCCTTCCGATATACATTCCAGCTTTGGACAGAACCATCTTGTCTGACTCAAACACCATCTTGAATCCCTTCTTTGATAGGACTGCACCAGAGATGAGATTCTTGCGTATGTCTGGAACATGAAGCACGTCATTCAATTTGACAGTTTTTCCAGAAGTGAACTTGAGGATAACTGTGCCACTGCCTTCGATCATGGAAACTGCAGAATTACCCATGTAGAGTCTTTCTTTCTGATCGAATTTCTGGTATGTTGAAAACATGGATTTTTCAGAGCAAACATGACGAGTAGCTCCTGTGTCAATCCACCATTGGTTAGGGTTCTGAATCAAATTGCATTCAGAAATAACCGCTGAAAAGTTGGACTTATCCATTTTCATGTTGTCAACTGTTAACATATCTGTTTTAGTGTAAAACAGTAAAATTCTTAAGATGTTATATTTCTAGTGTACTAAAACAGATAGCACGCTACAATAAACTCGTCGCACAAGTTTATTAATTAGAATTCCACTACGTTGGATTCTGTATTAGATAAATGTAACAATAAGTTACGTTGTAAATAAATTACAACAAAAACGTTATACTATTGTAAGAAATAGTATAACTTATAAACGGGAAAGATTACAGTGAATCTAACCAGTATATAAAGGAAATTCCGTCTGAGGCTTGTCGTAACAATTTTCTTAAAAATTTTATTTCAAAACCCTCCCAAGATACAACAGACGTAATCTGCACGAGATTGTAATGAGTATGTCAACTCTGTGATATATATGGAATATAGAGCAGTGGAGCAAAGAAGCAGAAGAAATTAGATTGGAATAGAATAAGAATGTGATCAGTATTCTCTTCTATTTATAATTTCGTCCGCAACCCTTCAAACAGTCGCGTCCGCTTGACGGGTCGCACCCGTTGCCTTTTAGTCGCTGCTGTTCGTTAACGGGTCGCACCCGCCCGTCCACCGGTACTGATTCGTACCTGCTCGCACTGTTTCGCCCGCGCCTGTTCAGTCGGGTCGCACTCGCTTGCGCCGGCGTCCGCTTCAATCGGCTCGCTCGCACCTGTTTGCTTCCAACGGGTCGCACCCGTTACTGTTCGCGTCCGTTCATGAACAGTCGCATCTCCTCAGGCAAAAACCCCGCACCCGTACCCTGTTCGGTCGGACGGCGGCGGCGTGCGCGTGTGTGGTGGTGATGCATGATCTCCCTCCTCACAACGAAGCATACATTTGGGAGCCGCAGGCCTCCAACCTCCACTTGAGAAAGGCATATATAAACTAATATACCTCTCAATAAATTGGCGATGTGAGACTTATGTTATTTTCCATTCACTTGACCTTTAGGAATTCTAACACTTGTATTGTCCATTCTTCGAATTGTGATTTTGAATTGCATGTTGTTTCTTGTTCAGAGTTTTGATGGAGAGAAAGATGTTACTTGTATTTGAATTCCTTTGTTGGAGATGGTAATTCATATCTGTGGTTTTTTTACAGAAATTTTAAGTTCTTTCTATTATATGGTCATAGTTTAGTAGAATTCGATAGCATTTTTTCTGTGCTAAAGTCTTTGTATGCGGGTTTCTTAATAATTAACACAGAATATCCAGCTAAGCTGTCTTAACCTAGGAAACTATGGCTAATCTATATTGCCAATTCCTATGCGCTTGATAACCAACACCGAAAACCATTTATGATAATTTTGTAAACATTTCGACACTATTAACTTTAAATGAACTTTAATGTTACTGAGTACTAGGCCTGCAAAGATTTTCATGCATGCAAATGGCCCCAGCAACTTGATGAAGAGATGTCTCGCTCACCGCTTTGATACGTTAAATGAGAAAAAGAATGACGTCATAGAAGAAATTCGGCAGACAACTTGTGACTTGATTACATTTTCACATTTAGTGCCAAGGTAAGAGGAGCTGCTTGGATTCTTATAACTGCTAAATAGTTTAAAATCTCTGTACTGAGTTACAGTTTTCGTTTTTGGATTAGAGAAACAATTCCATATATGCGCCTCTAGTTAATAAAGGGTTGATTGTGTTCCAACTTTATTAAGATTAGTACCGGTCTGTGATTTGCACAGTGGCTGTTTGTATTATTATTGTGTTCGTTGATATTTTGTTTGAGCCATTAGTTGTGCAAATTGAAGATTTTTTAATACATCAATTAGTAATGGGTTATTTCACAATTTGCGTGAGAACAATTTTGCAATACTTTAGAAGCGGTTAACCTTTCACGAGGTAATCAACAGTTAATATCGAGCTGTAAACGGTGGTCTAATGATAGGTGTAAAAATTCAATATCTCTAATGTTTTTCAGTTTCATTGTAACCATTAGTTCCTTTACATAATTAAAATGAATTACCATTTAACAATTTTAAGTCGTATCTAATAACTAATATTTAATAATAATATAACATGTATTTGATGCATCTGAAACGTATGCAGTACAGTTAAATAATTGTACGCCACAACTATATGCATAAAATATAAAAAGTTAAAACCAACAGTTTTAACAAAGTAATCTGCATTTTGTATGCTCATCCGCTACTTGAAGAGAAATAGAAGCTTGGTCAACCTCTTAATAAAAATGTCCACACACACGAAGAACCAAAGATACGTACCACCAGCAATATAGTAGTGCATATTTGAAGGCTAATTATATGAAACGAGAGTAACGGATGCGGTGGTACCTGCATGAGCATAGACCTGTAAACGGAAATCGAGGGCGTTTTTGAAATTTCAAAAAGACACCGAGTAAATTAGCTCAACGAATTTTCATTATTAGCAGTAGAGAAAAGATAAAGATTTGCATTATAAAGTAGCTAAAAGTAAGAATCATCAGGTTATTCATACTACTGTTACATTGAAATCCGAACATTGCTGCAAATTACATTAAATGTATGTCTTTTTGGCTTCAGTTTCCCATGAACTCAGCTGCACAGTGATAGCATATCTTATCTTGAAACTTCGTAACTTATATGATAATTTTAATCGTATAGGTGTATTACCTTTTATTCAAGCAAGAATTATGCCCTGAGAATAGGATGCTTCCGCTTTATTGGAAGTCGGAAAAATTGGAAGAGCTTCTGCTTGTCATGTTTTTGGCCACACACTGCTGTTGGGATGGAGTTCTGGATGGTGTCAGGTATAAATATTAAGTACAATGGGGACTAGTTTAGTTTTGGCTTGAAGGATGAGACCATTGTAATTATCATATAACCCTAAATAAAGGCCAAAACAACAAGACCATTGTAATTATCATTCGTATTGTTTGTGTTTAGCTTCTTTTATATTAGTCTTCTTTTGTACTAGTCTTGGCTTGAAGGACAATGATTTATAATTATATCAAGACTTTATAAGTGATGTGTGTATAATTCATCTTGGCATTTTAGTAATTGTGAGTACGATCGGTAGGCATATTGTATCATTGCTCTATTTTTTTTTTTTTTTTTTTCAGTTTTGCATTTTTTTAAGCAACAGGTAAAAATATTTGTAAAAGGCATCTAGTACATCGGTCGAAAACAGTTGTAAATAAATATATTACAACAGCCAAAAGCAGTTGTAAAAGATTCTATTGCAACGACCGTGGACAGTTGTAAAAAAACATTTACTACGATGGTTTTTACAACTGTTATAAGCAGTTGTAAAATCTCTTCGGTCTATTACAATTTCACGTAACACGGCGGTTGCAAACTCGTTAAACCCCTATTGTAACGGGAATTGTCTGTTGTAAAAAGGGTATTTTGTTGTAGTGGTTGTTATATTCGGTGTTATTTGTGGTTTATGCACTCTGACTGATGTCATATTCATTATTATTCATGCTTTCCATTTTGGTTCATGTTACATTCATCATCTATGCATTTCGAATATTGTTGTATGAGTATATATATTAATTTATGAGTATGCTATTGCAGCAATTTTGTCAGTTATCTTTCTGTGATTTGTCTCATCACTACTGTAGTTATGCTATGCACATTTTGTTAACGACTTGTCTTATTACCACAACTGTAGTCACACTGTGCACCTTTTGTTAACGACTTGTCTTATCACCACTGCTTTAGTCATATTTGTTGATACGCGAAGATTTTGATCAATGACAATGTGCTTTAACAAACAAGAAAGAAATATATGCAACGCTAAAGGAAGATCGATGAAGACCAAACAAACATAAAATATGTTTTTTTTGTATAGGTTTTAGTCTAGATTTATTGTTAAAATCTATCCTCAAGAGGCTTGCACGAACATAGAAAACATTTTATAAACTTCATTTTCAATTAAGTTTTCACTGTGCATATTTTATAAGTGCATATTTTATAAGTTCAGTCGACTGAACAGAAACAGCCAGTCGACTGAAACTGGAACAAATATATAAACATGCACAGTTTCAGTCGACTGAATTTCCTGCACAGTCGACTGAATTTGCTCTCGAAAATTTTACTTCATATTTTCAGTTGACTGAATTCCCTGCTCAGTCGACTGAATTTGAATCTGCGAATTTTCTTTGAAAAGACACCTTCTTCCTCCCAAGAGTTGCAACCATTCATCAATGGAAATGGAAGCATCTCTTTTTTGCAACCTTTGACAACAAATGCACCTCTTCTACAAGTATATATACATGATTCTAACATCATTTAACTCACTGAATTCTCTTGCTTTAATCTTACTATTCTCTTGTTCATATTCTCTAGATATTCTCAAAGCAATCACCAATCTATTGCTTGAATCATTGTTTTTGTTTATAATATTCTTTTGATTCATAGCAATTCACAATTCCTAAATCTTCACAAACACATTGCATACTCTCGATGATAAGATTATAGGAATATTGTACTACATTAGACTCATTAGCGTTGACAAGAACACAACAAGTCGAATACTGTATTTTAGTAATTGAGTTGAAATCCTCTTCGGTAGTTGTTTGCACAAAAAATGGGCAAACACCTCCAAGTCGTATGATTTAGTCGATCTTAAGTTGTTCTTAGTGATTTGGATGATTTATGCAAATATGAAAAAAGCAGGGACTAAACTGTAAAAGACACACAGATTTATAGTGGTTCGGCCAGAGCGTGCCTACGTCCACTTTTTATGTTATTCTCATTTTCTATTCAGATTACAAGTACAAATCTTTGATTACAAGTAACTGAAAGTTGTTTGAAAGCTCTATCCGTGATTAAGCTCTCCAACTTGTCTGCTATTGTGGTACCCCTGCCCCTCTATTTATAGAGTGAGGCTGGGGGCAGAGGTCCTGGATGTATATAGCTGCTGATGGGCCTGGACTGATGCAATCTGGCCTAGTAGTGTCGGTCCGGTACGCCTTGGTTCGGTGGTAGGTGGTAGATGGTTTGGTTCGGCAGGAGGTTGGTTCGGTGGTGAGTGGACCGGCAGTGCATGGGGATGGAGTTGGACAGGTGGAGGTTGGTCCGGCCAAGGTGTGGGAAGTGTGTTGGTTCGGCAGGGAGTTGGTTCGGCAGGTAATGGAACATGGTTTGGTTTAGACCGGCAGTGCTTGGGAGTGGAGGATGGATGGTTCGGCAGTGCTTCCTCTCATTTGGCTTGGTTATATCTCCTTCATATGAACTCCGATTAACATGAAATTTGAAACATAGCCTTTCCTAGTCCTTATCATCATTTTCAATTAATTTCGTCCCGATCGGAGCTCAACCAAATTTTGGCGATATCGATCGTAGCCTTGATTCCAACTGATCTCCATCATTCCTTGCCAATTTGTTGATATTCCACTTTTGACCAAAAATGGGATAACACTTTGCCCCCCAAAACATGCCTTGTGATAGGAAGGCGTGTTTTGTAATGCCATGAGCTGGATGTTCATATCCTGTTGATGTCATGCAAATGAATTTACAGTTTTATGTGACCTCAAATGGCGACCGTTCGGGATCGAGATATTTGAGATGAAGTGCGACCGTTCATGGTCAAGCGCCTAACTTCAAATGACGATCGTTCGGGATCAAGCCATTTGAGGTGAAGTGCGACCGTGCGCGGTCAAGTGGCGGACCTCAAATGACGACCATTCATGATCGAGCCGTTTGAGGTGAGGTGAGTTGTGCCGTTCGGGGCGAGTTGTGACCGTTCGAGATCGGGTGCCGTTCAAGGCGAGTTGTGGCCGTTCGAGGTCGGGTGCCGTTCGAGGCGAGTGAGTGTGCCCGGTGGGGACTTAATATTATCAGTGCCGGAGTTATTGTTTGGGTGAGTTTCCGAATCAAAAACTTCGGCAGTTCACTGCCATGCAAGAGGTGCTCGTGGACCGTTCGCGATCCAACGGGCATACAAGTAGATTTTTTTTCATAGAATTGTAAATATTAAAGCAATAATCATATGAACCTTACAGCAGAAATGTCCAAACAAGCAAAATTTAAATGTTCAAATCAAAATTAAAGCAAAAAGCAAAATGAAAATGTTAAAGCGTAAACTCTTACTATAACGCGGTTGGTAGTCATTCAGAGCATGCCTATGGATCGTGCGCGATCGCTCACATGTGTAACTGATTTAACCGCATTAGTGAGAGGTTTACAACTTGTTCATCGTTATTTTAATCAAGCAATCAATGGATAATCAAACGGTGCCCCGATCCAGGGTCACCTCTAGCCGATGTAGACGGTGGTCGCTCTGGCTCCTCTGCTGGAGTTCGCCTCCTCACATACTGAAGGAGCATATCGTTCCTGATATGCCCTTCCACCTCGTCCTTCAAATGCCTACAATCATTAGTGTTATGATCGTTCAATTCATGAAATACACAAAACTTGTCTGATTTTCTTTCGTCAGAAGTTGGATCCCTTTGCATCGGTCTATGATACGGAACCTGCTCTTTAGTATCCTGATAAATTCGTTCCAGACTCTCATTCAGCTCAGAGTAAGTGGTGAATCGCGGCTCCCTCCGTTGCCGCTTTGACCTGTCCCCATCATTCTCAGTCTTTCTTTTACCTCTACTAGTTTCCACGCCTTTCTCAGGGGTATTTCCTCCTTTGATCGCATAAATATCAATTCCTTCCCCTTCTTCTCTTTCGGCGTTCGCATCCTCCAATCGTAGAAACTTTTCCGCCTCATGATAGAATTCTCCTAGATCCACGGGTGGATCCTTAGTTAATGAATTTTTGAACTCTGTTCCGTCAGCTATCCCGGACACAGCTGCTATCATAACCATGGATGGATCTGGTCGATCCACCGAAGCAGCTGCCGCATTGAATCGCGTTAGGTAACTCCTCAAAGTCTCTCCGGTTTTCTGCTTTAGGGTTGCCAAAGTCATCACATTCTTGGGTCTTGTAATGTGGACCCTGAATTGCCTCATAAATCTCTCAATTAAATCATTACACGTTCCGATGGATCCACTCTCCAATTGTCTAAACCACAATGCTGCAATATCTGCCAAGTACAACGGAAAGCACCGGGCCATAACCTCCTCTGATGCCCCCAGCACTTCCATATGCCTCATATACTTCGTTAGATGAACCGTGGGGTCCGTTCTCCCGTCATACATGTCCAACGATGGTAAATTGAAATCCGGTGGGTTTCTAGCTTGTCTGATTGCTGGAGTAAAAGGACTCCTATTTACATCCTCCAAATCTTTGTTTACCAAACCGCCTCTCATAGCTTTTCTAACCATCTCCGCCAACCTGTCATTGTCTCCGAGATGCAATCTTTGTTCATTACTTTCGACCTGCCCCCCGAGTCCACGAGGGAATTCTGGGATCTGCACCCGTGACTGAGCGTTCACTCCTATGCTGCTCCCAGGTTGTGCAGATGCTTCTCTTTCTCTCTCCGAAATTGGATCTATGTTCTCCCTAGGTGTGCCGCCTAATCCAGGTGCTATGCCGGATGATCCTGCTCCGTTCCGAACTCCATCCGCTTCCCTATTCTGTACTCCAAGTTGCCCAATCTGCTGAAACAAATTCTGAATCAACTCCTCTTGTCTTTTCATCATTGTCTCCATCTCATCCCTGGTGATGAAGACTGAAGTTCGGTTCTCTCCTGAGGAAGCCCCTTGACTCCTTTCGTGCTGACTTCTTTCTGGTCTCTGTCTTCTACTTGTTTTCCTTCCAAGAGCCATAATTTCGGATAGACTTCTGGTTCTTAAAGAGAGTCTCTCAACAAATCTTTGCGAGGCAATGATTAAAGCGCTCCTGAGTTTTGTTCCCAGTGAAAGCACCAAAAATGTTTGCACAAAAAATGGGCAAACACCTCCAAGTCGTATGATTTAGTCGATCTTGAGTTGTTCTTAGTGATTTGGATGATTTATGCAAATATGAAAAAAGCAGGGACTAAACTGTAAAAGACATACAGATTTATAGTGGTTCGGCCAAAACGTGCCTACGTCCACTTTTTATGTTATTCTCCTTTTCTATTCAGATTACAAGTACAAAGCTTTGATTACAAGTAACTGAAATTTGTTTGAAAGTTCTATCCGTGCTTGAGCTCTCCAACTTGTCTGCCATTGTGGTACCCTTGCCCCTCTATTTATAGAGTGAGGCTGGGGGCAGGGGTCCTGGATATATATAGCTGCTGGTGGGCCTGGGCTGATGCAATCTGGCCTAGTAGTGTCGGTCCGATACGCCTTGCTTCGGTGGTAGGTGGTAGATGGTTTGGTTCGACAGGAGGTTGGTTCGGTGGTGAGTGGACCGGCAGTGCATGGGGATGGAGTTGGACCGGTGGAGGTTGGTCCGGCCAAGGTGTGGGAAGTGTGTTGGTTCGGCAGGGAGTTGGTTCGGCAGGTAATGGAACACGGTTTGGTTTGGACCGGCAGTGCTTGGGAGTGGAGGATGGATGGTTCGACGGTGCTTCCTTTCATTTGGCTTGGTTATATCTCCTTCATACGAACTCCGATTAACATGAAATTTGAAAAATAGCCTTTCCTAGTCCTTATCATCATTTTCAATTAATTTCGTCCCGATCGGAGCTCAACCAAATTTTGGCGATATCGATCGTAGCCTTGATTCCAACTGATCTCCATCGTTCCTTGCCAATTTGTTGATATTCCAGTTTTGACCAAAAATGGGATAACACTTTGCCCCCCAAAACATGCCTTGTGATAGGAAGGCGTGTTTTGTAATGCCATGAGCTGGATGTTCATATCCTGTTGATGTCCTGCAAAGGAATTTACAGTTTTATGTGACCTCAAATGGCGACCGTTCGGGATCGAGATATTTGAGATGAAGTGCGACCGTTCATGGTCAAGCGCCTAACTTCAAATGACGATCGTTCGGGATCGAGCCATTTGAGGTGAAGTGCGACCGTGCGCGGTCAAGTGGCGGACCTCAAATGACGACCATTCGTGATCGAGCCATTTGAGGTGAGGTGAGTTGTGTCGTTCGGGGCGAGTTGTGACCGTTCGAGATTGGGTGCCGTTCGAGGCGAGTTGTGACCGTTCGAGGTCGGGAGGCGAGTTGTGACCGTTCGAGGTCGGGTGCCGTTCGAGGCGAGTGAGTGTGCCCGGGGGGGATTTAATATTATCAGTGCCGGAGTTATTGTTTGGGGGAGTTTCCGAATCAAAGACTTCGGCAGTTCATTGCCATGCAAGAGGTGCTCGTGGACCGTTCGCGAGCCAACGGGCATACAAGTAGATTTTTCTTCATAGAATTGTAAATATTAAAGCAATAATCATATGAACCTTACAGCAGAAATGTCCAAACAAGCAAAATTTAAATGTTCAAATCAAAATCAAAGCAAAAAGCAAAATGAAAATGTTAAAGCGTAAACTCTTACTATAACGCGGTTGGTAGTCATTCAGAGCATGCCTATGGATCGTGCGCGATCGCTCACATGTGTAAATGATTTAACTGCGTTAGTGAGAGGTTTACAACTTGTTCATCGTTATTTTAATCAAGCAATCAATGTATAATCAAACGGTGCCCCGATCCAGGGTCACCTCTAGCCGATGTAGACGGTGGTCGCTCTGGCTCCACTGTTGGAGTTCGCCTCCTCACATACTGAAGGAGCATATCGTTCCTGATATGCCCTTCCACCTCGTCCTTCAAATGCCTACAATCATTAGTGTTATGATCGTTCAATTCATGAAATACACAAAACTTGTCTGATTTTCTTTCGTCAGAAGTTGGATCCCTTTGCATCGGTCTATGATACGGAACCTGCCCTTTAGTATCCTGATAAATTCGTTCCAGACTCTCATTCAGCTCAGAGTAAGTGGTGAATCGCGGCTCCCTCCGTTGCCGCTTTGACCTGTCCCCGTCATTTTCAGTCTTTCTTTTACCTCTACTAGTTTCCACGCCTTTCTCAGGGGGATTTCCTCCTTTGATCGCATAAATATCAATTCCTTCCCCTTCTTCTCTTTCGGCGTTCGCATCCTCCAATCGTAGAAACTTTTCCGCCTCATGATAGAATTCTCCTAGATCCACGGGTGGATCCTTAGTTAATGAATTTTTGAACTCTGTTCCGTCAGCTATCCCGGACACAGCTGCTATCATAACCATGGATGGATCTGGTCGATCCACCGAAGCAGCTGCCGCATTGAATCGCGTTAGGTAACTCCTCAAAGTCTCTACGGTTTTCTGCTTTAGGGTTGCCAAAGTCATCACATTCTTGGGTCTTGTAATGTGGACCCTGGATTGCCTCATAAATCTCTCAATTAAATCATTCCACGTTCCGATGGATCCACTCTCCAATTGTCTAAACCACAATGCTGCAATATCTGCCAAGTACAATGGAAAGCACCGGCCATAGCCTCCTCTGATGCCCCCAGCACTTCTATATGCCTCATATACTTCGTTAGATGAACCATGGGGTCCGTTCTCTTGTCATACATGTCCAGCGATGGTAAATTGAAATCCGGTGGGTTTCTAGCTTGTCTGATTGCTGGAGTAAAAGAACTCCTATTAACATCCTTCAAATCTTTGTTTACCAAACCGCCTCTCATAGCTTTTCTAACCATCTCCGCCAACCTGTCATTGTCTCCGAGGTGCAATCTTTGTTCATTACTTTCGACCTGCCCTCCGAGTCCACGAGGGAATTCTGGGATCTGCCCCCTTGACTGAGCGTTCACTCCTCTGCTGCTCCCAGGTTGTGCAGATGCTCCTCTTTCTCTCTCCGAAATTGGATCTATGTTCTCCCTGGGTGTGCCTCCTAATCCAGGTGCTATGTCGGATGGTCCTGCTCCGTTCCGAACTCCATTCGCTTCCCTATTCTGTACTCCAAGTTGCCCAATCTGCTGAAACAAATTCTGAATCAACTCCTCTTTTCTTTTCATCATTGTCTCCATCTCACCCCTGGTGATGAAGACTGAAGTTTGGTTCTCTCCTGAGGAAGCCCCTTGACTCCCTTCGTGCTGACTTCTTTCTGGTCTCTGTCTTCTACTTGTTTTCCTTCCAAGAGCCATAATCTCGGATAGACTTCTGGTTCTTAAAGAGAGTCTCTCAACAAATCTTTGCGAGGCAATGATTAAAGCGCTCCTGAGTTTTGTTCCCAGTGAAAGCACCAAAAATGTTTGCACAAAAAATGGGCAAACACCTCCAAGTCGTATGATTTAGTCGATCTTAAGTTGTTCTTAGTGATTTGGATGATTTATGCAAATATGAAAAAAGCAGGGACTAAACTGTAAAAGACACACAGATTTATAGTGGTTCGGCCAGAACGTGCCTACGTCCACTTTTTATGTTATTCTCCCTTTCTATTCAGATTACAAGTACAAAGCTTTGATTACAAGTAACTGAAAGCTGTTTGAAAGTTCTATCCGTGCTTGAGCTCTCCAACTTGTCTGCCATTGTGGTACCCTTGCCCCTCTATTTATAGAGTGAGGTTGGGGGCAGTGGTCCTTGATGTATAAAGCTGCTGGTGGGCCTGGGCTGATGCAATCTGGCCTAGTAGTGTCGGTCCGATACTCCTTGGTTCGGTGGTAGGTGGTAGATGGTTTGGTTCGGCAGGAGGTTGGTTCGGTGGTGAGTGGACCGGCAGTGCATGGGGATGGAGTTGGACCGTTGGAGGTTGGTCCGGCCAAGGTGTGGGAAGTGTGTTGGTTCGGCAGGGAGTTGGTTCGGCAGGTAATGGAACAGGGTTTGGTTTGGACCGGCAGTGCTTGGGAGTGGAGGATGGATGGTTCGGCAGTGCTTCCTTTCATTTGGCTTGGTTATATCTCCTTCATACGAACTCCGATTAACATGAAATTTGAAACATAGCCTTTCCTAGTCCTTATCATCATTTTCAATTAATTTCGTCCTGATCGGAGCTCAACCAAATTTTGGCGATATCGATCGTAGCCTTGATTCCAACTGATCTTCATCATTCCTTACCAATTTGTTGATATTCCAGTTTTGACCAAAAATGGGATAACAGTAGTTGAGGCAAGAAATCCCGTTCGGTTGTTCGGGTAAGTTGTAAACCTATTCCTCCGGGTGAAGTGAGGGTGTTAGTTAGTGAAATTCCTAAGTGAAGCTTAGGGACTGGACGTAGGACTAGAGGTCCGAACCAGTATAAAATCCTGGTGTCTCCTTGCATTTACCTACTTTATCTATCTAGACTATTCTGTTATTCAATATTATACGATCCTACCGCATAGATTCTTTCAATATTGCTCCTGTGTATGTGTGCTTTTCATTTTTCTATGCAGTCTGCTTCTAGTTTTAAAATAAGTATACGTTACTTTCTGCCAATATTACTATAGTAATTCTGGCAAATATCATTTAGGGACTTGTCTTATCACTACTGTAGCCATGTTGTGCATCTTTTGTTAAGACTTGTCTTATCATCGCTACTGTAGCCACGTTGTTCTTGTGTATATGCGTTTTTCGTTTCCTGTACAATTTGATTCATAGTTTAAAGCGAGCATTACTTTATGAGTATATTACTGTAGTAATTTTGTCAGTTATCGTTCAGTAACCTGTCTCATCACTACAGTAGCCACATTGTGCATCTTTTGTCAACGACTTGTCTTATCATCACTACCGTAGGCAAGTTGTTATTGTGAATATGCGCTTTTCATTTTTTTTGCACCAAAGTATTATAAATAGCACCTTCCTACCATTAAATTATACATAAATTCTTCTTCCAAATTTCTAGGTGGTATATCAGCATGGTGCACTGTAGCCACATTTCTGTCTTTTTCATACTCATACGAAGGTCCTTTAAGTCATGAACAACTTCCAAATCCTTCATGTTCTAAACCATCGACGGAGTGGTATATGGAAATGCAGGATGGTATATGGAAATCCAGGAAAGACACTACGAAGACCTAAGTGAGCATGAGAGAGAGGAACAAGAGTATGGGTTAAGAGAAGAGAGAAGAAGATTTATCAGCGCAGAATCTAGGGTAGAAACCGACAAGTAAGATAGGAACTTCGTAATCAACGGACTGAAAGAGAACAGAATGTCGACTCTCTTTCGGTATTTTGTGTTCGTGGAATTATGGTTTCTTATTTCATTATAAAAAGCGAAAATGACATTGGACGACGTCACTATAGATGCTCTAAACTTTCCAAATGATTGTGGGTTATGCGAGTGGATTGACGATCCATTCCCTCGTCAAGCTGTAGACTATGTAACGGAACTTGAACAAGAAATCGCAACGCTTCGCAAAAGGCTAAACCTCTGGAATTTCAGGGTGATCGTGGACATAAATGATATCTATAATCTAGCATCGTCGATGTACCTTAATGTTTGCATATGTTTGCCCACTGAAGCTTATATGTTGTATGTTAAGTATATTGATGTGTGTGCTAATGCATGTTTATGTATGTTTAAGTTTGAATCTGTTTGACATAACCATCTATTATAACAAACTCACATAACAAATATAGTATATAAAATGACATATAAAATGGCATAGAACAGTAGCTTAGAAACATATATAATACATAGAACAAATACAACTCATATAAATACAAGGAACAATAATAACATAGAAATACGTAAATACACAAAACAAGTACAACTTCTAAAAATACATGAAACAATGACATAGAAACGCATAACATACACAAAACAAATACAACTTATAGAAATACATGAAACAATGATATAGAAACAAATTACATAGAACAAATATAACACCTAGAGACACAATAAACATTCAAATTGTCTAATAACACTAACCCACATATCATACGCAACATGACAACGAAAATTGTCTGATGATCCATAAAGTACAGAGAGTCACATGTTGATCTAGACATCTCAAACACGGTATCTTGTTCCACTTCGACTAAATTTTCCGGTACCTTGGACATGTTCTAGTAAACATAACATAAGTACTTCTAATATCCAAATTTCGTGTTCTTAACCTACTTTTTGGATGGTTGTTATAAGCTTCATTGATGGCGACTTTCATGGACCTCCTCTTCCACGTGCCCTTGCTCGACTTGTATATAAGTTTTAATTGGTACTAAATAATCGTGGAGAGTTCAAGTATGATTTGCCATTTGGAATGCTATGAACTTCTCAAACCAACCCTCATTATAAATAGCAATGTCTTAATCCGTGTGACTTGCAACCACCTATTATGAATGTCAACATGTCCATCATCCATGTGCATGTGCCATCGTACACTATAGTCATGTTGTGCAATCGATGAATATTTAATGCCTTGTCAATACACACACCGTAGCCACGCTGTGCAATCTGTAATCACTCAATGATATGTCTAGTCGTACACTGTAGACATGTTGTGCAATCCGTGACCATTTGTTGTCTTGTCTAAACGTACACTATAGCCATGCTGTGCAATTCGCAACCATTCAATGACATGTCTAGTCGTATACTTTAGACATGTTGTGCTATCCGTGGCCATTCAATATCCTATTCAAACGTACGTTGTAGCCATGTTGTGCAATCCGTGACTATTCAATGCCTTGTCCAAACGTACAATATAACCATGCTGTACAATTCGTAACCACTCAATGACATATCTCGTCGTACACTATAGCCCTGTTGAAATCCATGACCATTCAATGCCCTGTCCAAAGTACACTGCAACAATGTTGTGCAAGTCGTAACCGCTCAATAACATGTCTCATCGTACACTATAGTCATATTGTACAATTCGTAACCACTTAATGACAATGGTTTGTTATCTCCCACACCTATATATACTCTAATTTTGAACTGCTTAGAACACAACTATAGAAAGATAAGCAAAGCAATAATCAAATTACAAAGTTCTTTTAAAAAAAATAGATCATTACCTTTACTACTACAACCAAATTAGGAAACAAAGCTTCGACGAGGAAGAAAAGCCGGATAATCAAACCGTCAAGTTTGAAACGTAACAGCTCGCACAAGGGTATTCTTATCTTTTGGGTGAAGGATTTACCAGCAACCATCATGGTAGTCTACCTGAATGGATTAACCGTTATTACGAGAGACTATAAAGATGGACATGAAAGACTAATGAAGAACTACTTCACTGATAATCCAATCTACAAAATTACGTTGTTCCGTGGTCAACTTCACATGAGCCCGGATATTTTCAACAATTTTTTTTTTCAAAACTCCATGAAAACAACCCCGGTTTTACTTGCAGGTTAAATGGAGCACTTGAAATAGGAATTTTACGAAAAAAATTCGTCTTTCATGTTGTTTCCCATGATACAATCATTTGATATTTGTATTCAGCATTCGACCAACAAAACATATTGTTGCGGAGTAAACTTAACTTGCTTCTTTTTGACATCATGTGCTCCCACATCATCTTCGACGGTTTCAACTTCAATTTCTTCTATTACAACGTCAAATCTAGCATCCTCTACGACGACCGCTTAACATACTGCTCAATGATTTCCACTTTATTTTCTTTTTGTTGAATTTCAGGTTTTGAGGCCTATGCATCTACTCAACAGCTTCATCGTTTCCTCCTCAGTATTTTCTGCATCCGCATTTTGCTCTTCTTTTTCTTCTTCAGAACCGCTTCCAACATTAATATTGGTAGCTACATTGCTCGCGTGCTAAAACAACATTGAAATATTCTGCATAGTATGTTCGCGAGTCTCTAATTGTTGCGCACAAAGATGATATTATTGTTGGTCACCTTGCATCATCAACGACATATACCATGAATAATCTTTGTACGTGCCGACGTGGTGGTGCTGGTAGTATGGTGGAGTGGTAGAATTACAGTACGGCTTTTGATGATGATGAAAGCTAGTAGAAACATGGAGAAGGTGAGGTTGAGTGTAATGAATACGACGTATAGCCATATTCGTGTTTATTAAAAGAGTTTGTTGTTGGTTTGGGGAGTGAACATCGGAAAAACCAGTTAAAAGGTATGATGGATTAAATGGATGAGTTTGTGACGTGGAGACGGATTTTTTGCTCACTTTTTATTGGGCCGAATGTTTTTGTGAAGACATTGTATAGTAGAAGAAAAAGTGATGAAGATTTGGTGTGGAGGAAAGAAGAAAAGAGGAATGATACATAAAAGAGTGAAAAGCCGTTTGCATTAGAACATCGATGACCCGTGTTTACCGTTGTAAAGTTAAAATGATAAAAACTTTGTCGTTCTAAATTTAAGATGGCAAACACTCTGCCGTTTTAAAAATCAGTCATCCGTTCACTCAATCAACCACGAACTCATCTCAAATCAGCCACAACAAACGGAACAAACTACACCTAGCTGCGTGGGGACTAGTTTTTCAACTAAAGAATTTGCCGGTTGTGCTCTTGTACATTGTATGTCATTGGATGAAGGCTATTTTCCTCTGTTGGTTTATTTGTATACAGCATTGTCCCTACTTCTTGTTGGTTGCTCTTTGGAACTAGTAGGAATTTTCTAGGGATAGATCTTTGATTAAAAAATATTTATCATATCCTTTACCCTGGTATATACTAAGATGAGATCCATGAATGGAGTTTAACAAAGTGGATTCTTGCATGATTGCAAATGCTATAAATCGTCAAGCTCGGAGACAAGCAAACCTCATCCCATTCAACTCATACTTGCAGAGATTATTACTATGTGGAAGAATTGGTTTTTCTTTAGATGACGAACAGACAATATATCAGAAAAGCATTGTGCAGCTAATAGGGAAATAAAAATTATTTCATGTGCACATTTCATAAGCTATCATAACAAAATCTACAAAAAGATTAAACCACTTCCTCAAATCTGAATATAGCATCACATTTCAACCAAATATCGTTGCAATCATTGCTCTCAAGAATAGCAAATCAAACTCATACACCGAAAGAAGGTAACCATATATATATATATATATATATATATATATATATATATATATATATATATATATATATATATATATATATATATATATATATATATATATATATATATATAGACACACACACACACACACACACACACACACACATATATAAAATCAAAGGTACCGATAAGGTTGCGTTACAATGTTCATCAAGCTTTAAGAGAACCAGTTTAAACCCAACACTCCTTACTGTATCCAACAAATTCGAGGCCCTTAGTGTTAACTTAACACAGAAAATTAGAATGAATATGATATTGTGTCCTACAACCAATGGAAGAAGGCAACATAACAATACAAGATGGACAAATAGTAAACGCATTTCAAACAAACAAATTAATATCATAAGAATGTCTTACGCTACTAACACTTAATAATCGATTATAATCATATTTACATATCAATCAATATGTTGAATAAAATCCATAATTTCCGCCATAGGGTGGTACCAAAAGATGTAATATGAAACAATTTTGAGTAAGAAAGCAATTCCCAGGAACATCATTCATAAATTATAACAACATTAGATGCAGCATACAATTGCAATAAATTTTGTCAAATAAAGGACCTACCGAAATTATTATTCATGCACTAATTAGAAATTTTACAAGCAATCATAATCATCAGCTTTAACAAACCATATTTCCTACAATTACTTTTTTCTAATGCTTAAGAATGTGCACAGTAAGAAAAAAGGAAATTGCTAAACCTAACGGGTAAATTAAGTTCCATTCAGAAAAGCAAAACAAACCATTATTTCAACTAGTTGGGAAAAACTAAAAATCAAGTCCAACCAAAACTTGTAACATCTTCAATTCTGATGTATTTTGTGTCTATCAATGCTGCTTTCACAAAATTATAATTTTGAACAGACTCGCTGCTGCTAGCACTAAAATAGTTTACACCATTTTTCAATCCAACCAAGACATCAACTGCGAAACTTAAGGTGCAAAATCTAACAGCTAGCGACGCCTTTTTCCGATCCAAATCTGCGTACCCATGCATTCTTATGTCGAGCTTCTATGTCATTTTTCGATTCTATCGCATAACAAGAGCTTCCAAAAAAGGATGTAGAGTAAAAAGTTATACTTTTTCTCACGTAGTCGTACATCACGCGTTTGAGGTCCTTGGAGGCGAAAAGAATCTTGGTTTGCAAGGTGCAAGTGCAACCTTTGCCATGAGGACTACAGCTACAGCACATAACCGAATTCAAGAAATTAATATCACTTTTTTTAATGTCCAATAATTCCACTTCCCACTTCTTATCGCCAACATGACATGAGCTTACTTCTACATTTATATCGGACTTACGTGTAACGATAAACACAGTGCAGTCTTTTTGAAGGGGTAAGGTCGTAAATGTGCAGGCTTGATCTTCGGATACAGCATGGTCTGGAAGGTTGATTTTTGCCAGGGTAAAGAAGTTGAAAAGGAAGAAGTGATTGTTTTGACGAGCGAGTAACCAACCAAATTTGGAGTGCATTACAGTAGCACCTTTGAGATCATGCAAGTGGAAAGTGCATGCTTTTGAATGATTGCTGCCATATAGGTAGCACTTTTCCTCATTTGATCCGTAGAATAAAAGCCACAACTTATCGGTGGAGAACTTGGAGATATCTGATCGACCGGATGGAAGAGATTGCCATGTTTTACAGACGGCGCGAAATGATAAAAAGTCTTTGACAGGAAGACGATCAGATATCATCTCCATTATTTCTGGAAGCATTGCTAACCAATTCGCTGCATTCATCTTCTCCTTTTGTGCCTGTTTTCTGAATGCGAAGAGGTATCTTGCAGAAGAGACGATATTGCAAATTAATTTGAATAATGTGTATAATACTTTTAGACAATCCATATCGAGATCTGCAATACAAAATTCATTGAATCATCCAATAAAAATGCATCAGATGAAATCGTTGGTCTACTAATTAAAAGTTTGAAACAAAATGGTATCAGAAAAATACCTCTATTTTATGGCAAAAATGAAACGACCTGTTACTTGATCTAAAAAAATTTCTTCATCTGACGAGAATAGCTTGATTTTTTCAAAAGTGCAGCCGACCTTTTGAAATGATAGGGTTTTACTCTTTTTATTTACCAATACAAGTTTGGGTTTTGAAATCTAGACTGGGCTTCAGCTTAGGCACATAATGAAAAGTAAAAAAATATATTTATTTATTAATAGTTGCATCACGGTGAATATTTTGTTGTGTGAGCTGAACTTGCTTAAATACAGTATCTAACCATTAAACTTCGTCTACAAATATTACTAAATTTTAATATCACTAAAAAAGTAAAATCTAACAAATAAACATTTTTAATAAATTCATTCTTGATCAACTAACAATATAAACAAAATGCTGGATACTACAACTTAAAAAATAAAAATTCAAACTAATTACATATGATTTTAAATGCAAAAATATGGTTACATATATGCACAAACGTTAAACATATAAAATTTGTAGAATGAACGAATTGTGTGTCTTCATCACACACAAAACGTACGCCGTAACTCTCATTGAAAAGTAATAAAGATATAGACTTATTAAACTTTCTCTGTTGACTTGATAAAAAAGATTATGAAGAAAAAGTCCGCCTACATATTTGGGTCTTAAACAATACACGGAATCTATTAGGCATACGTTTCACTATTTTTTAGGCTGATCTGATAAAGCTTACTTCATAAACAATAGTTAATATAATACAAAAACAGCCAAATGTATGATCGATAAGTGATAGGAAGAAAGAATGCGAACATAGTCTACCCCTTCTCTATCATCATCCAATGGAGTCTCATTAATTTGCCATGCCAGCTTGCCTGATCCACTTTATAATCTGCTATATCAATTATTGCTAGTAATTAATTGGTTGTATGTTGGAGACCTCATGTATTAAGCTATTTATCAAATGAAGTTAGAAAGGATTGCGTTGTGCAAATTTTAATTAATTTGTCCTAACTCCAAAACTGCTGTAGAATACCTAGATCCAAAAGTAATAAAAAGAATTAGCTTGTCGATTAATTATCAGCAGTCAATTCAATGCTTGATTAATTATCAACTGCCAATTAAATGACTAATAATCACCAAATAAATAAAAGAAAATAGAAAGGTAGTGAACACAAAGATTTAAAATGGTTCGACCTAATTACCTACGGACCCAACAACTATTCTTTATTTTATTGAAGAAAGAAAACACAAGAGAGATCATAAAATTACATAGCAAAGTAGAGTGGCTAATGCATAATTACAAATTGAATAATCAATTTCTCCAAAGACTTGTTTGTGCTCAAAATTCTCAATTTGATTACCTGATAAAATTTCTAATTTCCATGATTTGATTTTAGCACAAATAGATATGGTAATCTTGGTTTCCATAACATTTCTTCATTGATTGAATCTCCATGTATACACTTTTCTATCTCCATATTGTAAATCCGTTGACTAATTAATTGGTTAAAAAATTAATTAGTTTATTTTCCTTAAATACATTCTCATATAACTTTCTTTCTTTTCTTTCCACATATAATTTAATTAATTGATTTATCGACTCAATTAAGTAAGCGAGTTGCTAAAAGCACCTAAAAATATGCTTCCTAATATCATTCCTAAAGAGCACTATGTATAGTTAATTTATGTGCTACTTAATATCATAGAAAATAACTACGAGCCACTCAAAACACATCTATCAAATAACATTAAGAAGAAGATTTTCCAACTCCCACGTTAATTCTAGAATATTTCTCAACTCTTCTTAATTCTCTCTATATATTTATTGAAACATTATTTTGAAGTTCCAATACAATTCATGGTTATTACACTTGTTTGCAATATTTTTTAGTTTTTCACCGTTGTTTTACATGTAGGTACTTACACATTCTATTTTCTATATTATTTTCAAAGTTCTCCTCATATTTTTACAATAATTTGCATTTAATCCATATATTTAAACTAATTAAATAATCCTAAGTTTATAATGTTTAAATAAATTTAATTAATTATCATCTATTTATTTTTCTAATAAATCCTATTGATAACAATGTCAACATGTATATCATACTTATAGTAACAAAGTGGTAATAAAAATTCGTTCAAATATATAAACCACATAAAAAACAATAACAACAACTTTAATGTATAATTGATTTATCTTGATAAATTGTTAATTAAATAAAATTGATTTCTCTTCAATTTTTTTTATATCCGTGTAAATTGCCATTTACTATTAACCAAAATGTTGTATTAGTTCTTTCCATGATTTTACATTTATACACCTAGATTTTATAATTTCTACAATTAGTTA
The DNA here is from genome assembly GCA_030765085.1 of Allium cepa. Lineage (NCBI taxonomy): Eukaryota > Viridiplantae > Streptophyta > Magnoliopsida > Asparagales > Amaryllidaceae > Allium > Allium cepa. Next base: position 889,707,957 of record CM060934.1, on the reverse strand, counting down.
CAAAGTTCTCATAAGTTCTCTTTTATTATTTTACATTCAGATTCATATATTTGAATTATTCAAACACCATTAATTCAAACTAGCTATTTAGAATAATTTTAGCTAATAGTAAATAATTTGTTTAATAATTTCTTAAAAAAGATAATTTCAACTTACATATCACATACGTAATTAACAAAATGGTAAGGCAAAATTTCCATTCAAATATAGAAATTTAAAAATGACCTAACAAAAGTTATATGCATAAATAGTAATAAGAAGTTTAACTTATTTTAATAGTATTCAACATATAAGCATAAGTTTTTACAACATTATCTTATGCAATGCACAAATTACACACACTATTACTTTATTATTAGTACCCATGATTTTTGTAAATAAAAATAGTTAGTTTTCTCTTTAATCATCTTCGATTACAATTTTTTTTTTTATCAAAATTGATTTTGTAATTAACCATCCAAAACCCATCATCACAAATATGTGCGTGTGTGCACGCCCATAAGTATACACGTGATCATGAATTTTCTTAATACAGTTTCAAAAAATAATATTACTTCAATATTTAAATTTTGAAATTTACCGCATAAATAATTAATTGCAAATATTTGACATATATATGTATACCAATCAAATATTTTATTTAATATATAGTTTCATAAATTTCAAAAATATTATTCAAACTTTTTTAAATGAGAAACTAATTAATATTTTAAAACATAAAATTTTGGAAATAAAAATAATGTATCTTTCTAATAGTTATTTACATTTATTTAAAATCTACAAACTAACTAAATATTATGTTCAAAGTATAATTGTTTGAAATTATAAAAATATTATTTTAAAACCAATTTAGTACAAAATATATCATTTTGAACTGTTAGAATCTAAAAATAATAAAATATATGATTATTTATAACTAATAATAGTATATAAATTGTTTACTTCTTTATTATGTTTCAAAAGTAATATTTTAAACTATTTTATAGCCAAAAGCATATTATCATATTGAAATATAAAAACGATAATGATATTTTTATTATAAATTTATTAGTATAACAAATATAAATTAGTGAAATATTATACCTAACGTATATTTAAATTTAAAAATTATTTTATAGTCCAAATATATTGTTGTTGATATTTACAATCTCAGAAAAATATAATTAGTTATAATGTATTCTACCACTATATCAAATTATTTAATTTTTATGTTTATCTCTACAGTGATCGGTTCAATAACACAAAGTAGAAGAAAATACATTTTTCTCTTCGACTCACTCTTATTAATTCTTTTTCATTATTCTCCCTATTATTTTTATTAAGTCACTCATGATTTTAGTAAATAAGAAAAAATATTCTCCTTGGTTGTAACGGACGGGGATTTTCGACTCTTGAAAATCGACATCAATACGTCCACTGTATAAAATGCCGAGCAGTCAAGTTTCGAAAATGCCGAGCAGTCAATCGCAGCGGATCAAAGTATAATACACAACAACAGATTTTAAATACAAGAACTGTACTATTAATATACACACCACTATCAGAATACAACAATTCATACATCAATGGACAATTATAATAACTTTTCCTCACACGGAGGATATACAAGTCAAGTACGTGATATACGTCTGAACTCCTCCAGCTCGTCCCTTGAGCTCCATAGCATTCTAACCTGAATCTGTAATACTCGGTCTGACCTGAGCATTATAATAAAATAACACCCGAGTCGGTCTGGAAAACCAACGTGAGAAAACAAACTTAAATTGAATTATTAACTTTTGTCAAATCCTTTGAGAAACAAAGGTATATCGTAAGACCACGCCGCATATAAACATGACGGGTTTTAACCTTACGATAACCAAAACATTTTTATCAAATCCGTTTGATATCATAATAGTGTCTATAGAAAGTAAATAGAAAGTAGCTAAAAAGCTTGCATCTCACGTTCCAGCATAATTGGCACAATCAAAACCGTACATCGCTTATTGGAGAATAGATTCCATCGAATGACTGGGCCACTGGGGCATCGTCCACCACATACACCTCTGGAAAAATGTACCGAGGACCACACGGAAACCCTTGCTGCACAAGACCGGCCTATCCCTAACCTGGATAAACCAAATATGTTATCAACCCGGGTGTTCCCACCATTACTATCGAGCGCTTCTTTCATGCACACCCATATCCATAATATAAAGTTTTCCGAAAACATGTAGAAAGGAGATAACATACCCTACTTGGGTGCAACCCACTTAGCCTTGGTGGATCTTGTAACGACCCGGTATTTTCAACCATTCGCATCCATTATAAGTGTATTGGTAGACACTCATGTTGGAATTGAATTGCTCAAAATACCGCGTTGTAAATAAAAATTTGGCAAATCTCAGAATATAATGTAAATAAAAATCACAGATTACAGACACAGAGTAATAATAATGCAGCGGAAGTAAAAGAAATAGTAGTTCATGAAGCTACTATATAAAAATATTAGAGTTACATAAAATACAACAGAAGAAATAAAGTACAAAGGAAGTCTCACTAAATAGAAGTCTACTAATACAAGAGCTGAAAGGAACAACAGACTGCAAAAGATAAAACTTGACAAGTAGATAATCTCCAGCGATTTCAATCTCCAGAAAGTGAAAATCCAAATCTATGAATAACTCAGGATGACCCGAGTGTAAATAAAAAATACAAACACTCGAGTCAGGACATATATACTTATACAATGTAAACCAACTCAAGTGAACTGTAGTAAAGGTATAAGTAACTTAGAAGATGCTTGGGACCGCCCATCCTCTAAGGATCCGTTAAACTATTTACTATGCAGTAATATACGCTATATACAGTAGTGTCTAATCAGTAAAGTATAATCATATAGAAAATAGCGTTAAGGGGATGGTGAACCTTAACGCGATCGGATCTTTAAAACCAAAATCGTAGTGGGCTCGATATAAGGATATGACACGGCACGCGAGGCAATGCCAGGGTGGATACACCGTTTGCACTCCCGGACCGGTGGTGACGGCAAGCCAACAGCTTCCGCCCATCTCGAATAATACCCCCGAATCAAAGTGGCGCCACGCATCGAATCACAAAAGTAATATAATGGTTTCCGATGGAGCATGCTCGATGAAAGGGTGCGACCCTTTGTGTAGCCCGGTATAGCTCCTGTTTTAGTCATATATGCCAACTCACGGGAATTGGGTCCACGTAATATACCTCAAGAACGTCGCCACCATCCTACTTCATTATGGAATCTCCACCGAGTACACAGTTGTTAAAGTGGTTTTCGGTATTGGCCGGCTATAAGACAATATCCGATCCCGGTCTCTTTAACAACCAATCGTTATTATAACCCGTAGTTATAACTTTAAAACAATATTATATACTTCAAAATAAAATATCATTTCAACCCAAATCTTTATCAAAATAAAGATTAAATCATTTCCAAACCATTTCAATATATCATCATACCATATCTTTCAATTCAAATGTGTATCAAAATAAATATGAAGTCATTTCTAACCATTTCAATATATTAAATTATCATATCCTTTCAAAACTTCCTTTCAAATCATTTTAATATATCAAAATATCATAACCTTTCAAAGCTTCATTTCCAAAATATCATATCTTTCAGAACTTCTTTTCAAATCATTTTAATATCAAAATATCATATCTTTCAAAACTTCGTTTCCAAAATATCATATCTTTCAGAACTTCTTTTCAAATCATTTTAATATCAAAATATCGTATCTTTCAAAACTCATTTTTCAAATCATTTAATATCAAAATATCATATCTTTCAAAACTTCGTTTCAAATCATTTTAATATATCAAAATATCATATCTTTCGAAACCACATTTCAATCATTTTAATATATCAAAATATCATATCTTTCGAAACCACATTTCAATCAATTTAATATATCAAAAGTTATATTTCAAAACAAATTACTTCATTATTAAATCATAAAAATGAAGTTATTACATTTAATAATTAAATTATTAAATGCCAAAAGTTTAAACCTTTCAACGTTCAAAATTCAAGTTTTGCAGCATTTAGAAAATGCTACAGAAAGTTACATTCAAAAAAAACAATTAAATTCAACAAAAACAGTATTAAAAATGCTGTTAATTAACTTCAAATATTCAATAGAATTTCACAAACACTTATATTTTTATTTAAATAATTTTTAACTTATAAAATCATACATTTTCACATTTATAAGCATCATTTAATTTTCCTTAAATTCATGATTTTGTAAAGTTAAGTTTCCTTCCAAAAATCAATATTTATTAATAATTCACTTATTAAATTTCAACATTCAAATTTAAATTCATTACATTAAATTTCAACTTAACACTTAAGTTTAAAATTTCAAATATAATTTAATTCCATTTTATTTAACTTAACTTAAAATTTCACTTTTAAACCAAATTCATAAATTCCAATTTAAGTTATATTTCCAAATTCAACTCAATATTCACTCGTTAACATTTTAACTTTATTCAAAAATCATTAATATGTTATACAAATCATTTTAAATTAATTTAAAATTCATAATATCATAAATTTATCATATTTTCAAAGTTAATTTAAATTCCATTAAAAATTAAATCAAAATTTCCAAAATAACTTACATTCAGATTTTCTAACTTTTCCATAATTTATTTAACTTATAGATTTCCAGAAAATCAGTAATACTTTACAAAAATTATATTTTTATTTAATTTTAAATCAAAATATTATAATAATTAAATTTCCAAAATATTTTAAATTTTTTAGAAAAACATATTTTAACTACGGGCCTGTATATAATTTTCTACGCTAGGTAAAGTGATACGGGCAATGTATCATTTCAACCCGTAATTTACAAAGAAGAATCCAGGTTTTATCATTTCAAACCCGCAGTCCCAAGTAAATAAAATAAGTTGAAAATCATTCAGGCATATCATTTCAGCCCATAACAATTTTTCTTTATTCTAAAGTCCGTTCGGGTATGTATCATTTCAACCCATAGTGATTCTAATCTAAAGGGAACTTGCAATGTGATGGACAGATAAAATAAACAGAATAGCATGAAATAACAGTAACATATAACATAATAGGTGTAATAACAGGTGTGAACATACCCTACTTGGGTGCAACCCACTTAGCCTTGGTGGATCTTGTAACGACCCGGTATTTCAACCATTCGCATCCATTATAAGTGTATTGGTAGACACTCATGTCGGAATTGAATTGCTCAAAATACCGCGTTGTAAATAAAAATTTGGAAAATCTCAGAATATACAGTAAATAAAAATCACAGATTACAGATACAGAGTAATAATAATGTAGCGGAAGTAAAAGAAATAGTAGTTCATGAAGCTACTATATAAAAATATTAGAGTTACATAAAATACAACAGAAGAAATAAAGTACAAAGGAAGTCTCACTACATAGAAGTCTACTAATACAAGAGTTGAAAGGAACAACAGACTGCAAAAGATAAAACTTGACAAGTAGATAATCTCCAGCGATTTCAATCTCCAGAAAGTGAAAATCCAAATCTATGAATAACTCAGGATGACCCGAGTGTAAATAAAAAATACAAACACTCGAGTCAGGACATATATACTTATACAATGTAAACCAACTCAAGTGAACTGTAGTAAAGGTACAAGTAACTTAGAAGATGCTTGGGACCGCCCATCCTCTAAGGATCCGTTAAACTATTTACTATGTAGTAATATACGCTATATACAGTAGTGTCTAATCAGTAAAGTATAATCATATAGAAAATAGCGTTAAGGGGATGGTGAACCTTAACGCGATCGGATCTTTAAAACCAAAATCGTAGTGGGCTCGATATAAGGATATGACACGGCACGCGAGGCAATGCCAGGGTGGATACACCGTTTGCACTCCCGGACCGGTGGTGACGGCAAGCCAGCAGCTTCCGTCCATCTCGAATAATACCCCCGAATCAAAGTGGCGCCACGCATTGAATCACAAAAGTAATATAATGGTTTCCGATGGAGCATGCTCGATGAAAGGGTGCGACCCTTTGTGTAGCCCGGTATAGCTCCTGTTTTAGTCATATATGCCAACTCACGGGAGTTGGGTCCACGTAATATACCTCGAGAACGTCGCCACCATCCTACTTCATTATGGAATCTCCACCGAGTACACAGTTGTTAAAGTGGTTTTCGGTATTGGCCGGCTATAAGACAATATCCGATCCCGGTCTCTTTAATAACCAATCGTTATTATAACCCGTAGTTATAACTTTAAAACAATATTATATACTTCAAAATAAAATATCATTTCAACCCAAATCTTTATCAAAATAAAGATTAAATCATTTCCAAACCATTTCAATATATCATCATACCATATCTTTCAATTCAAATGTGTATCAAAATAAATATGAAGTCATTTCTAACCATTTCAATATATTAAATTATCATATCCTTTCAAAAATTCCTTTCAGATCATTTTAATATATCAAAATATCATAACCTTTCAAAGCTTCATTTCCAAAATATCATATATTTCAGAACTTCTTTTCAAATCATTTTAATATCAAAATATCATATCTTTCAAAACTTCGTTTCCAAAATATCATATCTTTCAGAACTTCTTTTCAAATCATTTTAATATCAAAATATCATATCTTTCAAAACTCATTTTTCAAATCATTTAATATCAAAATATCATATCTTTCAAAACTTCGTTTCAAATCATTTTAATATATCAAAATATCATATCTTTCGAAACCACATTTCAATCATTTTAATATATCAAAATATCATATCTTTCGAAACCACATTTCAATCAATTTAATATATCAAAAGTTATATTTCAAAACAAATTACTTCATTATTAAATCATAAAAATGAAGTTATTACATTTAATAATTAAATTATTAAATGCCAAAAGTTTAAACCTTTCAATGTTCAAAATTCAAGTTTTGCAGCATTTAGAAAATGCTACAGAAAGTTACATTCAAAAAAAACAATTAAATTCAACAAAAGACAGTATTAAAAATGCTGTTAATTAACTTCAAATATTCAATAGAATTTCACAAACACTTATATTTTTATTTAAATAATTTTTAACTTATAAAATCATACATTTTCACATGTATAAGCATCATTTAATTTTCCTTAAATTCATGATTTTGTAAAGTTAAGTTTCCTTCCAAAAATCAATATTTATTAATAATTCACTTATTAAATTTCAACATTCAAATTTAAATTCATTACATTAAATTTCAACTTAACACTTAAGTTTAAAATTTCAAATATAACTTAATTCCATTTTATTTAACTTAACTTAAAATTTCACTTTTAAACCAAATTCATAAATTCCAATTTAAGTTATATTTCCAAATTCAACTCAATATTCACTCGTTAACATTTTAACTTTATTCAAAAATCATTAATATGTTATACAAATCATTTTAAATTAATTTAAAATTCATAATATCATAAATTTATCATATTTTCAAAGTTAATTTAAATTCCATTAAAAATTAAATCAAAATTTCCAAAATAACTTACATTCAGATTTTCTAACTTTTCCATAATTTATTTAACTTATAGATTTCCAGAAAATCAATAATACTTTACAAAAATTATATTTTTATTTAATTTTAAATCAAAATATTATAATAATTAAATTTTCAAAATATTTTAAATTTTTTATAAAAACATATTTTAACTACGGGCCTGTATATAATTTTCTACGCTAGGTAAAGTGATACGGGTAATGTATCATTTCAACCCGTAATTTACAAAGAAGAATCCAAGTTTTATCATTTCAAACCCGCAGTCCCAAGTAAATAAAATAAGTTGAAAATCATTCAGGCCTATCATTTCATCCCATAACAATTTTTCTTTATTCTAAAGTCCGTTCGGGTATGTATCATTTCAACCCATAGTGATTCTAATCTAAAGGGAACTTGCAATGTGATGGACAGATAAAATAAACAGAATAGCATGAAATAATAGTAATATATAACATAATAGGTGTAATAACAGGTGTGAACATCATATGATAATAATATAAGCAGTTATAACATGATCATATAGTTCTACAGATTCACAGGGTGTCAATTTACTACTTATATAAGTACATAATGTCTGGTGAGAAATACTCACATGTTCAAAGATGGAGATTGCGATACAAATGACCCAAACTAAGATCTTCAAAAGTAAGATGGCACGACAAAGATTTGATATTGAGAGAGCCAAAGATAATTTCCTTGTTCATATTTAAACAAACAACACAACATATAAGTTACAAAACAATGTAACACTTGAACAGCACTAGAAATCAATGTCCTGAACAAAGTCAAATGCTTTGCACTTTTTCTCAACTTCACATGGATCAGTTATGGATGGGTTAAGCTCAGCTGTGCCATGGATTAAGGTCTGGTTTGGGTGCAAAGTGGTCGGCCTACATAGGTTTAAAGGAGATGAAGATATAGATGCAACACTTTACAAAACAAAGCAAATATCATCACATCTTGGCTCTTATTGGGCTCGGCCTCATGCTCTATGGTCATGGCCTGATTTCCAGAGGGTGGTGGGTGATGTGGCATAGGGTGGAGGTCAGGTCAGAGGAGGTGATGGTGGAGGTAGTGGCGGCTAATGGTGGTAGAAGGAGGAGATGACAATTCTAGGCCATAAGTGATAGTTTGTGATGGTTTTTTTTTTTGGTGGATTTTGTGGTGGTCTTCACCTTGTATTGGCTTGGCCTGAAATGGAGAGTAGTAGAATGGGAGATGGTCATAGGAAGGGGGTGGTGGAGGTCAGGTCAGATATGGTTGAGGAGTAGCCAAGCTATGAAGGTGAGAACAAGTACAAAATTCAAATAGAAAAGTAGAAAAACAAAGGAAGAAGAAGATGAAATGGAAGCCATTACCTTCAATACCTATAGCCGTGAGTTTGATGATGGAAAGTGAGAAGTTTCTCACGTGAATAGCAAGGAAAATACACGGCTATTCAATAGAAAAAGAAAAAAAAACGGTCAAAGAGTAAATGAGGAAACGGTAAAAGAAACGACTTAGGAGGTGAAACGACTTTACGTTTCAAAGCTTTTAAAACCTTTCAAATTTCCTTAATTTTGTTTATATAACTTAATATTTATGGAAATAATAATAATCCCAGATAAAATTTCGAAAATTTATCAAAATATAAATATCTATATAATATTTATTAATTATATAAAGTTAAATTAAGGAAAATAGCTAAAATAGTAAACTAGTCTAGAAAATTTGAAATTACATGAAATAAATTTTAGAAAATTCATGTGAGCTTGTAATATATTTTTAAACATAAATAATAATATAAAATAAAAGTACATTCACAAAATAAAAAATTATTAAATTTAAATATAATTTTAATGAAGAAAACAGCAGAAAATAAGAAAACAGCCTTTTTAAAAAAAGAAAAAATCAACACAGTAAACTTTGGAAAAATTATAACATCACTTTAAAAAAATATTAAAAGACAAAATATACTTAAAATAACCCATTAACACATAAGAAAAAAAAATTAAATTTAAAGAAAATAGAAAAAGATTTAAAGAAATTTCTTAAAAATCCAAAACAGTGTCCAGAAATTACAAATAAATCACCATTGACTTTGAAAATTGTTTACTTCATTTCAAAATTATTATAATACAAAAATATACATACAATAACATATTAAAATAAAATACGACAAAGAAAATAATATTTATATAATTTAAAATAGACAAAATTGTGTCCGCGGGCTTGGTGCGGTGGTGGGATGATGCGGCTCCCAAGTGGGAGGTTTGGGGTTTGAGTCCCACCTTGTGTAGGAGGAGAGACGACTTTTCACTTGGGAGGTATCCTGTTCATTTTTGCGCCTCCTGCCCCAAGCCAACCGAAAGGTCTAGCTGCTCGGAATAGTTGGTTGTGGCGGGCCTTCCGGCTATTCCCTAGGTTTACTGTTCAGGAATCGCTGGTCGGTGGTGATTGAACAGGTTTCCCTAGTTCCCAAAAAAATAGACAAAATCGTTAAATAAATCAAATTACACTCAAAATTAAAATGTACATAACTTTTACAGTTTAACTCTGTTTTCAACGAAACGAAAAGCGGTGTTCAAGTTATTACATCTATTTTCATAATAAAAGATAAAATTCAAGATTTAAAAATGATTTTAATTTGAATTTTAAAAGTCAAAGTTTAAACAGTTTGAGTAGAAATTCACCTTTTTAGTAAAATGTCCGATTTATACTATTTTGAACTATAGATCACTTAATAGTCAGCATTTATAGATAAATGTTTGAAATAAAAATAAATTTAAAATAATCAAAATAAAAATAAAGTCAAATTTAAAATATATAGGCAAAAATCTAGGGTTGTTACACTCTCCCCCACTCAAAACTTTTCGTCCCCGAAAAGAAATGAGGTACGGGAAAGCACAGACAAAGATACAGTGAAATAGGATTAAGATAAGATGACAAGAAGATTGAAATTATACCTGATAACTATTGTTATAGGTAAGTTTAACAAGATGCAGATTATCAAAGATTATAGAAAGATTTCTAAACGAAAAAATTATAGAAAGATGCCTATACCATTCTATAGCAAGATAAGGATGATAAGGACAACCAAAAGATAGTTTGAAAAACAAAATAAGGAAATAGATTTGAAAGCATGGAAATTTCAACTTAAAATTGAGAATAAATCTTTACACAAGTTAAATAAATCTTAACTATCCCAATTTCATTATCTTATTATCCAATCATCTTAAATTAACAATTTTTAAAACCATGGGTTTGAAAAATAATCATTTATTACACTCACAATGTACTTAATAAATTTTATTCTTCTTTATTCCTAATTAAAATTAAATTTATTCCGCTCAATATATTTATCACTTATGTTAAATATACTTACACTTATTATAACTGCTTTCTTTTATTCTTAGTTCTTTTAACATTATTTTATATTGTAAATAGAATAAATTACCCATTTATTCTATTTACCTCTGTTAATCATTTTATAATTAAAATTTAAGTGTATAACATTTTATTATAACCACTCAAATTTTATTTATAAAATCTTTTTATATTGTATATTATCCAATTACATTATTAACTTCTGAAATTAAGGTAAGTTATATTTGAATGCAATTGTATTATACAAATAAAACTTTCCAATTCAATCATTTCAAGCTTAAATCATTTATTCAAAATTTTTGATTTTCTTTTTATAATTGAAATTATTCTTTAAAAATAAAATTTAAGAATTAAATTTCCGATTTCTTCAAACCATTTAGAGATAAATAAATGTATGTACATAATATATCGAATCAAATTTAAATCATGTGTCTATATATATTATGGATCAAGTCATATTTTAGAATTCCAAATCAAATTGATTTCCAAAACAAAGCTGTAGCAAGACTACAGAGCGGTCTCTTCACTTCGAAACTCGAAACTGAATGTCGATGATGCTGCAGTCATCACCGAAGTTATTTTCCAACGACAAAGAGAAGAGCACTAATTTTTAAACTTTCAAGTTCTTTGAAAACAAATTTCTATTCGAAAATACTTTAAATAATATAACCCTTTAAAACTTTAAACACAAGGTTTGAAACCATCGGAAATTAAATTCTCAAATTTCTTGTTTTAAATTCATTTCAGTTCCCAAATAAATTTATAAACAACTATCTATAAATTCATTTATAGAACAATAAATGATAAATTAAGTATTATCATTTCAAATAATCAATTTTAAATCAATTTATTAAGTTCCATAAATTTATTTATATATCAAAATTTTATTTCATTAACCAAATTTTAAAATAATATTGTGTCAGTTTGTTCTGTCAATGTGTTTTAGAAATCCTATCGATAGCGTTGATCAGACGAATCGATCAGAAACCCAAATCAACATCAACAACCCAAACAACACAATATATAAAACAAAACATAGATATACAAATACAATTCAAAATGTTTGGAAGAATAGATTGGAAACAAAAGACAAGATGATTAAATAACAGAGTAGGGAGGTGGGTAAGCTTAAATAAATCGCGGGCAACCTTAACCGGGTCAACCGTGACTTAAATAATAAGATCGATGTGGATTTTCTAGGGTAAATCTACATCAAATCTCAATAGATAAAGTTTGGAATAACAAAAGATATTAGCATCTAAACCAAGGATAGATATAAATCTCTGGTGAATCGATGCTAATTGTAAAGGCGTTTCACCCCTTTACAATTCAATTTGAAATTGGCGTGACCACCGACTCACTAGAAAGATCATTCGAAGCGGAGTTATGAAATACTCCAGAGTCAAAAGAAGATGAAAAGTGAGGGATACGAATGGATTTTGGAACCGTAGGGAACGTTCCAAAATTCAAAGGAATCGAATCAAAAAGAAAGAGATTCAAACTCGAATGAAAGTGATTCTGTAAATACATTCACTCCATATGCTGAGTTTTTCCTAGAGCTACCAAAGCTCTGATACCAACTGTAACGACCCGGTATTTTCAACCATTCGCATCCATTATAAGTGTATAGGTAGACACTCATGTCGGAATTGAATTGCTCAAAATACCGCGTTGTAAATAAAAATTTGGCAAATCTCAGAATATACAGTAAATAAAAATCACAGATCACAGACACAGAGTAATAATAATGCAGCGGAAGTAAAAGAAATAGTAGTTCATGAAGCTACTATATAAAAATATCAGAGTTACATAAAATACAACAGAAGAAATAAAGTACAAAGGAAGTCTCACTACATAGAAGTCTACTAATACAAGAGCTGAAAGGAACAACAGACTGCAAAAGATAAAACTTGACAAGTAGATAATCTCCAGCGATTTCAATCTCCAGAAAGTGAAAATCCCAATCTGTGAATAACTCAGGCTGACCCAAGCGCAAATAAAAAATACAAACACTCGAGTCAGGACATACATACTTATACAATGTAAACAAACTCAAGTGAACTGTAGTAAAGGTACAAGTAACTTATAAGATGCTTGGGACCGTCCAACCTCTAAGTATCCGTTAAACAATTTACTATGTAGTATTATACGCTATATATAGTAGTGTCTAATCAGTAAAGTATAATCATATAGAAAATAGCGTTAAGGGGATGGTGAACCTTAACGCGGTCGGATCTTTAAAACCAAAATCGTAGTGGGCTCGATATAAGGACATTACACGGCACGCGAGGCAATGCCAGGGTGGATACACCGTTTGCACTGCCGGACCGGTGGTGACGGCAAGCCAGCAGCTTCCGCCCACCTCGAACAATACCCCCGAATCAAAGTGGCGCCACCGAATCGAATCACAACAGTAATAGAATAGTTTCCGATGGAGCATGCTCGATGAAAGGGTGCGACCCTTTGTGTAGCCCGGTATAGCTCATGTTTTAGTCATATATGCCAACTCACGGGAGTTGGGTCCACGTAATATACCTCGAGAACGTCGCCACCATCCTACTTCATTATGGAATCTCCACCGCGTACACAGTTGTTAAAGTGGTTTTCGGTATTGGCCGGCTATAAGACAATATCCGATCCCGGTCTCTTTAACAACCAATCGTTATTATAACCCGTAGTTATAACTTTAAAACAATATTATATACTTCAACATAAAATATCATTTCAACCCAAATCTTTATCAAAATAAAGATTAAATCATTTCCAAACCATTTCAATATATCATCATACCATATCTTTCAATTCAAATGTGTATCAAAATAAATATGAAGTCATTTCTAACCATTTCAATATATTAAATTATCATATCCTTTCAAAACTTCCTTTCAAATCATTTTAATATATCAAAATATCATAACCTTTCAAAGCTTCATTTCCAAAATATCATATCTTTCAGAACTTCTTTTCAAATCATTTTAATATCAAAATATCATATCTTTCAAAACTTCATTTCCAAAAGATCATATCTTTCAGAACTTCTTTTCAAATCATTTTAATATCAAAATATCATATCTTTCAAAACTCATTTTTCAAATCATTTAATATCAAAATATCAATTCTTTCAAAACTTCGTTTCAAATCATTTTAATATATCAAAATATCATATCTTTTCGAAACCACATTTCAATAATTTTAATATATCAAAATATCATATCTTTCGAAACCACATTTCAATCATTTTAATATATCAAAATATCATATCTTTCGAAACCATATTTCAATCAATTTAATATATCAAAAGTTATATTTCAAAACAAATTACTTCATTCTTAAATCATAAAAATGAAGTTATTACATTTAATAATTAAATTATTAAATGCCAAAAGTTTAAACCTTTCAATGTTCAAAATTCAAGTTTCACAGCATTTAGAAAATGCTACAGAAAGTTACATTCAAAAACAATTAAATTTAACAAAAGACAGTATTAAAAATGCTGTTAATTAACTTCAAATATTCAATAGAATTTCACAAACACTTCTATTTTTATTTAAATCATTTTAACTTATAAAATCATACATTTTCACATTTATAAGCATCATTTAATTTTCCTTAAATTCATGATTTTATAAAGTTAAGTTTCCTTCCAAAAATAAATATTTATTAATAATTCACTTAATAAATTTCAACGTTCAAATTTAAATTCATTACATTAAATTTCAACTTAACACTTAAGTTTAAAAATTCAAATATAACTTAATTCCTTTTATTTAACTTAACTTAAAATTTCACTTTTAAACCAAATTCATAAATTCCAATTTAAGTTATATTTCCAAATTCAACTCAATATTCACTCATTAACATTTTAATTTTATTCAAAAATCATTAATATGTTATACAAATCATTTTCAATTAATTTAAAATTCAAAATATCATAAATTTATCATATTTTCAAAGTTAATTTAAATTCCATTAAAAATTAAATCAAAATTTCCAAAATAACTTACATTCAGATTTTCTAACTTTTCCATAATTTATTTAACTTATAGATTTCCAGAAAATCAATAATACTTTACAAAAATTATATTTTTATTTAATTTTAAATCAAAATATTATAATAATTAAATTTCCAAAATATTTTAAAATTTTTAGAAAAACATATTTTAACTACGGGCCTGTATATAATTTTCTACGCTAGGTAAAGTGATACGGGTAATGTATCATTTCAACCCGTAATTTACAAAGAAAAATCCAGGTTTTATCATTTCAAACCCGCAGTCCCAAGTAAATAAAATAAGTTGAAAAACATTCAGGCCTATCATTTCAGCCCATAACAATTTTCCTTTATTCTAAAGTCCGTTCGGGTATGTATCATTTCAACCCATAGTGATTCTAATCTGAAGGGAACTTGCAGTGTGATGGACAGATAAAATAAACAGAATAGCATGAAATAACAGTAACATATAACATAATAGGTGTAATAACAGGTGTGAACATCATATGATAATAATATAAGCAGTTATAACATGATCATATAGTTCTACAGATTCACAGGGTGTCAATTTACTACTTATATAAGTACATAATGTCTAGTGAGAAATACTCACATGTTCAAAGCTGGAGGTTGCGATACAAATGACCCAAAATAAGATCTTCAAAAGCACGATGGCATGACAAAGATTTGATATTGAGAGAGCCAAAGATAATTTCCTTATTCAAATATTTAAACAAACAATACAACATATAAGTTACAAAACAATGTAACACTTGAACAGCACTAGAAATCAATGTCCAGAACAAAGTCAAATGCTTTGCACTTGTTCTCAACTTCACATGGATCAGTTATGGATGGGTTAAGCTCAGTTATGCCATGGATTAAGGTCTGGTTTGGGTGCAAAGTGGTCGACCTACATGGGTTTAAAGGAGATGAAGATATAAGTGCGACACTTTACAAAACAAAGAAAATATCATCACATCTTGGCTCCTATTGGGCTCGGCCTCATGCTCTATGGTCATGGCCTAATTTCCAGAGGGTGGTGGGTGATGTGGCAGAGGGTGGAAGTCAGGTCAGAGGAGGTGATGGTGGAGGTAGTGGAGGCTAATGGTGGTAGAAGGAGGAGATGACAATTCTAGGCCATAAGTGATAGTTTGTGATGGTTTTTTTTTTGGTGGATTTTGTGGTGGTCTTCACCTTGGATTGGCTTGGCCTGAAATGGAGAGGTAGTAGGATGGGAGATGGTCAGAGGAAGGGGGTGGTGGAGGTCAGGTCAGATCTGGTTGAGGAGTAGCCAAGCTATGAAGGTGAGAACAAGTACAAAATTCAAATAGAAAAGTAGAAAAACAAAGGAAGAAGAAGATGAAATGGAAGCCATTACCTTCAATACTTCTAGCCGTGAGTTTGATGATGGAAAGTGAGAAGTTTATCACGTGAATAGGAAGGAAAATACACGGCTATTCAATAGAAAAAGAAAAAAAAACGGTCAAAGAGTAAATGAGGAAACGGTAAAAGAAACGATTTAGGAGGTGAAACGACTTTACATTTCAAAGCTTTTAAAACCTTTAAAATTTCCTTTATTTTGTTTATATAACTTAATATTTATGGAAATAATAATAATCCCAGATACAATTTCGCAAAATTTATCAAAATATAAAAATATATATAATATTTATTAATTATATAAAGTTAAATAGCTAAAATAGTAAACTAGTCTAGAAAATTTGAAATTACATGAAATAAATTTTAGAAAATTCATATGTGCTTGTAATATATTTTTAAACATAAATAATAATATAAAATAAAAGTACATTCACAAAATAAAAAAATTTATTAAATTTAAATATAATTTTAATGAAGAAAATAGCAAAAAATTAGAAAACAGCCTTTTTAAAAAAAGAAGAAATCAACACAGTAAACTTTGGAAAAATTATAACATCACTTTAAAAAATATTAAAATACAAAATATACTTAAACTAACCCATTAACATATAAGAAAAAAATTAAATTTAAAGAAAGTAGAAAAAGATTTAAAGAAATTTCTTAAAAATCCAAAACAGTGTCCAGAAATTACAAATAAATCACCATTGACTTTGGAAAATTGTTTACTTCGTTTTAAAATTATTATAATACAAAAATATACATACAATAACATATTAAAATAAAATATGACAAAGAAAAAAATATTTATATAATTTAAAATAGACAAAATTGTTAAATAAATCAAATTACACTCAAAATTGAAATGTGCATAACTTTTACAGTTTAACTTTGTTTTCAACGAAACGAAAATCAGTGTTCAAGTTATTACATCTATTTTCATAATAAAAGATAAAATTCAATATTTAAAAATGATTTTAATTTTAATTTTAAAAGTCAAAGTTTAAACAGTTTGAGTAGAAATTCACTTGTTTAGTAAAATGTCTGATTTATACTATTTTGAACTATAGATCACTTAATAGTCAGCATTTATAGATAAATGTTTGAAATAAAAATAAATTTAAAATAATCAAAATAAAAATAAAGTCAAATTTAAAATATATAGGCAAAAATCTAGGGTTGTTACAGATCTCCCCTGTTTTAGTCATTCCCGGTTGATGAGGCTCAAGGCTAAGCGTTACCTTTCAAGAACAAATTTCTACTTAGAATGTTCATCGTCCTCCAATGACGATGTTCTGGTAGCATTCGTCCATACAAGTTGTCCTGAGTCTGGACAAACCGAATCACCATCTTCATCATCTTCACTGTATTCATTCGTTATGTTTAAACTGGATCGAAGTGGTTTTCGGATAATTAAATTCGATCTCGGTCTCTTCGAAACGATTAACGAAAATTGGTCAAAACTGATAATCAGTTATTAACTATCAATACTGATCCATGAGCAATCATCAGGCCTTATTAGAAACTTTCCAAAATTTATTCCAAAATATCTTTATGAGATATTGCTTCCAGTCCTTCAACAATTAAAAAAACAGTTTTCAAAACCCTTATACCTTCGAAGGAATATTTCTCCCCCTTTTCCAACACTTGGAATATTTTTCTCCATTTTATATTCACACTTAGGAAGTATTCCGTCTATTCCCTACTTTCCAATTCTCAAAATCATTTATAATTTTATTTCCAAACTCCTTGACTAGTTTATAATGAAAACTACAAATTTCGGAATTCCTTTAATTAACTCCTTTTCATATTTCCAAAACCAATTATACCCGCTTAAAATTTTCAATTTCCCTTTGTACTTCTTTATGAATTCTATTTCATTTTTCTCTTTTCGAAGCTCATTTTTGCTTAACAACTTCAGAAATTTCCTTACTTTCCTTTCCAATTCTATGTTGAGGATTCATTTATAAATTCCATATATTAAATAACCCTATTTTTGCATACTTTCAAGAAGTTTTATAAATACATTCGAAACATTTCAAAACTACACACACACACATGCACACACATATGTGAATAAAAATAAGTTTTTAAAGGAAAACAATAATGGTATGCTTTTAAGACATATTGCAATAATTATTTAAAATATTGAAATACTCTTTATACATTACCTTTCTGAACAGGTTTAAAAATCTGAGATTTACTTAATAAATATTAAGCATTTGAAAAAAATAACATCTGAAGTATTTAAATACTAACTGACTTTAAATTTCATAGTTTAATAAATAAAAAAATTCTTTTAAAAATTTAAAACTTAGCTTATTGGTACAAATCTGGATAACCAAATTTTCAATTTATAACCCCTCTCGTATCCCATCACATCCCTCTCATTCTGGTCTCCTTAACCTTCTTCGCTTTAAAAACAGTATCCACTACCTTTCTTTCCCTATTTCCATATTCGAATATAAATTCTTCTCGTAAATTTATATTCCAAATTTATCATCTGATATCACTTTTCTTTATTTATAATCTTTATTTATAATTTTTTTATAACTCCTTTGAATTTCAGTAAAAATAATCTCATTTATAAATTCCATTTTATAAATCTAATTTCTTATGAATTCCACTTATTTTGGCCAATCTATTTTTAATATCGATTACAACTTCTTTCTATATTTTCCCAAATATCACTTTAAAATCCAGTCTTAGAAAAAATCCTTTATACAATTTATTTAAATCCTCTATTTAAAATATTCTCCCACATTATTTAATACGATCAAAAATCCATTATTTCTTATTTAAATCAATCTCTTTAAAATAATCCAAATTTCGGTATACATATTTTTATATTAAAAATATCCTTTTACTTAAAAATTTAAACAAAATTTATGGTATTTAATATACCCAAAATTAATTTTCTTACCATTATAACATTTAAAAATTTACAGCACACAATAATTCAGCATTTATATATATGAAAAATACTAATATATTTGAGGAATCCAGTTGGAACCCTCCAACCTGTTTTCCCTGCATCCATTGATGCTAGACAATAATAAAAATATCAATTCCACTTCGAGAGGGATATCACGGTATATTGGGTCATCCGCTATTATGCGGGACGCATAGGGTCTCATCTGCTATATATATGCGGGAATATCAATCACTCTAATATATATATATAATACTATATATAGATATGTAGTCATCCATAGATAATTATAAATTTGTCGATCAATCAAGCATCCAATGATTTACATTTAAACATTTAAATTTAAATATGGCAACCCAAATGAGTGAGAAATTCTCACCTTGATTTTTATCGAATTTGCTGACCGATCCAATTTTTAATTCTAGCTTGTATATTTCTCATCTATGAATACAAACTCGTCTTGCTCTCATTTATATTTGGAACTCTGTTAACCCGCCTTTTGGCATGGTCATAGACAGACGGATTTAACTAAATCAACTACTCGTTTGTCGAGGCTGGAATACGATGAGTTTGAGTTAACTGGATGGAAAGAGTTCGGTGTCGGTCGTTCGGTCTGGAAGGCATGGTTCGGTCAGGATGGGGTCATTCGGTCTGGGAGGCATGGTTTGGTCAGGATGAGATCGTTTGGTCTGGAAGGCATGGTTTGGTCAGGATGGGGTCATTCGATCTGGGAGGCATAAGTCGGTTGGCATTGGTGGTTCGACCTCGATGGGATCGGCCTTGGTGGACTAGTTATATGGGATCGGCTGTGGTGGTTCGGTTTGGATAGGATTGGCTTCAGAGGGATCAGGTCATATGGTTCAGCCTGTGGTGTTCGGCAAGTATGGGGTCATTTCCCTGGGTTGATCGGGTGGATAGGATCGACATTGAGGAAAAGTGGATCAGATTGGCATATGGAGTTTTGGTTCTGCATTAGCTTCACTCCGGGTTCTAGCCTAGTTTGCTCCGAGTCTTGGATAGGTCTGCTTCGAGTCAGTACCTTGGCTGCTTTGGGTCGGCTTATTGAGGACTTAGGGTTCGGTGATGATGAAGGATGTTGGCTCAGCTATGGTCTTAGTGGGCCCGTATCACTCAGGAAGCCCAGTAACTTCGGTTTTTCCTAAAAATACAACATGTGGGGCTTCAGGAAAGAGATCTTCATTCTGTTTCCCTTCGTCTTCTGCGCTAAGGCTGCTCTGCCATTGTTTTTCTAAAAACTCTGGATTGTAACTGTAATTGATTCTAACATCAATAAAAAGGAAATTTCTGGAGTGGACTTAGGCCGGAGTTAGCCAAGCCACTATAAATCTTATGTTATTACTACTTTCTTTCTAATTTTTACTGTTCTTCATATTTATACTTTCTATATACATTCTATCTACGATTTGTGACTGTGATTTGGTGCTTTCATCTGTATTTGAGTATTAATGATCAATTTTGGCGCTAATAAACTCGTATGAATTTTATTTTAAATTTAATTAGCTATCAAAATTTCGAATTGTAATTTTAAATAACTAACCAATTTTTTTAAAAGATACAGTGTTATACCTTCACCGTCACACTCACACAAAACCCTACCCGCGACTTGTTGGGCACCACTACGACAGGCTGCCGTCGAGACAAACTGCCGCCCACAACCTACAACTTTAATCCCTGGTCTCCGCCTCCCTACGCTCACTCCTCCATGCCTCCAACCACACGATCTCTACTGTACTTCCCCTTGCCAAAACAAAATGCAAGACCTCCCTAGTAGTGACCGCTACCACGACTACATCGTGAATCAACATCTCATGCTCCCCTAACATCGAATCGATGCCTTCTCCTAAATGCGCGATGACCACTACCGCCACTTCTACCATGCGTGATCCCACACGAATGCCATTCCTCCATGCTCTGCAGACCATCGCGCCTAAAACTGCCTCCCAGCCTCAGCTCCCTCTACGCATGTACTCGCGATTTCGTTCCCCGCATTTGTTTTTCTTTTTCTTTTTTTCAATTTTAGCGATTTCAATCCAAGCATCGTCATTCATTTGGGTTGAAAATGGGAGAAAACATTTGAATTTGTTTTCGAAGGAATGGGGAGAAAGGCTGCAATTTGTTTTCGTTTTTTTGTTACTTTTTTTTGATCTGAAAAGAGGAGGAAGAAGACGTGATTTAAAAGACGGAGGCAGCGTGTAAGATGAAGGCTACATCGATTGAGGTGAAGGGGGAATTTTTTTTGATGGAAATATATTTGTCAAGTCAAATACATACATATATATATTATTTAAATTCAAATCGTCTCGATTACATAGCTCAAAATCGCGAATCCCAATCAAGACGTACCACTAGGCGTTTATAATTTTTTATCCCTATTCCGAACACAATGGAAAAGGTTTCGAGTCCTAATTCGATCGTATGGAGAAGATAGCGTTTTGAATCTAATTATTATATTGGATTTTCGATATTAAATTCAACGAGTTTCTATACCGTACGATCAAACGATAACTCCAAATGCTACGAAATTTGAAATCCGATTATAACACACTATTACGGATTCAATGGAACTGATTTCGTCAAATTCTGAGACTGTGCCTCGGATCGCTATTTTACGCGTCGATTAAATCGACGATTTTCAAAATTTTACGAAATTGCTTGAAATTTCAGTTGTTAAAAACTTTCTAACTCATTTTAAATCAAATATTTAAAACCATTTAAACATTCCAAATTAAACGACAGAAAAATCTGGGTCGTTACATTTCTCTTCCCTTAAAGGAATTTCGTCCTTGAAATTGTTAAGGTAGGAAAAATGCTCCAAACCCATTACTTATTCAAAACCCACTTAGTTAAAACTTGACATCCACTTTTCTAAACCCTTTAGTCCTAACCAAAACATTTAGTTTCCATTTCTCAACCAAACTCTCTAATTTCAACTTCAATTTTAACATCAACTTTTTAGTAACAAAATTTTTCAAAGTTTTCAAAATAAATTCTAACTCCCTAAATTTTCAAATTTTTTTAGCAGTCTCCCTTGTACGGAGGACCTTTTGCAATATGACAAGAGAGATAAATATATATACATCGACCCACATGGTCAGAAAACATAAATATATATCAATATTTATATATTTGCTATATTTAATCTGAAAACGTACCTTATTTTAGCATTTTTAAGCGTTATTAAGCAAGCAATTTACTTCATATGCAAATACGCAACCAAAATCTAATCCGACAACCTCCGGTTACCTGTACTTACTCAATTTAAACCACTTAAGTACTAAAATATGAAAGTCCAACGACATTTCATTCGGCTAAACAATTTAAACACATGGATTTCATAAATAACATGCCAAACAAAGATTTATAGCAGTTTAAGGTTCCGATACTAATTCAATTACTTTCAATCAATCCATATATCATTTCATTCAATACAAAATGATTTTCAACTCAATTTATTGCATTCAATTCGTATTTATACCAAACAGACCCATATCCATTCTAAATTGATTAAAATTCCTTTATTCACTTCCTATTAATTCATAGAATTTTAATTTCTTCCGTTTATGCCAACGACAAATTTCCATGTAAATTTGGCGATATTTATTTAATAAAATAACCATTTCAGTTTATAGCTATTTGAAATTGACTACAAATCAATTTATACTTGATTCTACCCCACTTTAAATTTATTCACATTCAAATTTTTCACAAAACCTTGTTTGCTGAATTTTTATGTCAACGACATCCAATCTATAATTTATTTAAGCCTAGTTTCCATTCAAATATTAACTTAAGTTGTTCGTTTCCATTTAATTCAATTCTATAACCTTAGTTCGTTTCTATTACAATAAAACTTCCTTTTATTTAAATTGACTATTGTTCAATTTATTCACCTTCAATTGATTTGCATTCCCCATTCAAAACTTAATTCTACACTAAATTCATTCTCGAATTCATTTAAAATAATATTCAATGCCATATTCAATTTATTTACACTCACATTGAATTTATTTATAATTCAAACCATTTTTATTTTAATCCAATTCCATTTTTCAATCACAATCGATATACATTTAATCAGCTTATATATAAGTCGAATTTTATTTATTACTCAAGTTCTATATTCAATTTCAGTTTCAGTCCATAATCCTTAATCCAGTAAAATTCCATTCTCATATTCGATTAATTAATTAATTTATCCAATTAATTCACATCCAATTTATAATCAATACCTGATTTTTATTTCAAAAATCACTCTATTTAATCCACTTGAGTTCAAATTCATTTTTTGTAATTCAGGTTTGGAATTTTATTTTTTTATTTTAAATTATCACACCCTTTTTATTTTTGTTTTCTATTCCACTTTCCAACTTTTTATAAGTTACACAACTTATTTTAATCAAGTTTATACCCGAGTATATCACATTTTATTTTATTTTAACTTAGGATTATACTTCACTTTATGTCTTAAATATATACTTATTCCATAAATTTCAAATGTAATAAGCTATTCAAATTTATTTATGCACAATCCCAAATTTTCACACAAATTTTATTCCATTTAAATTTTTATAACTTATAGTTATTTTGTCACTTAATAATCCAAATTTATATATTCCATTAAATATGGTTTCAAATCCAATTTAATTTAAATTTCAATTCCTCTTAACCAATATTTTCGAACCATATTCGAGTTCGGTCATACTTAAATTAATTTCATCCTAAACAAATTTTATTTTTAATCATCCCATCTAATCAAGCAAGAATCTAATTTCAAATTTCAATTTTTCCACACTCCCTTGCTTATTTTTATTTATCCCATTTACTTACACATTCTTATGCACTTTGTACTTAGTTAATACGTTACATTCTATTCATTTCATTTTATTTGTTATAACCACTTCATTTAATTTATTTTGTTTAACCTTTACTTAAATTAAATTCCAATTCCTACAAATTCTCTTTTACAAATCTAATTTATTTAACTTACCCAGGTTAAATTTTAATTTCATCTTGAAGTTCATTTTTTTAAGTTTTATTTCAAGAACTTGTTCTCTTCTTATTTCACTTCTCTTCTTAACTAGAAATTTCAGAGTTCAAACACCTGGTACTTATTTCAAAACATTAAATATACATACATACATACATATATATATATAAACATATAGCTCTATTTTAACAAATCATCTCCTTCAAGTTCCAAAAATAAACTTGATTATTTATCCAAAAAAATTCCCTTGGAATTTCTAGATAGCGTTTTTTTTTTCAAAAATTTTCATATCAAATTACTACGGTAGCAATTTGTCACTTAGAAACTCGAAAATGAATACTGGTGGTGCTGTAGTCATCACCAGAATTATTTTTTAGCGATTGAAGTGAGTTCAGTGCTATATCTCTTCCAAAATCCATTTTGAAACAATTTTCTTTCCAAAAATATTCTAAAAAATAATTATCTTATTATTATTTTCCCACACCACTTTGAAAAACATTTTTCCAACTTCTTGGGATTTAAATTTCCAGATCCTGTTTTTGACTTCCATTTTAATTATAATCCATTTGTATAATTTATACTTATACAAATTTCATTTGGTTATATAAATCATTACCAATTTTTATAGTCCTATTTGATTATATTTTTATCATCCTAACACTCCAACTATATATATAATTATTTTAGAAAATAATTTCTTTTATATCAAAATATAATTTAGGTAAAAAAATTTCATTTACCCATTCCAAACCAATACTGTGTCGAATAATTCAATTTAAGTGTTTAGAAACCCTTATCAATAAAGTAGTATGGACTACGCTGACCAGAATTCATAAGTCACTCAATAAATCAGCCAACACAATATAAAACATTTTATATTCACTATCAAATACATGCTCGTATCTATTAGTACACTCAAACCCATTCTAGAGTACCACTGATTCTATCTTCTAATGAGTAATCCCCACCAAAGCGAAGGTTCTCGCTTATCCTTCAGCTCTGATACCAACTGTAATGGACGGGGATTTTCGACCCTTAAAAATCGACATCAATACGTTCACTGTACAAATGCCGAGCAGTCGAGTGCTGGAAATACTAGTTCATAGAGGTGAAGAAGTAAAAGGTAGGAGTAGATAAGAAACAACAACACAGAATCTCACAATCGCAGCGGAACAAAGTATAATATATAATAATAGATTTTAAATACAAGAACTGTACTGTTAATATACATACCACTATCAGAGTACAACAATTCAATACATCAATTGACAATTATAATAACTTTTCCTCACATAGCAGAAGTACAAGTCAAGTATATGATATGCATTTGAACTCCTCCATCTCATCTCCTGAGCTCTATAGCATTCTAACCTTAATTTGTAATACTCGATCTGCCTCGAGTAGTATAATAAAATAACACCCGAGTCAGTCTGGAAAACCAGCGTGAGAAAATACACTCAAATTGAACTATTAACTTTTATCAAATCCTTTAAGAAACAAAGGTATCACGTAAGACCACGCCACACATAAACATGACGAGTTTTTACCTTATGATAACCAAATCATTTTTATCAAATCCGTCCGATATTGTAATAATGTCTAGAAAGTAAATAGAAAGTAGCTGAAATGCTTGCATCTTACGTTCCAGCAAAATTGGGCACAATCAAAACTGTATGGTGCTTATTGAAGAATGGATTCCATCGAATGACCGAGCCACTAGGGTACCGCCTACCATAGTACACCTCTAGAACAATGTACCGAGGACCATGCTGGGATCCCCTGCTACACAAGACCGGCTTATTCCTAACCTGGATAAACCGAATATGGTGTTCCCACCCTTACTATCGAGCGCTTCTTCCATACACACTCATATCCATAATATAAAGATTTCTGAGGACATCTAGAACGGTGATAAGCTACCCTACTTGGGTGCGTCCCACATAACCTTGCTGCATCTTCCCTGTTTTAGTCATTCCCGGTTGATGAGGCTTGAGGAAAAGCGTTACCTTTCAAGAACAAATTTCTACTTAGAATGCTCATCGTCCTCCAATGACAATGTTCTGATAGCATTCGTCCATACAAGTTGTCCTATGTCTGGACAAACCGAATCACCATCTTCATCATCTTCATGATATTCATTCGTTACATTCAAACAGTGTTGAAGTGGTTTTTGAATAATTAAATCTGATCCTGGTCTCTTTGAAACGATTAATGAAAATTGGCCAAAACTGATAGTCGGTTATTTAATTATTAATACTCATCCATAAGCAATCATCGAGCCTTATTATAAATTTTGCAAAATTTATTCCAAAATATATTTATAAGATATTACTTCTAGTCCTTCAATAATTAAAAAACAGTTTTCAAAACCCTTATATCTTCGACGGAATATTTCCACCCCTTTTCCAACACGTAATATTCCTCATTTTATATTCACACTTAGGAAGTATTCCATCTATTCCCTACTTCCCAATTCTCAAAATCATTTACAATCTTATTTGAAAACTCCTTGACTAATTTATAACGAGTTCTACAAATTTCGAAATTCTTTTAATTAACTCATTTTCATATTCCAAAGCCAATTATACCTGCTTAAAATTTTAAATTTACCTTTGTACTTCTTTATGAATTCTATTTCTTATTCTTTTTTCGAAGCTCAGTTTTACTTAACAACTTTGGAAATTTCCATACTTTCCTTCCCAATTCTATTTTAAGGGTTCCTTTATAAATTCTATATACTGAATACCCCCATTTCCAGACTTCGGAGAAGTTTTATAAATACATTCTAAACATTTCAAAACTCTATATACACACACACATACATATATATACACACATATGTGAATAAAAATAAGTTTTTAAGGAAAATAATAATAATAATATGCTTTGAAGACATATTGGAATAATTATTTAAAATATTGATATACTTTCTTAACTACCTTTCAGAACAGGTTTAAAAATCTGAGATTTATTTAATAAATATTAAGCATTTGGAAAAAATAACTTCTGAAGTATTTAAATACTAACCGACTTTAAATTTCATAGTTTAATAAATAAAATTTTCCTTTCAAAAATTTAATACTTAGCTTATTGATAAAAATATATTTTCAAATCTGGATAACCAATTTTTCAATTTATAACCCTTCTCGAATCCCATCACATCCCTCTCATTCTGGTCTCCTTAACCATCTTCTTTTTAAAAAAGTATCCATTATCTTTCACACCCTATTCCTATATTCAAATATAAATTCATCCTGTAAATTTATATTCAAAATTTATCATCCGATATCACTTTCCTTTATTTATAATCTTTGTTTATAATTTTTTTATAACTCCTTTGATTTTCACAAAAAATAATCTCATTGATAAATTCTATTTAATAAATTCAGTTTATTATGAATTCCATTTATTTTAGCCGATCTATTTTTAATATCGATTTCAACTTCGTTCTATATTTTCCTAAAAATCAATTTAAAATCTATCTTAAAAAAATTCCTATATATAATTTATTTAAATCCTCTATTTAAAATATTCACCCACATTACTTAATACGATCAGAAATCCATTATTTCTTATTCAAATCAGTGTCTTTAAAATAATCCAAATTTCGATATACAAATTTTTATATTAAAAATCTCCTTTTACTTCCTCAAAAATTAAATAATATTTATGGTATTTAATATACCGAAAATTAATTTTCATGCTATTATAACATTAAAAAATTTGCAACATATAATAATCCAGCATTTTATATATATGAAAAATACTAATATATTTGAGGAATCCTGTTGGATCCCTCCAATCTATTTTTCCTACATCCATAGATGTTAGACAGCAATAAAAATACCAATCCTACTTTGAGGCGGATGTCGCGGTATATAGGGTCATCCGCTATAATGGGGAGCGCATAGGGTCTCATATGCTATACATATGCGGGAATATCAATCACTTCAATATATATACTACTAGATATAGACATATAGTCATCCACAGATAATTATAAATTTGTCAATCAATCAAGCATCCAATAATTTAAATTCGTCAATCAATCAATCAATCAAGCTGCCGTCGAGACAAACTACCGCCTACTGCCTATAGCTTTGATCCCTGGTCTTCGCCTCTGTACGCTCACTCCTCCGCGCCTCCCAACCACACGATCTCTGTTGTACTTCCCCTCGTCGAAACAAAATGCGACACCTCCCCAGTAGTGACCGCCACCATGACTACATCGTTAATCAACATCTCACTCCCCTAACATCGACCAGCCGCCTTCACTAAATGCGCGACGACCACTGCTGCCACTTCTGCCATGCGCACGCCCATGCGAATGCCACGCCTCCATGCTCTACCGACCATCGTGCCTAACACTGCAGCCCAGCCTTGACTCCCTCTCCATATGTACTCGCAATTTCGTTCCCAACATTTTTTTCTTTTTTTCTTCTTAATTTGAACGATTTCGATCCGAGCTTCTTCATTCATTTGGGTTGAAAATGGGAGAAAACGTTCGAATTCGTTTTCAAAGGAAGGGGAAAAAGGCTGCAATTTGATTTCGGTTTTTGTTTATTTTTTTATTTTGATCTAAAAAGAGGGGGAAGAAGACGTAATTTAAAAGATGGAGGTGATTGTAAGATGAAAGCTACAGTGACTGAGGTAAAGGGGGAAAAGTTTTTGATGGAAATATATTTGTCAAGTCAAATACTTATATATATATATTATTTAAATTCAAATCGTTTCAATTACATAGCTCATAATCTCGAACTCCTATCGAGGTGTGCGAATGAAAAAGGTTTTGAATCCTAATTCGATCGTATGGAGAACATAGTTTTTTGGATCCAAATATTATATTGGATTTTCGATATTAAATTCAACGCGTTTCCATACCGTACGATCAAAAGATAACTTCAAACGCTACGAAATTTGAAATCGATAATAACACACTATTACGGATTCAATGGAACTGGTTGCATCGAATTCCGAGGCTGTGCCTAGATTGCTATTTAACGCGTCGATTAAATCGACGATTTTCAAAATTTTACGAAATCGCTTGAAATTCCATTTTAAAAAATTTCTAACTCAGTTATAATTCCAAATCAAGTATTCAAAACCATTTAAATATTCCAAACTAAATGACATAAAAATCCAGGTCGTTACATTGGTTATCTTATATTGTTTATACATATACATATACATATATATATATATATATATATATATATATATCTGTATGTATGTAACTATTTGATAATCTTATCTAAATTTTATATTTGAATATTTGATATAATTTAAAATATAAATTACCGAGTTTTGAAAATAATAATGTTATTTTCAAACTAACATTTCATTTTTATTATTAAAAATTAAATAATATTAATATTTATGATTAGTTAAAATATATAAATTATTTAAGTATGACATTTAAAATGTAATTGACTTAGTTTGAAAATATTATTTTATATTATTTAACAACAAAAATATCTTTTTAACACATAAAGATACAAGAATAATAATACTAATTTTCGGTTAATTTATTTATATACTCATTTGACATACAATTGCAACAAATTATGTTAAATAAAGGACTCTACCGAAATTATGATTCATGCACTAATTAGAAATTTTACAAGCAATCATAATCATCAGCTTTAACAAACCATATTTTCTAATATTACGATTTTCTATTGCTTAAGAATCTACACAATAAGAAAAAGGGAAATTGCTAAACAAAATAGGTAAATTAAATTCCATTCAAAAAAGCAAAACAAAACCATTATTTCAACTAACTAGGAAAAACTAAACATCAAGTCCAACCAAAACTTAGTCTCTTTGGAACATCTTTAATTCTGATGCATTTTGTGCCTATTAATACTACTTTCACACAATTATAATTTTGAATAGACTCGATGCTACTAGCACTAAAATAGCCTACACCATTTGTCAATCCAATCGTGACATTAACTGTGCAACTTAAGGTGCAAAATCTAACGGCAACGCCTTTTTCTGATCCAAATCTGCGTACCCATTCATTCTTATGTCGAGCTTCTATATCATTTTTCCATTCTGTCAAATAACAAGAGTTTCCAAAAAAGGATGTAGAATAACAAGTTAATCTTTTTCTCATGTAGTCATACATCTCGCGTTTATGGTCCTTAGAGACGAAAACAATCGTAGTTTGCAAGGTACAAGTGCAACTTTTGCCATTAGGACTATAACTACAGCACACAATCGAATTCAAGACATTAATATCACTTTTTTAATTTCCAATACACTACAAAGAAATATTGAACTAGAGACTGAAAATTTCAATCCTTAGCTGAACAGTTCAGTCTTTAAACTATATTTACAGACTGAATAATGACCGAAATTGTAGTCATCAATTCTCAAATCCCAAATGGAGGTTAAGACTGAGACTTTAGTCTTAAAATTTAAAGACTACAAATTCAGTTTTAAATATTTCAAAAGACTAAATTATAGTGACTGTAATATGGTTACTAATTGGTCTTTAACTTTACAATTATTTTTACAAATATTACACGCATTTGCATATTAATGCATGTAAATGGTGCATTCATATTTTTTTACTTGTTTTATATAATATTCAAACAAAAATCATTTACATTCATGTTAGTTTGAATTTAGCAAATATTCAATTTATATGAACATAAAATATAGTGATACACATGCATATGCACATGTAAAATATACAAAATCAACCATCATTGTAACTTTTCATATTTTACATCACTTAGTCTATCATTTGGACAACCTAGAACTTGAGGAGCATCAACTCCACTCTAACCTCAATAATTAACTCAACTGGCAACGTACGAAATGGAAAATTACAACGCATAATTGAGTAACCACTCTTCTCTAGGATGCTCGAAAAATTAAACAGCTTAACTGACTCAAACGCCCGGAGTTTATTTGCCACTTTGATAGTATTATTGCCACAAAAAAAATCTAGGAAGTTATCTTACGGCTATCCCAGTCCATGGTTTTAACATCATGAGATTGGATTTTGATAGAGGAAGTAGAGGACAATGATAGATTTCACCGGGAGAGTGAAATTATGTAGGCTAATAGTGAGTGGACTCAATGGGAACAACGGTTGCTGATAAAGAGGTAATCATAGCAATTCTCAACAAGTTTAGGTTGGCTTATCTTGGAAAAGCACATAAATTTTAGAGCGACAAACGGGGAGTCTCACTCAGCAAAGAGAGATTGAATTTTGTATGGGTATATGATGAGTAATTGGAAGGGTAAATCTGTTGATTACGATTAACTTCTCTTCACCCGAGCCTATCCAACCTAGAGGACACCAGGTAGAAAGAGAGGGAAGCGGGACCCAAGTCAGTAATCAGCTCTAGCTAATTATAGGAGTTAAAAGAAGGTTGATGATTTAATTTTTGCGTAGGAGGAAGAAATGACTTGATTTAAATGGGGAAAGTGGACAGTTTTTATGCAAGCGTGGATCGTGAAATGAAGGATATGAAGCAATTCATATTACAACATATATTGTTTAAATGAGATTTAAACAAAGTTAATCAAGTGGATCATAAATTTTAACCATTGGATCCTGAATAGATGAGAAGTTTCAATTATTGGAAATTTAGTAACTAAATCATGGATTATAAATCAAAATAAAGACTGAAATTCAGTCAGTAAGCAGTTTCAAGTCATACAAACTAATTCAAGACAGTATTTCAGTCTTTAATATTGAAAATTTAAAACTGAAATTTGCAGTCTTTAATCAGTTTTTGGTTAGAAACTGAAAATTTTCGGTCTTTGAATTCCAGTCTTTAATAGAGCATTTTTTGGTAGCGATAATTCCACTTCCCACATCATATCGCCAACATGACACGGGCTTACTTCTACATCTATATCGGACTTACGTGTAATAATAAACACTATGCAGGCTCCATCTTCGGATACAGCATGGTCGAGAATGTTGATTTTTGCAAGGGTAAAGAAGTTAAAAAGGAAGAAGTGATTATTTTTACGAGCAATTAACCAACCAAATTTGGAGTGCAGTACAGTAGCACCTTTGAGATCATGCAAGTGGAAAGTGCATGCTTTTGAATGAATGCTGCCATATAAGTAGCACTTTCCTCATCTGAATCATAGAATAAAACCATATTTAACGCTGGAGAATTTGGAGATCTCTGATCAACCAGATGAAAGGGATTGCCATGTTTTACAGACGGTGCGAAATGATAAAAGGTATTTGACAGGAAGACGATCAGATATCATCTCCATTATTTCTGGAAGCATTGCTAACCAATTCGCCGAATTCATCTTCTCCTTTTGTACGTGTTTTCTGAATGCGAAGTGGTATTTTGTAGAAAAGACAATATTGCAAATTAATTTGAATAATATGTATAATATTTTTAGACAATCCATATTGAGATCTGCAATACAAAATTCATTGAATTATCCAATAAAATTGCATCAGAAGAAATCGTTTGTCTACTAATTAAAAGTTTGAAACAAAATGGTATTAGAAAAATACGTCTATTTTATGATAAAAATGAAACGACCTGTTACTTGATCTAAAAATATTTCTTCATCTGTCGAGAATAGCTTGATTTTTTCAAAAGTGCAGCTGAAATTTTGAAATGATAGGGTTTTACTCTTTTTGTTTACAAATCCAAGTTTGGGTTTTGAAATCTAGACTAGTCTTTAACTTGGACACATATTGAAGTGTGTGTGTGTATTAATAGTTGTAACACGATGTCATATTTTATTTTTTTGTCAGCGGTAGCTTTAAGAAATCCCCTTCTACACATATTAACAAATCTAAACATCGCTTAAAAATAGAATCTAACAATTAAACTTCATCTACAAATATTAGTAGATTTTAATATCACTTAAAAATAATATATAACAAATAAACTTTCTTTATAAATTCATCTTTTATCAATTAAAAATATAAACAAAGAGCTAGATAATGCAACTTAGAAATAAAAATTCAAACTAATTACAAATGATTTCAATGCAAAAATACAATTTAATACTTGTACAAATCATTTTCTTTTGAATGCATTAAACATATAAGATATATAGAAAAAAAATTCATGTGCGAATTGTGCGTCTTAATCATGTGTAAAACGTGTGTCGTAATGCTCATTGAAAAGTAATAGAGATGTAGATTAATTAAACCTTTTCTATTAACTTGATAAAAAAGATTACGAAGGAAAAGTCCATCTGTATATTTGGGTCTTAAACAATACGCTAAATCTATTAGGTTTACGTTCCACTGTTTTTTTAGGCTGATCTGGTAAAGCTTACTTCATAAAAAATATCTAGTATAATACATAAACAACCAAATGTATAATCAATCAGTAATAGGAAGAAAGAACCCGAACATTAGCCTCCACTTTTCCATCATCATCCGATGAGGGTCTCATAGTTAATTTGCCACAATAGCTTGCATGTTCCACTTTATAATTTGCTCTATCAATTATTGATAGCAATTAATTGGTTGTATGTTGACCTTATGTATTATAATTTATCAAGTGAGAAGTTAGAGAGGATCGTGTTGTGCAAATTGTAATTAAGTGTGATGCTACAAACACCCCAGAAAGTGCTTATTAATACATTAAAAAATTTAATTCAATTTAATTAATTCATATGCTTCCTAATACCTACTTGTTTCTCCAATCAGTTATTGATTATCTAAGGAAAGCACTTTCCTTTTCAAAACCATGTTTCTTCTTGTTCTTCATCATGTAAATTCCAAAACCTTAAGTCCACACTTTCTCTTTCTTTTTCATCATGTAAATTCCAAAACCATAATATCCAAACTTCTTATTCTTTCTCATGTTAAAACCTAAACCTTAAACCTAAAGTCTCCCTAGTTGAAAGTCACATTATCAAAAACAATTTAAATTTTCTACTTTGGATTGGCAACCGATGAAATCCAAGGAAGAAGGTAATTTAGAGAATATTCAAAGTTCTAACGATGGAAATGAGGTGATTTTAATTTACACTAATTTTGTAGCCTTTCAATATTATTTGCAACATGCATTTGTTTAGGGGTTGTTCAATTGTGGTGTTTAGAAATGAGGAGTAGTGTATTGATATTAATTTTCTCAATTGATTGATTAGGGATATTGCTTTCATGAATTCAAGTAATAAAAAGGAAGAAGAAAACTCAAATGATCTAAATGCAGTATGTATTCATAGTTAAGTATTTGAATTTATACCATTCATTTGAAGAATTTAACAAAAACTTAATTTTGTAGGCCTTTCTTAATGAATTGTTGGGTATATAAAGATCATTGATGTAAAGATTGATGATATAGAGATTGAATGGTTTTATGTAAGTATATTTTAACTTCTTTTCATTTTTCCATTTAATGTTATATGTAGATATACACAAGAACACATTTGATAATTGATGTTTTATGGATTAAATTGGTTGTTAGGTTTTTTACACGAGCAGTGAGAAAGCAATGGAGCTTGACAATGAGTCAATTGTTGAAGCAAGAAGAAATTAGGGCTTGGATGCTTGTTTTTTAATTGTTATGGTATTGAGTAGCATATATTTTAAATAATCACGATATTCGTTAGAAAAAGTATTAGGAAGCACTTTCTTGGATGTTTTTAGCAATACACTTAATTAATTTGCCCTAACTCCAAAATTGCTTCGGAATATTTAGATGTAGAAGTAATAAAAAAACCCAGCTTGTCGATTAATTATCAACTGCCAATTCAATGCTTATCGATTAATTATCAACTGCCAATTAAAAGAATGATAATCACCAAATAAAGAAAAGAAAATAGAAGAGTAGAGAACATAAAGATTTGATGTGGTTCGACCAAATTACCAATAGACCCAACGAGTATTCTTTATTTTATTGAAGAAAGCAAATACAAGAGAAAGATTAATCAATTTACACAAAGACTTTTGTAAAGTTTCATTTTTCCGTACTCTTTGGATTGACAATAAACCGTACATGTCCAACTCAAATTGCACGAAAAGACGGATCTTTAAGGGTAATAAAGAAAAATAGACAGAACAGAATCTCACTCGAATGGGATAACATATAATATTGAACAAATATTTTTACAGCAGAAAACTTTTAAATACATATATCAGAGTCTAACCTAAATTCAGCTTGGACAGTTATAAAACCTGCCCTTACAAATGCTGACAAACATCAAACAAAATACACTAAGTACAGCGGATAATAGAATATGTTCATACGTCGATGAATATCTCCAGCTTTCCTCTGGAAACTCCAACCGCCTTCGACTATCCTGAAACTGCTCGGATCTGACCCGAGTATTGAAAATACCCGGATCAGGCTTGATAAACCAGAGTGAGAAAAACTCAATAATTAATGACAGTGTCATATATCAGCCTTTGAATAAAATCATTTGAAAACAAAGAGTATCTCATAAGACCACGCCCACACATAAACACGGACGGGCTTTTACCTTATGATAACTAAAACACTATTATTTCAAAACATTTGATATTATTTCTAATGACATTCTTTGAAAACATTTGCAAATAAACTTATTAATCTTAGCCGAAATTGTTACATTGATTAAATTCCAACATAATAGGTTTACAATCAAGTCCGTAGGTTCTTATTGAAGAATGGATTTCCATACAAATGACCAAGCGCAGGATCTACCTTCCGAAGGGGTACACCTCTAGATGGATGTCCCGAGGACCATCACAAAGGATCCTCTACCAACACAAGATCGACCTACCTCTGTAACTAGATAGTACCGAATATGTCATCTCCCGGTCATTACTGACCTTTAACCAAGCGCTCGCTTTCCATAAACCACATTAATATACATACTGAACATCATAGCGGGAAGAAATATATCTAGAAGGGGATGATCATACCCTAATTGGGAACGACCCACTTAGCCTTGCTGCATCTAATCATGTTTCAGTCATTTCCGGTGATGAGGCTTGAGGCTACGATTACCTTTTCATAAAGCACATATCACATCTTTGAATGCCACATTGCCATTTCCGTTTAACTACTAATTGCCTTCCACAAAAATACAACCCTTGAGCTCGTACGTCTCATGGAGGGTGTTAAGCTAAGAGAAGCTGCCTTCTCCGCCACCACTAATGTACATTTGTAAAAACCAATGTACGTAATCTTTATAAATGCAATGTCAGACAAACATCCATATAAGTTGTCCAGGAACAGGACAACCGAAGGCACTCTCCTACTACCAGTAGTAGCGAGTAGTCCTTGCAATCCGAAAAATCTCTACAACAAGCAGACCACTGCTATATATAACTCGGGAGCTACCCAGAGCAAGTCAACAAGCAGTCCTCACGCTATAAAAATCCACGGTCTTCAAT
The DNA here is from genome assembly GCA_030765085.1 of Allium cepa. NCBI lineage: Eukaryota > Viridiplantae > Streptophyta > Magnoliopsida > Asparagales > Amaryllidaceae > Allium > Allium cepa. The sequence continues at coordinate 889,671,381 of CM060934.1, read as the reverse complement.
AATCATCATCTTCAACATGTCTTCACGTTCGAACGTATAGATTGGTTCGAAGTGGTTTTCGAATGGGATTTACCCAAATCCGATCCCGGTTCCTTCGAAATCCAATATCGATAGAAAGTGAATATGAGTATACAAGATTTATTAAGTCTCTTTTCACTTTAATTCTTTTCGGATGATTTCGAAATCTCTTTCTTTTGACTTAGGATAATTTCTAAGAAATTCATTCTTTTTTTTTGGAAAATATCTCAAATTTCCTTACTCAATTCTTGATCAAATTATTTAACTTTTAGGCGGGTCAAAAACAATGTTATTTAAGACATCATTTACGATAAACCCTAAATCAATCTTAACAAACATTTTTAAGCAAATAGGATCATAGAAATCATTCATTTTTGGAGATTGCTTAACTTTTGGATAATACCAATCCTCTTTTATTTTGGAAAACTTAACATAATCTTTTTTATTTAAGAGCATCTGGGCTTTCCTTTCGATCTGTTTCACCCCTCGCCTAAGAAAAGAAAACATAGGCCAGGTAAGTTCAGGGCACTGGTCGCTCCATCCCTAACCTTAGTTAAACACCTTGTTTTATCTTTAAAGATCTCACAGGCGGGACAAATGTACTAGTCGTTCCTGCATAATCAGATTTTCAACTTTATTTTGGAATTACTTATAAATATTCCAAATTATCTTTCAAAATGCTTAATTATCCTTTTTAAAACATTAACAATTTATTCTGGAAAATGTCGTTACATTTAAACTCATATTCCAAAAGTTATAGAATTCACGGCAGAAAACTGCTGCGGAAAGTTCTAAATAAGCTTATTTGAATTAAACAACTTTTAAACATTCGATAATTCATATTTTCCAATCCAAATCTCTTTTAAATCATTTAAATAGATTTATCAAATTTATTCCATATTTTTCCATAGTTAAAAACATCCATTTAAACAAAATTTCTATTACGGTCACTTAACTGCACTTGCGCGATTTTTCTGGAAAATTGATTTGGACTTATTTCAAAATTTACTTATCGAAACTTTGATTATCTTTCTTCGTTTAGAAAATATGGGTATAGTAGTCCGGAATTTTCGTATCTCGAAGAATTTCGAGCCATATTCCACTCTATACACTCATTTGAACTTTTCGGCGCGAAATCGCGAACTACCGTTGCGCGACGCGTCTAGTTTTAACTTATTTTTCAATATTTGAAATAATTTGATCCCATATTTGAAATTATTTGAAATTATTTGAAATCGCGAACTACCGTTACTCAATATTTGAAATAAATACTTTAACTATTACCATATTATAATATTATTATATTCCCATTATTTTAATATTAAATTTTAAATTTCAATTTTAACTCAATTTCAATTCTAATCTCAAATTAAACTCATTTAAAACTTAGATTTCAAATCTTATTTCAATTTAAACTTCAATTTAATCTTAAACTAAACTTCAATTTTTCAAAATCGATTTCAATTTTAATTTCATTATTCATCTCAATTTCAATTTCCATTTAGCTATCCTTTTCAAATCCGTTTCACTTCAATTTTCAAATTCTCTTTCATTTTAACTTTAATTTCACTTCTAAATGAAAAGAGACTTATTTTTCCACAATATCTCATATTACTAAAATATGGTCTTATTAAACAAAAGGATTACTTAACTAATAGAAATTTGATGTCCAAATTATCATTACAACCATACAACTATCATATAACACTAACATATCCAAAACGGTAAATATCATAACATTACTACAGATTATCCAACATATTCAAACAATCAACCAAACATTCATATCATCAAATAGTGATTATCTAACATTACAATTAAGCATGATAATCAATATAATTCAAAAAGCGATGAGAATTTCTCACCTTCATATCCACTCCATCAAACTTTAACGTAAGAATTCTGTCTCTCGCTATGCTATTTCCAACGTCTCGCCTTTTTGCTGTTTCCTTTCCGAACGCTTTTGTTTTCCTTTTCTTTTCTTCTTTTTATTTTTTATTTTTTTTTGTTTTGGCCGATAGCTTTTGGAAGGGGTAGGTGGATGTAGGAGCTTGGCCGTGGGTTTTAGGATGAGGAGGAGGTGGGTAAGTGGTAGTTTGGCTTGGTTTTGGTGGTGTAAGGTGATGGTTTGGAGTATGGAGGTGACAGCTTGAAGGTAGAAGAGAAATGAAGAGGTGGGAAGTCATGGAAATGGAGGTGAAGAAGAAGGAGAAAGTAAAGAAGAAGGTAGTGAATGAAGTGTGAAAAATGAAAGGTATGAATGCATATTTATATTTGAGCTTTGGATGGAAAATGACTAAAATACCCTTCTATACTTTTTTGACTTTTCATTTACTTTTTTACCCTTGATTGGACCTTTGCTTAATGGAGAAGAAATGACTTGATTTGGATTTGCACTTAAGAAATGATGTTTACCTCTTTTTCTTACACTTTAAAATGTTAAAATAACATTTGCTCCTTTTCCATAAGTGATGTGACTTAAGCATTAATGGTGATGTTAAAGATAGAAATGATTACTTTCTTAAATTTTGCATTTTAAAGAGAAGACTTTGTATTGATTTGATTTGCATTAAATGCATGGATGTATGTGTCATTAATTACTTAAGTTAGCTTTCTTTTCACTTTTCCGTTTGCTCCTTTTCTATGCATAAGCATAACATCTCATTAATGAGATGAGAAGTAAGGTAATGATGTTGTTTTATAAAAGCTTTAATTATTTGTAAATATGTCAAATCATACTTTTCACTTTTAATACATTTATTTAAACTTTTCAAAAGTAAACTCCTTTTGTCTTTTAGTGCTAAATGTAAAGTGTTTAAATAGTTTTTAAACTTGTATTTATAAGTTAGAAAATGTATCAAGTTGCAACAACTTGTCAACAACTTGTTTTGGTTAAAAACGGCGTTTTTGACGACAAATTTTACAGTCAAAATTTGACGTTTTTATTAAGCTATATATTGAAGTAAACCAAACTTTAAAATGAAATTTTTACTTCTTTAAATGAATTAAAACAAGTCTCTTTATATTTAAAAATCATATTTAAATAATATCAAAATCTCTATTTTTACAATGTATGTAAAATTGACAAAATGCGACAAATTTTGGTTATTTTTGTAAAACGATTATTAACATACTTTCAAATATATAAATTTACTTTTATTATATTTATTAGATGTTTTAAATAAGATTTACCTTTTTAAATAAATATTTAAATTCATTTATTTAAGCCTTTATTTATTATTAACAAAACTTAACTTTTGTCGATTTGTTCTAAAATCCAAATTTATGCTTTTTAATTTATTTACTATAAGAATAATTGATTCCTTAATTATATATAATATTTTTATTTAAGATTTAAACTCCTTTTAAGTTTAAAACGAATGAAATCTCGCATTTCCGAAGTAGCGAAATTACGGGTCGTTACAACTTTTTTGTGTTCGAAACCCCTAATTTGATTTGAAAGAAGAGGATGATAGTTGATAATCTCTCACACATGAATGTCTTCATTTAAATAAATCAAGGATAATGGAATTACTTGGAAAAAAAGAAAACTAATTTTCTGATTACCTGACAATTTTTCTAAATACCATGATTTGATTTTAGCACAAATAGATGCGGTAATCTTGGTTTCCATAACATATTTTATTGATTGAATCTCCACGTATACACTTTTTTATCTCTATATTGCAAATCCAATGATTAATTAATTGATTAACAAATTAATTAGTTTCCATTTCTTCAAAAATATTCTCACATAACTTTCTTCCTTTTCTCTCCACATATAGCTTAATTAATTCATTTATTGAGTCAATTAATTAAGCGTGTTGCTAAAAGCACCTAAATATATGCTTTCTACTACCATTTCTAAAGAGCACCATATATAGTTAATTTATGTGCCACTTAATATGATAGAAGATAATTACGAGGCACTAAAAACACATCTATTAAATAATATTAAGTAAAAGATTTTTCATCTCCCACATCAATTCAAGAATATTTCTCAACTCTCCTTTATTCTCTCTAGATATTTATTGCTATTTTATTTTGAAGTTCTAATGAAATTCATGATTTTCATAATTGTTTGCAATATTTTTCAGATTTTCATTATCGTTTTACATTTAGGTCTTAGTCATTCTATTTTCTATATTATTTTCAAAGTTCTCCTCACATTTTACAATAATTTACATGTAATCCATATATTTAAACTGATTAAATAATCTTAAGTTTAAACTATTTAAATAAATTTAATTAACTATCATGTATTTATTTTTCTAATAAATCCTAAATATAACAATGTTAACATACATATCATTATAGTAACAAAATGGTAAAAAAAAATTCGTTCAAATATATAAATCACATAACAAATAATAATAACAACTTTAATGTATAATTGATTTATCTTAATAAATTATTAATTAAATAAAGGAAGGTTTTGAAATTACAAACAATCCCGATAATTCTAGAAATCTTCACCACACTTCTTAATTCTCTTCGAATTTTTTTATACCCGTGTAAATTGCCATTTCACCGTTAACCAAAATGTTGTATTGGTTCTTTTCATGATTTTGTAACAACCAAGCTTTAGTTGACATGCTTGTCGAGGAGAGTTGCTGTTCAATGGTAGAAAAGAAGGAAGAAACCCAATCTAGTTGAAGTGCAACAGAGTTAGCCTTACAGTCATCGGAGACAGTTCTGGAGAATGTCAGGTAGCTGTTAGAAGCATAAGCAGTTGGATATATGGTTTGGGGAAAATGTTGTTTGAGTGTACATATGTGTGCATGTTTGCACATGCACACTTGATATCATCAGATCTGGAGTCTTTTTAGAGTGCATTGTGTTTGAATTACTTAATGGTGTGTGTTTGTTTTGTGAGGTGAATGGGTCAGTTTGGGTCAAGACTGGGTTATTTGTATCAACCAGGGTCCATTTACATGGTGCATGAATGTGTATATAAGGATGTACTTGCATTGTTGTAAGTGTGAAGAAAAATCTGAAGCAATTATTCATTTTCAGTTCATACTTCTTTTAGTTAGTAGATTATCATCTTTCATTTTTTTAGTTCAATTTCCATGTATTCTCAATTCTTTACTTTTTTGTCTGTTACTTAGCCACTCTTTGTTAACTTCATTTACTATTTTCAATTTCCATGTATTCTCAATTCTTCCTTGCTATCAATTCAGTTTCTTCCTTTGTACTTTCCTATAATTTCTTTAGTTAAAGTCTTGTGAAGCAATCTTGTTAAACATTCTTGTGTGAATTTAAAGTTTTCTGAAATTGATGGTTCTTGTCAAAAATATATGTATGCGAATGTCTCTGTTCTATGCAGTAGCTATGTCTTCTTCTTCTTCGAGAAAACTTGCATTTTTCATGATACTTCCTTCGAGCCACAGTTGAATTTTGCTATTTCTTGATTTTCTTGAAAGTTTGCCAACCATAGTTTAACATTTTATGTTATTTTATCTACACAAATAAATCTGTGCACGTGCATAAGTTCGAAATCTGCTTCCATCTTCCACATTCCATCTTCTTCTTCCTAATTTCTTACCTCAGCAACCAGGGCCGGAAGCTTGGATCAACCAAGACCTTCCAATTTGGTATCAGAGCCTTCAGCTGAGGCGAACCCTAACCCTCAGATCGATACTGATTATCCTGAAAATCATGGACAAGAAACCTTCCCTGATCAAGAAGCAGATCAACAATGGCAGTTACAATATGAATTCAACAGCAAAACTAATGATATCTTGAAAAGTCTCGAGCAAAAAATTGAGGGATTTAATAATGTTTTGAATGCCTTAGCTAAGCAACAACGTCGAGAGCATACATCCACTTCAATACCACCATCTCCCCTACCAGTTACTGTTCCACCTGCCATGATTTATACTCCATCACCAATAAACCCCAACTATGTGCCACCACAGCAACCAAATGAACCACACCTCTATCATCAATATATGCCACCTCCTACCCCTCCAATACCATATCCACCTCCAAGAAATATGATCCAACCAGAAATGCTAACACCTCTTAGAAACCTTCATCCTCCTCCAAGAAACGTTCAGGCTCCCTTGAACCCCCCTCTACGGCCACAAGAACCACCCCAACAACCAAGAAACTGCTACCCTAACTATCCTACGCCTGAATATCCTAATTATAACTACCCACTTGCCTACCATCATCCCATTTCCCCCATGAAGCTTGACTTTCCCATATTCATTGGAGAAGAAGTTGTTGCTGACTGGTTGAGGCAAGTGAAACAGTACTTTCGATTCCACCATACTGATGTGTGTCAATGGGTAGAAATCACTTCATTTTCATTGAAGAAAGAAGCCCTACAATGGTACCATTAGTACACCAATACAACTGTCTTGTGTTTAAAGAGGATATTTTAATAATATTTAACTCAGAACAGATAGAGCGACCTTATGAAACATTATTCAAGCTAAAGCAGTACACCACTGTTAGAGCCTATTTGAGTAGATTTGAGCAGTTACAGGCTGTAATAGAAACTTTATCACCTAAATTCTTGCTTGACCGATTTATTGGTGGACTGAAGGAGGAGATACGATATGATGTGTTGACTTCAAGATCTCATGACTTTAGAGAAGCAGTAACATTGGCTAAAATGTTTGAGAGTAAATATGTATAGACAAAGAAAGGCCACAAAAACACTAGCCCACCCTTTTCCAAAACAATCAGGCAACTCCTGCCCAATCCACCAAACCTAATCCTAACCACCTATCTACCTCAAACCCTAAAAAGGTAATATTGCCTTAGAAAATTTTGTTCGTAATAAGGGTCTTACTCCTATTGATATTATTAAGATGAGAAGGTAAGGCCTATGTTATGGCTGTAAACAAAAATGGTACAAGGATCATAAATGTCCGACTCCCCGAGTATATGTGTTAGAAGGGGTGATGACACTCAAAGATGAGGAATTATATGATGATAACAAGATTGAAGATGTGGGTGAAGCAGAAGTTGAATCTGCAATGGAAGAAACTCTTTCTATGGCACTTCAAGATATGTGTGGTATTCCTGCATTAAAGTGAGCGGAGTTATCAATAATAAACCTATACGGATCCTAATTGACTCAGGGTCTAATCATAGCTTTATTAATGAAGAATTGGCGAGGAAGCTAAAGTTTAAAGCTGATGAGTATAAGGTGTATGAGGTTACAGTAGCTAATGGTGAGAAATTGACTGGTTCAGGAATTTGTAGAAGTGTCATGTTGAAATGTCAAGGATGTAGGATGCCAGTTGACCTTCTCTTGCTGCCTTTATAGGGCTGCCAGGTGATGCTAGGTGCACAATGGATGAGAAATTTGGGTGAAATCACATTGAATCTAGAACAATTGCAAGTGAAGTTTAAATACAACAATAAGCTCTGTGTATGGCAAGGCATTAAGCCAGAGGATGTGAGAATGGTTGATAGGAAGATCATGGGCAAGGAGAGTGCATATGGTCAAACTACCATGATGTTGTGCCTGCACATGCCACAAGACCATGAACTTGACCAATTTATTCCACTCGAAATCACAAAGCTATTGAACCAATACCCTGAGATCACTTCTGATAATTCTAACTTACCACCCCAAAGAACCCATGATCATAAGATTCCACTTCTTCCTAACACCTAATCCATTTGTTTGAAGCCATACCGATATCCCTACCACCTAAAAAATGAACTAGAGAAAATCATTGATGACATGTTAAAGACTGGACTTATCAGACCTAGTAGCAGCTCCTATTCTTCCCCAATTGTGATGGTTAAAAAAAAGATGGCACGTGGGGGTTATGTGTTCATTATAGAAGTTTGAATTCCCATACCCTAAAAGATAAATTTCCTATTCCATTGATTGATGATCTCTTTAATGAACTCCAAGGATTTGAATGGTTTTCTAAGTTAGATTTAAGATCGGGCTATCATCAAATTTGAATGTATGAACCGGATATACCCAAGACTGCCTTCAAAACTCATCATGGACACTATGAATTTCTTGTAATGCCTTTTAGTTTGGTCAATGCACCTTCCCTTTCTAGTCCTTGATGAATGATATTTTTAAACCTTACTTGAGAAAATTCATACTAGTGTTTTTTCATGATATATTAGTGTACAGTAAATCATGGTTTGAGCATCTACAACATCTTGAAAAAGCATTCCAAGTTTTGCAGGAAAATCATCTAGTGGTCAAGCTATTAAAATGTAGTTTTGCTAAAAAACTTTAGAATACTTGGGGCATGTGATTTATTAAAGAGGGCTAGCTGTTAACCCCTCTAAAATCCAAGTTATTATAGAGTGGCCACTACCTCAAACATTAAAAGCACTAAGAGGATTTTTAGAACTCACTGGGTACTATAGGAAGTTTATAAGGAACCATGGGATAATAGCCAAGCCTATGAACGAGGTGTTGAAGAAGAACTCTTTTAAATGGAATGAAGCGGCTAAAAAGCCTTTTGAACAATTGAAAAAGTGTTTGATCAATCCACCTATTCTAGCTATGCCTGACTTTAACATGCCATTTGTACTGGAATGAGATGCTAGTGGACATGGAATAGGTGCTGTGTTATCTCAGAATGGTAGACCACTTGCATTTATGAGTAAATCTTTGCATCGAAAAAAATTTAGCCTTGTCTACTTATGAAAAGGAGCTACTGGCAATCATTATAGCCATAAAAAATGGAGCCAACACCTATTAGGAAGGCAATTTGTAATTAAAACAGATCACCAAAGTCTCAAATAACTATTAACACAAAAACTTCATACGGGATTACGACACAAGTGGTTATCCAAGTTGCATGGATTTGATTGTAAAGTTGAGTATAAAAGTGGGAAAGAAAATATAATAGCTGATACCCTATCTAGAAGGGAGGAAATTGAAGAGAAGCATGGTCATAAAGTTGATGTGGACTTGCATGCCATAACTATAGTACAAGCACCTTGGTTCCTGGAGCTTAAAAAACACTGCACTCTTCAGCATGGTACAAGCAGCAACTTCTACAGCTACAAATCCAGACCCCACCTAACAGCAAGTATCAAGTAGTGGATGAAATGATATACCATATAGGAAAATTGTTGATTGACCACAACATAAAAGAACTGTTGTTACCACTTATAAAAGAACATCATTCAACTCCTCTGGGAGGACATTCGGGTATTAAGGCCACACTAAAAAAATAAAGCAGGTTTTCTATTGGAAAAAAGATGAAAAAAGATATGGAAACCTTCGTGAAAACTTGTGATGAATGCCAGAGAAATAAAGAGGAGAATATATTGATTCTTGGTCTTCTACAACCTTTGCCCATTCCAGAAATAATATGGGTTGATGTATCCATGGATTTAATTACGTGCTTAGCAAAAAGCCAAAGGTACACTATTATATTTGTAGTAGTGGATAGATTGAGTAAGTATGCACACTTCTTTCCTATGAGTCACCCTTTCACAGCAAAAGAATTAGCTAATATATTTTTTGATGGAGTTTTTAAGCTGCATGGTTTACCCAAATCCATAGTAAGTGATAGAGATGTTGTTTTCACAAGTAGATTTGGGCAGGAACTATTTAAATTACAAGGTTGTACGTTGAAAATGAGCACTGCCCATCATCCGCAAAGTGATGGCCAAACTGAGGTAGTGAATAAAATTCTTGAGAGCTACCTGAGGTGTTTTGTATGTCACAAGCCACATAAGTGGGTTAAATGGCTTAAAGTAGCAGAATATTGGTATAATACTACCTGAAAGAACCCTACTAACACCAGTCCTTATAAAGCAGTTTATGGTGTGGATCCTCCCAATTTATTATCATACGTTCCTAACAACGCTTCAAGTGGAAGAAGTACTCTACACTAGAGATATTATCATAGAGTAGTTAAAAGATAGTTTAAAGCTTGTACAAAACAACATGAAGAAATATGCAGATAAAAGAAGGATAGAAAGAGAATTGACAATGGGGATTGGGTGTATTTGAAGCTACAGCCCTATAAACAGCTCACTGCAAGGAACAAGAGGACTCACAGGTTAGCACCCAAATATTATGGCCCTTATTTGATCATTGAAAAAATTGGTAAGGTGGCTTACAAACTACAGTTACCACCTGAAGCTAAAATACATCATGTATTTCTTGTTTCTCGGTTAAAAAAGAGACTTGGAAATGATGTAGTAATACAAGAAGATGCACCTAGCTTTGTTGAAGAAATTGTAGAACAACCGGAGACAATCCTTGATAGAAGAATGATTCCTAGAGACAATGAGGCCGTAGTGCAAATCTTGGTAAAGTGGAAAGACAAACCTATAGAAGAAACAACTTGGGAAGAGTACTGGCCTACCATACGAAAATATCCTACCTTGGACCTTGGGACAAGGTCCATTCTTGAAGGAGAAGGGAGATGTAACAACCAAGCTTTAGTTGACATGCTTGTTAAGGAGAGTTGCTGTTTAACGATAGAAAAGAAGGAAGAAACCCAATCCAGTCGAAGTTCATCAAAGTTAGCCTTGCAATCATCGGAGACAGTTTTGCAGAATGTCAGGCAGCTGTCAGAAGCTTAAGCAGCTAGATATATGGTTTGGGGAAAGAGTTGTTTGAGTGTACATGTGTGTGCATATTTGCACGTGCACACTTGATCTCATCAGATCTGTAGGCTTATTAGAGTGCAGTGTGTTTGAATTACTTTGTATAATGGTGTGTGTTTGTTTTGTGAGGTGAATGGGTCAGTTTAGGTCAAGACTGGGTTGTTTGTATCAACCAGGGTCCATTTACATGGTGCATGAATGTGTATATAAGGATGTACTTGCATTGTTGTAAATGTGAAGAAAAATCTGAAGCATTTATTCATTTTCAGTTCATACTTCGTTTAGTTAGCAGATTATTATTTTTATTTATTTTTAGTTCAATTTCCATGTATTCTCAATTCTTTACTTTTTTTTGTCTATTTCTTAGCCACTCTTTGATAACTTCATTTTCCTGATCTAAATTCCTTGAATCTCTATCCATTATTGTTCATCCTTTTGCAAATTTGTCTTTGTTCTTGAATCTGCCATTTACCATTCTTGATATTTCTTAAATTTTTAGTTGATGATCTTTGTTCATTTTGTACTCTTTTTTTTACACTTTAGCTGTTAATTCTTGATTCAGCCATTCCTTATCTTGATAGTTTTCTTTTGCACTCTTTAATCTCGTTATTTTTATGTTTTAGCAAACTTCTAGTAACTGTAAACCTCGAATTCTTCTTCCTTGCTATCTATTCAGTTTCAGTTTCTGTCTTTGTACTTTCCTCTAATTTCTTTTGTTAAAGTCTTGTGAAGCAATCTTGTTAAACATTCTTGTGTGAATTTAAAGTTTTCTGAAATTGATGGTTCTTGTCAAAAATATATGTATGTGAATGTCTCTGTTCTATGTAGCAGCCATGTCTTCTTCTTCTTCGAGAAAACTTGCATTTTTCCTGATACTTCCTTCGAGCCACAGTTGAATTTTGCTATTTCTTGATTTTCTTAAAAGTTGCCAACCACAGTTTAACATTTTCTATTATTTTGTCTGCACAAACAAATCTGTGCATGTGCACAAGTTCGAAATCTGCTTCCATCTTCCATATTCCATCTTCTTCTTCCTAATTTCTTACCTCAACGGCCATAGCCGGATGCTTGGATCAACCAGGACCTTCCAATTTGATATCAGAGCCTTCAGCTGAGGCGAACCCTAACCCTAGCCCTAACCCTCAGATCGATCCTGATTATCCTGAAAATCCTGGAGAAGAACCATCCCTGATCAAGAAGTAGGTCAACAATGGCAGTTACAATATGAATTCAACAGAAAAACTAATGATATCTTGAAAAGTCTCGAGCAAAAAATTGAGGGATTTAATAATGTTTTGAATGCCGTAGCTAGGCAACAACGTCGAGAGAAGACTCCACTTCAATACCAACATCTCCCCCACCAGTTACTGTTCCACCTTCCATGATTAATACTCCATCAGCAATAAACCCCAACTATTTACCACCACAACAACCAAATGAACCACACCTCTATCATTAATATATGCCACCTCCTACCCCTCCAATACCATATCCACCTCCAAGAAATATGGTCCAACCAGAAATGCTATTCCACCTTCTGGAAACCTTCATCCTCCACCAAGAAACGTTCATGCTTCCTTGAACCCCCCTCCATGGCCACAAGAATCACCCTGACAACCAAGAAACTGCTACCCTAACTACCCTACACCTAAATACCCTAATTACAACTAGCCACTTGCATACCATCATCCCATTTCCTCCATGAAGCTTGACTTTCCCATATTCACTAGAAAAGAAGTTGTTGCGACTGGTTGACGCAAGTGGAACAGTATTTTCGATTCCACCATATTGATGTGCGTCAATGGTTAGAAATCACTTCATTTTCATTGGAGAAAGAAGCCCTACAATGGTATCATTGGTACACAAATACAGTTGGCCGGTGTTTAAAGAGAAGATTGTAGTGAGATTTAACTCAGAAGAGATAAAGCGACCTTATGAAGCATTATCCAAGCTGAAATAGTACACCACTGTTAGAGCCTATTTGAGTAGATTTGAGTAGTTACAGGCTGTAATAGAAACTTTACCACCTAAATTCTTGCTTGATCGATTCATTGGTGGATTGAAGGAGGAGATACGATATGATGGGTTGATTTCAAGACCTCATGACTTTAGAGAAGTAGTAACATTGGCTAAAATGTTCGAGAGTAAATATGTGCAGACAAAGAAAGACCACAAAAACACTAGCCTACCCTTTTCCAAAAACATTCAGGCAACTCCTTCCTAATCCACCAAACCTAATCCTAAACACCTAACTACCTCAAATCCTAAAAAAGGTAATTTTGCCTTAGAAAATTTGGCTCGTAATAGGGTCTTACTCCTACTAAAATTATTGAGATAAGAAGGCAAGGCCTATGTTATGGATGTAAACAAAAATCGTACGAGGATCATAAATGTCCCACTCCCCGAGTATATGTGATGACACTCAAAGATGAGGAATTATATGATGATAATGAGATTGAAAATGTTGGTGAAGCAGAAGTTGAATCTGCAATGGATGAAACTATTTCTATGACACTTCAAGCTATGTATGGTATTCTTGCATTATCAACCATTAAAGTGAAGGGAGTTATCAATAATAAACCTGTACAAATCTTGATTGACTCGGGGTCTACTCATAGCTTTATTAATGAAGAATTGGCGAGGAAGCTAAAGTTGAAAACTGATGAGTCTAAGGTGTATGAGGTTACAGTAGCTAATGGTGAGAAATTGATTGTTTCAAGAATTTGTAGAAGTGTCATGTTGAAGTGTCAAGGATGTAGGATGCCAGTTGACTTTCTCTTTTTGCCTTTAGAGGGCTGTCAGGTGGTGCTAGGTGCACAATGGATGAGATGTTTGGGTGAAACCACATTGAATCTGGAACAATTGCAAGTGAAGTTTCAACACAACAATAAGCTCTATGTATGGCAAGGCATTAAGCCAGAGGATGTGAGAATGGTTGATAGGAAGATCATGGACAAGGAGAGTGCATATGGTCAAACTGCCATGATGGTGTGCCTGCACATGCCACACAACCATGAACTTGACCCATTTATTCCACCCAAAATCACAAAGCTATTGAACCAATACCCTGAAATCACTTCTGAAAATTCTAACTTTCCACCCCCAAAGAACCCATTGTCATAAGATTCCACTTCTACCTAACACCAACCCCCTTTTTTTTAAAGCCATACCGACATTCCTACCACCTAAAAAATGAATTAGAGAAAATCATTGATGACATGTTAAAGACTGGACTTATCAGACCTAGTAGCAGCTCATATTCTTTCCCAATTGTGATGGTTAAAAAAAAAGATGGCATGTAGAGTTATGTGTTGATTATAGAAGTTTGAATTCCCATACCCTAAAAGATAAATTTCATATTCCATTGATTGATGACCTCTTTGATGAACTAAAAGGATCTAAATGGTTTTCTAAGTTAGATTTAAGATCGGGCTATCGTCAAATTCGAATGTATGAACCGGATATACCCAAGACTGCTTCAAAACTCATCATGGGCACTATGAATTTCTTGTAATGCCTTTTAGTTTGATCAATGCACCTTCCACTTTCCAGTCCTTGATGAATGATATTTTTAAACCTTACTTGAGAAAATTCATACCGGTGTTTTTTGATGATATATTAGTGTACAGTAAATCATGGTTTGAGCATCTACAACATCTTGAAAAAGCATTCTAAGTTTTGCAGGAAAATCATCTAATGTTCAAGCTATCAAAATGTAGTTTTGCTAAAGAAACTTTAGAATACTTGGGGCATGTTATTTCTTCAAGAGGGCTAGCTGTTGACCCCTCCAAAATCCAAGCTATTGTAGAGCGGCCACTACCACAAACATTAATAGCATCGAGAGGATTTTTAGGACTCACTGGGTACTACAAGAAGTTTATAAGGATCTATGGGATAATAGCCAAGCCTATGACCGAGATGTTGAAGAAGAACTCTTTTAAATGGAATGAAGCTGCTAAATAGCCTTTTGAACAATTAAAAAAGTGTTTGATCAATCCACCTATTCTAGCTATGCTTGACTTTAACATGCCATTTGTACTAGAATTTGATGCTAGTGGACATGGAATAGGTGCTGTGTTTTCTCAGAATGGTAGATCACTTGCATTTCTGAGTAAAGCTTTGCATGGAATTTTTTTTAGCCTTATCTACTTATGTAAAGGAGCTACTGGCTATCATTATAGCCACAAAAAATGGAGCCAGCACCTATTAGGAAGGCAATTTGTAATAAAAACAGATCACCAAAGTCTCAAATAACTATTAACACAAAAACTTCATACGGGATTACGACACAAGTGGTTAGCCAAGTTGCATGGATTTGATTGTAAAGTTGAGTATAAAAGTGGGAAAGAAAATATAATAGCCGATACCCTATCTAGAAGGGAGGAAATTGAAGAGAAGCATGGTCATAAAGTTGATGTGGACTTGCTTGCCATAACTATAGTACAAGCACCTTGGTTCCTAGAGCTTAAAAAACACTTCACTCTTCAGCATGGTACAAGCAGCAACTTCTACAGCTACAAACCCAGACCCCACCCAACAACAAGTATCAAGTAGTGGATGAAATTATATACCATAAAGGAAAATTGTTGATTGACCACAATATAAAAGAACTGCTGTTACCACTTATAAAAGAACATCATTCAACTCCTCTAGGAAATTCGGGTATTAAGGCCACACTAAAAAAAATAAAGCAGGTTTTCGATTGGAAAAAGAAAAGAAAAAAGATATGGAAACCTTCGTGAAAACTTGTGATGAATGCCAGAGAAATAAAGAGGAGAATATATTGATTCCTGGTCTTCTACAACCTTTGCCCATTCCAGAAAGAATATGGGTTAATATATCCATAGATTTTATTACATGCTTACCAAAAAGCCAAAGGTATACTGTTATATTTGTAGTAGTGGATAGATTGAGTAAGTATGCACACTTCTTTCCTATGAGTTACCCTTTCACAGCAAAAGAAGTAGCTATTGTATTTTTTGATGGAGTTTTTAAGCTGCATGGTTTACCCAAATCCATAGTAAGTGATAGAGATGCTCTTTTCACAAGTAGATTTTGGCAGGAACTATTTAAAATTAAAGGTTGTACGTTGAAAATGAGCACTGTCGATCATCCGCAAAGTGATGGCCAAACTGAGGTGGTGAATAAAATTCTTGAGAGCTACGTGAGGTGTTTTGTATGTCACAAGCCATATGAGTGGGTTAAATGGCTTACAGTAGCGGAATATTGGTATAATACTATCTGGAAGAACCCTACTAACACCACTCGTTATAAAATAGTTTATGGTGTGGATCCTCCCAATTTATTATCATACATTCCTAACACTGCTAAAGTGGAACATGTGGAAGAAGTACTCTACACTAGAGATATTATCATAGAGTTTTTAAAAGATAGTTTAAAGCTTGCACAAAACAGAATGAAGAAATATGCAGATAAAAGAAGGACAGAAATAGAATTTGACAATCGGTATTGGGTGTATTTGAAGCTACAGCCCTATAAACAGCTCACTGCAAGGAACCAGAGCACTAACAGGCTGGCTCCCAAATATTATGGCCCTTATTTGATCATTGAAAAAATTGGTAAGGTGGCTTCCAAACTGCATTTACCACCTGAAGCTAAAATACATCCTGTATTTCATGTTTCTCAGTTAAAAAAGAGACTTGGAAATGATGTAGTAATATAAGAAGATGCACCAAGCTTTGTTGAAGAAATTGTAGAACAAACAGAGACAATTCTTGATAGAAGAATGATTCCTAGAGACAATGTGGCTACAGTGCAAATCTTGGTAAAGTGGAAAGACGAACCTATAGAAGAAGCAACATAGGAAGACTACTGGCGAACCATAAGAAAATTTCCTACCTTGGACCTTGGGACACGGTCCATTCTTGAAGGAGAAGGGAGATGTAACAACTAAGCTTTAGTTGACATGCTTGTTAAGGAGAGTTGCTGTTCAACGGTAGAAAAGAAGGAAGAAACTCAATCCAGTCGAAGTTCATTAGAGTTAGCCTTGCAGTCATTGGAGACAGTTCTGGAGAATGTCAGGCAGCTGTCTGAAGCTTAAGCAGTTGGATATATGGTTTTGGGAGTGAGTTGTTTGAGTGTACATGTGTGTGCATGTTTGCACGTGCACACTTGATGCCATCAGATCTAGAGTCTAATTAGAGTGCAGTGTGTTTGAATTACTTTGTATAATGGCGTGTGCTTGTTTTGTGAGGTGAATGGGTCAGTTTGGGCCAAGACTGGGTTGTTTATATCAACCAGGATCCATTTACATGGTGCATGAATGTGTATATAAGGATGTACTTGCATTGTTGTAAGTGTGAAGAGAAATCTGAAGCAATTATTCATTTTAAGTTCATACTTATTTTAGTTACCATATTATCATTTTTCATTTTTTTGGTTCATTTCGATGTATTCTCAATTCTTTACTTTTTTTGTCTGTTGCTTAGCCACTCTTTGTTAACTTCATTTGCCTGATCTAAATTCCTTAAATCTCTATCCATCATTGTTCATCCTTTTGCAAATTTGTCTTTGTTCTTGAATCTGCCATTTACCATTCTTGATATTTCCTAAATTTTTAGTCGATGATCTTTGTTCATTTTGTACTCTTTTTTTTACACTTTAGTTCTTAATTCTTGATTTAGCTATTCCTTATCTTGATAGTTTTATTTTCCAGTCTTTAATCCTGTTCATTTTTATGTTTTAGTAAACTTCTATTAACTGTAAACCTCGAATTCTTCTTCCTGGCTATCAATTCAGTTTCTGTCTTTGTACTTTCCTCTAATTTCTTTTGTTAAAGTCTTGTGAAGCAATCTTGTTAAACATTCTTGCGTGAATTTAAAGTTTTTTGAAATTGATGGTTCTTGTCAAAGATATATGTATGTGAATGTCTCTGTTCTATGTAGTAGCCATGTCTTCTTCTTCTTCGAGAAAACTTGCATTTTTCCTGATACTTCCTTCGAGCCACAGTTGAATTTTGCTATTTCTTGATTTTCTTGGAAGTTTTCCAACCATAGTTTAACATTTTCTATTATTTTGTCTGCATAAACAAATCTATGCACGTGCACAAGTTCGAAATCTGCTTCCATCTTCCATATTCCATCATCTTCTTCCTAATTTCTTACCTCAGCAGCCATGGCTAGAAGCTTGGATCAACCAGGACCTACCAGATTTTACATTCATAAACCTAGATTTTATAATTTCTACAATTATTTATAAAGTTCTCATAAGTTCTCTTTTATTATTTTACATTCAGATTCATATATTTGAATTAGGAAAACATCATAATTCAAACTGGCTATTTAAAATAAATTTAAGTAACTAATATTAAATAATTTGTCTAATAATTTTTAAAAAGTGATAATTTCAATTTACGTACTACACACATATTAACGAAATGGTATGAAAACATTCCATTCAAATATAGAAATTTAAAAATGACCAAACAAAAGTTATATGCATAAATAATAATAAAAAGTTTAATTTATGATTGATATAGCATAATGCGTAGAAAATATTTATTTTTATAGTATTCATAATATAGATATAAGTTTTTACAACATTATCGTATGCAATGCACAAATGACACACACTATTACTTTATTATTAATACTCACGATTTTTGTAAATGAAAAATTGTTAGTTTTCTCTTTAATTATCTTCTATTACATTTTTTTATATCAAAATTGATTTTGCATTTAGCCATCCAAAACCCATATCACAAATATGCGCATGTGTGCACGTGCATAAGTACACACATGATCATGAATTTTCTTAATATTGTTTCAAAAAGTAATATTACATCAATTTTTACATTTTGAAATTTACCACATAAATAAAAAATTATAAATATTTCACGTATATATGTATACCAATCGGATATTATATTTAATATATAGTTTCTTAAATTTCAAAAATACTATTTACACTTATTTTAAAATTAGAAACTAATTAATATTTTTAAAGCATAAAATTTTGGAAATAAAAATAGTGTATCTTTCTAACAATTATTTAGATTTGTTTAAAATCTACGAACTAATAAAATATTATGTTCAACGTATAATTGTTTGAAATTATAAAATATTACCTTTAAACCTAATTTAGTACAAAATATATCATTTGGAATTGTTAGAACCTAAAAATAATAAGATATATGATTATTTATAACTAATAATAGTATATAAATTGGTCGCTTAATTATTATGTTTCAAAAATAATATTTTTAACTATATTTTTACCAAAAGCATATAATCATATTGAAATATACAAATTATAATGATACTTTTTATTATAAATTCATAAATATGTATGTAATAAATATAAATCAGTGAGATATTACACCTAATATATGTTAAAATTTTCAAATTATTTTATAGTCCAAATATATTGTTGTTGATATTTACAATCTAAGAAACATATAATTACTTATAATGTATTCTTCCATTACATCAAGTTATTTAATTTATATGTTTATCTATGTGGTGATCGGTTTAATAACACACAGTAAAAGAAAAATCCATATTTCTCTTTGATTCTCTCTTATTAATTCTTTTTCCTTATTATCTCTATTATTTTTATTAAGTCTCACATGATTTTAGTAAATAAGAATTATCTTATATTACATATATGTATGTGTGTATGTGTGTGTGTGTATGTATATAACAATTTGATGATCTTATCTAAATCTTTTATTTGAATATTTGATATAATTTAAAATATAACTTACTAAAGTTTAAAAATAATAATGCTATTTTCAAACTAATATTTCATTTTGATTACTTAAAATTAATTATATCAATATACACAACTATTAAAAATATATAAATTATTAAATATGACATTTGGAAAGCAATTAACTTAATTTGAAAATATTATTTAACTATAAAAATATTATTTTAGCACACAAATATACAAAAATAAAAATACTAAGTTTTTATTAATTTATTTATATACTTATTTAATGTACAATTTTTTTTTTGAAAAACCCTACTCCGTGGAGTAGAGCTAGAGGATTTAGATGGCCACCACAACCGACCCCCATTTTTAGCTCGTCCAATACAGAGCATCGATCCTTCAAGTATTCTCGGTTTTTCGAGGGATAACCGCTCCATATCTTAAGAGTTGTATAACGCAGCTGGCTAGGGCTCGAACCCGCAACCTTAAGGAACTTTGTTTTATGATCACTGGGTAGCCTTGATCAACTTAGCTATGCACACAGACGATATACATATAAATTAATTAAACATTATACTTAACGTATACTTTATTAAAATTTCAAAAACATTTAAAAAAGATATTTTATATTCAAGCATACCATTTTATATATATTTATAATCCAAATAATATATATATATATATAATTGTTCTATAATTTGTTCTTATATTACCTAATTTATCAATAGATTAATAAATTAATGTATTAAATATATTTTATTAAATAATAGTAAGGTAGAAAAATTTATAACTCTTTTATGAATTATAAGAATGGTAAGATCTCTTATTATTTCGCTTCCCCATTTTATATACAAATACCCATGGTTTATGATTTCTACGATTATTATAAGTTCTCTTTAGTTCTAATCAATCGTTTTAGCTTCAAGTATAAGTTCTACAATTTTTTAGTTACCTTCAATTGTTTTACGTTCAAGTTTGTATTATTATTTTATTCCTAAATGATATCCACTAACAAAAAAAAGTATACATGATAACCAAGGCTCTTTTAGTTCTCCTTACTATTTTATATTGAAGTATAATTTGATTATTATTTAGTAGATTCTCTTTAAATCCATTTACATTCAAATACATATTTTTTCTTTTGAAATTGGTGTTTTATTACGAAATAACGTATACACAATAATCGAAATGTGTTGTTGTTCATCCCAAAAAAGAACTTAAAATTACCCAATTTATTTTTAAATAATTACAAGCATAATCCTAAAATTATCCAACCATCTCTTAATTTTCATCAACGTTTACTAATTCTCATTAACAGTAAACCCTAAACCTTTTAAATTCATTACCATTAGGAAGAAATAAATCAATAAAATAAAAATTCAATTGCAAACTATGGATGATCAGGGGAAAGATAAAGATGGAAAAATAGTATTTGAGGTATATTGCATTCACAATTTGTTTGTTAATATCGTAGATTAACCTAATAGCTGATGAATTTTGAAAAAGTCAAAAAAAAAATTGGCACAAGGATTATGATGCACTGCATTGAGATATTTTTTGGTAGCCACCATTTTCGACGAGTTTGAGTGATTTAGGACGTAGGAGAAACCGCAAATTTGTGTTGCCGATTGATTTTTTTGTAATTGTAAATGTTGAATAAGGGTAAAAGCAAGTGTAGATGGGTAATATTAAGACATAGGTAATAACCAATATAAAATGTAGGGTGAATGGAAACATTCTAATCAAAGCAAATGGCTAACACTAATATATGTTTAACATTAGTTTATTTCATTGCACATCAACTATTTAATCATGTATATATTCGATAATTTCTTTTCCAGCATTACTGTGTGCAACGCATGGGTTACACATTAGTAAATCTTGATTCTCGTACTTCTTCCTTTTTAACAAAAAGCCACAGACCATAACAGGAAACAATCTTGTACTTCTTCCTTTTTTAACAGTTTGATTATAATATGACATTGATTAAATTATAGGTTGACATTATAAATAACAACTAAGTCATTGTGGTAAGGTAAATTTCTCGTTGTTATATTATTATTAGTTGATTGGTTACCATTTTTGAACTCAAATATGTACCAATGCAATTGGTAGAAGTGGCAAAGTTATCGTTTCAATTATATAACATGGGTAATAATTTTCTAATACTAATGGTAACGGTAATTTACGAATACACTTATGTTGATAAATATTCATAGACATAATTAATTGTATTACACAAATTTAGAAGTCAGTAGATTTAATTCAAATTTTTTATCTAAATGATGCTAATGACATTTTTATCTTTCTTACTAGTGAATTTTATTAAGCGACAAGATGAAATGTATGTGGAAGCACTATTATAGTGCAAAAAAATTCAAGGTTTAGACTGTTTGAATTACCGATAATTTTGGCATTTCTAATGTAACAAATATCATTTTATTAGTACAACGTCCTTTGGTATACCACAGTAATGACACATAATTTTAATTTACTAGAAAAAACGGTATGATAATGACATTTGCATATCTCTTGTTTCTAAACCTATCCCCATAACCTTTTCAACCCTCCAACCTCTCAATAATTAGTTCACACGAACTGCCTCTTTCAAAGGTGAATTATTATTTGAACCATTTACCAAATTATATAATTTTATTCATTTTTCTTTTAAATATTTGTTTTAATAATATTTTAGTTCTCTTTTCTTTACTCAGGTATGATTCCTTCAATTCTACTTGGACATTAATTCTATATCGATTTGTCTTTACATATATTTTGTAAAATGCACTATTTTGCAAATATTTACAAAGTAAAAAAATAATGGAAGTTTTGGATAAAAAACAAAAATATCTTTGTTTTTTCAGAAATACTCCACTAAAAATGTAGAAACATTTGCAAAATATATAATCCAAGTGAATTTAGGTAGACAAATGAATGGTTTTATTATTGACTTGAAATAATTGAGCAACTAATGAAAGTGAATTTTAAGTGGGGCTATAATTTAAGTGTTGTACTTAATACCACCGGTAGAAAAATTCGAGTTGATTAGTTCAATATATAATCCTATGTATTTTAGAGTTATAGACTAAGAGTTAAAAACTCTCAAAGAATATAATAATCATAATATGATTAATAGAGGCAAGAAGATCGATGATTTTATTTTTCAAGCCCTATAACTCATTATTCCTCTAGTTAAATAGAAGAAATATGAAACCTTAGTTGGAAAAAACCCTTATTCTAAATTGTAGTTGTTATGTCTCTTTTATTCCCTTAAAATTTTGAAATAGACGATTTTTAGATAGAAAGTCGAACTTCCTGACGATGAAGATGAAATAGAGTATTCTATATCGGTTAGTGTGTTTGGAAGAATGAATGTTGCTAATGAAGTTTGTTTTCAACAAAGTTTTAGGTTTCATTAGGATAATTAGTCAAAGGTGGATTGTGGTGACAAAATTAGTATTTCAACCCAACGATGATATACAGCTTGCTAGGTACTGATGGACTTGTCTCTATGAGATGATGTGAGTATTGGGGGAGAATACTATAATGTAATTCGATAGTGGTCGTGATTTGGCGAAATAAGTGGCGATAGTGTTGAAGGTGACTAATTTAGACATCCAAAGGCGATGAAAATAGGACCGCTATGCTAGGCTCAAATAGGTGGTCCTTAGGAAATGCAACAATGGTCATTGGAGTTCTGGTGGTGAAGATATAGGCAGTCAAAACCCTTGCAGGTCGGTTAACATAGGTTCGCTTGAGACTAAGAGGATGATACAATAAATGTTAGATGCCCTTTAGTTTTATTATTTATAATTAAACCCATTTATCTTATGTCATTTACATACATGGCTCGATTAAGACAAAGTTTGCGCTAGTAGGCTACATCGTGAAATTTTCAATGCATTGGTGTGACCAGAGTTGGATTGGGAGAACTTAACTGAGACGTGTTTGGTAGAGGTCATGGACGGTAAAGTTATCTTTTTGTATTTCACTATTAATCCTTAGTTACCAATATTCTATATGCATTCCTTAATTCAATTAATTTGTGTAGTGATATTTGTTTGAACTATGGCATTGGTTTAAATATTTGGTTATGGTTAGCTTGTAATTATTAAGTTTAGCCTTGGATTATTATTTATGTCATGTGTATCAATCTACTGAATGTCATGAATATATATGAGATTCACAATTGATATTGCATGTCTTAATTGAGTTATTAATAAATTATTTATTTATAAATTTAAGCAGGAATGATTAAATAATAACTATTATTTGAAAAATGAATTTATTAAGAATTAAGAAATAAATATAATTATATGATCAACATCTGTTACCGAGGAGTTATTATAGTTACATTCCCTAAAATCTTTAATGGTTGTCAATCTGTTAATTTGAAAAAGTTGTAACGAATGAGATAATATATGAGAAAACTGGTAGAAAAGGATTTCACATGCTACTGATATGATAATAATATTACTAGCTATAGGTTCACGCTGTGATGAAATAAATATGGCAAGTTTAGGAGTAAAACTTTGATACAACCTTTCCATATCAAAATTTAATGCAGATACACATAATTTTGACATATGTACTACATGCCAACAGCTGATACATGAAAAACAAATTCAATTTTATACACTAACTTTTGTCATGTAGTGCACATGGCAAAAGTAGAGCGCATATGTGTCGGAGTTCGATACATGAAGGTTTGTGTCATAATTTTTTCCCATGTTGCGATTCTTCCCAACTTAAAAGAATGCTACGTTATAGATTCAGATTATTGCATCGTAAGGCATTGGTTTATATTAATGATGTTGGGTAATCATTAACACAAGGTAATTAATGGGCATGGGTGCTTGTAGAAGGAATAAGGGGAAATAATTGCCTAGTCCTATTCTTCAGCGTCTTAGTGAACCAAATTCAATCTACACAAAAAATTTATGATATGTTAATTGATTATAATAACAATTAAGGGTAAAATATGGTGGAGATTGAATTGGTCCACTGGAATACCTGTTGGAACTGGACCGGCCCGTAGTGGAAGAAAATAGTGAATTTCAGAAGAAGAAAATTACCATTTTGGATTTTTATTAGGCCTGAAGTCTAATTCATTTAGAACTTTTATAAATTTCTTTTAAATAAAATCATTATTTTATTTAATTTTCTAAATAAAGTTTTACTTTATATTGTTTTTTATTAAATTTGAATATGTGTATCATATACACAGATGTGTGTATGTGCACGTGCAACATAATAAACTATACACGGTTTGACATACCCATGTATAGATGCTAGGATTTACACTGCAACAAACATGTTAGCTCATATAGTATTATATGATTTGTCTATATATATATTTGAAAGTGATATATATATATATATATATATATATATATATATATATATATATATATATATATATATATATATATGTCCGTATGCACGCTAGCGCGTTGAAAATTATATACGCATTTATATAAAATTTTACTTATGTAAAATATAATCATATATATACAAATATATAGAAATAAATATTATACATAATATTTTAAAGGGGGAATTAATTTAAAGGACAAAAATTTGTATATTTTTAGCCTCAAGGACACGATCTCAATATTTTTACCACAAGGACAAACATTCTCCTAAAAATTATTCATAAGGACAAACATTCTTCCAAAACTGCTACCGAACTAAAAACGATACCAAAAACTACTTCCGATAACTACAAACTGATACCTAAAAACTATTATCAATAACTAAAAACTGATACTTAAAGAAAGTTGCCCTTCAGGCTAAAACACTGAAGATCTGTCCTTGAGGCTTAAATGCTGAGAAATATTGTTCTTGATAATAATTTCCTGTATTTTAAAATATATTTGAACAAATGTTTATTTATATTAAATAAAAAGTAATTTAATCATTAATATGCCCACATACATACATACATACATATGTGTGTGTGTGTGTTTGTGAGTGTATGTACATATGTTTTTTAATAATTCTTGACTTTAAGGTCAAGGTAGATTTTTTTTTTTTTATTTTAATTTTGTGGATTTTAAAATGGTTTTTTTATTAAACAATTATAAAATAATTTTAAAGCGACCTAATTAAATTAATGAAAATTATAAAAAATCATTTCTAAGATATGAAAATTATGTAATATTTTTGTGTAAAATTTTGTAATTAGTTTCAAATAATACTATATATATACACTTAAATACATAATCAATTCTAGTTTAGTAAATATATAATTAATTACATACAGAATATATTAAAGTTGAATATCCATTGCTGCCGATTTAATATTGAAAATAAAGTTCATAAATTTTAAAATGTAAGATTTTATCTTTAAGTTATATTATATCAGTTAATAAAATCATATGTATCATACTATTTAACTAATATTTTTCATTCTAGGCCGTGGGTTTAATTTTAGCATGTATATAAATTTTTTAATTATTTTATATATATAAATGCATTAATTACCACTGTAACGACCTGTCATTTCGAACCATTCAAATTGACAATAATCCAAACATGTCGGACTTGAATTGCTCAAAATAACAGATTGTTATTTATATTTGGAAAAACTTAGCATATATGGTAAATAAATCAATCATAGACTCAGAGTAATAC
This sequence comes from Allium cepa, assembly GCA_030765085.1. Lineage (NCBI taxonomy): Eukaryota > Viridiplantae > Streptophyta > Magnoliopsida > Asparagales > Amaryllidaceae > Allium > Allium cepa. The sequence goes on along the minus strand of CM060934.1, from coordinate 889,645,488 downwards.
AACAATACGCAGCGGAATAGATAAATAGTAGTTCATGAAGCTACTATATAAATATTAGAGTCTAAAGCAAATACAACATAAATCCAAATACAAGAAGTCTCTTATACATATGCAAATGACAAGTCTGAATATAAATAACGAAAATAACTAAAAGCTGAATAGACAGAAGATAGATCTCCAAGCAAAGCTCCAAGCTCCAAAGGTGAGTCCTAAATGCTGTGACACTCGGGCTGACTCGAGCATAAAGCAAAACACAAAACACTCGAGTCGGGATTAACATTCTTATGCAAGTAAATCAACTCAATTGAGGTGTCCAAGTGAAATGCAATATAACTTAAAGGATGTTTGAGATTCCATCCTTTAAGGATCTGTGCAACTATCTACATACATAGTACAATACACTACGTAGATAACGTCTATAGTAAAGTAAAATATTAAAATACCATTAAGGCGTTACCCATACCATCTTAACACATTTTTATATAAATGTCGTAGTCTATATAGTACTGTAAAAATTCACCAAATCGGTGGGCTATCAGGGAGCACTTCATAGGTATGACGTAAATCAAACTTGTAATAGACTCGATAAGGCATATGACAAGGCACGCGAGGCAATGCCCAGGTTAGGATACTACCGTTTTGCGGATCCGGACTGGTGGTAACACATAGCAGCTACTACCACCCACCTCGAGACACACTCCCATAATCAAAGGTGTGCACACCAAAATCAAACCAAAAAAGTAATAGATATGGTTTCGAAGAAGCATGCTTGATCGGAGGAGTAAACTCACTTGGCCCAGCGTGGCTCCTATTTTAGTCATATCAAGATGACCCGAGGGGATCATGGCTGCATTAATTCCTCATACTATAGCATTCGCCAAACCATCCTACTTCATTTTGGATTCTCCACCACGTACACGTTGTTAAAGTGGTTTTAGGTATTGGCAGAGAGTATGACAATATCTACTCTTAGTCTTTTAACAATCAAACGCTTATTTCACACCGTGGTCATTTTATAAATCACTTTTATAAACATTTAAATAAAAATACCAAATTAAAAATTAAAATCAAAATTAAATATCTAACGTCAATTATATTTAATTTTGAAATAATCAAATAATCACTTTAATAAGCATTTAAATAAAATCTCAAATTTAAATCAAATTAAATATTTAATTTCTATTTTATTTAAATTTGAAAATATTCATTTAATCACCTCTAATCAAAATCAAGTTATCAAGTTATAAAATCATATCTTTAAGATCTCAAAATCAATAAGTTCAATCAATTCTTATTTAAATACAATTCTTAAACAAATCAAACTACAAATCAATCTCAATTTATCTTTCTAACCTTAATTTATTTAAGTGATTAGAAAATCCATTTTCAAAATATTAATATAAATTTTAAATAAATATTTTAAACATATTTTATATATCAAATTGAGTTATATTAAATTAAATTTTATTATATTAAATTTTATTACATTAAATATTATTTTATTAAATCTATATTATATTAAGCCTTATTTTATATATTTAAAAATAATAAAATTATAAACAAAATCTTAAAATTCACATTTTTCAAAACTTAACTTATAATTTAAAATTTCAAAACCATATATTTTAAAAATACAAATTTTATACATATATTAAAATAAAAATCTTTATATTTTTCATTTTAAAAAAATCAATATTTATTAATACACATATTTTTCAAAAGTTTGGAAATCGTTTAAAAATTGACCAACGGTGTCCGTATATAGTTTTCTATCCTATGGTCAAGTGATATGGATATCTATCATTTCAATCCACAATAATTTAACATTTTACGGGTATATATCATTTCAACCCGTAATCCCAAAATTCAAAATCGATAAAATCGCTTGGGTTTATCAATTCAACCCATAACTATTTTCCCTAATCTATAGGATTGTTCGGGTATGTATCATTTCAACCCATAATGATTTTCCTAACTAACAGAGTACTTGTGGTGTGAGAACAACAGAATAATAATATAAAATGGAATAACATGTCGATTATAAGCATGGATCATAACTCACAATTTAAATTATAATATATATACAACATGTTGTGGTGTAATATGTCAATTAGCATAGGTTAACAAATTTAAATAACAACATATCATACTTAACAATTTAATTACTAACCAATTAAATTTAACAACAAATTTCAATCGTCATTTCATGTGAAATAAATTTACTAAACATATGAATGTTAATCGTGAGTGATCCCTCACCTTTTGAGGCTATGGAAACGACGACAATGAAGAAAGTGACATGGATGTGCACACGGATAAGCGACAAAGCGACAACCGTTGCTGAAACTCTATGGACAACAAGCACAAAAGCAAATCTAGCACGAGTTCGATGAAAAGCAAAACACACACACACACACACACACACACACAGATATATATATATATAATATCTCTTTTTTAAATAAAAGAGGAATAGAAGCTAGGGGTTTCAGCCTCAGGTGAAGTGGTCGGAGGCGCTGCTGGGCTCGGTAGTGGGGAAAAAAAGGCGGCAGGAGGCAGTTAGGGTGCTTGAGTTTTGGAGATGGAAGGGTGGTTCGAGGTGTGGGTTGCCGGGTTGCATGGAGTGCGAGTTTGGGTAGGTTGGATCATGGCGGGGGTGATGCGGTTGTCAGGCGGGTTCAGGTGGAAATAGAGATGGCGGAGGGTTTGACTGACTCAGAGGCAGAAGGTTGAGGAGTGCGTGGGCAGGTCGGTAGGGGGTTCTGGCGGATGCAAGGCTGTAGGCCGACATTATGCTGTGTGGAGGGGAAGCGGATGGCTGATGGAGGGCGCGGGTACAAGGAGGGAGGCAATCTGGTGGAGTGTTGTTTGGTGGATGCGGCAATGAAGAGGCTAATGTGCGAGTAGACGGGAAGGTGGAGAGATGCAAGTTCAGGCGTGAAAAATGAGGGAAGGGCTATGATGGAGGTATGGGCTGTGAAGGTTGTGGATTCAGGCTCCCGAGGTTAGAGGCGGAAAAGGTGATGGATGTAACAACCTGCATATTTTACGATTGTATATTTAAATGATTTATTTAAATATAACATCATTGGTCAGAATTAAAATCCAAAATGCTACTTTCTATAAACAGTCGAATTAGGACTTGAGACCATTTCCATTGAGTTCAAAATGGCATTGAGATCTTTTTGAGTATAAACATTAGTATGTTTGGAGTTGAGTTGAATTTTGCTATTTTTCTATTGAGCATTGTGTTTGGATTTCAACCCACTAACCCACCATAACACCCTAACTCCACCCCCCCTCTCCTCTCCATCCATTCTATTTTTCCTAACGCTGCAAGCTAAAGAAAAAATGAGGGAAGAGAAAAGAAATCAAAATTCCTAAACCCTAGTTTTGCTAGGAAATTCAAATTCAAGCTCCAAAATCAAAGAGAAGCTTAGGTAAGCATCCTCTTCTTCTTCACTTCAATCTCTCTCCAATTTTCAGAAATTCCTAAACCCTAACTCAGGAAATATTTGCATTTGATCATAGATTGGGGATTTTAGAGTTGAAGTTGAAGAGTGGTTGATCTTTCCTTTGTTTTAGAGCTTCTCATTTGTTGTTTTTTTGAGTTTTAAGGCGAGTTCTTAAACTCACATCTATGTTTATAACTTTGATATTTGTTAGGGATGAATTCTTTACACCTATTTCATGTTCATTTGCTTTGAATTGAATTGGATTAGTGAATTTTCTAATTTTTGATATTTTAAAGTCAAATCTATGAAATCCTACGTTGGATGTTTTGACGTGTTGTTTGGGGTGTATTGAAGAGCCTAGAGGGTTGGGTTGTCGCTTGGCATAAATCCCAAATCATCGTCACTCGTTCGATCGCCTCCGAGACAAATTGGCCATCAATGGCCTAGGCAAAATATTATCCTGAGCTTCATGTCAGACGTCTAGTAGTATGCTCAGACGTTTGGAGCTACCGAATTAAAATTCCAGACCATCAGCACAGACGTTTGAATTTACTTCCCAGACGTCTGGCCGATCTGGAATAAAATTTCCAGTCTTTCAGCTCAGGTGTCTGGGAGAACCACCAAACGTCTGGAGCTGCTAATTTCAGCCATCTTGCTTGTTTTTGATTGGTTTCCATTTATATCGATTTTTGGTTGATCCGATTGGTCGTCGTCATTGATTATCGACTTTGATGACTTCTTTCTGGATTTTTGGGAATATCCACTTGATGGATTTGATATCGATTTTTATAGATTTGATTCACGTCATCGAATGTGAATTTTTGGCGATTGATTGTTTCTACAATCGTTTTCTGTGATTTGTCACTTTTGAAATACAAACGATTTTATACTAGTAGTAAATATTCAAACTCTTTCACAAAAATGATTTTAACGTTACTTTTAATACAAAGCTCATTTTGAAAACCGTATTCCAATCTATTAGTATATACAAACCTTTACCTCATCCGTATGAGAAATCTAATTAAATGACTTAGTAAAAACAAGTGGTATTCTTGGACTTGTTCGATTGAAATCTTGTGACAATTTTTGAGTAGAAATATACAATTTGTTCGTAAATACTTAAGTTAAGTCGGTGGTTATGGGACATGAAGCTAAACTCATTTATTTACTAGATTACCGTAATTCATGCTTTTTTGATCAACGGTGATCATTTTCATGGTTTAGACTAGCGATATGCGATGTCTCTTTGTCCACGTAGGGGATTGTACCTCGTTTTATTGAGATTCGTCTCATTTCTTTTATAGGCTAACGACCTATGGGATCTTTGGAATTTCGACTCATTTTTGTGGGCTAGCGACCCATGTTCTTTTATGAAGTTAGGTTCAGCCGGACGTACCATTATTGTATTACGTCGTTGTTTCGGCATATCAGGTTCATCGGGCATACCAATATTGTACTATGTCATTGTTTCGAATTATTCAAGTTTCAGGTTCCTCGGGCGTACAGTTATTGTACTACGTCGTTGAACTAGCTCTATGTGTTAGTGACCATGGGATAGTGTCCCATTTGTGATACACTGTTGGAGAGTTTCCATGCTCCCATTTTTGGTAGGCCTGCCCCTTTGTGATTTATGGATTTCTAACAAATGATTTCTTGAATTTGTGTTTCATCAATTTTTACGATTGGCATTGATATGTTTTGCCAATATTTGTGGCTTGGTGAATAAAATAAAGAATATGACATTCTTTTTGGTGTTTGAGAAAATTTGAGATATCGTATGATTTTGTTGTTATCATGTATACTTGTTATAGTATGGCATTATTGTTATCATATGTTTTTGTCATATTTCTTATCCTATCTCATTTTATATGATATTTATAACTAGACTGATCTGTTTATTATTTTCTTCTTGAATAATACTCAGGTCATACCGAGGTATTTTAGGTGCTTCTGTTTGACTACTTATCAGGGTCCATCATCTGACTTTTGGCTAACTACTTAGCTTAGTAGTTTTTGCTTTTATACATTCAAGATAGAGACTCCTTGATGTATACATGTTCTTTTATCTAACACTTGTACCTATTCTTTTGTGGTGTAGTGGATCTTGTATGACCACTACTTTGATTTACACTTTTATGTGTTATATTCATATCCGTTTCCGCCTTAGTGATATGAATATCTGTGATTGATTTACGTTATGCTTATTTTATATTTGTTTTCGAAGATCGCATAGCCACTGTGTAGTAGTTTTGAGTTTGTAATTAATATGTCAGATTTCCTCTTGAAACAAAATGCATGTAATACTATCTAACATATCGGTACCCACACAAAGAAATTACACAAATGGTCGCTCCTCAACAGCTTATTTGTCGTGCTATTTGACGGCATTAGTCCGTAGTGTCGTTGGCTAGTGTGAGTATAGAGGTGGGACGTCACAGCTTGGTATCAGAGCCAAACTTCGGAACAATATAGAATAATTTAGCAAGGATCATTGTCCTAAGTCTTTCTTAGGAGTCGTGCTTTAGGATTTATCAGAGTCTTAGGACCCGTTCTATCCTAATTTCTTTTGTGATGCCTTGGATTATCAATCATGATTATTTGATATTCATTCTAAGAATAACCTTTTTCTTCTTCTTTCTTTCTTTCTTAATGAAGAGAAATGGTTAGATCAGGCCGTCCCAACACTAGTCATTCCAGTGCTACTCCTCAAGATGGAGTATTTATATCTGCACAGCAGCTTTTAGATCTTGTAAAAAATGCTCAAGCTGCCGGACTTATTCCTGAGCCTACTCACCCTAAATCCGGGTTTGCACGCTTGTGCAGTGATTATACCAATTTGGATGGAAGACCATTCAAGGGTTTCTAAAGCGTTATAGAAGTCCAAGCTTGGCTTAGAACATACGATCGTATTTTTTCTCGCATGAATCTTGTTGATCTCCATCGAGTCCAAGTGGCTTCTAGCATGCTGCAAGAAAGAGCATTAGATTGGTATAAGCTTTTGATTTCAGAAATTATTGAAGCGGATCCTACTTAGGAGCAATTTAGGGAAAGATTCAAATTGAAGTTTGTGCCAGAGGCTGAAAAGGTAACTTTAGCTCAATGCTTTATTGACCTTGTTCAAGGTGAACTTCCGTGACAGACTATGTCGCATTTTTTGAGTCCCTCTCTAAATATGTGGTCGAGTATATTAATACCTTATTGAAGAAAAATCAGAGGTTTGTCTATGGGTTGAATAAGAACCTCAAAAAGCCTTTACTTCTGAAATTAGAAGTTTCTTTTGATTAGCTTGTTGATATCGCTCTTTGACTTGAAGAGGCCGATAAAGAAAGCGATGTTGAAGTTGTGGGTGCCAAACAGAACGTCAACATCAATAAGAAGAGGCCTATTAAGTTCAAGCCTAATCCCAACAAGAAAGGGAAACAAGCGACTTCGGTAGAAAAGACTCCTAGCTCTAGTCGTAGGCAATGCTACAATTGTGGTTCTAAGCACCATTATGCGAATAGGTGTCCGAAACCCCTTATTTTGTCGTTATTGCAGAAGTTCGGGTCATCTTTTATCTTCATGTCCCAAACTTCCAAGCAGAAAAGAGGGAAAGCTAAATGTTGTGCAAGCTCCTAGTAACACTTCTCTTGGTCAAGGTATTTCTCATTCTATCCTTGATGGCATTATTATGTTTCGTGATTGCCCTATTCGAGTTCTTTTTGATACATGTGCATCTCACTCTTTTATATCAAAAGAACTTATTGATACTTTGCCTTTAACTGTTATGTGCTTGATGACTTCATTGAGAATTGCAAATCCGGATGGTAGATCCGCAACACTCAGTTTGCTTTGTACGGATGTTGAGATTATTTTATGTGATTTTTCTTTCCGAGCCAATTTGCATGTTATGCGTTACTTAGGCTTTGGAATGATTTTGGGAATGGATTGGCTTAACCGTTATGAAGCCCACATCCTATGTCATGAGAGGACTATTCATCTTCGACATCCTTAATTTGTTAAGCCGGTTTTTATTATTCTTAAAGATTCGAATTACAATTTGGTAGCATCCTTATATTCTCTAAATCCATTTGATGACGATAATGATGATGATGAAGAAGTTATTTCCCTCATTCACGTTGTTCGTGAATTTCTCGATATATTTGAGCTCGTTTTAGGATTACCCCCTAAGCGAGCAATCGAGTTCAAAATTAATCTAGTCCCTGGAGCTCTATCTATCACTCGTCCTCCTTATCGTATGTCCAATAAAGAAAATGAGAAGATGCGTAAACAATTATCCGAATTGGAAGCAAAAGAGTTTATTCGTTCTAGTTCCTCTCCTTAGGAAGCTTCAGCTATCTTTGTGAAGAAATGTGATCGTACACTTAGGCTTTGCGTTGACTACCGCAAGCTTAATGATCTCACCATCAAGAATAAATATCCCTTACCTCGGATTGATGATTTATTTGATCAACTTAGCGGTGCTAGAGTCTTTTCATGGTTAGAATTAGCAATCGGTTTCCATAAGCTTCGTATTGCAGAGGATAACATTCCTTTAACATCGTTCCATACTCGTTGGGGATCTTACGAATGGCTTTTTATACCATTTGATTTAACAAATGCTCCGTCTTATTTCGTTGACCTTATGAATCGAGTTTCCAAAGACTTCCTCGATCAATTTGTTCTCGTCTTTATAGATGATATTCTTGTTTATACTAAAACCGAGGAAGAGTATGGAAAACATCTTCAGATTGTGTTGGAAACTCTCAGGAGCAATCAATTGAAAGCAAAATTTTCAAAGTGCCAATTTTGGCAACCTCGTGTGAAATTTCTCGAACATATCATTTCTGAATCCGGAATTTCCATGGATCCTTCAAGAACGAAGCGATTCAAATTTGGAAGAGACCGGAGAGTGACAGAAATTCGTAGCTTTCTAGGATTGGCGAGCTGTTACTGTCGGTTCATAAAAGACTTTTCTAAAAAATTTGTGCCTCTTACTAGTTTAACAAAGAAGGGAGTTAAGTACATTTGGTCAGACAAATGTGAAGCTTCTTTTCAGAAATTAAAAAACTGCTTTCCGATGCTCCTATTATTGTGATTCCTGAGGGAACCAAGACTTTATTGTTTATACAGATGCTAGTCGTGTAAGTTTGGGAGCCATTCTCATGCCAAGGGAATGTGTTATTGCTTATGCTTCTAGGCAATTAAAGCCTACCGAAACTAGATATGCCACTCATGATTTAGAGCTCAGGGCTATTGTTTTCGCCCTTAGAATTTGGCATCATTATCTTTTGGGCGAGAAAATTTTTCTCTATACCAATCATAAATCTTTGAAGTATTTATTTTCTCAAAAGGAACTTAATTTGCATCAATAACGTTGGCTTGAATTCCTTGCATCTTATGAGCTTGATATTCTTTATACTCTCAGAAAGGGAAATCGTGTTGCCGATGCCCTTAGTCGTAAGCAACAAGCAGTTATTTCTATGATGATATCTGAGTGGAATGATCTCGAGACTTTGTCCACTTGTGAGATTTGAGATCATGAACCCAATTCATGTTCATCTCTTATTTTACGTAGCCTTGAGGCTCATCCTTTTCTTTTTGACGCATTCTTGATGCTTAGAAGCATGATCCTGAATTGGCTCATCTTAGCCAAGGTTGTCAGGATAGAAATAGTGATGGTTTGAAAGACTTTGAAATCGATGCTCATGGCGGCATTCGAACATTTGGTACACATATCGTGCCAAATATTAGTATTCTTCGTAAAGACATTTTAGAAGATTCTCGTCGTTCTAAATTTACCATTCATCCCGGTAATAGCAAAATTTACGTAGATATGAAGAGACTTTATTATTGGGATGGGATGAAATTTGATATCGCTAACTTTATTTAGCGTTGCATGACTTGCCAACTCGTTAAGGCCGAGCATCAAAGGCCCAGTGGGTTATTGCAACCTTTGTACATTCCTGTTTGGAAATGGGATCGAGTTTCCATGAACTTTATAGACAGTCTTCCCCATTCTTGTTCAGGTCATGACAGTTTATGGGTGATTGTGGATAGACTTACTAAATCCGCCCATTTTATTCCTGTCCGGTCCAACTGGACCGTACCTCTTTTGGCTAGACTCTATCTTAAAGAAATTGTTAAATTGCATGGAGTTCCTACTTCTATTGTTAGTGATCGTGATCCATTATTTACTAGTGGATTTTGGAAGAGCCTTCAAAAAATTTTGGGAACGAAGCTTAATTTTAGCACCGGTTATCATTCTCAGTTCAATGGACAAACATAGCTCATGAATCAAATTCTTGAAGATCTTCGTGCATGTGTTCTTGATTTTGGTGGAAGTTGGAAAGATCATATTTCTCTTGTTGAGTTTTCTTATAATAATTGCTTCCAATCTAGCATTGGTATGGCACCTTTCGAGGCACTCTATGGAAGGCTATGCCGATCTCCTTGTTGGCTTGAGGTCGATGAGAAGCTGGTTTTAGGTCCAGATTTTATTCGTGATTCCATAGAAATGATTGACCTCATTCGACATAGGATGAAAGAAGCTTAAAGTCGGCAGAAATCCTATGCCGATAACCGAAGAAGGAACTCGGAATTTTATGTGGGAGATTTGATGTTTATTCGTGTTTCACCAATGAAGGGTGTTGTGCGTTTCAATCGATCGAGAAAATTAGCACCTCAATATATTGGTCCATTTCCCATCACCAAACGCATTGGTTCTGTAGCTTATTGCCTTTTATTACTGGCTTAATTTTCTGCTATTCATAACGTTTTCCACGTCTCTCAACTACGGAAATGCCTTAGGGATTCCGATTCTATTCTTGAGCCCGGTGTTGTTGAAGAAATTGAAGTTTCACCGGCTTTGACTAATGAGCAACGTCCTATTCGTATCATTGCTTTGGAGGCTAAATGCCTTCGAAATAAAGGTGTTCCTCTTGTGAAAGTTCAGTGGTCCTCAAATCATAAGGATTGCTCTTAGGAATCCAAATAATTCATCGAGCGAACACATCCGAACTTTCTCTCACGAGCTCTTTGAGGTGAACTTCTTATTTCAAATTTTCTTTTGTGTTGATATGCCTTTATGGTTGTTACTCTTTGTTTTCTTCTTAAGTATTACGTGGACGCAATTTATTTAAGGAGGGGAATCTGTAACAACCCGCATATTTTACGATTGTATATTTAAAAATTTATTTAAATATAGCATCGTTAGTCGGAACTAAAGTCCGAAATGCTACTTTCTTTAAACAGTCGAATTAGGACTCGAGACCATTTCCATTGAGTTCAAAATGGCGTTTATGATCTTTTTGAGTATAAACATCGATATGTTTGGAGTTGAGTTGAATTTTGCTATTTTTCTATTGGGCTTTGGGTTTGGGTTTCAGCCCATTAACCCAACATAACAACCTAACTCCACCCCCTCTCCTCTTCATTCATTCTATTTTTCCTAACACTTCAAGCTAAAGTAAAAATGGGGAAAGAGAAAAGAAATCAAAATTCCTAAACCCTAGTTTTGCTAGGAAATTCAAATTCAAACTCCAAAATCAAAGAGAAGCTTAGGTAAGCATCATCTTCTTCTTCTCCACTTCAATCTCTCTCCAATTTTCAGAAATTCCTATACCCTAACTTAGAAAATATTTGCATTTGATCATAGATTGGAGCTTCTAGAGTTGAAGTTGAAGAGTGGTTGATCTTTCCTTTGTTTTAGAGCTTCTCATTTGTTGTGTTTTTGAGTTTTAAGATGAGTTCTTGAACTCACATCTATGTCTATACCTTTGATATTTATTAGGTATGAATTACTAACACCTATTTCATGTTCATTTTCGTTAAATTGAATTGGATTAGTGAATTTTCCAACTTTTGATATTTTGAAGTCAGAATTTATGAAATCCTACATTGGATGTTTTGATATGTTGTTTGGAGTGTATTGAAGAGCCTATAGGGTTGGGTTGTCGCTTGGCATAAATCCCAAACCATTGTCGCTCATTTGATCACCTTCGAGACAAATTGGCCATCAATGGCCTAGGCAAAATAATGTCCTGTGCTTCAGCTCAGACATCTGGTAGTATGCTCAGACGTCTGGAGCTACATAATAGAAATTCCATACCATTAGCACAGACATATGAACTTACTTCCCCAATGTCTGGGCGATCTGGAATAAAATTTCCAGTCTTTCAGCTCAGACGTTTGGGAGAACCATCAGACGTCTGGAGCTGCTAATTTCAGCCATCTTGCTTGTTTTTTATGGGTTTCCATTTATATCGATTTTTGGTTGATCTGATTGGTCGTCGTCATTTATTATCGACTTTAGTGGCTTCTTTTTGGATTTTTGGGAATATCCATTTGATGTATTTGATATCGATTTTTATGGATTTAATTCACGTCATCGAATGTGAATTTTTGGTGATCGATTGTTTTTACAATCGTTTTCTATGATTTATCACTTCTAAAATACAAAGGATTTCATACTAGTAGTAAATATTCAAACTCTTTCACAAAAATAATTTTAACGTTACTTTTAGTACAAAGCTCATTTTGAAAACCGTTTTCAAATCTATTAGTATATACAAACCTTTACCTCATTCGTATGAGAAATCTAATTAAACGACTCAGCACAACAAGTGGTATAAAACACTTGTGTTTACTTAGTCGGTTAATTCTTGGACTTATTCAATTGAAATCTTGTGATAATTTTTGAGTGAAAATCTACAATTTGTTCGTGAATACTTAAGCTAGTGGTTATGGGACATGGAGCTAAACTCATTTATTTACTAGCTTACTATAGTTCACACTTTTTGTTGATCAATGGTGATCATTTTTATGGTTTAGACTAGCGATATGCGATGTCTCTTTGTCCACGTCGGGGACTGTACCTTGTTTTATTGAGCTTCATCTCATTTCTTTTATAGGCTAACGACCTATGGGTTCTTTGGAGTTTCGGCTCATTTTTATGGGCTAGCGACCCATGTTCTTTTATGGAGTTCGGTTTAGTCGGACGTACCGTTATTGTACTACACCATTTTTTCAACTTATCAGGTTCATCGGGCATACCGATATTGTACACGTCGTTGTTTTGAATTATTCGAGTTTCAGGTTCCTTGGGCGTACAGTTATTGTAATATGTCGTTGCGTTGGCTCTATGGTTAGCGACCATGAGGTAGTGTCCCATTTGTGATACACGTGTTGGAGATTTTTCATGCTCCCATTTTTGATAGGCCCCCCTTTGTGATTTCTTGATTTCTAACTGATGATTTCTAGAATTTGTGTTTCACCAATTTTTGCGACTGGTATTGATATGTTTTGGCAATATTTGTGGCTTGGTGAATAAAATAAAGAATATGACATTCTTTTTGGTGTTTGAGAAAATTTGAGATATTGTATGACTTTTGTTGTTATCTGATGTATACTTGTCACAGTATGGCATTATTGTTATCATATTTTTTTATCATATCTCTTATCCTATCTCATTTTATATGATATTTATAGCTAGACTGATCCGTTTATTATTTTCTTCTTAAATAATACTCATGTCAGACCGAGGTATTTCAGGTACTTCTGCTTAACTTCTTATCAGGGTCCGTCATCTGACTTTTGGCTAACTACTTAGCTTAGTAGTTTTTGATTTTATACATTCGAGATAGAGACTGCTTGATGTATACATATTCTTTTATCTAGCACTTGTACCTATTCTTTTGTGGTGTAGTGGATCTTGTATGATCACTACTTTGACGTATACTTTTATGTGTTATATTCATATCTGTTTCCGCCTTAGTGATATGAATATCCGTGACTGATTTACGTGATGCTTATTTTATATTTGTTTTCGAAGATCACATAGTCAATGTGTAGTAGTTTTGAGTTTGTAATTGATGTGTCAAATTTCCTCTTGAAACGAAATGCATGTAATACTATCTGATATATCTGTACTCGCACAAAGCAATTACATAGATGGTCGCTCATCAATAGCATTATTCTTCGTGCTAGTTGACTGCATTACTTCGTATTGTCCTTGGCTAGTGTGAGTATAGAGGTGGGGCGTCACAATGGAGGTACGAGCTATGAAGGGGAAGTGGGCATGGAGGGAATCTTTGCGGGTGAAGGAGGAAGGAAAGTTGATGGAGCAGGTTCTCAGGCAAATATAACTTTGTATTTTTTATATATATATTAGAACAGAACGAACAGAAAAGAGAGGAAGAGAATGAGAAACGGAACGAACCAGCAATATATTAAACAATTGGGAATAGTGAAATTCTAATATTAAATTATGAGAATATTAAAACTTAACGTCCATTTGCTTCTCCGGTTAGACAATTGAAAGGACACAGTGAAACCAAAAGGCTCAAATGGGTACCGATACGACTAACCGTTTCGTAGATTTTGCCATGTACCGGACGTCGCAATACACAAATGAATATACTATGGTGATCAGTGTGATAGGACAAATAAGATGATACATAAATACAAGTGACATGGCCATCCTATCAAAACTCCACTTTCGTTGCTGAAAATGCTGCTAAAACGCCGAAAATAATATAACGTAGCTAGACCAGTCCAAATTTTGCAAAACGAAATATGACGCCTCACTCAGAAAATTATACATATTTTTCTTATATAAAAATGTTTAGATTTCAAAAATATTCTATTTCCATCAAATTTTAAACTAATTTTAAAATGAAAGTTGAAATTTCACAACAAAACAAACTTTCACATTTTACGATAAAAATCTTCCTCTTGCTATATTAAAATAGACGTATCCCAAATATCAAATTTTCATTGCAAATGTTTATTGTTTATTTTCATGAAAAATTTAGTTAATTACGTTATTCAAATTGTTAAATTTTCCAGGTCGTTATAATATTCAACCATCTAACACGTATCAAAACATCAATACATTAGATTCGTAATATATTCCAATTACCTACAATATAGTACAACAATAGATAATAATATTAGATGAATTATAAGCATGTTGAATACCTTTCACCAAAACTTAAGCGTCTCGCTTTGAAATGATAAAATGACTCCTTGAATCAAATTTCAAGTTCTAGATTTATTGGCTTTCGAACTGCTTTACCCCGGATGATTGAATCGAAGAATATGCAATTTGAGATTAGATTTCTTTGGGTATAAATAGGGTTTGCTGGTCAAAATTTGCAGAGGGAGAAGAGAGAGAAAGTATCTATACTATACTATTAACACCGAGATGGTTTCCCTAGCTCAGCATCCTTTTTGAATTTTCCTATGAAATTTTTCCATGTGTATTTTGAAACTCAAATGTCATATTTTTTCTTTTCTTACTAAAAGGAAGAAAAATAGTGCTTCATTCTCCTCTTCTCATCTTCTATTTCGAACCTTACCTTTAATTTTATCCAATGCCCATCGAATCCACTCCGCCTAATTTTCCAATGCTTACCTCCATCACAGTGTATAATTTTTCTTTTTCCTATTAATTCTCAGCCGGCTCCATTTCCTTTTCCTAAGCATTCTATTGAACAGTTTGAAATCAAGCCATCACATTAGGAAATAATTTTGCGTAAATCAATTTTTATAATTGAGTTTACTTTATCCCTTGTTCCTTCTCTCATAGTCTTGGTTTTTAGATCTGGACTGTGAACAATTGCTGGTCTCCTTCTTACATATGCTGACTTGATCATTCTTCTCTACTTTCCCATACTTGAATCCATGTCATCTTGTATCTCAGGTACTCGTTGAGCCCTTTTTTTTTACAACTTTTTCAATTTTATAATCTTCTAGTCCTTTTACTAATTTATTTCACCTTCATACATTTTGAATCAACGATTATATTATTTGATTTTAGTTGGAATTAATGCTTAACTTGGTTGGTTAGCTTTGTTTTCCTCTTTGATTTGGTTGAATCGGGATTAGGGTCACATGTATAGCGGTTTATTATAATGAAAATCGTCCGAAAACTCTTGTTTAATGGGTTTAGGTTTTTTAGATCTGATATGGGGTAGCTCTTAAGTTTATTTTTTGTTTTATTTTTGATATGATAAACAATGTTGGAATTGAAGTTAATTATGTGAAATTGATATAAGGGTGCAAATTTTACAAATTTATATGTAGTTATGTTAAAATTCTATGCTGTCATTTTTATAATACACTATTTAGAGCATGTTTAAATTTTATACACTACAACTAAACTATTCTTTTACAACTTTTGTCTCACAACGTGCAATAACAAACCGTTGTAATAAAAACCTTTTAAAACGGTTTTTTAAGCCCGTTGTAATGGGCGCAACTTTTCATCATCCAGTACACCTTTTACAACATTTCAGCATGCCCGTTGTAATATGGTCTTATTACAACGGTTTTTCGACTATTGTAATAGATATCAGTTTTCAGCTCTATTACAACGGTTTTGGCCCCTTGTAGTATAGTTCTGTTACAACGGTTTTCAGTCCATTGTAGTATAGTTATGTTACAACTATTTTCGGTCCGTTGTAATATAGTCCTATTACAACGGTTTTCGCTCCGTTGTACTGGGTACCAGTTTTCATCTCTATTTGCCCATTGTAATTGATGCATATTATAACTATTTTCTTCTATATGTTGTAGTAGATGTCAATATTCATAATTAACTATAATTAATTATTAAGATTATTGTTTAGTAATTAATAACTAAGATTAATATTTAATAATTATTAATAAATAAGCAATATTGAATAATTAAGAAGTAATATTTAATACTTAATAATTAATTTTTAATCATTATTTATTAATAATTACTATTAAGTAATTAATCACTAATAATTATATAATAATTAAGACTAATATTTAATAATTAATAATAAAATTTAATAATTGTAAATTGATATATAGTATTTAATATTTCATTTTAAATAATTACTAATTAATAATGGTTATTAAAAAATTAACAATTTATACTAATCAATAATTAAGATAAATATCCAATAATTCATAATTAATAAGCAATGTTAATAATTAAGAAGTAACATTTAGTATTTAATATTTTCAAATTATAATTAATAAATATATTTAAAAATATTTAATATTTTGTAATTATAATTAATAACTAATAATTACTATAAAATAGTTAATAAACAATTTCGAATTATTACCATTAATAATTAATAATTATCATTTAATAATTAATATTTATTAATTGATAATCAATAATTAATAATTACTATTAAATACTTAAGAATTAATATTTACTATTTAATAATTTATTTTTAATAATTAATGGTTAATAAGTATTCTTTAATAACTAAGAAGTTATATTTATTATTTATTATTTAATAATTCTAAATATTAGTTATATTTAACATTTATTATTCCAAAAAAATTAAAATTTTGAAATTTTCCAAAATAAATTTATAAATATTCATGAAATTTAAAATATAAAATTTGATATTTTGATAAAATTCAAAATAAAACGTAAAAATTCAAATTTAATAAAATGTTCAAAATATTC
Organism: Allium cepa; assembly: GCA_030765085.1. Lineage (NCBI taxonomy): Eukaryota > Viridiplantae > Streptophyta > Magnoliopsida > Asparagales > Amaryllidaceae > Allium > Allium cepa. The sequence goes on along the minus strand of CM060934.1, from coordinate 889,628,595 downwards.
GAAATATTCAAAAAAGTTAAAATAATTTCAAAATTAGAAAATATAAATATTATGTTATAGATACGCATTTAGATAAAAAAAACTATGATATCCTCTTTGACAACAATTTTTATCTTGGTTTTTACTAGAATAAATCTTGGCTGCAACTCTCAAATTTTGGCTCTGTTCCTTTAATTTGGCTCCACCCTTAGAATTTTAGCCTTTTCAACCCGTTCTTTTTCTCCCCTACTTTCTAATCTTGTCCCATTTCCCATTTCTTTCTTGCTAATCAAAAATCCTAAATCAAATGAATGTAAAAGAGAAAAAAGTCTTGCGACTCAAAAAATCAGAGACGCAGCTCTTGCATCCTTGGCAACAGCTCATGGAGGCGCGCAATGTAAGGCAATATGAATGGCAAGGTGTCGTGACCTGGCAACATTAGGGTTGAAAATCAGGTGGAGGCTCGGAATAGGCTATACTAGGTTTTTAAAGGCTTTTTAATGGGTTATTTTGCTCAAGGTTGTTGGATTAATTTAAAGGTTCACATCATTAAGAATTGAGTCATCGAACCGTTAGTTATTTGCTTGAACAAAGCTCACGATTGTTGCTACTACTGTATTTCTCCTTGCCTAGCTAATGTGCGATAAGGTGGAGGTGGTATCGCTGATTCTAAAAACAACAGAATCTCGTATATTCCATGTAACGGTATAGCAGCACCTATAGTTGTTAGTTGGCGCAACCAGAGACGGAGCTGGGATTTGATGTCTCCCTGGGCAAATCAAGCATTTTAACTTCATAAGCCTAAAGAAAAATAAAAAAATAACACCAAAAAATGTATAATAATTTCAAGAAGTGTGAATTTTTAAAATGATGTTAAGTATTGGACATAAACTGTACTGAACTGAAAATGGAAGATTGGATGAAAAGGTGTTTGAAATTAATCACGCATAAATATAATTTTGTGTAGCAAAACTGATAGGTTCCACTATCATGCATAAATATTATATTGTGTAACAATTTTACCTAGGTTGTAGCCCATGGTAATCAAACCACAGATCCATCCCCAGCGCAACCTAACATTACTTACTCTGCCTTCAATAGGCACCTTCAAAATTTTGATTTTGTTAGTGTTGTTTACTGCAATTTTATTTCCTGAAGTGCATTATGGAGTTACATATGGTAGAAAAGCCATTGTCATTAATGGGCAATGAAGAATTCTCATTTCTGGTTCAATACCTTATCCAAGAAGCAACCCTGAAGCAAGTCCCTTTACTTTGTTTTCAACGGGATCTCTTCTTTTTTCCTTTTTTGCGATTAACTTATAAAATACATAATGGGAGTTGCTCGATTTTCGATTTTTACTTCTCTTTTTAAATGTGGGAAGGACTAGTGCAGAAGGCAAAAGAGGGTGGATTGGATGTTATACAAACTTATGTGTTTTGGAGTGGACATGAACCTTCCCCTAGCAATGTATTTTTTTAACAAAATTTTAGCCCATTTTTTAAAACAAACAATTATGTTTTTTCATCAAATATGTTATTGTAACGTCCCAAAATTTTCGACTCCAAAAATTTGACACTAATACGTTCACTGTAGAAGTGCCGGGCAATCAAACGCTAGAAATTCCAGACTGTTAGGGTAAAGAAGAAAAGGATGTACAGGAAGAAACAGAAAACAACAACATAGAATCTCACAATCGCAGCGGTTCAAAATATAATATCTAATAACATCATTTAAACTAAGAAAGTTGTAAAAGTCAGTTTACATATAATATATCAGAGTACAATCATTCATAAATAAATTGGACAATTATAATAACCTGTGCCAGACTACTATCAATACAATCTCAAATACACAGCGGAATATACTCCATACGTCCCTACCATCCAGCTTGTCTCCTGAACTCCAGAACGCCCTAACCTGAAAATCTGTAATACTCGGTCTGACCCGAGCATTACAATAAAGTAACACCCAAGTCAGGTGGGAAACCAGCGTGAGTTAACCCATTTAATATGAAATACTTAAGTTGTAAAGCTTCCTTAAAAACCCAGTTAACTCGTTCGTTACTACGATTTTTATTTTGCTAAAGCCAAACATTTACCCCACAAAATAATATCTAAGTACCGTTACTTAGTTTTAAATGGTCAAGTTTACTAAATTTAATCCATTCCAGACTATTTAATTCTATAATCAAATCAATAAGAATTATAGATTACTAATCGAAGGGTTCCAGATATCGCTGATATCCGACTCCAATCTCTTCGAATCCAACGCCATCCTATAAGCCAACTTGTTTAAGTAAAACAACAATTTATTTTAAATTCAGAATATCATATACAACATAAATTCATCACAGATAAATAACTCACATTTATCACAGTTCAGCCAAAACATTTCGTATTACAGAATATCACACATTAACATACTAGAGATATTAAACAATCAAAACATTCAATACAATTTAACGATCCATAAGATAGATAACTGGTCACACCATTCTAATTAATTTAATTTATACAAAATAAATTAATTACTTATAATCCAGCTTATTACTTAATTGTCATTAATTTATTCCATTCCATTTATTATCGTTTAATTAATTATTGGAATCAGTTAATTATTTTATAATTACTTAAGACCTTAATTAAAAGTATAAACCATTCCTTAATCATTTACTCAATTATCATTTAAATTTCATTTAATTTTAGTGTTTGGAATTAATTTATTATTAACATATAAATTAACTAAGATCCTTAAATTAATTAGTAGTTAAAAACATTTTACTTCCTTTAATCAACTACTTAATTACACTTTTTAAATTCATTTAATAAACTTAGGAATAAAGTAAAATAATGGACATATAATAAAATATTCCAAACTTAATTAATTTAAGTTAAAAATAATTTATTATACAACCTTCAACTAACCCAATATTAAAGTAAAACATTTATCATTAAAGCGTTGTTAGAAAACTTGCTTGGAAAAACATGTTTATTTTTTTATGCTTTACTTTAAAACTTTGATAATTTCAATTTTTAAAGACATGCAGGCCCAAGCCAAAACCCACGAACCTTCCCTCTCTTCTCTTCTTTACTTAGAACCAGCCAAAACACTCACGTACACCTCGAGCCCAACCAGAGTCCTTATCCTATCAAATTCCCTTCTTTCCCGTCACTCTCTGGATTACTCGATCCTACCTAACTTCCAACCAAAAACCCAGATACACGCTGATATACGTGCACGTGCACGCACGATCGCCATCTCTCCGACCAACGCCGCTACCACCAGTAAGTCATCGACGACGTGCTAGTTCGCTCCGACCACCCAATCCCTTCTAAAACCCCTCGAATCAAAATTGAACAAACGTTCATCACTATCAAAAATAAAACCCGACTCTCATACACCTCGTACCACCGATGCAGGTCACCGAAACCTTTGCCTTATCACCACTAGCATTGTCTGACATCCTGCTTCCTATTCCCCCTTCATCGAACCATTTCGATGCCTCCTCGACGTCGCAAATGCCGCGAGTTCGTCCTTGTCCAGATCATAACCTAAAACCCTACTAAGCCTTCGCCGTGCCACCATGACAATCAGACAAATGTAGCTCCGTTTTTCCCTTGTCCCCCATCACTTCGTCCTCCTCTGGTCCGAACCTGATGTTCGAAATCCACACGATCGCCAGAATTCGATGAAATACCCAATTCAGATCAGCTCGCAATATCTCCACAATTTCTAACTTAAGAATCATGGAATTATTATTAAACATCATGGTTTTTGAAAACAAATCTATTCATATAATAAAATCTTGAAATTAAGCAGGTAGAATTTCTAACATGTTTGATTTTACTGTAATTCCTTGATTTCCAAATAATTGCCTAATAATTCTACTTGAAATCTATTTTTAAAATTTGTATTACATCATTACAAACAACTTCCTTTTAAACGTCATGTTCAATAATTGTTTAGGTGAAGAGATATGAATTATTTTGAGAGATTTTGAGCCTGTTAACCAAACAGAGGCATGCATGTATATATACTGTATATTCAAACTTGTACACATAGATAATCATACTATTTCATTCATGCAAACCAAATTCAAGCCATTTCTATAATCAATTTTCACATACACAGTGATATAAAGAGATTTAGCTAAAAAACAAAAGTTTACTCACCTTTATAATGTTTGAACAGAAAACAGAGCTTTGAACTGCTAGTTGATTTTGAAACTGCAACAGATCTTGGTCTTACTTTGTTTTAGCTTGAGTTTTGAACTTGAATCTATGCTTGCTTCAGTTTGAACTTGAAAGAGTAGTTTGGTTTATCTCGGTTTTTTCTTTGATGCATTTGAAAGATAAAGAAAATGAAAGGAGAAGGAGTAGAGATAAATAAGAGTATATAGCCTTATTTTTTAAACCATTATATATATTTTAAAAAAAAATAAAGAAAATAATTAAGTTTGACACTTGCAATTTGCATGATACTCCTAAGCTTACAAATGTCAAATGCATGCATTTTATATTTCTTATGTTCTTATATTACATTTTATATTTTTATTTACACATTTTCTTTTATTTACACTTATATAACTTCAAAAGAAAATGATATTAAACCGATTTATACATTAATTAATAACTATATATATACTTAGTGTTTAAATGTAGAGTTTTTGAATCCAATTTGTTTTTAGATATTTACTTGAATTTCAAATCATAATTTTATTCAAAATCTACATATATATAAACAATAGTAAATAGACAACATATTTTATTTTTTTTGAAAAGATAAGTTTGCAAATATAAACGATTATATAAGAAGATTATCAAACTAATATTTGCCCAAAATTTCGGGTTATTACATTCCTTCCCCTTTAAAATAATTTCGTCCCCAAAATTTTAAAGCAAAAGTTAATCAAAAGCTTTTACATTCTAAAGTTTTAAAACATTTCAAAAATATACATAATATTATCAAAATAGCTTCGATAAAAATATTTTATTTTTTTATAACTCGACGTCTCAACAAGTCCATCCTCATTCTCATTGAAATTCGGTCATACGTTGATCAGGCATAGGACTGAAAATCGATAAGTACTAGGTAAACCCGTTTTGAACACCAGTAAAAATACTTGGAAAACTTTTGTGAAAATATAGAAAATATTTTTGGTGAGAATGCTCTGGAAATCATCACCCCCTGCATGGTCGTAGTTAGCGCGATGATTACATTGCCATCCTGGCAAAACCATAGAAAACTGTTGGCCTCCGCGCCCCTCGATTACACCATAGAACCGCCACAGATAGCAGCTACACCCAGGGTTACGTTGCCATCACGGCAAAAACCATTTAACTGTAGCCATCAGCGGCCTCGAATTTCGCTGCCAAATGAAACTTCACCACACAGACCATATAGATCGCAGACTACATCAGTCGAGTCCCAATGTAGCCTGTAGGCACTCACTGCAACATGACTTTAGTTATGTCTTCTTAGATTGCAGTCTACCGATGTTATGTCACTCTCCCAGCGAAATCAAATGTATACCTTAGGCAATCACTGCCCCTCGACTGCCATATGGTGCGTAGTAGATCGCAGTTACACCGAGTTACACTGTCGTCACAACATAACCTAGTGTCTCTGTAGGCATCAGCGCCCTTGACTTTCGCTACCCCAACCACAATCCTCAGGAACTTCAGTTTGTCCGGACATCCTCTGGGATCAAAATTTAAAACCCCCCTTAGGGCTCAAGGCAGAACCACCACGTGGATCTCCTACCAAGTTTCAACTCTAAATGGGAGCGCCTTTTTCCCCACAACATTCTCAAAACATTTTATACAATACACATATAGTATCTTTTAAATCATACTCTTTATATGTATTACGTATAAATCTCATTTACGCAAAATCGATATTTCAAAATTGATAGTTTCCAAACGTGGCTTTCCAAATTCCCAAAATTGATTTTCCCCAAAATAAAAAGCCTTTCAAAATCAATGGGTTCCAAAAACCTTTTTTCCAGTTTCATAAAATCATTTATATATATATATATAAGTTTATTCTTTTGACTGGAACAAAATATTTTTGGATCACTTCCTACTTAAATTCCTTTTATACTTCAAATATTGTTCAAAGATCTTTTCTTCTGGTTATAGATTCAACAAGGAGAGTTTATCATATATAACAAATATATATATATATATATATATATATATACACATACTTCATTTTTGCTAAATTAAATATCCAAGTTTGATTTCTTTTATAAAGTTATTTACCACATTACTTACTTTTCATAAAGTGAATTTTAATTATGGAGATATCCAACTTCCACTTTTATTCATCATATATCTCAAAATATTTTTTTTCCAAATTTTCAATATCTAATTTATTCAAACACGTACGATGTACATATATATCATCCGTATGCAATATCAAATCTGATTACTCACTTGATCATACAATTTCACTTTCGAGCTATTATCATCCACCTGACTTCCTAGTGTGGACTCAGATCTGGTTTCTTGATCAAAAACCGTCATTCTCCTTGCATAGCCATAACTATGATAGAGAATTTCCAGAATCAATCAAAAATCTATATCCAGGGTTCGTCGTTGAAAATCGAATGAAAAATCCCAACTTGGATCGATATACTAACTCGAAATTCTGTGCTCGAATCTGGATCAAATCATTATGCGAATAGAATAATATACGTACATCCAACGTATTTATCTTTATTGACTATTAGCTAAATAAATTTTCTTTTTATTCACCTTCATTTTGATTCTATCCACTTATTCGCAATTGCTTCCATTTCCATTTGGGTTATCAGTTCAACTCTTATCTCAATTGGTATTTAAATCTAATAGTTTCTATCCTGACTAGTGTGAATTTAGAAAATAGCTTGGAAAGTTTAAAATAGATAAGTAGTTGTAAAATAGTTATTAGTTGTAAATAGCATAAGAATAGTTAAGTAATTATAAAATAGTTGTAAAATAAGTATAAGATATTTTGGGTTTTAAAAGGAAGGTTTTATAGTAAATAACTAGAAAAGATAGATTTAAGATAGTTTATTTTTAAAATTTATTTAAAGAAAATAGTTTCAGAGTCAAACTGGTTCAATTTCCCAACCTCTCATTCCAATCAATTTCCAATTTCCACTTCCAATCAATTTCCCATTAAATTGATTCAATTCCAATTCAATTTGAATTAACCTCGGTTTCCATTCCAAATTCAAATAAATTCCCACTTGAGTTTAAACTTATTCAACTTTGATTACATTCCTGATTAATTCAATTTCAAATTCAAATTCCAATTAATTCATTTCAAGTCCACCTTTGAATTAATTCCAATTCCATTCTAAATTTTAAATCATCTCAATTTATACAAATTCGAGTTAAATTTTGAAATGTTGATTTAATCCCTTAAATCAAATTAACCTCTAGCTTTTAATTCAACAACCTAAGTCTTTAACAATTTTCAATTCTGAATCCAAATTTCAAATAATAATTTTAAATTACTTTTACTTAACTTATTTCAAGGTTCAAGTAAGAGTTCAAACAATTTAATCTTCGAAATCCAAATTATTACCCAATTTTGACTTATAACTTTGAAACCAATTCCTGAACAATTTCAGTTTGCAAGTTCATTCTTAACATTTAAATTTTAAGTTCAAAGTGATTACATTTCCAAAATTTCAATTTTATTTCTAAAAATCAAAATCATTTAAATAATTTCAAATTAAAGTTTTATTTCCATTAATTTCAGTAATAGATATATATTATTTCAATCCACTTCTTAATTTATTCAAAATAATTCAATCCACAATTTCATAGATTATTAATACAACAGAATGATATCAGGTTAAGTCAAAGTAATAAATATCCAGATTATCAAAAGCATCTGACAATAGCATCCATTACCAATTTCCAGAACTCAAACCCATTAAGATCACACATAACTTCCTTTTCAAATAAACCCATTTAACTTCCCTAAGTTAAATCTCAATTTCATCTTGAAATTTCCAATTCAGGTTGTTTGTTCTAACTTATTTAACACCCCCTAAGTTAAATTCAATTCATTTAATTCAGTCAACCTTACTCGATTTGAATTCTCCATTTCAAAATTTTAAACTCTAATCAATATCCCTTCCCACTTATACGTTTTAAAATTTTATTTCTCTTTGGGTTTTTAACATCTCATTCTCAAGGAGACTTTAGATTTCAACACTTGGTATTTAGTTCAAACCAACTTTGATATTATGTATATCCACATATATACATATTTATTTCATTAGCTCACCAAGTCATTCTTTAAATTTTAAACCATTCTTGGTTTTTAATTCAAACAAATTCATTTAAATTTTTTAAAACATCTCTTGTTTTAAAATAAGATTCCTACATTAAAAAATATTATTTATTATTCTTTTAACACTTTGAAACAATTTTGAATTTTCTAGACTTTGATTTTAAAACTTCACAATTTAAATCCTTTCCAATTTATAACTTATACTTGTATAAATTCCTTAAAACATTTCATTCTACTTTGTCATTATTTATTATTAGAAAACAAACATCCCATTATTAGACACAACAACCATTTTATGATAATAACCAAGATCATCATATCTGGAAACCAATTCACTATATATAATTTGTTGAAAAATAAAATCAGGGTACTTAATTCAACATTCTGAAAACACTTCTACAAATTTCAGGATTTTAATTTCTAGTTTGAATCCATTTCTAGCTTATCTTACTTGTATAGTTCATATTATCCGACTCCCATTTGGATATATATATATATATATATATATATATATATTACCACATAATTCTTATTATTATATTTAATTTTTATGATCTTATCTAGTTTCAATAATCAACAACCAATTACCCTCATATATATAATAATTAGAAAAATTATAGCTTTATATAACAAAATATAAGCTTATATAAAAGTCATTTTTAAAACCATTTTAAAATCTTCACATAAGAAAATAACAAGTACGCCCTTATATAATACGCTCAACTCATTCTAGGGTACTACTGATCCTATCTTTAATGAGTAACCCCACTAGAGCTAAGGTTCTCGCTTAACCTTCAGCTCTGGTAACAAACGTAACGGCCCGAAATTTTTGACTCCGAAAATTCGACACTGATATGTTCACTGTAGAAGTGCCGAGTAATCGAACAATGGAAATTCCAGTTTGATAGGGTAAAGAATAAAAAGAGGTAGAAGAAGAAACAGAAAACAACAACATTGAATCTCACAATCTCAGCGGTTCAAAATATAATATCAAATAACAACATTTGAACTAAGAAAGCTGTAAATGTCAATTTACATACAATATATCAGAGTACAATCATTCATAAATAAACTGAACAGTTATAATCACCTGTCCCAGACTACTATAATACAATCTCAAATACATAGCGGAATATACTCCATACGTCCCTACCATCCAGCTTGTCTCCTGAACTCCAGAACGTCCTAACCTGAAAATCTGTAATACTCGGTCTGACCCGAGCTTTACAATAAAGTAACACCCGAGTCAGGCTGGAAACCAGCGTGAGTAAACCTATTTAATATGAAATACTTAAGTTGTAAAGCTTCTTTAAAAACCCAGGTAACTCGTTCATTACTACGAGTTTTATTTTGCTAAAGCCAAACACTTATTCCACAAAACAATATCTAAGTACCGTTACTTAGTTTTAAATGGTCAAGTTTACTAAATATATTCCATTCCAGGCTGTTTAATTATATAATCAAATCAATAAGAATTATAGATTACTAATCGAAGTAGGTCGGATATCGCTGATATCCGACCCCGATCTCTTCGAATCCAACGCCATCCTTTAAGCCAAGTTGTTTAAGTAAAACAACAATTTAATTTAAATTCAGAATATCATATACAACAGAAATTCATCACAGATAAATAACTCACATTTATCACAGTTCAACCAAAACATTTCATATCACAGAATATCACACATTAACATGTCAGAGAAATTAAACAATCAAAACATTCAATACAATTTAACCATCCATAAGACAGATAACTGGTCACACCATCCTAGTTAGTTTAATTTATACAAAATAAATTAATTTCTTATAATCCTGCTTATTACTTAATTGTCATTAATTAATTCCATTCCATTTATTATTGTTTAATTAGTTATTGGAATTAGTTAATTATTCTATATTACTTAAGACCTTAATTAATTAAAAGTATAAACCATTTCTTAATCATTTACTCAATTATCGTTTAAATTTCATTTAATTTAAATGTTTGTAATTAATTTATTATTAACATATAAATTAACTAAGATCCTTAAATTAATTAATAGTTAAAAACATTTTACTCCCATTAATCAATTACTTAATTACACTTTTTAAATTCATTTAATAAACTTAGGAATAAAATAAAATTATGGACACATAAAAAAATATTCCAAACTTAATTAATTTAAGTTAAAAATAATTTATTATACAACCTTTAACTAACCCAATATTAAAGTAAAACATTTATCATTGAAGAGTTGTTAGAAAACTTGCTTGGAAAACTTGTTTATTTTTTTATGCTTTACTTTAAAACTTTGATAATTTCAATTTTTAAAAACATGCAGGCCCAAGCCCAAACCCACGAACCTTCCCTCTCTTCTCTTCTTTACTTAGAACTAGCCAAAACACTCACGTACACCTCGAGCCCAACCCGAGTCCTTACCCGATCAAATTCTCTTCTTGCCCGTCACTCTCTGGATTACTCGATTCTACCTAACTTCCAACTAAAAACCCAGATACACGCTGATATACGTGCACGTGCACGCACGATCGCCATATCTCCGACCAACGTCGCTACCACCAGCAAGTCATCGACAACGTGCTAGTTCACTCCGACCACCTAATCCCTTCTAAAACCCCTCGAATCAAAATTGAACAAACGTTCATCACTATCAGAAACAAAACCTGACCTTCATACACCTCGTACCACCGATGCAGGCCACCGAAATCTTTTCCTTATCACCACCAGCATTGTCTAACATCCTGCTTCCTATTCCCCCTTCGTCGAACCATTCCGATGTCGCCTCGACGTCGCAAATGCCACGAGTTCGTCCTTGTCCAGATCATAACCTAAAACCCTACTAAGCCTTCGCCGTGCCACCATGACGATCAGACAAATGCAACTCCATTTTTCCCTTGTCCCCCATCACTTCGTCCTCCTCTGGTCCGAACCCGAAGTTTGAAATCCACACGATCGCCAGAATTCGATGAAATACCCAATTCAGATCAGCTCGCAATATCTCCACAATTTCTACCTTAAGAATCATGGAATTATTATTAAACATCATGGTTTTTGAAAACAAATCTATTCATATAATAAAATATTGAAATTAAGCAGGTAGAATTTCTTACATGTTTTGATTTTACTATAATTCCTTGATTTCCAAATAATTGCCTAATATTTCTACTTGAAATCTGTTTTTAAAATTTGTATTACATCATTACAAAAAACTTCCTTTTAAACATCATGTTCAATAATTGTTTAGATGGAGAGATATGAATTATTTTGAGAGATTTTGAGCCTGTTAACCAAACAGAGGCATGCATGTATATATACTGTATATTCAAACTTGTACACATAGATAATCATACTATTTCATTCATGCAAACCAGATTCAAGCCATTTCTATAATCAATTTTCACATACACAGTGATATAAAGAGATTTAGCTAAAAAAACAAAAGTTTACTCACCTTTATAATATTTGAACAGAAAACAGAGCTTTGAACTGCTAGTTGATTTTGAAACTGTAATAGATCTTGGTCTTACTTTTTTTTAGCTTGAATTTTGAACTTAAATCTATGCTTGCTTCAGTTTGAACTTGAAAGAGTAGTTTGGTTTTTCTCGGGTTTTAGTTTGATGCATTTGAAAGATGAAGAAAATGAAAGGAGAAGGAGTAGAGATAAATAAGAGTATATAGCCTTATTTTTTAAACCATTATATATATTTTAAAAAAAATAAAGAAAATAATTAAGTTTGACACTTGCAATTTGCATGATACTCCTAAGCTTACAAATGTCAAATGCATGCATTTTATATTTCTTATGTTCTTATATTACATTTTATATTTTTATTTACACATTTTCTTTTATTTACACTTATATAACTTCAAAAGAAAATGATATTAAATCGATTTATAACAATATATATATACTTAGTGTTTAAATGTAGAGTTTTTGAATACAATTTATTTTAAGATATTTACTTGAATTTTAAATCATAATTTTATTCAAAATCTACATATATATAAACAATAGTAAATAGATAGCATATTTTTTTTTGAAAAGATAAGTTTGCAAATATAAACGATTATATAAGAAGATTATCAAATTAATATTTGCCCAAAATTTTGGGTTACTACATTCCTTCCCCTTTAAAAGAATTTCATCCCCGAAATTTTAAAGCAAAAGTTAATCAAAAGCTTTTACTTTCTAAAGTTTTAAAACATTTCAAAAATATACATAATATTACCAAAATAGCTTCTATAAAAATATTTTATTTTTTTATAACTCGACGTCTCAACAAGTCCATCCTCATTCTCATAAAAATTCTTGTCATACATTGATCAGGCATAGGACTGAAAATCGATACTACTAGGTAAACCCGTTTTGAACACCAGTAAAAATACTTGGAAAACTTCTGTGAAAATATAGAAAATATTTTTGGTGAGAATGCTCTGGAAATCATCACCCCCTGCATGGTCGTAGTTAGCGCGATGATTACATTGCCATCCTGGCAAAACCATAGAAAACCGTTGGCCTCCGCGCCCCTCGATTACACCATAGAACCGCCACAGATCGCAGCTACACCCAGGGTTACGTTGCCATCATGGAAAAATCCATTTAACTGTAGCCATCAGCGCCCTCGAATTTCGCTACCAAATGAAACTTCACCACACAGACCATATAGATCGCAGACTACATCAGTCGAGTCCCAATGTAGCCTGTAGGCACTCACTGCAACATGACTTTCGTTATGTCTTCTTAGATTGCAGTCTACCGATGTTACATCACTCTCCCAGCGAAATAAAATGTATACCTTAGGCAATCACTGCCCCTCGACTGCCATATGGTGCGTAGTAGATCGCAGTTACACCGAGTTACAATGTCGTCACAACATAGCCTAGTGTCTCTGTAGGCATCAGCGCCCTTAACTTTCGCTATCCCAACCACAATCCTCAGGAACTTCAGTTTGTCCGGACATCCTCTGGGATCAAAATTTAAAACCCCCCTTAGGGCTCAAGGCAGAACCACAACGTGGATCTCCTACCAAGTTTCAACTCTAAATGGGAGCGCCTTTTTCCCCACAACATTCTCAAAACATTTTATACTATACACATATAGTATTTTTAAATCATACTCTTTATATGTATCACGTATAAATCTCATTTACGCAAAATCAATATTTCAAAATTGATATTTTCCAAATGTGGCTTTCCAAATTCCCAAAATTGATTTTCCCCAAAATAAAAAGCCTTTCAAAATCAATGGGTTCCAAAAACCTTTTTTCCAATTTCATAAAATCATTTATATATATAGATATATATATATATATATAAGTTTATTCTTTTGACAGGAACAAAATATTTTTAGATCACTTCCTACTTAAATTCCTTTTATACTTCAAATATTGTTCAAAGATCTTTTCTTCTGGTTATAGATTCAACAAGGAGAGTTTATCATACGTGCTGATATACCAAAACCTGGGTAAAAAAACCTAGATACATGCTGATATACGTGCATGTGCTCGCACGATCGCCATCTCTCCGACCAATGCCGCTACCACCAACAAGTCATCGACGACGTGCTAGTTCGCTTCGACCACCCAGACCCTTTTAAAACCCCTCGAATCAAAATTGAACAAACGTTCATCACTATAAAAAACGAAAACTGACCTTCATACGCCACGTACCACTGATGCAGGCCACCGGAACCTTCGCCTTATCACCACCAGCATCGTCTGACATCTTGCTTCCTATTCCCCCTCCACCGAACCATTCCGATGCCGCCTCGACGTCGCAAATGCCACGAGTTTTTCCTCGTCCAGATCATAACATAAAACCCTACCAAGCCTTCGTCGTGCCACCCTGATGATCACAAAAATGTAGCACCATTTTTCCCTTGTCCCCCATTACTTCATCCTCCTCTGGTCAGAACCGTGAAGTTCAAAATCCACACGATCGCCAGAAATTCGATGAAATCCCAATTCACATCAACTCGCAATATCTCCACAATTTCTAACTTAAAAATCTTGAAATTATTATTAAAAATCATGGTTTTTGAAAACGAATCTGGTCATATAATAAAATCTTGAAATTAAGCAGGTCGAATTTCTGACATATTTTGATTTTAGTGTAATTCCTTGATTTTCAGATAATTGCCTAATAATTCTACTTGAAATCTATTTTTAAAATTTGTATTACATCATTACAAACAACTTCCCTTTAAACATCATGTTCTATAATTGTTTAGATGAAGAGATATGAATTATTTTGAGAGATTTTGAGCCTGTTAACCAAACAGAGGCATGCATGTATATATACAGTATATTAAAACTTGTACACAAAGATAATCATACTATTTCATTCATGCAAACCAAATTCAAGCCATTTCTATAATCAATTTTCACATGCACAATGATATAAAGAGATTTAGCTAAAAGAACAAAAGTTTACTCACCTTTATAATGTTTGAACAGAAAACAGAGCTTTGAACTGCTAGTTGATTTTGAAACTGTAATAGATCTTGGTCTTACTTTGTTTTAGCTTGAATTTTGAACTTAAATCTATGCTTGCTTCAGTTTGAACTTGAAAGAGTAGTTTGGTTTATCTCGGGTTATAGTTTGATGCATTTGAAAGATGAAGAAAATGAAAGGAGAAGGAGTAGATATAAATAAGAGTATATAGCCTTATTTTTTAAACCATTATATTTTTTTTTTAAAATAAAGAAAATAATTAAGTTTGACACTTGCAATTTGCATGATACTCCTAAGCTTACAAATGTCAAATGCATGCATTTTATATTTCTTATGTTCTTATATTACATTTTATATTTTTATTTACACATTTTCTTTTATTTACACTTATATAACTTCAAAAGAAAATGATATTAAATCAATTTATACATTAATTAATAACAATATATATACTTAGTGTTTAAATGTAGAGTTTTTGAATCCAATTTATTTTAAGATATTTACTTGAATTTCAAATCATAATTTTATTCAAAATCTACATATATATAAACAATAGTAAATAGATAGCATATATTTTTTTTGAAAAGATAAGTTTGCAAATATAAACGATTATATAAGAAGATTATCAAATTAATATTTGCCCAAAATTTTGGATTATTACATTCCTTCCCCTTTAAAAGAATTTCGTCCCCAAAATTTTAAAGCAAAAGTTAATCAAAAGCTTTTACATTCTAAAGTTTTAAAACATTTCAAAAATATACATAATATTTGTGATAACCCAGATTTTTGATATCTGATAATTGGTAGTTAAAAGGATTTAAAATACAAAAATTTGTAATTCGAACAAATAAATTTTGATATGTATATATCTGAATAATTATTTAGCTAATAATCTTCCTAGTATAGTTATTTATACTTGACATATTTTCTTTAATTTCAAACAAATTGAACATGGGTATGTTTAAGTGTGTATATATATGTATGAGTTAGTTCTAAAATAAATTTGAATTGGAAATCTAAAGGAATAAGTATCTTAAATAAATTGGATATAAAAATATATGTATGTGATTTTATTTGTATATATTTTGCTATTTTCTTTTAAAATTCATATTAATATAAATAAAGGAAAGTAGTTACTAAATAGAAATATAATATAAAAGTTTTATGGAAAACATTTAAAAAAAATATATAAATGCGTTTATTAAGAATAGAAAGTATTCATAACATAAGATATAAAAATATATAACTAAATTAAAATTAATAAAAAAATGTATAGAACATATTAGTATATTATTTTATTCTCATATAAAGGACAAGTGTTAAGAGTTTTGATATCCAAATTAACAAATGTAACATTTGTAATATGAAATTTTAACAAGTGTCAATATTTTTCTTTTGAAATAATAAATAATAGATAAAAGAAGAAATATACATCTCTTCTTCTTTCTCATTTTCCTTTTATCTCATTATCAAGAAACAAAGTAAAAAAAAAATGCTGTAACAAAGTTCAGTAAAAGAAATCAAAGAGAAACTTTTTCTAAAAAAAAAAATCAAATCATCAGTAACAAAGCTAGAAGGCAATCTTCCCCTATTCAAAAAGCAAGTCCTTTCTTCAAATTCAAGATCAGTTGGGAATTCAGTTTCAGTTTCAATATTCAGAGATAAACTAAAGTCTTCAAGTTTCAAATTTCAAACTGCTCTGCTCATATCAGCTAGGTGAGTAAACTAGATCTGAATATACCTTTATGTCTGGATGTTGTGATGGATTCTCGAATTAAAATAGGGAATAAAGTTTTACTTTTATAAAATTTTGTATGCATGTATGTATCTGAGAAATGTTCATGCATATGCTCTCTGTTTTAAGTTGTAGATTCAAACTCGGTAGAGAAAAATTAGTATCTTCCTAATCCAATCAATATTACATCTTAATATCTACATGGAAGTTGCTTGTTACTATATTATAATGGATTTAAAAATAATTCCAGAAAAATACTAAGTTAATAATGTGAAAAAAAATATTAATTTACAGTAAAATAACCATAGATCAGAAAATTTAAGTATTTTAGTTTTACAATCTGATTATACAATTGAGTTCGTAGTACAAAATAATGATTTTAGGTGATGAAATTACGATTTTTAAGTTTATAAATGATGAGGGATAGCGAGTTGAACTGGAAACTCGTTTTGGTCAAATTCCGTTGATGAAGGACGAAATTGATGACGTGATTGCTGGTGAAGGAGGATGGTGCAGAGGGAATCATCAGAAAATTAACCGAAGATTTTATAATTTGCCGTGGCAAACGTTTGGCCATGTAGTAGGGTTTAAGGGCGTTCTTGTATCAATGTCATTCTCGAAGTGATTTTGAGGTCATTCGTGGATCGAGGTGGACCGGGCTTCGAGAGAAGATGAGGGGGATAGAGGAGCAACTGTAGGGGTGAACGCAGGACCTCCGGTGGCCAGAGGGGGGCACGCGAAGTGAATTTGGAGGCATTGGGTTGGTTTCCAAGTTGAGTGTAATACTCCAATCATGAACCACAACGAGGTAGTGGGCCCTGGAGGGTCAGGTAGCTTACGTGGGTCATGGTCGACTCGCGGTGATGTTGCTGATGATCAGAAAGGTGGCAGGCGACGTGTACACGTACACACGTATCTTCGTGTATCTGAAGAACTGCTGTGAGTCTGGCATCAAGGAAGAAGAAGGTTGCTTCGGTGCATACGTGAGTTAAATCAGGAATTGACTCGTAAATGTTGGAGTAGAACTTGGGTTTGCTCTCGTGATTTTTTTCAATGATGACTCGAAGAATTAGAAAGAAGAAGTTAGGTCTCGGGACTGGTTTGTGGAAGTTGGGGTTACGAACAGAGTTTAGGGTGGTGTTTGGTCCGTAAGAAGAGAAGTTTACAAGATAAACTTGTTATTTTAATAAATTCAAGGTTTAAGTTTTCGCAAAAGAAAGCAAACTTACAAGTTAAAGTTTGTAAAGTAAATCAAACATTTAAAATGTGAATAGAATTTATATTTCAAATTTAAAATGTTTTAAGATGATTGTTTTGAAAGTACTATCTAATCAAATAGACACAGTATAGTCGACTCGAGTTTTACTCGTGATTTTGGTAGTTGGCTCGAAGACGTTGGCTTGTTGACTCGGAGCAGGGAATAGGGTAGCTTGGGTTGAAGTACGATAACAGGTTAATACAGAAACCTGTTGATCCGTTTAAAAATTTTAGATTAAAATTTAAAACCATGGATTTAAATAAAGTAAAGTTTTAAATCTAGTTTTTAATCTAAATTTAAGTTTAAATCTAAGTTTTAAATATATATATATATATATATATATATATATATATATATATATATATATATATATATATATATATATATATATATTCGAGTGGAATTTGAATCTAGTTTGGAAATAAATGAGTTTTTAAATTCAAATTGACTTAATAGTATTAAAGGTTTTAATAAGTTAAAATGTAATTTAAAAATTTGAATTTAAATGGAGTTTGAAATATAAGAGAGGATTTAATCAAAGTTAAATAAGAATTCTTAATTTAAATTCAAATTTGATTTGAATCTTGAGTTTTGGAAATAAAGTTTATAAATCCTAATATGAAGTAATTAATTTGTAAAGCATTAAATAAATAATTAAGGTTTATTAACTGATTTATTTTTGTTAATTTGAGATAAATCAATGTAAGTGATTTGAGATTAGTTGCTTAAATGGGAACTACTTAATGTAAGTAAGCAAAGAATTAACTTGCTAAGGGTTAATTAATTAGTAATTGGATATTAATTACTTATTAATCAAAAATTAACTAATTGAGGATAATTAACCAATGGAATAATTAGTTGATGAATTGGTGAATAATTACTTATCGTAATTAATAGGATTGTAATTACTTAGGGAAGTAATTAATTGATAATTACTAAATGAAATTAAAGGTGTTAATGATGGAAGAAATTTGGATCAAATTATTTTGTATAACTAATCAAGGAATTAACTAGAGATAGTTAAGGAGTAATTAATTTATTTGATGAAGTAATTAAGGGTAGTTAATTACTGATGATAGTAATCAAGGATGATTAATATTTATGGTTAGCAATTAATTAATAAAATAATTAAAGGTTAATTACCATATTGGGTTGAGGATAATTAATTTGTGAAATTAATTAAGGGATTAATTACTTAATGTAATTAAAGGATAAATAGAACAATGTTGGAAGTCTTTGATTAATTGTTATGCCTAATATGTGGTTGTGGTGCTATGTGATAGATATGTTGATTTAAACTGTGATTATGTGGCTATCTATTGTTAATGAATTAGGTGACATCCTGTATTTAAAGTTGAATTGAATTTCACTTGGATAATTTAAGTTAAGATGACACTGGTTTCGAAGAGACCGGAGTCGGGTATTAGTAAATACCCGAAACCACTTCGATTCATTATAGATGATTTGTGAAATCAATAAGCTGGTTTGGATTGATTTAATTAAATTTGACCATTTAATCTAAGTTTGACACTTACAAATTGATGTGTTTATAACAGCTTGTTAAGTTGTAAATTGACAAGTTACCCCGGGTTTATATAAGTTGTATGTTTTGGGATATTCCTTGTTAGATGGGTTTACTCACGCTGGTTTCCAGCCTGACCCGGGTGTTACTTTGATGTAATGCTCGGGTCAGACCGAGTATTACAGATTTTCAGGTAAGGACGTTCTGGAGCTCAAGAGGCGAGCAGGATGGCAGGGACGTATGGAGAATTTTCACTGTGATATTGTAGTCTCTGGACATGATTGTTTGTCCAGTATTTATGTAAATGTGTAACTCTGATGTATTTAAATTTAAATTAACTGATATAGTTTTCTTTATTTAACTACTATTTTATTTGATATTATATTTGATCCGCTGCGAATGTGAGGTTTTTGTGTCTTGTTTCTGTCTTCTTCTTCTTTCTCTTTCTTCTTTTCACTAACTATCTGGAAATTTCGGGATTGAAATTTCCGGGTCGTTACATTTGGTATCAGAGCAGGGTTAAGCGAGAACCTTGGCTCTATTGGGATTACTCATTAATGATAAGGGTAAGTGGTACCCTACAATGAGTTGAGTGTATAAATATGAGAGAGCGTACTTGTTATTTTCTTATATATAGGATTTTAAATGATTTCAAAGGTAAATGAATCTTATATAAGAAATAGATTATCTATTATATTAAGGAAATTGATTGTAGTATTAATTAAACTAAAAGTTATAGTAAGAATTAAGTGGTAATAATTACAACCAAATTGGAATTAAATTTAAAGACAAGTTTGAAATGGATTCAAACCGAAATTAAATGTTGAATTTGGAAAAGGTTTCAAGATAAGAATAATCAATTGATTTATGTAATTAATTAAACTTGATAAGATTCATCAGTGGATAATAATTAGAAGTGATAAATAAAGAGGAAGTTACTTAATGAAGTAACTAGAGATAAGCAATTTAAAGGACAAATACTTAATGAAGGTAATTAAGAAATAAGTTAATTACCGAATATGATTAATTGGAATTAATTAATGATGTGATTAATTTAAAGAAATAATAAATAATATTATTTAAATTGAATGAAATGGTCCTATTTCAAACCAGAGTTGTTTGAAAAATAAAATGAAATATTCTAAAGAAGTAAACATTTAAGTAAAGTATGACTTATAAAACTGAAAATATCTAAATTGTGGAATTTTAAATCTAGGTCCATAAATTTGAAAAATTGTTTCAAAGTGCTAAAAGAATAAATAAGTATTATTTAAATAAAAGAGACTTGTTGCAAACAATGGGTTGTTTGAAAATTGGTCTAGAATTAAAACCAAAGGTGGTTTAAAACTTAAAGTATATCTAGATAAGCAAATTGATATATAAGTGTTTAATTTTTCTAATTAAGTCTAATTTATAGGTTAGGAAGTCCCTTTAGAATTCAATTTTTGAGAGAAATGGCTAAGAGTGAAGAATGGAAGGCAAGGTGCGGAGAACGAAGAGCAGCTGCACGTAAGGAGCGGGAAACAGCAATTCAGGAGTATGAAAATCGGATTAAGGAAAGAAATGGACCGGGACCTTATGATAATGTCACTTGCTATAGATGTTACAATAAGGGTCATTACGCAGCTAAGTGTGGTAAAAGAAGGAAGGAATTAAAGGGTATATCCCAACGTTTTCGCTCTGAGATATTATGCTTTAAGTGTCATAAGAAGGGACATTTCCTTAACCATTGTCCTGAAGTGAGGAAGGTGAAGCGTAAACCAATGGAACCGGTCAACGAGTCAACCATTTGCTATCATTGTAGAGGGCTGGGACATATCGCGAGAAATTGTCCCAAGAGACAGAAGAAGAAAATTAAGGTTGTGGAACATCCAGTAGGAAGCATGGAGGTCATCCAGTTGGATGAGAGAGTAGAAACTTTTTGTGTAAAATGCTATAAGTGGGGACATCCTGTTGAAAAGTGCATGTTTGGGCTTTGCCCATTGGAAGGAAGTCCATAGGAAGGATTTGGATAGAAAATGCTAGGACTCTTAAACCTAGGTGATGGTGTAAACATCTTAATTGTGACTTTGGAAGGCTTTTATTATGATGAATGGATGTACTGTTGAACTACTAATGTGCAGTCTATCCATATATGAAATATTTTGTGGCGGTATGATCTAAAAAAACACCTTCTTTTATTTGGGATGGAATTTGAAATTAATTCAAACTAAAATTTCAAAGGTTTGGTTTCAAAATTGAATTTGGTTTGAATTAATTGGAATTATAATTGAAGATGAATAAGTATGGAATTCAAATGGAAAATTTGGGTTGAATTGAAGTGATTGAAATTTAAGTGGGTTCAATTAAACGGATATTAGTCCAAAGTGATTGGAGTAACTTGGGATGGTAATTAAAGTTAAATATGTTTATAATGAAATGGAATTTGATTTAAATTTGGAAAGGAATTAAGAATCAACTCAACTTGAGTTTGGAATAAATCAAGTCCAACGGAAAATTGGAGTTATTTAAAATTGGAATGGGATCAATTTGAGTGGAAATTTAAAATGAATTGATGAGAATGGAGATTGGGAATTGAACAGTTTGACTCTGGACTATTTTCAATAAAAATTGTTTTAATATAAACTTATTTTTCCGAGCTATTTAATACATATAACCTTTCTTTCTTAAAGCCAAATTATTATATACTTATTTTACAATTATTTTTGTAGCTATTTAACCATTTTTCAACTGTTTTCTAAACTAATTACTATTTTCCAACTATGTTACAAATTAATTACTATTTTACAACTATTTTGAAATTATCTAAAAGTTCTGAAAACATTTAGCTATTCCCCAACTATTTTACAATTAATTAACTATTTTAAAGCTATTTTCCAAACTAATACCTATTTTCAACTACTTATCTATTCTTAAATTTTTCAAGCTATTTTCTAATAATAAACTGGTCGGAGTTCAAACTATTATTGATTAAATACCTAACTGGGATAAGAATAAAAGTTATAATCCAAATGGGGATTAAGGCAATTGTAAATAAGTGAATGAAAATTTAGGTGAATGTGAATAGAAGGAAATTGATTTGGCTAATAATCAATGAAGATAAATACATAAGGTGTACGTATGTTATTCTATTCGCATAATGATTTGATCTAGATTCGAGCACAGAATTTCGAGATAGTTTTATCGATCCGAGTGGAATTTGTCACTCGATTTTCGACGGCGAACCTGGAAATGGATTGTTGATTGGTTCTGTATATTCTCTAGCATAGTCAGGCTATGCAAGGAGAATGATGGTTTCTGATCAAGAAACCAGATCTGTGTCCGCACTAGAAACTCGGGTGGACGATACTAGTTCGGAAATGAAATTGTGTGATCGAGTGAGCGATCAGATTAGTATGGCGTACAGATGATATGTGTACATCGTACAGATTTGAATGAAAATGATATTGAAAGGAGTAATCAAATTTGAATATTTGATTTTGAATAAACAAAGTTAAATATCTTTGTTTTATAAAATGAAACTCCCCTTGTTGAATCTATTGCCTGAAGAAAAGGATTTTTGAGGGTGTTTTGAAGTATAAAAGGGGCTTTATACAAGTTTGAAATGATCCAAGATTTTAAAGATTATATGTATAAAGGATCTTATAAGGATTTCGGAAAAAGGTTTTGGGAACCTATGGATTACTAAAGGCTTTTGATTTTTGGATAAAATCAATATTGAATTTGGAAAGTCTAGTTTGAGAATTATCGATTTTGGGATAATCGATTTTGTGTAAAGAAGCTTTGTATGAGATCATACTAGGTGTATGATTTAAAGATACTATATGTGTATAGTATAAAATGTTTTGATGATGGCTCTGGGAAAAAAGGCGCTCCCTTGGAATGGACTTCTCAGGAGTACCACCGGGTGGTGCTGCCTTGAGCCCCAAGGGGGGGGGGTTTCTAAAGTTGATCCTGTGAGGAGTCCGGACAAACTAGTTCCTGAGGATTATTGGGTAGCGAAAGTCGAGGGCGCTGATGCCTACAGGGGCATTTGGGTTATGCTGTGACGTCAGTGTAACTCGATGTCACTGCGATCTACTATAGGGACCATAGCGAAAATCGTGTGGAGGTTGAGTGTCAACGGTCTACACTTGATTTTGCTGGGAAGGCAACGCAACATCGGTAGACTGCTATTTATGGTCAAGTGGAGTGGAGAAGTTTCATCCTTTTGGCAGCAAAATTCGAGGGCGCTGATGCCTACAGTTATATGGGTTTTTGCTGTGATAGCTACGTAACCCCAGTTGTAGCTGCGATCTGTAGCGGGTTCCATGGTGTAATCGAGGGGCGCGAAGGCCTACAGTTATCTGTGGATTTTGTCGGGACGGCAACGTAATCATCGGGTTAACTGCGACCATGGATGGGGGTGATGATTTCCAGAGCATTCTCACCAAAGATATATCCTCTATTTTTCAAAAACCGTTTCCTACATTTTCATTAAAATTATTTTCCAAGTATTTTCACTGGGTGTTGAAAACTAGTCTGCTAAGTACTTATAGATTTTCAGTCTTACGCCTGATCAACGTATGACCAAATTTCTGTGAGAACGAGGACAGACTTTTTGAAACATCGAGTTATAAAAAGTATTTTTATAAAACTATTTTGGCAGTATTATAGATTTTAAAGGTGTTTTAAATATGTTCAAAGAAAACTTTTTTGATTTTAAGCATTTTAATATATTCTGGCTTCGTTTCTTTTCGAGGACGAAAAGATTCTAAGGGGGAAGGAATGTGAAAACCCAGATTTTTGATATCTGATAACTGGTAGTTAAAAGGATTTAAAATACAAAAATTTGTAATTCGAACAAATAAATTTTGATATATATATATATATATATCTGAATAATTATTTGGTTAATAATCTTCCTAGTATAGTTATTTATACTCGAAATATTTTCTTTAATTTCAAACAAATTGAACATGGGTATGTTTAAGTGTGTATATATATATGTATGAGTTAGTTCTAAAATAAATTTGAATTGGAAATCTAAAGGAATAAGTATCTTAAATAAATTGGATATAAAAATATATGTATGTGATTTTATTTGTATATATTTTGCTATTTTCTTTTAAAATTCATATTAATATAAATAAAGGAAAGTAGTTACTAAATAGAAATATAATATAAAAGTTTTATGGAAAACATTTAAAAAAAAAATATATAAATGCATTTATTAAGAATAGAAAGTATTCATAACATAAGATATAAAAATATATAACTAAATTAAAATTAATAAAAAAATTGTATAGAACATATTAGTATATTATTTAATTCTCATATAAAGGACAAGTGTTAAGAGTTTTGATATCCAAATTAACAAATGTAACATTTGTAATATGAAATTTTAACAAGTGTCAATATTTTTCTTTTGAAATAATAAATAATAGATAAAAGAAGAAATATACATCTCTTCTTCTTTCTCATTTTCCTTTTATCTCATTATAAGGAAACAAAGTAAAAAAAAAATGCTGTAACAAAGTTCAGTAAAACAAATCAAAAAGAAACTTTTTCTAAAAAAAAAAATCAAATCATCGGTAACAAAGCTAGAAGGCAATCTTCCCCTATTCAAAAAGCAAGTCCTTTCTTCAAATTCAAGATCAGTAGGGAATTCAGTTTCAGTTTCAATATTCAGAGATAAACTAAAGTCTTCAAGTTTCAAATTTCAAACTGCACTGCTCATATCAGCTAGGTGAGTAAACTAGATCTGAATATACCTTTATGTCTGGATGTTGTGATGGATTCTCGAATTAAAATAGGGAATAAAGTTTTACTTTTATAAAATTTTGTATGCATGTATGTATCTGAGAAATGTTCATGCATATGCTCTCTGTTTTAAGTTGTAGATTCAAACTCAGTAGAGAAAAATTAGTATCTTCCTAATCCAATCAATATTACATCTTGATATCTACATGGAAGTTGCTTGTTACTATATGTTAATGGATTTAAAAATAATTCCAGAAAAATACTAAGTTAATAATGTGAAAATATATATTAATTTACAGTAAAATAACCATAGATCAGAAAATTTAAGTATTTTAGTTTTACAATCTGATTATACAATTGAGTTCGTAGTACAAAATAATGATTTTAGGTGATGAAATTACGATTTTTAAGTTTATAAATGATGAGGGATAGCGAGTTGAACTGGAAACTCGTTTTGGTCAAATTCCGTTGATGAAGGACGAAATTGATGACGTGATTGCTGGTGAAGGAGGATGGTGCAGAGGGAATCATCAGAAAATTAACCGAAGATTTTATAATTTGCCGTGGCAAACGTTTGGCCATGTAGTAGGGTTTAAGGGCGTTCTTGTATCAATGTCATTCTCGAAGTGATTTTGAGGTCATTCGTGGATCGGGGTGGACCGGGTTTCGAGAGAAGATGAGGGGGATGGTGGAGCAGCTGTAGGGGGTGAACGTAGGACCTCCGGTGGCTAGAGTGGGGCACGCGAAGTGGATTTGGCGGCATTGGGTTGGTTTCCAAGTTGAGTGTAACACTCCAATCATGAACCACGGCGAGGTAGTGGGCCCTGGAGGGTCAGGTAGCTTACGTAGGTCATGGTCGACTCGCGGTGATGTTGCTGATGATCAGAAAGGTGGCAGGCGACGTGTACACGTACACACGTATCTTCGTGTATCTGAAGAACTGCTGTGAGACTGGCATCAAGGAAGAAGAAGGTTTCTTCGGTGCATACGCGAGTTAAATCAGGAATTGACTCGTAAATGTTGGAGTAGAACTTGGGTTTTCTCTCGTGATTTTTTTCAATGATGAATCGAAGAATTAGAAACAAGAAGTTAGGTCTCGGGACTGGTTTGTGGAAGTTGGGGTTTCGAACAGAGTTTAGGGTGGTGTTTGGTTCTGTTCCGTAAGAAGAGAAGTTTACAAGATAAACTTGTTATTTTAATAAATTCAAGGTTTAAGTTTTCGCAAAAGAAAGCAAACTTACAAGTTAAAGTTTGTAAAGTAAATCAAACATTTAAAATGTGAATAGAATTTATATTTCAAATTTAAAATGTTTTAAGACGATTGTTTTGAAAGTACTATCTAATCAAATAGACACAGTATAGTCGACTCGAGTTTTACTCGTGATTTTGGTAGTTGGCTCGAAGACGTTGGCTTGTTGACTCGGAGCAGGGAATAGGGTAGCTTGGGTTGAAGTACGATAACAGGTTAATACAGAAACCTGTTGATCCGTTTAAAAAATTTAGATTAAAATTTAAAACCCTGGATTTAAATAAAGTAAAGTTTTAAATCTAGTTTTTAATCTAAATTTAAGTTTAAATCTAAGTTTTAAATATATATATATATATATATATATATATATATATATATATATTCGAGTGGAATTTGAATCTAGTTTGGAAATAAATGAGTTTTTAAATTCAAATTGACTTAATAGTATTAAAGTTTTTAATAATTTAAAATGTAATTTAAAATTTTGAATTTAAATGGAGTTTGAAATATAAGAGGGGATTTAATCAAAGTTAAATAAGAATTCTTAATTTAAATTCAAATTTGATTTGAATCTTGAGTTTTGGAAATAAAGTTTATAAATCCTAATATGAAGTAATTAATTTGTAAAGCATTAAATAAATAATTAAGGTTTATTAACTGATTTATTTTTGTTAATTTGAGATAAATCAATGTAAGTGATTTGAGATTAGTTGCTTAAATGGGAACTACTTAATGTAAGTAAGCAAAGAATTAACTTGCTAAAGGTTAATTAATTAGTAATTGGATATTAATTACTTATTAATCAAAAATTAACTAATTGAGGATAATTAACCAATGGAATAATTACTTGATGAATTGATGAATAATTACTTATCGTAATTAATAGGATTGTAATTACTTAGGGAAGTAATTAATTGATAATTACTAAATGAAATTAAAGGTGTTAATGATGGAAGAAATTTGGATCAAATTATTTTGTATAACTAATCAAGGAATTAATTAGAAATAATTAAGGAGTAATTAATTTATTTGATGAAGTAATTAAGGGTAGTTAATTACTGATGATATTAATCAAGGATGATTAATATTTATGGTTAGCAATTAATTAATAAAATGATTAAAGGTTAATTACCATATTGGGTTGAGGATAATTAATTTGTGAAATTAATTAAGGGATTAATTACTTAATGTAATTAAAGGATAAATAGAACAATGTTGGAAGTCTTTGATTAATTGTTATGCCTAATATATGGTTGTGGTGCTATGTGATAGATATGTTGATTTAAACTGTGATTATGTGGCTATCTATTGTTAATGAATTAGGTGACATCCTGTATTTAAAGTTGAATTGAATTTCACTTGGATAATTTAAGTTAAGATGACATTGGGTTCGAAGAGACCGGAGTCGGGTATTAGTAAATACCCGAAACCACTTCGATTCATTATAGATGATTTGTGAAATCAATAAGCTGGTTTGGATTGATTTAATTAAATTTGACCATTTAATCTAAGTTTGACACTTACAAATTGATGTGTTTATAACAGCTTGTTAAGTTGTAAATTGATAAGTTACCCCGGGTTTATATAAGTTGTATGTTTTGGGATATTCCTTGTTAGATGGGTTTACTCACGCTAATTTCCAGCCTGACCCGGGTGTTACTTTGATGTAATGCTCGGGTCAGACCGAGTATTACAAATTTTCAGGTAAGGACGTTCTGGAGCTCAGGAGGCGAGCAGGATGGCAGGGACGTATGGAGAGTTTTCACTGTGATATTGTAGTCTCTGGACATGATTGTTTGTCCAGTATTTATGTAAATGTGTAACTCTGATGTATTTAAATGTAAATTAACTGATATAGTTTTCTTTGTATAACTGCTATTTTATTTGATATTATATTTGATCTGCTGCGAATGTGAGGTTTTTGTGTCTTGTTTCTGTCTTCTTCTTCTTTCTCTTTCTTCTTTTCACTAACTATCTGGAAATTTCGGGATCGAAATTTCCGGGTCGTTACAATATTATCAAAATAGCTTCTATAAAAATATTTTATTTTTTTATAACTCGACGTCTCAACAAGTCCATCCTCATTCTCATAAAAATTCGGTCATACATTGATCAGGCATAGGACTGAAAATCGATAAGTACTAGGTAAACCCGTTTTGAACACCAGTAAAAATATTTGGAAAACTTCTGTGAAAATATAGAAAATATTTTTGGTGAGAATGCTCTGGAAATCATCACCCCCTGCATGGTCGTAGTTAGCGCGATGATTACATTGCCTTCTTGGCAAAACCATAGAAAACTGTTGGCCTCCGCGCCCCTCGATTACACCATAGAACCACCACAGATCGCAGCTACACCCAGGGTTACGTTGCCATCACGGCAAAAACCATTTAACTGTAGCCATCAGCGCCCTCGAATTTCGCTGCCAAATGAAACTTCACCACATAGACCATATAGATCGCAGACTACATCAGTCGAGTCCCAATGTAGCCTGTAGGCACTCACTGCAACATGACTTTCGTTATGTCTTCTTAGATTGCAGTCTACCGATGTTACGTCACTCTCCCAGTGAAATCAAATGTATACCTTAGGCAATCACTGCCCCTCGACTGCCATATGGTGCGTAGTAGATCGCAGTTACACCGAGTTACAATGTCGTCACAACATAACCTAGTGTCTCTGTAGGCATCGGCGCCCTTGACTTTCGCTACCCCAACCACAATCCTCAGGAACTTCAGTTTGTCCGGACATCCTCTGGGATCAAAATTTAAAACCCCCCTTAGGGCTCAAGGCAGAACCACCACGTGGATCTCCTACCAAGTTTCAACTCTAAATGGGAGCGCATTTTTCCCACAACATTCTCAAAACATTTTATACTATACACATATAGTATTTTTAAATCATACTCTTTATATGTATCACGTATAAATCTCATTTACGCAAAATCAATATTTCAAAATTGATAGCTTCCAAACGTGGCTTTCCAAATTCCCAAAATTGATTTTCCCCAAAATAAAAAGCCTTTCAAAATCAATGGTTCCAAAAACCTTTTTTCCAATTTCATAAAATCATTTATATATATATATATATATATATATAAGTTTATTCTTTTGACTGGAACAAAATATTTTTGGATCACTTCCTACTTAAATTCCTTTTATACTTCAAATGTTGTTCAAAGATCTTTTCTTCTGGTTATAGATTCAACAAGGAGAGTTTAGCATACGTGCTGATATACCAAAAACCTAGGTAAAAAAGCCTAGATACATGTTGATATACGTGCATGTGCACGCACGATCGCCATCTCTCCGACCAATGCCGCTACCACCAACAAGTCATCGACGACGTGCTAGTTCGCGTCGACCACCCATTCCCTTTTAAAACCCCTCGAATCAAAATTGAACAAACGTTCATCACTATAAAAAACGAAACCTGACCTTCATACGCCACGTACCACTGATGCAGGCCACCGGAACCTTCGCCTTATCACCACCAGCATCGTCTGACATCTTGCTTCCTATTCCCCTTCCACCGAACCATTCCGATGCCGCCTCGACGTCGCAAATGCCACGAGTTTTTCCTCGTCCAGATCATAACATAAAACCCTACCAAGCCTTCGTCGTGCCACCCTGATGATCAGAAAAATGTAGCACCATTTTTCCCTTGTCCCCCATTACTTCATACTCCTCTGGTCAGAACCCTGAAGTTCAAAATCCACACGATCGCCAGAAATTCGATGAAATCCCAATTCAGATCAACTCGCAATATCTCCACAATTTCTAACTTAAAAATCTTGAAATTATTATTAAAAATCATGGTTTTTGAAAACGAATCTGGTCATATAATAAAATCTTGAAATTAAGCAGGTCGAATTTCTGACATATTTTGATTTTATTGTAATTCCTTGATTTTCAGATAATTTCCTAATAATTCTACTTGAATCTATTTTTAAAATTTGTATTACATCGTTACAAACAACTTCCTTTTAAACATCATGTTCTATAATTGTTTAGATGAAGAGATATGAATTATTTTGAGAGATTTTGAGCCTGTTAACCAAACAGAGGCATGCATGTATATATACAGTATATTAAAACTTATACACAGATAATCATACTATTTCATTCATGCAAACCAGATTCAAGCCATTTCTATAATCAATTTTCACATGCATAGTGATATAAAGAGATTTAGCTAAAAAAAGAAGTTTACTCACCTTTATAATGTTTGAACAGAAAACAGAATTTTGAACTGCTAGTTGATTTTGAAACTGCAAGAGATCTTAGTCTTACTTTGTTTTAGCTTGAATTTTGAACTTAAATCTATGCTTGCTTCAGTTTGAACTTGAAAGAGTAGTTTGGTTTATCTAAGGTTTTAGTTTGATAAATTTGAAAGATGAAAAAAATGAAAGGAGAAGGAGTAGAGATAAATAAGAGTATATAGCCTTGTTTTTTAATCCATTTTATTTTAAGAAAAAATGAAGAAAATAATCAAGTTTGACTCTTGCAATTTGCATGATACTCCTAAGCTTACAAATGTCAAATGCATGCATTTTATATTTTCTTATGTTCTTATATTATATTATATATTTTTATTTGCACATTTTCTTTTATTTATACTTACATAACTTCAAAAGAAAATGATATA
Organism: Allium cepa; assembly: GCA_030765085.1. NCBI lineage: Eukaryota > Viridiplantae > Streptophyta > Magnoliopsida > Asparagales > Amaryllidaceae > Allium > Allium cepa. The sequence continues at coordinate 889,597,718 of CM060934.1, read as the reverse complement.
AAACCTATTTATACATTAATTAATAACTATATATATATATATATATACTTAGTGTTTAAATGTAGAGTTTTTGAATTCAATTTATTTTTAAGATATTTACTTGAACTTCAAATCATAATTTTATTCAAAATCTACATATATATATAAACAATAGTAAATAGATAGCATATTTTATTTGTTTTGAAAAGATAAGTTTGCAAATATGAATGATTATATAAGAAGATTATCAAATTAATATTTGCCAAAAATTTTGGGTTATTACAGTTATCTTTCTAATTCTGCAGTACAATTTTGAAGGAAGGTATGATTTAGTTAGGTTTATAAAGACAATGAGAAAGCATGTCTTTATGTACATTTGAGAATTGGACCTTATGTTTGTGCTGAATGGAATTTTGGGTGCATATTTTTTTAATTTGTATTTTATTAATGCTTCTGGTTTTTAATAAACTATGATTTTGTCAACATTTATCCTTTTTCTTGAATTTTATATGTAGAGGATGTGCTGTTTTGTTAAAATATGTTCCTGGAATTAACTTCAGAACAGGTAATGAGCCCTTTAAGGTTATTTTTTACTTTACCTAAAAATAGAGGGAAAAAATGCAGTTTTGATAATTATGTGTTTTTTTTTTAAAATATAAGGTTTCACCCAGAAAATACTTCAGCTGATGAAAAGTGAATAGCTTTACGAGTCGCAAGGTGGCCCTATAATTCTTTCACAGGTATTATCTCCATTTTAGGAACCATCATTTAAGAAATATGGTAAAACACCGAATGACATAAACAACATATTTTGCAGAAAATTTGAGTATCAATGCAGATTAAGAATGAAAATGGACCGGAAAGTAAAGTATTTGGTCCTACAAGTCACAATTATGTGAACAGGGCTACAAAAATGACCATTAAAACCGGCACATTTATGCCTTGGGTTATGTGCAAAGAAGATGATGCACCCAACTCAGTGGTATGAGATTTACTCTTTCAATCACAAATTTTAATACACAGATAATTGTACATTGTCCCTGAGTTTCTTAAATGGTTTACCCCAACTCTGTAATGCATACTTCAAGTGATTCGACTATGTTGAAAGTTGACCTTTACTTGTTTTATCGGGAATCTCAGTACATTGGCCAGATGAGCTATTCCGAACAAAAATTTAATTATAAGTAGTTGATATAGCTGCAATTTGGTTTATTAATTGCAATTAGTGTCATTTTCGATGTGTTATGAAATAGATTAACACCTGCATTGGTTTTTACTGTGATGGGTTTACTCTGAACAAGCCATATAAACCATCGCTTTGGACTGAAGCTTGGAGTGGCCAATAAATTTTCTTTTTACTACTGCAGTAATCTTTTATTTGTAATATAGCTAAGTTAAGTAAGTTATCTACTGTGATAATCGGGTTTACAGAATTTAGCAGTGCTGTGTTTCAACGACCAGTTGAAGATTTTGCATTTCCTGTAGTTAGGTTTGTCCAGAAGGGTGGTTCGTTTGGAAATTATTATATGGTTAGCTATGTACACCATATAACCATATATAACCACATTAAATTATTTTCTTGATAAGTACTGAATTGGGCCATACTATTGTTAATCTTAGTATCATGGTGGAACCAATTTTAGGCGTACTACTAGTGGTCCATTTATAACTATTAGCTATGACTATGATGCTCCTATTGATGAATATGGTAAGAGTGTAACTTGCCAGTATCTATACAAGCTTATCATAAATACCAAGATTCAAAATTTAAGACTTATATAACTTTTATAGGTTTAATTAGAGAACCGAAGTATGGGCATTTGAAAGAACTTCACAGGGTAATTAAGCTCTGCAAAAAGATTTTAGTTTTGGCTGACCCAGTTGTTACTTCAATTGTGAGTTACCAACTGGTTTGTAGCATAATTTTACATATTGCCTTAGCAACTTTCAGTGATATTATATGTATTCATTTAAGCTATTTTATTTTTAGGAACATGTATTTAAATCTGAAATAGAGGGATGCGCAGCATTCCTCTCAAACTACAGGATATATAGAATTTCACGTGTAACGTTCAAAATATGGAGTATAATTTACCGCCTGGTCAAGCAGCATTCTTCCTGACTGCCAACAAGACTAATCATTTGGTAGACACATATATTTCATTATTTAATTTACTTTATAAAATCAATCATAATCATTTGGTAATAACTTCTAGTCCATAACTTTTTTACTTGATGCCAACAAGACTAATCAATAAAGATATAAATTTTTATAAGGATTTTGAAATATGAATCTTTTTTGTTATTTTTAGTAAATATGAATGAATGTCGTCATTATTAGTACAATATTTTGGTTTCAACTACAAATTAATTTTACCTTATTACCATGAATTTTCCTAGTTAGTTTATTTTCCACTCATTGTCATAAACACCAATGGTAAAAAGTATTTCAGTTGCTAACATTTCATTATGCATATATTCTTTTTTAATTGTTTATGCATTCCAATGGATTGAAAATTCATGATTTGTATGAACAGGTTGTTGCTGAAAGACCTGGTGCGGGGGTTCAAGCTACTAAAGTTCAAGGGCCAAGGCATACACAGTTAGATGAACCATTTTGGCATTTAGAAATATAAATCTCTTTTTATTGTTTTTAAAAGATATGAATGAATATGTTTGTTATTGGTATAATATTTTGGTTTCGGTAGCAAATTAATTTTAAATTTATAAGTGTAATGTAATAGTATTTACATATCTTTTCTTATTTGAATTTTTTAGTAACGAGCAAAAATAATTGTAGAAGACCATATTGCAACAGGTAAAAACATTTGTAATGATGTTATTGCAACAGTTATGGACCGTTGTAAAATGGTTTACTACAATGGGCTTTTACAACGGCATCGAACCGTTGTAAAATTACCTAGATCTATTACAACATCGCCTAATAAGGCGGGTGCTGGCTCATTGTGAAACCCCTATTACAATGGGTATTGCCCGTTGTAAAAGGGTATCTTTGTTGTAGTGATATTTTCAATTATACACGCACACACATACATATATGTATGTGTGTGTCTACACACATGTATATTGCAACTTTTTCTTTTCTGATTTGCCTCTAAAACATTTCTAAATTTCATAATACTTATAATATTAAATTTTTAAAAGGTTTTGTGAATGAATATTACTTATCTAGAAAAGCTTTGCATATAAATTTTGAAATAAGAAATAATTTAAGACTATAAAATAATTTAACTATATTTTATAAATCAAATTCCAATAAGGATCAAAATAGATAAAATCTTATTTTTGAAATTCTTTTAAAACATTTAACAATTCAAATAATAAACCGATCGAAAATTCAACATATAGAGCCAACATCGCTCTTAAAATATAATTCCATAATATGGAATTACTTAGCGACCCAAGTTGCTTTCCAACAACATCGGTCACACAAACAATGTAAGTAAATCTATATAATTTAGATGAATTTAATTTGCAAACGAACTTAACTTTGTTTGTAAATTGGTCTCTTTCAATCCACATAATACCAAACAAGCAAATCTAATCTATATCATTCGATGAATTAGATAAATCACAATATGCAACCAGTTGAATTTATAGCACGCAATTCAATAATATCATTCAATTACTACCAAAAACATATGCATTTCTTTACCCAAACATGGCACGCACAAAGAATATAGCTATATAGATATAAGTGTGTAAGTTGTAAAATAACTCACCAAATTCTTTGTTCATCGAAACTCTTCTTCTTTGCTTCAGCATGCCTTGCCTTTACCACGCTAACAACCATTGTTCCCTATTCGTTGCCGCTGTCACTACAAGGTGTACCCATGCTTGATGATCGATCCTTTAACCACACAAACACGTCGATACTTCAAACATTGCTGGTGGCTTCTAGTTTACCCCATCGACGTCGTCGAATGCTCCACCTCATCATCGCTTAAAATGTTTGTTTGCACACCCTAGTATCAGTCGTCAATGCCATAGCTACATCTCATCTCAAATCGCGCTTGCTCTCCGCCTAGCGCTCAAATCATGATTGCATCCTCCCTCTAAATCTCACATGATAACAAGGTCACGAATCCTCCATCTTCTTCAATCACAACCATACAGACGATACCACCCAAGGATGACTATCGTACCATCACTTCAAATCATGAGCAGAACTTCACTTTGTTCACATCGCGTGCTGCCTCTTTCGTTTTCCACGTCTGATTTTTGATTTTGCAATTAGCTAGGGAAAAAGATGAATAAGGAGGATACTTGTTATTAGGGTTTTGAGAAATAAAATATGGATTAAGCTTGGATTTGGGCTTTTCTTTTGTTCAGAGTTAAAGTTTTACATTATAATCCTTTTTATTTTTTGTTTATTTTTATCTTCCTTCTTTTTTTTCAAATAAGTCTTTATTTATTTGTAATTATAATTTGATCAAATTTAAATTGATTCACATTTCATTCAAAGATATATTGCGTTAGCTGCCCAATTCTATTCAATTCAACCTTGTTTCGCCCTATTTAATTATTCATTGTATTAATACAAACGAATTTATTTTCGTACTATTTCAATGATATAAAATTATTTGTACTTTAAAAATATTCTTTATCTAACAATAACACTTTATCCCGTTTGATATATTTTCTGAAAATTATTTATTAATTAATTTAACTTGTTAATACAAAAATCTATTATTAAATATATTTCAATTAAATAAAAAGTTAATTTCAAATAATACTTATTGAAATCGAAATGAACATTTAACTTTAATTAAATTTATATAATGCTACAGCTTCGAAAAACCGGGTTGTTACATACTCCTTCTCTTAAAGGAATTATATCCCCACAATTCACTGAAGAATATTTTTAATCGATTTAATCAATAATATTAACCACAAAATATAATATACACGTTATTCATTATTGCACTTTCGTTGCATTATTCTAATAAACTTTCATATAATATGTCTCACTTGTTAAGATTCATCTCCTTGGTATAGCCAAACACACAAAATGTTGCACTCTATTGCACTGTAGTGTATAATATTATAAGTGTAGCGATGCATATACTTATAGCTTCCAATCGTTCCTTTGCAAAAAAATTAATTCTGAAATGTATAATATTGTAATAAAAAAATTTACGTGTTGAAATTTTTTAATAAAATTTGGCAGAGTCTCCTTTATACAGAGAGCCATTTACAGTTTCACAAATATAATATATATGATGCACATCACTATTGGAAACACAATATATAACACTATTTTTATCTTTTCTGTATTTAATATAAAAGCGTACCTTTATTTAGCGTCCGAAAGCAATTTACTTAGCTATTAAGTGTGCATAAGTGAGCCATCGTCATTCATAAGTCCAAATAGCCTCTTGAACTCTTATTATTATCTCAATATAAACATTAGTCGTATATAGAAAGAGATATATATGATTTCAGTTGTTATTAAACAAGTTCGATACACAGATATGTATGTAAATAAAACATATACACCCATATATAGACATATACATGTGAATGAATATGCATACGATGCATTACGATGATAGTCCCAGCTTCAAAACATCGACAATAGTAGGATGTATGAGTTAAAAACCAAACAAAACACTAGTAAATAGTACATTGACTTCTCAGTATCCAACTGTTAAGTAAATGCATGTAAAATCTCACTTAATTGTTATATATCTAGATACAAGAAGCGTGTGAAGATAAATTTTCAAATTTAATTACTACAGCCCTAAGGTCCTTTAGTAACATACAAGAAGGGAAACAATGCTTTCAAAACCAAACCAATTTGGCTTCAAGATAACAAGCAACTAATATGGCCTACAGGCTATGGGTAGGGCAAGCAGCAGGAAAGGGAAACTGGCAAACAGGAAAGGGAAAGAAAGGAGTTGCAATAAAGAAGTGAAACCGATATGCTTGTGAAGCCATTTCAGTTTATATCAACTACATAGGGAATACACTAGGGTCATCATAGCTAGAAAAAACAAAACATGTTTTACTGCATGCACGCATATAGGCACAGGCATGAAGAAACTCACACTTGTAAATCAATAAATCCACACAAATAACTCACGCAACCCAGCAAGCAAACACCCAAACCACAAAACGATAGCTGGACAATAATTCAAGAATCCTTATCAAAAGCATAGAAGGTTCAAAGATTCAAGTATTGTGGACATAGAAGTGTGAGTGTTGAGAAAAAATCAATTAAATAGTTATATTTACTTGAGTGGGAGGGGTAAGAGGTATAAATCATTCCTATGGCATTTGAGCAACTAAACTATGGTTGTATCAAATGGAAAAGATCATATATCGTTATCTTTTATGATGTGTGTTAAGTCAAAATTTTGGTGCACACAGACTAAAAAGATAAAAATGCATATACTAACCCATATGCTCTTCTCATGTACCCTTTAGAACTAGAATATATATTGTTGTGTGATACATGTGCAGGCATGTATGTACGTGAGCAAGCACAGATTTCAGTTTTCTTGTTTAGGCTCATCATATTGAAATTTTAGTAACTAGCTAATCACATTAATATTTCATCAACCAACTTTGCAACTAAATGTCAACTTCATCAACTAAATCAATGTGCAGGCAACTGACATTATGAACAACAAGGCAACAAACTTCATAAATACAGGCACATGCAACTTCATGCCTCAGGTAAATGTACTTTTGATTCTCATGTAAATGCAATTTCATATTTTAGGGCTAGAACTAAACATAGCAACAAAGTTTAATTTTGAACCAACACAGCAGAGAATATTACTAGCTCCATTGGCAAATATATCTCATTTTGTTAATTCTTCAGCTTATTCTTTCTTTGTATATCATTCCAATCAAGTTACAAAACATGTCCATACTTTAGATTTATCTAACACAGTCAAGGCATGAGTTACAAACTTACTAAAATATGAAACGATCTCAACCCAAAGCAGTTTATGAGGTAATTATTGAATTTTAAAACACATATAACAATGAAATATCAATTCTTAGCTAAACTTCAATAAACTCAATTTCTCTTTCACCACATTCGAAACATAGGAATTACCACTTTAGTTGCAGAAAACATATGCAGAAGAATGAAGTTCACTCAAAATTTAGACAATGAAAGTTATTTATTTATTTTTTAATTATTATTATTATTTTAAACCATGAATATTTTTAGTATTTTCAAGATACCAATTACTAAAATAGGCAGTAATTTATTTTGTCGATAAAAGATTTATCTTCATTACAAAACAAATCTAATTCATCTCCATAAACATATTTTGTTAGAAGTTCTTTTTAATTCAAACTCAAACAATTATTTATTTACCTACAATAATACACACATTAATTTATATTAAAATATACAATGTTGTCGTGCCTCAATTCTAGCGATTCGTTTTGTTAATTGGCTGCAATGTCGACTATCTAGATTTTATATTAACATCGCATTGCCAATGATTTCAACTTCATAGTAGCATAAAATTGTTTAAAAAATATTTAGATGTAGAAAATTTAACATTCTCCATTTTTCTAAGTATACACACACACACACCATTTCGAGAAAAATACATTTATGTTACCATTTCCAATATATTATATCAGATGGCCTTGTATAAACGTTTAGAAATCCCCATCGATACGTTAGCTACTCATATCAATAAGAATTTATAAGCCACTCAATGGACCAATTAACACGAAATAAACCATTATTATTTTTCAATCACTTTATAAATTAATGTTCATACTTTACAAAATCATTTGCTTGCTCATATACAAATATTAACTTCCCATATGCACACACACACACATTCAATATCAATCAATTGTATTCAAAACAATACATCACACCATATTCAATCGTTCACTACAGTAAGCAACCATTCAATTTTTATTATATCTTATTTTATTTATTAAGTATATTTTCCAATTCTATATTTCAATTATATATATAATTTATCATTATATATATTATAAATACTGATTGCTTAACATTTTTTTACTATTCCTCGACAGTTCTGTTTTGGAGAAACTACTGGCTTTTGTTAATAATCGGGTTCGTCCAAATTCAAATGGGTTGATAAATTCTTTGAATGATAACTTCTTATTCAATTTCACATTTTAAACAAACATAAACCAAAAAAAACATTGACACAAACAACATACTTTCAAAAGAATAAACAAACAAACAATCGCCTTCAGCTGAAAGCTATTTTCCAGCTTCCGCTGCACACTCTGATCACTAACCGATCAGGACAGAACAATATTCAATTCTAAGTCATCTAAGGTCTCATTTATGATATCCATTAAATCTCACTCTTTACAGAAGTGATTTGCAAATTTAAAAATCATTTTGATAATAATATTTAGTAAAGCACTTCAAATTTTTTACAAATATGTCCCGATGATTATTCTCAATGATCGTTTATATTTGTATCCTAAATAGGAATATAATATCTGCTACCCTCCATACCTAAGTTGTGGGACTCTAAGTCTATCTAGGTTTAGATCTCGACTCTGTGTCAAATATATTCTATAATGTTCTGAACACAGCTTTGATACAAGCCAGTAACAACCTAACCACTATATCCATATTATTTAAGAACATTGCAAGTAACGACGTCAAATAACATGGAAAATACGGCTGGTTAAAGACGATTGAATGTGAATATATCTTTGGACTAACACTAACATGTCTTTATTACAATTATGAGGATCTAAACTGAAAATTTGACGTATACGGTATGAATACAAAGTAATAAACACGTCGACTTAAAAAATTCATAAAAGCATATAATATAAATAAATCAGAATCATAGTGGAACAATATTCATCCTATAACATAATAAAACGTGAGTCTACATAATATCAGGACTAGACCCATATAAATATATACATCGCATCAAATACAGTATCAGGTACACAGTGACTACTAAATAATACACATGACATATCCTCCTAAGTGTCAATATATAAAATGATAAAGTATACTAAAATAGTCAAAATATTCTACTTCAGTGCTAGCACAAAATCCAAAGATCAACGAGTCTATGTACTTGTAGAGTCTTGGCCTGGCCTAAATATTATAAAAATAAACGAATCAGATTATATCTAAAAAGGTGAGCCACTGATATTATAATAGATGACTAGACAATAAATAAGTCATAGTAAAAATATGCCATAAAAAATGATCACAATAAGGCATATCAATTAAAATCACCTTTTCATAATTCCATTTATGACTTAACCACAGAATAAGTCATCTCAAAATATGGCCAAAACCAACTAACTATAATAAGGTATATGAAAACCAAATTACCATTTCATAAATCCATAGCAAATCTCAAATGGACTATCATAAAAAATATGATGATAACAATTCAAAATTCTCCAGAACCAAAAGATTTTAAATATTCATCCAAAAATATCTTAAGAAATAGTTATCGCTTATGAAATAATAACACAGCGACACAAAGCCTAATGATACGGAGTAGACCCCACCACATAGTGTAATGGTCTAATGATACGAAGTAGACCAAACAAGTGAATAGTTGTGACGACTCAGAATTTTAAACAGTAGAAATTGAAATATTTAAGTGATTTTAAATGTTTGGAGAATAGTTTAACTTGAATTTTAATTATTACTATGGATTTGGCAATTTAATTTTTGAATTTAATTTATTAAAGATGGATAATGAAATTGCATTGGATACTATCGCTTGCATCACATATAGGGATTTAAAAACTCGCATTACCTTCCTTAATACGCTTCTTCGTTTAATCAAATAAAATAAAATGCATATATTTTTCTTTCGTTCAAAGCTAATCATAAATTCCTCTCTCATTTGAAATGGCCGAAGCCCCCTTTCTTCTCAGAAATAAAACAAATTCGCGATCGATTTGAGCTTGGCCGCTCCCTTCCTCTCTTCATATTTCAGTTCGAATCGATCGTATAAAAAAAATCGAAGCCCTAAGTTATTCGATCGATCGAAATCGCGTGCGAGGCCATCGGTATAGACTGGTTGCGTTCAAAGTAGGGATTTTCGAGTTCGAGCTTGAGTTCTAGATTCACAAGCAAGGTTAGTCGAGGGCGGAGGCAGCAGGCCGCAAAGTGGCGTGCTCTACGTGTCGATCGCGTGGTGAGGCGGTGGGTTCAGCAGCGATCGTCGAATGAACTCGAAAAGCAGGGGGAATGGCGAAGCGGGCAGACACGATCGTTGAGGTAGGCGCGCGAGTGTTTCGAGGAGGCCGTGAAGGTGGTTGTGGTTGTCGATCAAGTCAGCGATGTGCGATTGTATTTTATTTTCATTTTTTTAAGATTTACACAAACATATATGATTGTAGAAAAAGAAAATTTTATTAACAGTAAGGCAATATTTTTTTTCTTTTTTCTTTGCTGTGTTTCAATTTAAAAAATGTATATATACATTTATATGTACAGTAAAATAATTTGATTTATAGAAAATTATTCAGGAGATAAATTTGTTTAATTTATTGTAGTCACTACTGCCCTGTTTTAAATTTACAGAATTTAATTCTATATGTATGTAAAGAAAGTTATATAATATTTTCGAAGAGTAGAAATTTTATAAAAATGTCAGGTCTATAAAAAATCATATCTTTTATGTATGTATATTTATAATTACATATATAGTCTCGAAGGAAAAAAAATAGTTTAAAAACCCAATTATTAGTTTAAATTAAAATCCTTTGGTTAATTTAATTGTTTAATAATAAGTGATTTTTCAATTAGTTTAAATGTTTTATTAAAAGGAAATTATTTGAAACTAAATTTCTTAAATAAAATAAAAATTTATCAAATGAAAATTTATTGTTCAAATTTATTTCGAATATTAATAAAATCATATAATTGTTATGCAAGGTCTAAAATCGTGAAGAAAACAAACTAGATTAGAAATGGATTGCATGCAAAATAAAGGTGAGATCTTCTCACTCAAAATAATAATTGGAAATTTCGGTTATGGATTGATGGTTGAATTGTGATAGTTAAATTTAAACTGTTGATCGTGTGCTTGAATGATAAATTATTATCAGTTATATTAGTTTAGACCCTATGTGTCGCATAATAGCGGATGATATTATATTTAAACTCATATACCGCTATATTCCACCTCGAAGTGGAATTGGTATTATATATGTATTTGGAGTTGTTGATTTCCCACATTATATAGCGGATGAGACCCTATTGCGCCACATAAAAGCGGATGATATTATATTTAAACCCATATACTATGATGTTCCACCTCGAAGTGGAATTGGTATTTAATTGTTGTGCTAACGTCTGTGAATGCAGGGAAACAGGTTGGAATGATCCAACTGGATTCCTCAAATATTGAATTTGTTTCATACATTGTGTGTTGATAATTTCTGTGTGATTATATTGTAATTGAAATTATTGTAGGCTAAAATTTAGCCGGATATATTTTGGTATAGTAAGATACCAGAAATAAATAAAATTTGATTTTTAAATTAAGTAGAAAATTCTGTAGTGAAATCCCATTGAATAAATTCCAAGAAAATAGGAAAAGATTTGATAAAGGAATTTATTTTTAAAGGCAATAAAATTTGTAAATCAAATAAAAAAATTGATTTGGTGTTTTAAAATAAATCTTTGGGAAATCAATTTGGAATTTGATTTAGTGTTTAAAAGAAAATTTGAAATCAAATTGGAAATTGATTTGGGTGTTTGTATACGATTCTTGAAATCGATTTAAAAATCAAATAGTAGTGGATATTTGGGAATTTAAATTCACAATGAGAATTTTATAAAAGAAAGGGAGACTTGTTTTAAAAATAAATATTGTTTTATTTTCAAAGATGTGAAAAGAAATTTACAGATTTGGAATGTAAATTGAAATAAATCGAGAAGATTTATAAATTGATATAAATGGAAAGAGAATTCTTCCCTGGAAAGCCAAGTATATTTTAAAGTAGCTTTTGAAGTATAAATTAAAAGTTCTAGAAATTGATTTGGAAGAATATTATTGGAGGAATTATTTTTGGGAGTTGTTTTAAATCTTTAAAGTAAAGATTTATTTAATTAAGTATAGAAGGGATTATTTTAAAGATTAAATTGATATTTGATTTAGAAAATAGTTATTTAAATATTTATACTCTACTTATTAATTTTATTTTAAAGTTAGTTTGGACTTGAAATTTTATATGAGACATTTATATAATATTTTCATAACAAATAATTAAATAAATGTTTTAAAATAGTTTTTATTTTGAGTGTTCCAAGTATATAAGTTTGGATAAGTAATTCAGATTATTTTAAAGCATTAGATCTCGGTAGATTTTCAGTGGAAATGAATAAATATTTGGAAATGTATTCCGCATAAGAAAACGTGATTTGAAATTTGTTTTCAAAATATTGAAATATGGAAAGTAATTTGAAATCTGTTTTCAAATGGTTAAAGTGTGAGATATATCTTGCGGATATATTTTGAGAATAAATAATTTGGGAAATTTATTTAAATCCGGCAAATTTTTGTGAATGTTAATTGATAGTTAAATAACCGACTATCAATATTAGCCTTTTAATGGCATTTGAATTTCGATGCGACCGGGGGTCGGATTCCAAATGGATACCCGAAAACCAAATCGAACCTTTGTGATTATGATGGATCTTTTATTTAAAAGATCAAAGTGAAATTGTTGTGATTTGTTTGAAATCCGAATGTAACACTTATTTTTAAAAAAAATAAGCGCTCGTTATTCGGATTAGCCGGGAGAGGACCTTGTGTCATAAACCCATTCCGAATAACGATATGATGAAATGGGTTTGTATTTGAAGATGGTGTTGAGGATCGGGTATTTTCGAAAGTGAAAGGATTACCTATCAAATGTCTCTGCACCGGGTTGCTCCGGTATAGGGAATTTATCACCCTTTGTGATGGGGATTCCGGACGTGATTTGTGAATATCCGAATTTGCAAGGGCTTCTTTGAAGTGCCTTTGGTTCCATTCGATCCCGAAATGGACTTGTATGGATGTGTGTCTTATATTACACTTTGAGATGTAAAGCTGGTTTCTATCAAATACAATTCTGTTGGTGGCGGAGAATTTATTCTGTTAGCTTAACACCCTTCTCTAAGACGTACGAGCTCAGATGCTATGTAGTTGATGGTTACTAGTGATATAATTCCTGACTGATAATGTGGCATACGAAGTGCTGCTGATCATTTGTTGATCAAAGCATGACTTTGTGAAAAGTGTAGCTTTGTGGACGAGACCTCATGGGACCTCACACCCCGAAAAAGGTCGAAACAGAAAAGATGCGGCAAGGTTATGAGGATCGCGCCCTTTAGGGTATGTCATTTCCTTCTGGAAAAAGGTGGTGTCCGGTATGGAGCCCTGATATTTAACCTTTATGGTTACCGCAAATACTTTTCTTTGTGGTTGTTGGTGTAGAGGATCCTCGGATAAAGGTCCCAAAGGACCGGGGGATGGCATACTCGTGTAGTAGTTACCTAGTTACAGAGGTAACAGAGCCTTGTGTTTGCAGAGAGCTGGTTAAGTTCTCGGGACATCCCTCCAGAGGCGCATCCATGTGGCAGTAGGAAGTTACTTGGCCTGACCATTTGTTGGAAATCCAATTCCCAATACGAACCCAGTACGGTTTTAGTTGTATAACCTGCCACTTACTTATGGTGGTCACCACTGTTTAGATGGTAGTTATAGTAGGCATAGTTCGGAATGTCTATGCTGGCTAAGATTAATATTATACTTTCGAAATGTTTTCTGCGCTATGCACTAATAATAATATCGAAAGGATTTTTCGTATTACGCATGTTTGACTATCATAAGGAGAAATCTCCTCCAATTCTGCGTTTGCATTGTGTGCGTGGTGGGAGGCCTTATGGTGTTTCATTTTCCAAAAGCATAGCGGATTTCTTTTTATTTTCTTTGTGAAAATAATTGTTTTGAGATCTCACACCAGTGCCACGACTGACCTGGAGTTTATTGTTCCCTTTCTAAACTCTGGGCGCCCAAAATTTTCCACACGGGCAGCCTAGAGCCAGGTTAGCAGTTATTCGGGAGCAAAGTCAAGAAGTTGCTGTGGAAATCAGGAGTTGGAGCTGGATGGCAAAGCGTATCACTTAATATGTAATATTTCTCTTCCGCTGTTTGTTCTTATAAACTCTGATGATGTAATGTGATGTAATGTAACAACCGATATAGTTCTTTGTTTTAAGGATATTCATTTATCTATTATATTTGTTCCGCTGTGATATGTGAGATTCTGATGTTGTTTTCTTTCTTCTTCTACCTCTTTATTCTTTAACCCTAAAGACTCATGAGTTTGTTCCTCTTTGGGCTGAATTGTTGTGGGATTTTGCCAGCTAAAAAGGGGTATGGATTTGCAGGCCTTTACATGTGGTATAAGAGCATTTGGTTAAGCGACAACCTTGGCTCTGTTGGGTGTTACTCATTAGAGATAGAGTCAGCAGTACTCTAGAATGAGTATGAGTGTAATAATAGATATGAGCGCCTATTTGTTAGTAAATATAAAATTGTTTTGTATTGTGTTAACTTATCATTTGATTGTTTATAGATTCTGGTCGGTGCAGTTTGGCCAACTGTATCGATAGGGGTTTCTAAACTCTTAAACAGGATAAACCGACACAGTATTTCTTTAAAATTGGGTAAACGAAATAATTTTACCCAAACTATTTTCGTATATAAAAGAAATAAATTTTCTGTGAATTATTATAATATATGGTTGCTTGGTTGCTAGGAAGCGAAAATACAAAATTATTATCATCGTTGTATGAGGAATTGAAATCAAAACCAAAAGCTAAGAAAATAAAAATCCAAATGGGATTTGTAAATGTAAATTGTAAATGAGATTTGTAATTTGAAATAGAATTCCAGAGAAATATTTGGAAATGTTCTTGAAAGTATTTGAAATTCGAAAAGTTTGGAAATTAAATTCCTTTTGGGATTGGAAATAGTTTTCAAGGGTTTGGAAAAAATGTTTTTGGAGGGATAAAAGTTCTAAACTCTTTTCGGTCACTGGAAAATAATTCCGGTGATGATCGCGACGTCATTGGTGTTCATTTTCGAGTTTCCAGTAGAGAAATTGCTGCCAAATTATTTAATAATTGAAGTTGTTTGCAAATTGGGTTTGGTTTTGGGAATTCAAAGGATAATTTGAATTGATTTCATAGATGATTCTGAAAGGTTTAAAAGACTCTGGAATCTTATAAAAAATAGTTATGGAACAATAACTAAGTTTGAAAACTTAGGAAATTCGGATTTAAACTAGAATTAACTTGAATTAATTTGAATAAAGGTGAATTTGAGAAGTCTTATAGACTAAATGATTGGAATAAAATTATTAAGATGGAAAATAAATTGTGAATGAATGAATTTGCAATTGCAATTAAATGAAAGTGAAATTGAATGTTGAAATTCATTTCGAATTTGTAAGTAAGTAGAACTGGAATTGGAATTGAATTTGATTTGTATTAAACAAAGTGAAATATTGGAATAAAATTAGTAAATAAAGCTAATTGAAGAAATGACGAAATTGAATATGATTTGAAATGAATCGAAATTCAATAATTGCAAACGAAAGTAAATATATTAACAGAGGTGAATAAAATTGAATTTTTAATCAATTGGAATAATATGGGTTTGTTTAAAATTAAAAATGAATTGAATATAAGCAAGTGGGTTGTAAACCCTTCAAAGTGAATGAAAATGGTATATGAATTAATTGAAAATAGTTGAATTCGTATTAAAAACAATATAAATTGCTTACGAAAAGTGTTTAGTATGCATTGTTTTTAGAATTTATGTGTTTAACTATTGCAAATAAGTGAAATGTTGTTGACCTTCATATATATGACACTGACATGTTTTTAATTGACTAAGTACAGGTTCAAAGAAGTTGTTGGACTGGATTTGATTGCGTAAAATGTTAATTAAATAAGCCGCTTGCTTAAAAATGCTAAATAAGGTACGCCTACGCAATAAAAATAGGAAATATGAACTGTTTCTGTTTTTTCTGACCGGGTAGGTCGATGTATATATATGTATATCTTTTGTCAAATTGCGAAAGCTCCTCCGTACAAAGGGGACTCTGCCAAAAAATTTCGAAAATTTTGGGAGATAGAAAAAATTTGGAAATTTTTTTTGTTAGCGACAAACGATTTCAATTTGGAAATTGTAGTAAATTAGTGAATGAAGCTAATTTAAAATAATAATATGAATCAATTGTAATTGAAAGATAAAATTCAATATTCAGGGTTGAAGATAAACTGAATTCATATGGTAATGGGAAAACTAATTGAATAGAAGTAGATATGAAAACTTCTGCAAGAAAATGTATAAAATGATTTTACAGGCTATGAATGGATATTACTACTAAGTAGGATATACAGGTGTATTAAAGGAAAATTGGAATTGGGATTTGATTTTCGAAGATAAATTTGAAATTTCTCGATAAAAAGGTATGTATTTCAATTTCAGTATGAAATTTGATGATTTTCTTGTCTAGCCACTTGGCCTTTTGTTTTCTTTTTGAATCTGAGGGCCTGTGGTGCCATTTTGTAGTCGTACCGAGCTAGCCGTGTAAAGGAGACACTGGTGAAATTTTTCGAAAATTTAGGGAGTTAGAAAATTTTTGATAAAATTTTGAAAGTTTGAAATTTGAATTTAAATTTAAACTTAAATTGTGAAGTATACAATGTTGTTTGGGAACCATGAAAGAATTCAAAAAATTAGTTGAAATGATAATGGATCTGTAATAGAAAGATTTGTTTTGAAAAGTTGAAACTGTTTGGTTTAGAAAATATTAAACGGGTTGAGGATTATTCCTCTTACTTGTAATTTCGTGACGAAATTCTTTTAAGGGGGAAAGGATGTGAAGACCCAGAATTTTAAACAGTAGAAATTAAAATATTTAAATGATTTTAAATGTTTGGAGAATAGTTTTAACTTAATTCTAATTATTACTATGGATTTGGCAATTTCATTTTTGAATTTAATTTATTAAAGATGGATAATGAAATTGCATTGGATACTGTCGCTAGCATCACATATAGGGATTTAAAAACTTGCATTACCTTCCTTAATAGGCTTCTTCGTTTAATCAAATAAACTAAAACGCAAATATTTTTCTTTCGTTCAAAGCTAATCCTAAATTCCTCTCTCGTTTGAATGGCCGAAGCCCCCTTTCTTCTCAAAAAAAAAAAAAACAAATTCGCGATCGATTTGAGCTTGGCCGCTCCCTTCCTCTCTTCATATTTCAGTTCGAATTGATCGTATAAAAAAATCGAAGCCCTAAGTTATTCGATCGATCGAAATCGCGTGCAAGGCATCGGTATAGACTGGTTGCATTCAAAGTAGGGATTTTCGAGCTCGAGTTCTAAATTCACGAGCAAGGTTAGTCGAGGGCAGCAGACAGCAGGCCGCGAAGTGGCGTGCGCTAGGGTTTCGATCGCGTGGCCAGGCGATGGGTTCAGCAGCGATCGTCGAATGAACTCGAAAAGCGGGGGAATGGCGAAGTGGGCAGAAGCGATCATTGAGGTAGGCACGTGAGTGTTTCGAGGAGGCCGTGAAGGTGGTTGTGGTTGTCGATCAAGTCAGCGAGGTGTGTATTTTATTTTCATTTTTTTTAAGATTGACACACATATATATGATTGCAGAAAAAGAAAATTTTATTAACAGTAAGGCAACATCTTTTTTCTTTTTTCTTTGCTGTGTTTCAATTTAAAAGATGTATATATATATATGTATGTACAGTAAAATATAATTTGATTTATAGAAAATTATTCAGGAGATAAATTTGTTTAATTTATTGTAGTCACTACTGCCCAGTTTTAAATTTACAGAATTTAATTCTATATGTATGTAAAGAAAGTTATATAAGATTTTGGAAGAGTAAAAATTTTATAAAAATGTCAGGTCTATATAAAATCATATCTTTTATGTATGTATATTTTATAACTATGTATACAGTTTTAAAGGAATTTTTTTTAGTTTGAAACCCAATTATTAGTTTAAATTAAAATCCTTTGGTTAATTTAATTGTTTAATAATAAGTGATTTTTCAATTAGTTTAAATGTTTTATTAAAAGGAAATTATTTGAAATTAAATTTCTTAAATAAAATAAAAATTTATCAAATGAAAATTTATTGTTCGAAATTATTTCGAATATTAATAAAATCATATAATTGTTATGCAAGGACTAAAATCGTGAAGAAAACAATCTGGATTGGAAATGGATTGCATGCAAAATAAAGGTGAGATCTTCTCACTCAAAATTATAATTGAAATTTTCAGTTATTGATTGATGGATGAATTGTGATAGTTAAATTTAAACTGTTGATTGTGTGCTTGAATGATAAATTATTATCAGTTATATTAGTTTAGACCCTATGCGCCGTACAATAGCGATGATATTATATTTAAACCCATATACCGCGATATTCCACCTCAAAGTGTAATTGGTATTATATATGTATTTGGAGTTGTTGATTTTCCACATTATATAGCGGATGAGTCCCTATTGCACCGCATAATAGCGGATGATATTATATTTAAACCCATATACCGCGATATTCCACCCCGAAGTGGAATTGGTATTTAACTGTTGTGCTAACGTCTGTGGATGTAGGGATCCAACTGGATTCCTCAAATATTGAATTTGTTTCATACATTGCGTTTTGATAATTTCTGTGTGATTATATTGTAATTGAAATCATTGTAGGCTAAAATTTAGCCTAATTTATTTTGGTATCGTAAGATACCAGAAATAAATAAAATTTGATTTTTAAATTAAGTAGAAAATTCTATAGTGATCCCATTGAATAAATTCCAAGAAAATAGGAAAAGATTTGGTAAAGGAATTTATATTTAAAGGCAATAAAATTTGTAAATCAAATAAAAAATTGATTTGGTGTTTTGAAATAAATCTTTATGAAATCAATTTGGAATTTGATTTAGTGTTTAAAATAAAATTTGAAATCAAATTGGAAATTGATTTGGGTGCTTGTATACGATTCTTGAAATCGATTTAAAAATCATATATCAGTGGATATTTGGGAATTTAAATTCACAATGAGAATTTTATAAAAGAAAGGGAGATTTGTTTTAGAAATAAATATTGTTTTATTTTTCAAGGTGAAAGAAATTTACAGATTTGGAATGTAAATTAAAATAAATCGAGAAGATTTATAAATTGATATAAATGGAAAGAGAATTCTTCCCTGGAAAGCCGAGTATATTTTAAAGTAGCTTTTGAAGTATAAATTAAAAGTTCTAGAAATTGATTTGGAAGAATATTGTTGGAGGAATTATTTTTGGGAGTTGTTTTAAATCTTTAAAGTAAAGATTTATTTAATTAAGTATATAAGGGATTATTTTAAAGATTAAATTGATATTCGATTTAGAAATAGTTATTTAAATATTTATACTCTATTTATTAATTTTATTTTAAAGTTAGTTTGGACTTGAAATTTTATATGAGACATTTAAATAATATTTTCATAACTAAAATTTAAATAATTATTTTAAAATAGTTTTTATTCTAAGTGTTCCAAGTATATAAGTTTGGATAAGTAATTTAAATTATTTTAAACCATTTGATCTCGGTAGATTTTCAGTGGAAATGAATAAATATTTGGAAATGTATTCCGCGTAAGGAAAAGTGATTTGAAATTTGTTTTCAAAATATTGAAATGTGGAAAGTGATTTGAAATCTGTTTTCAAATGGTTGAAGTGTGAGATATATCTTGCGGATATATTTTGAGAATAAATAATTTGGGAAATTTATTTAAATCCGGCAAATTTTTGTGGATGTTGATTGATAGTTAAATAACCGACTATCAATATTGTTTTTTAATGGCATTTGAATTTCGATACGACCGGAGGTCGGATTCCAAGTGGATATTTGAAAACCACATCGAACCTTTGTGATTGTGATGGATCTTTTATTTAAAAGATCAAAGTGAAATTATTGTGATTTGTTTGAAATCTGAATGTAACACTTATTTAAAAAAAAAAATAAGCGCTCGTTATTCGGATTAGCCGGGAGAGGATCTTGTGTCATTAAACCTATTTCGAATAACGATATGACGTAATGGGATTGTATTTGAAGATAGTGTTAAAGACCGGGTATTTTCGAAAGCGAAAGGATTACCTGTCAAATGTCTCTGCACCGGGTTGCTCTGGTATAGAGATTTATCACCCTTTGTGATGGGAATTCCGGCCGTGATTTGTGAATATCCGGATTTGCAAGGGCTTCTTTGAAGTGCCTTCGGTTCCGTTCAATCCCGGAATGGACTTGTATGGATGTGTGTCTGACATTACACTTTGAGATGTAAAGCTGGTTTCTATCAAATACATTTCTATTGGTGGCGGAGAATTTATTCTCTTAGCTTAACACCCTTCTCTGAGACGTACAAGCTTAGAGGCTATGTAGTTGATGGTTACTAGTGATATAATCTCAAACTGGTAATCTGGCATACGAAGTGCTGCTGATCATTTGTTGATCAAAGCATGACTTTGTGAAAATTGTAGCTTTGTGGACGAGACCTCATGGGACCTCACATCCCGGAAATGGTCGAAACAAGAAAGATGGGGCAAGGTTATGAGGGTCGCGTCCTTTAGGGTATGTTATTTCCTTCTGAAAAAGGGTGGTGTCGGGTATGGAACCCTGATATTTAATCTTTGTGGTTACTGAAAATACTTTTCTTTGTGGTTGTTGGTGTAGAGGATCCTCGGATAAAGGTCCCAAAGGACCGGGGGATGGCATACTCGTGTAGTAGTTACCTAGTTACAGAGGTAACCCGGCCTTGTGTTGGCAGAGAGCTGGTTAAGTTCTCGGGATATCGCTCCAGAGGCGTACCCATGTGGCAGTCGGAAGTTCCTTGGCCTGACCGTTTGTTGGAAATCCAATTCCCAATACGAACCCAGTACGGTTTTAGTTGTATAACCTGCCATTTACTTATGGTGGTCACCACTGTTTAGATGGTAGCTATAGTAGGCATAGTTTGGAATGTCTATGCTGGCTAAGATTAATATATACTTTCGAAATGTTTTCTACACTATGCATTAATAATAATATCGAAAGGATTTTGCGTATTACACATGTTTGACTATCATAAGGAGAAATCTCCTCCAATTCTGTGTTTGCATTGTGTGTATGGCAGGAGGCCTTATGGTAGTTTCATTTTCCAAAACAATAGTGGATTTCTTTTTATTTTCTTTGTGAAAAATAACTATTTTAAGATCACACACCAGTTTCACGACTGACCTGGAGTTTATTGTTCCCTTTCTAAACTCTGTGTGCCCAAAATTTTCCACACGGGCAGCCTAGAGTAGGTTATCAGTCATTCAGGAGAAAAGTCAAGAAGTTGCTATGGAGATCAGGAGTTGGAGCTGGATGGCGAAGCGTATCACTTATATATGTAATATTTCTTTTCCGCTGTTTGTTCTTATAAACTCTGATAATGTAATGTGATGTAATGTAACAACTGATATTGTTCTCTATTTTAAGGATATTCATTTATCTATTATATTTGTTCCGCTATGATATGTGAGATTCTGATGTTGTTTTCTGTTCTTCTTCTACCTCTTTATTCTTTAACCCTAAAGACATGTGAGTTTGTTTCTCTTTGGGCTGAATTGTTGTGGGATTTTGCCAGCTAAAAAGGGGTACCGATTTGCAGGCCTTTACATGTGGTATCAGAGCATTTGGTTAAGCGACAACCATGGCTCTGTTGGGTGTTACTCATTAGAGATAGAGTCAGCAGTACTATAAATGAGTGTGAGTGTAATAATAGATATGAGCGCCTATTTGTTAGTAAATATAAAAAAATTTGTACTGTGTTAACTTATAGTTTGATTATTTATAGATTCTGGTCGGTGCAGTTTGGCCAACTGTATCGATAGGGGTTTCTAAACTCTTAAACAAGATAAACCGACAAAGTATTGTTTTAAAATTGGGTAAATGAAATAATTTTACCCAAACTATTTTCGTATATAAAAGAAATAAATTTTCTATGAATTATTATGGTATATAGTTGCTTGGTTGCTTGGAAGCGAAAATATTAAATTATTATCGTCGTTGTATGAGGAATTGAAATCAAAATCAAAAGCTAAGAAAATAAAAATCCAAATAGGATTTGTAAATGTAAATTGTAAATGAGATTTATAATTTGAAATAGAATTCCAGAGAGATATTTGGAAATGTTCTTGAAAATATTTGAAATTCGAAAAGTTTGGAAATTAAATTCCTTTTGGGGTTGGAAATAGTTTTCAAGGATTTGGAAAAAATGTTTTTGGAGGGATAAAAGTTCTAAACTCTTTTCGGTCACTGGAAAATAATTCTGGTGACGATCGCGACATCATTGGTGTTCATTTTTGAGTTTCTAGTAGAGGAATTGCTGCCTGTGACGCCCCACCTCTATACCCACGCTAAACAAGAACACTACGGAGTAATGCTATCGACTAGCGCGGAGAATAAGGCTGTTGAGGAGCGACCATCCGTGTAATTGCTTTGCACGAGCACCGATATGTCAGATAGTATATACATGCATTTCATTTCGAGAGGAAATCCGACATACCGATACAAACTCAAAGCTACTACACAGTGGCTATAATAATCTTCGGAAACAAATATAGAAATAATCATAACACAAATCAGTCACAGATAATTCATATCACAAAGGCGGAAATAGATATGAATATTACACATAAAAGTGTATATCAGAGCAGTGGTCTAACAAGATCCACAGTATCACAAAGAATAGATACAAGTGCTAGACAAAAGAATACGTATACATCAAGGAGTCTAAATCTCAAATGTATACAACCAAGAACTACTAAACTAGAGTAGCTAGCCAAAAGATATGATGATGGTCCGATAAGGAGTCAAGCAGAAGCACCTGTAACATCTCGGTCTGACCCGAGTATTATTTAGAAGAAAATAATAAACGGATTAGTCTAGCTATAGTTATCAGATGACATGGTATAAAATAAAAGATATGGCATAAACATATGATAACCATACGGGCATACTACAATAAGTATGTAATTGAAAATCAACATGAGATTAATCAATATCACAAGAATCTTCTCAAAGATCCAAAAAGAGTATCATATCCAAAACTTGTATTCATAAAAAGTCAATGACACACGAATTCACCAAGGCAGAAAAATTGATAAAGCTTATCAATAGAAATCACAAAAATAGGTGAAGCATAAAATTTCCAGAAATCAACACACGAAATCCAGAAATCATAAAAAGGGAAAGAAGCCTATCACATGACGGTCCGAAGACCATGGGGAGCTACCCCATATGGGTGAGCCAGAATCACCCAGATGAGGTCTAGGCTAACCAAAAAGCAAAAAGGTATGTGTGAGTGGAATCACACAAATGGTGTCTAGCCTAACCTCGCAAACAAAAAGGTATGTGTGAGTGGAATCACACAAATGGTGTCTAGGCTAACCAAAAAGCAAAACGGTATTTGTGAGTGGAATCACACAAATGGTGTCTAGCCTAACCTTGCAAACAAAGAGACATCGCACAATTGCTAGTCTAAATCATAAAATGATCGTCATGATCAACGAGAAGTGTCAATTACAATAAGCTAGTAAATATATGAGCTTAGCTTCATGTCCCATAACCACTAGCTTAACTTAAATATTTACGAACAAATTGTAGATCTTCATTAAAAAATTGTCACAAAAGATTCAATCGAACAAGTCCAAAAATTAACCGACGAAGTAAACGCAAGCGTTTCATACCACTTGTTTTACTAAGTCGTTTAATTAGATTTATCATACGGGTGAGGTAAAGGTTTGTATATACTAATAGATTGGAAATCGATTTGAGAAAACGAGCTTTGTAATAAAATAGTGTTGAAATCATTTGAAGAAAGAGTTTTGATACTTTCTACTAGTATAGATAACCTTTATATTTTAAAGTGACAAATCATAGAGTTGATTGTAGGAACAATCGATCATAAAAATTCACATTCGAAGACGTGAATAAAATCCAAAGAAATCGATTACGGAATCTATCGAAATGGATATTCCCAAAAATCACGAAGAAAATGTCATCAAAGTCGATAATAAGTGATAATAACAAAAGGGAATCAACACGAATCGATTAAGGTTGGAATTCTCAAGCAAATAGGCAAATAGGCAAATAGGCAAAAGAGTGCAGATTCAGACGTCTGAAATCAAGGATTCAAACATCTGAATCTGGAAAACCAAAAGTTTTCCAGAGTATGTTTCAGACATCTGAACCCAATATTTCAGACGTCTGAAATAGGCAATTTTTAGCCTATTTCCTTTCTGGTCCAAAACAAACTAATTCAGACGTCTGAAATATAGATTCAGACGTCTGAATCTGGGAATACAAATCTTCCCAGTATAATATTCAGACGTCTGAATCTAACGTTTCAGACGTCTGAAATTGGGGTTCAGGGCATTCCCTGAACCTAGGCCAAAAATGGCCAAATGGATACCGGAAGTGATCGATCGAGCGACAACGACTAAGGATTTACGCCAAGCGACAACCCAGCCTTAACGGCTCTTTGATACGCCTCAAATATCAATGTCCAAATATCCATAAAAGGATTTTTATAGATTTTGATTTCAAAACACCAAAAGTTGGAATATACACCAAATCAATCCAAACCAAAATCAATTGCACAAGAATAAGTGTTAGGAATTCATACATAGCAATCGAAGATAATTATAGACAATGATGTGAGATAAAAATCTCACCTTTTTACAAAATCAATGAAGAAGAAGCAATAGAGCAATGGAAAGGAAAATCACTCTTCAATTCCAACCCAACAAGCTTGAATCTAAGCTTAAAGGAGAAACATTTCCTAAATTAGGTTTAGGAAATTTCTGAAATTGAATGGAGAAAGGGTTGGAGAAGATGAAGAGAAGGCTTACCAAAGCTTCTTCTTGAATTTGGAGGTAGAAGCTTGAGTTTGCAATAAAGATTAGGGCTTGGAGTTTTAATTTCCCATTCCTCCCACCATTGTTGCAAAAGCTTGAGTATTAGGAATTAAAAATGAAGTAATAAAGAGTTGGAGTGGAGTTGGGTTCATATGCTAGGTTAATGGGCTGAAACCCAAACCAAAGCCCTAAGTGAAAAAGTAGCAAAATTCTACTATCTCCAAACATATCAAAGTTTATACTCAAAAAGGTTGCAAACGGCATTTTGAACTCAATGGAAGGGGTCTCGAGTCCTAATTTGACTGTTTGCTAAAAGTAGGTTTTTGGACTAAAATCCGACGAACGATGAAATATTTAAATAAAATATTTAAATATAGAATCGATAAATATGCGGGTTGTTACAGACTCCACTCCTTAAAGAAATTGCGTCCTCGCAATACTTAAGAAGAAGATATATAGTAACAGCAAGAGAGCATATTCAATACCAAAGAAATCTGAAATTAAAGGTTCACCTTAAAGAGCGCGGGAAAGTAAGTCCGGATGTGTTTGCTCGATGAACTCTCTAAATTCCTAAGAACAATCCTTAGGATTTGAAGGCCATTGAACTTTCACAAGCGGGACATCTTTATTTCGAAGGCGTTTGACCTCCGAAGCAATAATTCGAATAGGATGCTGCTCATAAGTTAAATTAGGCGAAACTTCAATTTCTTCCACAACACCGGGCTCAAGAATAGAATCGGAATCTCGAAGACATTTCCGTAATTGAGAAACGTGAAACACTTCATGCATGGCAGAAAACTGAGCCGGTAATGAAAGGCGATCGGTCATGGAACCAATACGTTCAGTGATAGGAAATGGCCTAATATATCGAGGTGTTAACTTTCCCGATCGACTGAAACGTACAACACCTTTCATAGGTGAAACACGAATAAAAACAAGATCTCCAACAGAAAATTTTAATCTCCTTCTTCGGTTATCGGCATAGGATTTTTGTCTACTCTGGGCTTCTTTCATCCTATGTCCAATAAGTTCAATCTTTTCTGTGGAATCATGAATAAAGTCTGGACCTAAAACCAGCCTCTCACCGGCCTCAAGCCAACAAGAAAGAGATCGGCATGGCCTTCCGTAGAGTGCTTCGAAAGGTGCCATACCAATACTAAATTGGAAGCCATTATTATAGGAAAATTCAACAAGAGGAATATGATCTTCCCAGCTTCCACCAAAATCAAGCACACAAGCACGAAGAAGATCTTCAAGAGTTTGATTTACACGCTCGGTTTGTCCATCGGACTGGGGGTGATAAGCGGTGCAAAAAAAAATTAAGCTTCGTTCCTAAAGCTTTTTGAAGACTCTCCCAGAATCCACTAGTAAATAATGGATCACGATCGCTGACAATAGAAGTAGGAACTCCATGGAATTTAACGATCTCTTTGATAAAAATTTTGGCCAAAAGAGGAACGGTTCGGTTAGACCGAACGGGAATAAAATGGGCAGATTTAGTAAGTCTATCAACAATCACCCATAAGTTATCGTGACCCGAATGAGAACGGGGAAGGCCATCAATAAAATCCATGGAAATTTGGTCTCACTTCCAAATTGGAATTTCTAAAGGTTGCAATAACCCACCGGGCCTTTGATGTTCGGCCTTAACGAGTTGGCAAGTCATGCAGCACTTAACGAAGTTAGCGATGTCAAGTTTCATTCCCTCCCAATAATAAAGTCGCTTCATATCCGCGTACATTTTACTACTACCAGGATGAATGGTAAATTTAGAACGATGGGAATCTTCTAAAATGTCTTTTCGAAGATCACTAATATTCGGCACGATATGTCATACCAAATTTCCAAATGCCGCCAGGAGAATCAATATCAAAGTCTTTCAAACCTTCAATATCAATTCTATCCTTAAAATTTTGGCCAAGAAGAGCCAAGTCGGGATCTAGCCTTTGAGCTTCAAGAATGCGGTCTAAAAGAGAAGGATGAGCTTCAAGGCTACATAAAGCAAGAGATGAACATAAATCAGATCCACGATCTCGAATCTCACAAGTGGATAAGGTCTCGAGATCCTTTCACTCGAATATCATCATAGAAACAACCGCTTGTTGCTTACGACAAGTGCCCGGCAACGCGATTTCCCTTCCGGGAGTATACAAAGAATATTAGGATCATATGATACAAGGAACCCAAGCCAATATGAAGTTGCTTATGAGAAAATAAATATTCCAACGATTTATGATCGAGGTGGAGAACAAATTCCTCCCCCAAAAATAATGATGCCAAGTTCTAAAAGAGAAAACAATAGCCGCGAGCACAAGATCACGAGTGGCATAACTAGTCTCAATCGGCTTTTAATGATTTAGAAGCACAAGTGATAGCACGTTATCTTTTGCAAGAGAACGACATCCAAACCAACACGACTAGCATCGGTATAAAAGATAAAGTCTTGGTTCCCATCGGAAATCACAAGAATAAGAGTATCGAAAAGAAAGAATTCTTTTTAAATAATCTCTTTTTCGAAAAGCTAAAACTTTCAAAATTACAATTATCTCAATGTAAAAATCTTTCTAGAAAAATTTACATTTTATAAGTCAATATATCGTGTCTGATTGTCTCATCAAAGCATTTAGGAAATTCCTATCGATAACGTTGATCAAGCGCATCGACCAGAATTCTTAAAGCACTCAACGGGCAATACAATCACAAAATCATCTTCTATATGAATGTTTCTTAAAAACCTTTAAGAATATTCTTTGCTCGTTTAAGAGAAAAATCAAATCGTACTTATAAATAAATCTTATGAAAAAGATATACAAAAATTTAAATTTCTATTTTCATCCAAAATCAATAAATACAAAAATGAAGTTATCGAGATATTCATAGAATACCCGATTTATAAAATGGATGAAACAAGATGGGCAAACTGAATGACATAATAAGTCATTCATAAGAATCATAACGAGTGCGGAGTGCATAAGTGGAATGCTAACCCACGCAACTCGTAGCCAAATGAAAATCGGTGGCAAGGTCGAGCTGAGAAGACCTTATCACCACACAAGATATTGCTTAGGTGATAATCCTAAGACAAGTCCAAATAAACCAGAAATTTCACAAACTATTTAAATGTGAGAAGTAAAACTTTCCTCATCATGAGGGTTTAAAGAATAAAAATCGATGCCACCAAAAATTTGAAATCGGAATCACAAAGAAAAATAGAAATCTACTTAACAGATTAAAAATGTCGAAAATGATTAGTTCTCATGGAAAATAGGATATGGGCTTCGCAATAAGCCAATCCTTTCCAAAAATCGTTTCCGAAGCCTAAGTAAAAATCGGTTCGGACAGAAAAATCACATAAAATAATTTCGACATCAATAAAAAGCAAATTGAGTGTTGCGGATCTACCATTCGGATTCGCAATTCTCAAGGAAGACATCAATCCCAA
Source organism: Allium cepa (assembly GCA_030765085.1). Lineage (NCBI taxonomy): Eukaryota > Viridiplantae > Streptophyta > Magnoliopsida > Asparagales > Amaryllidaceae > Allium > Allium cepa. The sequence goes on along the minus strand of CM060934.1, from coordinate 889,569,316 downwards.
AATTGTTTAAAGGAAAAGAACCAATAAGTTCTTTTGATATTAAATAGTGAGATGGAACCCATATCAAAAAGAACACGAACAAGATAATCAGAAAGCAAATGTCATCAAGGATTGAACGAGAAATACCTTGACCAAGAGAAGTGTTGCTAGGGGCTTGCACAATATTTAGCTTTCTCATGTCCTTGTTCAAAAGTTTGGGACATGCAGATAAAAGATGACCCGAGTCTTTGCAATCGCGACAATAAAGGGCTTTCGGGCACTTAATTACATAATGGTCCGTGGAACCACAATTGTAGCATTGTTTACGACTTGGGGTTGGAGTCTTGTCTACCGAAGTTTCTTGTTCCACCTTCTTCTTGCTTTGAAGTATGTGGCAGACAGAAATATGATCACCTGTATTTTTGCAATAGCGACAAAAGAGTGGCTCCGGACACTCCTTTGCATAGTGGTCCTTAGAATTACAATTGTAGCATCCTCCACGATTAGGGATTGGAGTCTTTACTACCAAAGTAGTTTGCTTCACTTTCTTATTGGGATTAGGGCTTTTGAACATAATATGCCTCTTCTTGGAAATCCCAATATCACTATCACTTCCTTTACCAACATCTTCATATCGAAGAGTGATATCCACAAGCTGATTGAAAGGAACTTCAAGTTTCAAAGGTAAAATCATCTCGGGGTTCTTACTCAAAGCATAGATAAACTCTTGATTCTTTACAAGATCCGAAAGTTATTGGGCAGACATGAATGCGCCATCCAGAGAAGGACTACTGGATTGACCAGCACTAGGATTGCCAGAACCAACCATTTCTTTTCTTTAAGAAAGAAAGAAAAGAAGAAGAAAACGTTATTTTTAGAATGAATATCAAACAATCATGATGTTAAAACAAGGAATCATTAAAGAAAATAGGATTGAACGGTACGAACACCCAATAAAATCCCAAAGCACGACTCCAAAGAAAGACTTAGGACATGATCCTTGCTATATTATTCTACATTGTTCCGAAGTTTGGCTCCGATACCAAGCTGTGACGCCCCACCTTTATACCCACACTAGACAAGAACACTACGGAGTAATGCTGTCAACTAGCACGGAGAATAAGGCTGTTGAGGAGCGACCATCCGTGTAATTGCTTTGCGCGAGCACCGATATGTCAGATAGTATATACATGCATTTCATTTTGAGAGGAAATCCGACATACCGATACAAACTCAAAGCTACTACACAGTGGCTATAATAATCTTCGGAAACAAATATAGAAATAAGCATAACACAAATCAGTCACGGATAATTCATATCACAAAGGCGGAAATAGATATGAATATTACACATAAAAGTGTATATCAGAGCAGTGGTCTAACAAGATCCACAGTATCACAAAGAATAGATACAAGTGCAAGATAAAAGAATACGTATACATCAAGGAGTCTAAATCTCAAATGTATACAACCAAAAACTACTAAACTAGAGTAGTTAGCCAAAAGATCAGATGATGGTCCGATAAGGAGTCAAGCAGAAGCACCTGTAACATCTCGGTCTGACCCGAGTATTATTTATAAGAAAATAATAAACGGATCAGTCTAGCTATAGTTATCAGATGACATGGTAAAAAATAAAAGATATGGCATAAACATATGATAACCATACGGGCATACTACAATAAGTATGTAATTGAAAATCAACATGAGATTAATCAATATCACAAGAATCTTCTCAAAGATCCAAAAAGGGTATCATACCCAAAACTTGTATTCATAACAAGTCAATGACACACGAATTCACCAAGGCACAAAAATTGACAAAGCTTATCAATAGAAATCACAAAAATAGGTGAAGCATAAAATTTCCAGAAATCAACACACGAAATCCAGAAATCATAAAAAGGGAAAGAGGCCTATCACATGATGGTCCGAAGACCATGGGGAGCTACCCCATATGGGTGAGTCGGAATCACCCAGATGAGGTCTAGGCTAACCAAAAAGCAAAAGGTATGTGTGAGTGGAATCACACAAATGGTGTCTATCCTAACCTCGCAAACAAAAAGGTATGTGTGAGTGGAATCACACAAATGGTGTCTAGGCTAACCAAAAAGAAAAAAGGTATGTGTGAGTGGAATCACACAAATGGTGTTTAGCCTAACCTTGCAAACAAAGAGACATCGCACAATTGCTAGTCTAAATCATAAAATGATCGTCATGATCAACGAGAAGTGTCAATTACAATAAGCTAGTAAATATATGAGCTTAGCTTCATGTCCCATAACCACTATCTTAACTTAAATATTTACGAACAAATTGTAGATCTCCACTAGAAAATTGTCACAAAAGATTCAATCGAACAAGTCCAAAAATTAACTGACGAAGTAAACGCAAGCGTTTCATACCACTTGTTTTACTAAGTCGTTTAATTAGATTTCTCATACGAGTGAGATAAAGGTTTGTATATACTAATAGATTGGAAATCGGTTTGAGAAAACCAGCTTTGTAATAAAATAGTGTTGAAATCATTTAAAGAAAGAGTTTTGATACTTACTACTAGTATAGAAAACCTTTATATTTTAAAGTGACAAATCATAGAGGTGATTGTAGGAACAATCAATCATAAAAATTCACATTCGAAGACGTGAATAAAATCCAAAGAAATCGATTACGGAATCTATCGAAATGGATATTCCCAAAAATCACGAAGAAAATGTCATCAAAGTCGATAATAAATGATAATAACAAAAGGGAATCAACACGAATCGATTAAGGTTGGAATTCTCAAGCAAATAGGCAAATAGGCAAAAGAGTGCAGATTCAGACGTCTGAAATCAAGGATTCAGACGTCTGAATCTGGAAAACCAAAAGTATTGCAGAGTATATTTCAGACGTCTGAACCCAATATTTCAGACGTCTGAAATAGGCAATTTTTTAGCCTATTTCCTTTCTGGTCCAAAACAAAATGATTCAGATGTCTGAAAAATAGATTTAGACGTCTGAATCTGGGAATACAAATCTTCCCAGTATAATATTCAGACGTCTGAATCTAACGTTTCAGACGTCTGAAACTGGGGTTCAGGGCATTCCCTGAACCTAGGCCAAAAATGGCCAAATGGATACCGGAAGCGATCGATCGAGCGACAACGACTAAGGATTTATGCCAAGCAACAACCCAGCCTTAACGGCTCTTTGATACGCCTCAAATATCAATGTCCAAATATCCATAAAAGGATTTTTATAGATTTTGATTTCAAAACACCAAAAATTGGAATATACACCAAATCAATCCAAACCAAAATCAATTGCACAAGAATAAGTGTTAGGAATTCATACCTAACAATCGAAGATAATTAAAGACAAAGATGTGAGATAAAAATCTCACCATTTTACAAAATCAATGAAGAAGAAGCAATAGAGCAACGGCAAGAGCAATCACTCTTCAATTCCAACCCAACAAGCTTGAATCTAAGCTTAAAGGAGAAACATTTCCTAAATTAGGTTTAGGAAATTTCTGAAATTGAATGGAGAAAGGGTTGGAGAAGATGAAGAGAAGACTTACCAAAGCTTCTTCTTGAATTTGGAGGTAGAAGCTTGAGTTTGCAATAAAGATTAGGGCTTGGAGTTTTAATTTCTCATTCCTCCCACCATTGTTGCAAAAGATTGAGTATTAGGAATTAAAAATGAAGTAATGAAGAGTTGGAGTGGAGTTGGGTTCATATGCTAGGTTAATGGGCTGAAACCCAAACCAAAGCCCTAAGTGAAAAATTAGCAAAATTCTACTATCTCCAAACATATCAAAGTTTATACTCAAAAAGGTTGCAAACGGCATTTTGAACTCAATGGAAGGGGTCTCGAGTCCTAATTTGACTGTTTGCTAAAAGTAGGTTTTTGGACTAAAAACCGACGAACGATGAAATATTTAAATATAGAATCGATAAATTTGCGGGTTGTTACACTGCCAAATTATTTAATAATTGAAGTTGTTTGCAAATTGGGTTTGGTTTTAGGAATTCAATGGATAATTTGAATTGATTTCATAGATGATTTTGAAAGGTTTAAAAGACTCTGGAATCTTATAAAAAATAGTTATGGAATAATAAGTAATTTGAAATCTTAGGAAATTCAGATTTAACTAAAATTAACTTGAATTAATTTAAATAAAAGTGAATCTGAGAAGTCTTATAGACTAAATGATTGGAATAAAATTATTAAGATGGAAAAAAATTGTGAATGAATGAATTTGCAATTGCAATTAAATGAAAGTGAAATTGAATGTTGAAATTCATTTCGAATTTGTAAGTAAATAGAACTGGAATTGGAATTGAATTTGGTTTGTATTAAACAAAGTGAAATATTGAAATAAAATTAGTAAATAAAACTAACAAAGGAACGACAAAATTGAATATGATTTGAAATGAATCGAAATTCAATAATTGTAAACGAAAGTAAATATATTAACAGAGGTGAATAAAATTGAATTTTTAATCAATTGGAATAATATGGGTTTGTTTAAAATTAAAAATGAATTGGATGTAAGTAAGTGAGTTGTATACCCTTCAAATTGAATGAAAATGGTATATGAATTAATTGAAAACAGTTGAAATAGTGTTAAAAACTATATAAATTGTTTACAGAAAGTGTTTAGTATGCATTGTTTTTAGAATTCATGTGTTTGACTATTGCAAATAAGTGAAATGTTGTTAACCTTCATATATATGACACTGACATGTTTTAGTTGAGTAAGTACAAGTTCAGAGAAGTTGTTGGGCTGGATTTGATTGCGCAAAATGTTAATTAAATAAGCCGCTTGCTTAAAAATGCTAAATAAGGTACGCCTACGCAACAAAAATATGAAATATGAACTGTTTTTGTTTTTTCCGACCGGGTGGGTCGATGTATATATATTAATATCTTTTGTCAAATTGCGAAAGCTCCTCCGTACAATGGTGAGTCTGCCAAAAAAATTCGAAAATTTTGAGAGATAGAAAAAAATTGGAATTTTTTTTTGTTAGCGACAAACGATTTCAAATTGGAAATTGAAGTAAATTAGTGAATGAAGCTACTTTAAAATAATAATATGAATCAGTTATAATTGAAAGATAAAATTCAATATTCAGGGTTGAAGATAAATTTAATTCATATGGTAATGGGAAAACTAATTGAATAGAAGTAGATATGAAAACTTCTGCAAGAAAATGTACAAAATGATTTTAAAGGCTATGAATGGATATTACTGCTTAGTATGATATACAGGTGTATTAAAGGAAAATTGAAATTGGGATTTGATTTTCGAAGATAAATTTGAAATTGCTCGACAAAAAGGTATGTATTTCAATTTAAATATGAAATTTGATGATTTTATTGTCTAGCCACTTGGCCTTTTGTTTTCTTTTTGAATCTGAGGGCCTGTGGTGCCATTTTATAGTTGTACCGAGCTAGCCGTGCAAAGGAGACACTGGTGAAATTTTTCGAAAATTTAGGGAGTTAGAAAATTTTTGAGAAAATTTTGAACGTTTGAATTTTGAATTTAAATTTAAACTTAAATTGTGAAGTAAACAATGTTGTTTGGAAACCATGAAAGATTTCGAAAAATTAGTTGAAATGATAATGGATCTGTAATAGAAAGATTTTTTTGAAAAGTTGAAACCGTTTGGTTTGGAAAATATTAAACGAGTTGAGGATTATTCTTCTTACTTGTAATTTCGGGACGAAATTCTTTTAAGGAAGAAAGGATGTGACGACCCATAATTTTGAGCAGTAGAAATTGAAATATTTTAGTGATTTTAAATGTTTGGTGAATAGTTTAACTTGAATTTTAATTATTACTATGGATATGGCAATTTAGTTTTTGAATTTAATTTATTAAAGATGGATAATGAAATTGCATTGGATACTGTCGCTAGCATCACGTATAGGGATTTAAACTCACGTTACCTTCCTTAATACGCTTTCGTTTAATCAAATAAAATAAAACGCAGATATTTTTCTTTCGTTCAAAGCTAATCCTAAATTCCTCTCTCGTTTGAAATGGCCGAAGCCCCCTTTCTACTCAAAAAAAAAACAAATTCGCGATCGATTTGAGCTTGGTCGCACCCTTCCTCTCTTCATATTTCAGTTCAAATCGATCGTATAAAAAATCGAAGCCCAAAGTTATTTGATCGATCGAAATCGCGTGCGAGGCCATCGATATAGACTGGTTGCGTTCAAAGTAGGGATTTTCGAGTTCGAGCTCGAGTTCTAGATGCACGAGCAAGGTTAGTCGAGGGCGGCAGGTAGCAGGCCTCGAAGTGGCGTGCACTAGGGTTTTGATCGCGTGGCGAGGTGATGGGTTCAGCAGCGATCGTCAAATGAACTTGAAAAGCAAGGGGAATGGCGAAGTGGGCAGACGCGATCGTTGAGGTAGGCGCACGAGTGTTTCGAGAAGGCCGTGAAGGTGGTCGTGGTTGTCGATCAAGTCAGCGAGGTGCGATTGTATTTTATTTTCATTTTTTTTAAGATTGACACACATATATATAATTGCAGAAAAAGAAAATTTTATTAACAGTAAGGCAACATTTTTTTTCTTTTTTCTTTACTGTGTTTCAATTTAAAAGATGTATATATACATTTGTATGTATAGTAAAATATAATTTGATTTATAGAAAATTATTCAGGAGATAAATTTGTTTAATTTATTGTAGTCACTACTGCCCAGTTTTAAATTTACAGAATTTAATTCTATATGTATGTAAAGAAAGTTATATAAGATTTTGGAAGAGTAGAAATTTTATAAAAATGTCAGGTCTATATAAAATCATATCTTTTATGTATGTATATTTTATAATTACGTATATAGTTTCGAAGGAAAAAATTTTAGTTTAAAAACCCAATTATTAGTTTAAATTAAAATCCTTTGGTTAATTTAATTGTTTAATAATAAGTGATTTTTCAGTTAGTTTAAATGTTTTATTAAAAGGAAATTATTTGAAATCAAATTTGTTAAATAAAATAAAAATTTATCAAATGAAAATTTATTGTTCGAATTTATTTCGAATATTAATAAATCATATAATTGTTATGCAAGGTCTAAAATCGTGAAGAAAACAAACTGGATTGGAAATGGATTGCATGCAAAATAAAGGTGAGATCTTCTCACTTAAAATAATAATTGAAAATTTCAGTTATTGATTGATGGTTGAAGTGTGATAGTTAAATTTAAACTGTTGATTATGTGCTTGAATGATAAATTATTATCAGTTATATTATTTTAGACCTTATGCGCCACATAATAGCGGATGATATTATATTTAAACCCATATACCGCGATATTCCAACTCAAAGTGGAATAGGTATTATATATGTATTTGGAGTTTTTGATTTCCCGCATTATATAGCGGATGAGACCCTATTGCGCTGCATAATAGCGGATGATATTATATTTAAACCCATATACCGCGATGTTTCACCTCGAAGTGGAATTGGTATTTAATTATTGTGCTAACATCTGTGGATGCAGGGAAATAGGTTGGAGGGATCCAACTTGATTCCTCAAATATTGAATTTGTTTCATACATTGTGTGTTGATAATTTCTGTGTGATTATATTGTAATTGAAATCATTGTAGGCTAAAATTTAGCCGAATATATTTTGGTATCGTAAGATACCAGAAATAAATAAAATTTGATTTTTAAATTAAGTAGAAAATTCTATAGTGAAATCCCATTGAATAAATTCCAAGAAAATAGGAAAAGATTTGGTAAAGGAGTTTATTTTTAAAGGCAATAAAATTTGTAACTCAAATAAAAAATTGATTTGGTGTTTTAAAATAAATCTTTAGGAAATCAATTTGGAATTTGATTTAGTGTTTAAAATAAAATTTGAAATCAAATTGGAAATTGTTTTCGGTGTTTGTATACGATTCTTGAAATCAATTTAAAAATCATATATCAGTGGATATTTGGGAATTTAAATTCACAATGGGAATTTTATAAAAGAAAGGGAGATTTTTTTAAAAAATAAATATTGTTTTATTTTTAAAGGTGAAAGAAATTTACGGATTTGGAATGTAAATTAAAATAAATCAAGAAGATTTATAAATTGATATAAATGGAAAGAGAATTCTTCCCTGGAAAGCCGAGTATATTTTAAAGTAGCTTTTGAAGTATAAATTAAAAGTTCTAGAAATTGATTTGGAAGAATATTGTTGGAGGAATTATTTTTGGGAGTTGTTTTAAATCTTTAAAGTAAAGATTTATTTAATTAAGTATAGAAGGGATTATTTTAAAGATTAAATTGATATTCGATTTAGAAAATAGTTATTTAAATATTTATACTCTATTTATTAATTTTATTTTAAAGTTAGTTTGGACTTGAAATTTTATATGAGACATTTATATAATATTTTCATAACTAATATTTAAATAATTATTTTAAAATAGTTTTTATTCTGAGTGTTCCAAGTATATAAGTTTGGATAAGTAATTTAAATTATTTTAAAGCTTTTGATCTCGGCGTATTTTCAGTGGAATTGAATAAATATTTGGAAATGTATTCCGCGTAAGGAAAAGTGACCTGAAATTTGTTTTCAAAATAATGAAATGTGGAAAGTAATTTGAAATCTGTTTTCAAATGGTTGAAGTGTGAGATATATCTTGCGGATATATTTTGAGAATAAATAATTTGGGAAATTTATTTAAATCCGGCAAATTTTTGTGGATGTTGATTGATAGTTAAATAACCAACTATCAATATTGTCCTTTTAATGGCATTTGAATTTCGATGTGACCGGGGGTCGGATTCCTAGTGGATATCCAAAAACCACATCAAAACTTTGTGATTGTGATGGATCTTTTATTTAAAAGATCAAAGTGAAATTGTTGTGATTTGCTTGAAATCTGAATGTAACACTTATTTTAAAAAAAAATAAGCGCTCGTTATTCGGATTAGGCGGGAGAGGACCTTATGTCATAAAACCCATTCCGAATAACGATACGACGAAATGGGATTGTATTTGAAGATGGTGTTGAAGACCGGGCATTTTCGAAAGCGAAAGGATTACCCATCGAATGTCTGCACCGAGTTGCTCCGGTATAGAGATTTTCTCACCCTTTGTGATGGGGATTCCGGACGTGATTTGTGAATATCCGGATTCGCAAGGGCTTCTTTGAAGTGCCTTCGGTTCCGTTCGATCCCAGAACGGACTTGTATGGATGTGTGTCTGACATTACACTTTGAGATGTAAAGCTGGTTTCGATCAAATACATTTCTATTGGTGGCGGAGAATTTATTCTCTTAGCTTAACACCCTTCTCTGAGACGTACGAGCTCAGAGGCTATGTAGTTGATGGTTACTAGTGATATAATCCCAAACTGGTAATGTGGCATACGAAGTGTTGCTGATCATTTATTGATTAAAGCATAACTTTGTGAAAAATGTAGCTTTGTGGACGAGACCTCATGGGACCTCACACCCCGAAAATGGTCGAAACAGGAAAGATGCGGCAAGGTTATGAGGGTCACGCCCTTTAGGGTATGTCATTTCCTTCTGGAAAAGGGTGGTGTCAGGTATGGAGCCCTGATATTTAACCTTTGTGGTTACTGCAAATACTTTTCTTTGTGTTCGTTGGTGTAGAGGATCCTCGGATAAAGGTCCCAAAGGACCGTGGATGGCATACTCATGTAGTAGTTACCTAGTTACAGAGGTAACCCGGCCTTGTGTTGGCAGAGAGCTGGTTAAGTTCTCGGGACGTCCCTCCAAAGGCGTACCCATGTGGCAGTAGGAAGTTCCATGGCCTGACCATTTGTTGGAAATCCAATTCCCAATACGAACCCAGTACCGTTTTAGTTGTATAACCTGCCATTTACTTATGGTGGTCACCATTGTTTAGATGGTAGCTATAGTAGGCATAGTTCAGAATGTCTATGCTGGCTAAGATTAATATTATACTTTCGAAACATTTTCTGCACCATGCACTAATAATAGTATCGAAAGGATTTTGCATATTACGCAAGTTTGACTATCATAAGGAGAAATCTCCTCCAATTCTGCGTTTGCATTGTGTGTGTGTGGCGGGAGGCCTTATGGTAGTTTCATTTTCCAAAAGCATAACGGATTTCTATTTATTTTCTTTGTGAAAAATAACTGTTTTAAGATCTCACACCAGTCCCACGACTGACCTGGAGTTTATTGTTACCTTTCTAAATTCTGGGTGCCCAAAATTTTGCACACTGGCAGCCTAAAGTCAGGTTAGCTGTTATTCGGGAGCAAAGTCAAGAAGTTGATGTGGAGATCAGGAGTTGGAGCTGGATGGCGAAGCGTATCACTTATATATGTAATATTTCTTTTCCGCTGTTTGTTGTTGTAAACTCTGATAATGTAATGTGATGTAATGTAACAACTGATATAGTTCTTTGTTTTAAGGATATTCATTTATCTATTATATTTGTTCCGCTGCGATATGTGAGATTCTGATGTTGCTTTTTGTTCTTCTTCTACCTCTTTATTCTTTAACCCTAAAGACTCGTGAGTTTGTTCCTCTTTGGGCTGAATTGTTATGGGATTTTGCTAGCTATAAAGGGGTACAGATTTGCGAGCCTTTACAATAGTCCAACAACATGAAGTAGAATAACTATGTGAATTTTTACCTATCGACACAAAGTAGGTAGACATTATCTAACTGTATACCAAAATAAATAATACAGCGACGCGGAGCCTAACGGCGTGAAGTAGACCCCGCCACATGGTCTAACGACATGAAGTACACCAAATATGTGAACAGTCTAACGACACAAAGTAGACCGCCTATGTGAATTTACCTAACGATACAAAGTAGGTAAATATTGTTCAATTGTGTCCAAAAATCTAAAATATATCGACTCTCAGGTCGATGAAAAACGAATCATCGTCTCTTAAGGATCTATCGACCTGAATCCGAACATCCTAAGATAATACAACTCTAAATGTAGCTCACTTTCACTTTGGTTATCACTAGAATCTAACTAACTGTTCCATCCAGAAAGTGAAACTCTGGCATTTACCAAAAGCTAGTAAATTCTACTCAATGTTTATTTGACAAATTATAATAATAAGCAAAAGAATTGTATGAAATATCTCATACTAATCCGATAATTCAATCGTTTATTAAAATTATTTGTTTCATATAAAAGCATGAAATCTAATTAAAATCTCAATACCAATATAAATAAAATAAAAGAGTTTTAAATAAATTATATATACACAAAAAGATATAACTTCCCAAAATCACTTTTTAAATCTTTAATTCGCTTTAAAGAGAAGTTGTTTAACAAAGGCTTTTATAAAATAATAACTGCTCTTATAATCATTTAAACCTCTTTTATAACTATGTCACTTGAAACTGAAATTATGACTTTCATAACAACTTTTAGAAAATAAAACTACGTTTTATCTTTTGCCTTTAAAACATTTTCAAATTTTATAATATACTAAAAATAGTAAATTGTTAAAAGGTTTTATGAATAAATATTACTTATCTCAAAGCTTTGCATATAAATTTTGAAATAAGAAATAAGTCAACAATATAATATAATTAACCATATTTTATAAACTAAATTCCAATAAGGATCAAAATAGATAAAATATTATTTTTGAAGTTGTTTGAAAACATTTAACAATTCAAACAATAAACCCATCAAAAATTCAACACATAGAGCCAATATCACTCAAAAAATATAATTCCATAACATGGAATTATTTGGCGACGCAATTTGCTTTCCGACAACATCGGTCACACAAACAATGTATGTAGTTCTATATAAGCTATAAGAATTTAATTTGCAAACGAACTTAACTCCATTTTCAAATTAGCCTCTTTCAATCGATGTAATACCGAACAAACAAACTAATCTATCATTCGATGAATTAGATAAATCATATTATGCAACCAATTGAATTCGTAGCATGCAATTTCAATAATTTCATTCAATTACTACCAAAAACCTACATTTCTAACCAAAACAAGGCATGCAAAAAGAATATAACTATATGGATATAGATGTGTGAGTTGAAAAATAACTCACCGAATTCGTTGCTCGTCGAAATTCCCCGTTCTTTGCTTCAGCATGCCTTGCCTTGACCACACTAACAACCATAATTCCCTATTTTCTACCGCTGTCACTGCCAGACATACCCACACTCGATGCTCCCTTAACCATGCAGATACGTCGATACTCCAAACATTTTCGGTTGCTGCAAGTTTACCCCATCGACGTCGTCGAATGCTCAGCCTCCACCATTGCCTAAACTGTTTGTTTTCACACTATTATCAATCGTCTTCTGCACCTCACCTCAAATCATGCGCCTGCTCTCCTTGTCGCACCTAAGTCGCGACTGCGTCCTCCCTCTAAATTGCACACAACAACAAGGTCGCGGCTTCCCCATCTTCTTCAATCACAACCACACAAACGCCATCGCCCAAGGACGATCATCACGCCATCAAATTTAAATTGATTCACATTTCATTCAAGAAGACATTGCGATAGCTGCCCAGTTCTATTCAATTCAATCTTGTTTTACCTATTTAATTTATTGTATTAACACAAATGAATTTATTTTCCTACTATTTCAACCTAATATAAAATTATCTATACTTTAAACATATTCTATATCTACTAATAACATTTATCCTGTTTGATATATTTTTTGAAAAAAATTTATTAATTAATTTAACTTGTTAGAACAAAAGGCTATTATTAGATAGATTTCAATTAAGTAAAAAGTAAATTTCAAAAAATAGTTATTAAAATCGAATATGAACATTTTACTTTAATTTTGTATAATATCACGACTTTAAAAAACATGATTGTTACCATATGTAAATATAACAGAAAATGATGTTTGGTTTACAAAGAAAATGAACAAGCTAAAGTTTCTACAGAAGCTAATACTACTAAATTACAGTTGGCTAATATCTATAGAAAAGATGATTATCATACATATGGGGATTTATAGTAGATTCGTACTTATCAACAATAAGAATAAATTATCTATAGTGCATACATGTATATGTATATGTGTGTGTTTGAACGAAAGATTTATATATATTATTTGTGCTACATGTTTATCTAAAAAAACATTGTGTTTTGCATTGTAATTTTATATGTCAATTAAAATCGCACATACATGGCTTTTAAAAGTCATACTGCCTTTTATTTTCATATTTTGGAATTCCCAATGCGTTAATTCAATGGCTTGAAATATTTTTTAACTTTTACACGATAAGATATTGAAATTTGAACTCAATGGTCATTTATTGCTCCATGTGAATTTTATTTCAAAAGTTTTTTGGTATATCTATTAGCAGTAATTTGAATACATGAATACTAACTTATTTTTAATTGAATTGAATGATATTTACTTTATTTGTGACAATACAAAACCACTACGTTTATGAATAAAAATTCTTCTTATATGATTTTCTAAAAATTTGGTGATTTGTATTGCACAGGTAATTAATTTGGAAGTTAAAATTGTGTAATGCACTATCCTATTTAAAAGCTAGGTCTGATTTTTATTTTCAAAGATATAAATTCCTAATTTTTCGATTCAAAATTGTTAAAAACGGTTTCTCTTCATGTTTGGGCTTTACATTAAAACTCAAATATATTTTTGTACTTTTTTTTATCAATATATGTATGCCTATATGTATGTATGTGTGTGAGAAAGTAAGCAAAAGATTTGTATGTATTCTTATTACATGTTTTCTAAAAATACAAATTGTTTTATAAGGCAATTTATTTTCCTTATAAAATTGTTTATTCTCTCTTTGACAAATTTATTAAATAACCATAGCTCCTTACTTTTTCAATGAAACTGGCCAAACTTTGCATTAAAATGTTGAGCAAAATGCAGGCTATGAGAAAATACCAATGTCAAGGCGAATTTAGCGAATTTCTAGATGACAAAGATATTTAGTCCAAGCAAAGACGCGAGTGAGGAATTTATGACTCTTGATGTTCAGACTTCTCTATAAATGAAAAGTTTTGTTGCCTATGTGTTACGATTAAGATGTAATTTTGCAAATAGATATGATACACATGAAAGTTTTATCAATTTGTAAAATTAGAAAGATGATGCTTAACGATGTTATAAACCCTAATTTTTTTTATTGTTAATGCATAGTATTATATTTACACATTATTTATAAATTTAAATTTTAATTAGGAATAAACTAAATTAAGTCTCACCTAAAAATTTGTTGCTATATTTCCTTTTTATATGTTTGGTTGCTCTCTTAAAAGGTAATTTTATACTCCATCTCAACTTTAGCTTTGATACTCAGCTTTGCTTAATTTATTTTGAAGATTGATACTTTTCCAAGAGTTTTAGTACATAAATTTCTTATGCAAAAATTACACTTATGGAAATGCTAAATTTGTATCTCATATAATAGCCTATCAACTTTTGTTAAAGTAAAAGGACATGGGTAACCTATACTATGATTAACTTCTTCAAGTTTTATGAAGAAATTTTAGATAATTAAATATTTTAATAATGAAATAAACCATTTTGTTTTATTCTACTTGAACTAAATATTTGTATATAAATTTGTCTATAACACTTGGACCGTTTCACAATTATATTCAAAAGTTTAATTATATTATATAAGAATTTCTTGATAATTGGCACCATGATTTCTTTTTAGTTAGCCATTTTAAATTAGCTATTTTTGTATAGGAACTGGTAGTAATCCTACTTAAGCCTGCTTGCTTTAATTTAAAACAAGAGAAGATACACCAATATTTTTAGGTACGTTATTTGTTGTCAACTATAATATATTTCATTCGTTAAACGCAGCTCATTTGTGTTTGAATTTATTGCTACAAATTTAAAGGTTCTCATGGCTGTTATTTGATTAAATATAACGATAACCATCAAGTTATGTTGGAATTCATATTTTTAATATATGTCTATATAACACGAGTTTTAAGTATAAAAACCTGTATCCTTAGTATTTGGAACATATATGAAGCAATGACGCTTCCGTAGCAATGTTGTGCATGTTATGAGTGGATGCAAATTAACTAATAAATGAAGCACCATTATTCTCTAACTTAATCCACTTTCGCCCTCTCCTAAAAACACACTCCATGAAACAGTTGAATTAATTCTATACAAATCCTTTTAATTTTTCTTCATGTTTGAATATGTGATTTCAAAGCTATAAGTTTACTTATTTTTCTGTAAGAAAATATATGTACACACATTTGATCTGGTTTTATCTTTTTTTGAACAAGGTTATTTGATTCCATTAGGGATCAATGTCAAAACCTCTACATATAAGATATAGACATACCATTGTCCCATAAGGTGTTGAATTTTGATGACATATTGAAGCATTGGAAGTAGCTTGGTGATGGAGAAGAAGGTTTGCAAATTGGAGCTCAAAGGAGGAAGATATGGCGAAAAAGGTGGATTGCTGCTGGGAGCAGCAGGCGACAAATGTCTGTGGAAAAGTGGTAGACGTCTGAGCTTGGAGTTTTGATAACTAGAGATTTGTTACTGATGAATGTCATCTTTTGACGCATGTCTGAATGCAAGGAAAGTTGTTTTTCGAATCTTATGGCATACGTCTATCATCGTGCGACGAACGTCTGGGCCGCCGTGTGCTGCATATTTTACCTGAGTCGATTGGAATGATTTGTGAAGGCTTCAAGGGGCATTTCGAGAATTTGCCAAGGAAGGATGGTTCACTATATAAGTTATTTCAGGATTCAAATCAAAGAGTACTCCAAGGGTTTAATCAAGGGTTTATCCTCCATTAACATAGGTTTATCTAAACCTAGTTTTCTTCAATTCTATTCTTCACAAATCTATTCTATTTGAATATTGATCATTGTAATTAATCTCTTGTACTCTTTTCATTCATATTAATAAAGACTCTCTTTTAAAGTGGATGTACACTAACAAGACGTTAATGAAACCACTATTAATTGGTGTGTGATTTATTTTATCGCTATTGATTTGTTTCTATATTGCTTGTTTAGGTGATTGCGATTAGTTTTGGATTGGATTGAGATTTGAATTGGGATATTGATTAGTTATTTTTGGTCTTCTTACCATGATCGTGTTTTCCACCATGCTTTGGTGTTTTGATTTGAGTAGTTTCGAATTAGAATTCCCATAACATAAGGGACATCTGATCTGGTATTTGTGTGTCAAAACAATACATGTAACTTAGCTTACTTTGTGTACTCTTTACTAAATGATCATTTACTTATCTAATTCTTATTATAGTATAAATTTTCAGAAACTAGGAATCAACATTTGGAGAGTCATTGTGTTAACAAGGTATTTACTTTGAGAAGACAATATCTGAATGTGTTATATTCTCCAAGAGAGCCTTACCCTGGAAAATTGGTATTGAATATTTGCACAAAGTTCCAAAGCTAGGGTGTCGTTTTCTTATGTTGTGCCTAGTAAGGTTGAATTTATAAATAAACATTTGATATATATTTTATTTGGATTTATTTGTAGATGTTTGATAAATATTTTGTTTTCTAACAAAATTATACAATGTTCATCTTCACTACTGTTTAAAATCCTTTTTGTATACACCAAATTTTTACCGCACTACTGAAAATTGAGGCTCAAGTTGAACATCGAGTCTCTATATGTAAGGTAGTGGAAAAGATATTACCGGTGAAAGGAGTTTAATACCTAATAAAGGACCAAGTTATGATACTATAATAGGGTATTGATCGACTTACGGAGAATATAAGTATATTTTTGAAATTTAAGTATACTTAAATTGGGAATGGATTCATATTTAATTAATGAACTCATTTTGGGTTTTTTTTATTATTTCCTTTCATTTACAATGTTGATAAACTCAAAATCGAGTGAAGTTAAAAAAATATATGCCTTATATTTTATTGTGATGAATGTTTGAGCCATTATGTAATAATGGACATAAGTGTTGTAAGTGCTCATATTCCCTGGCACCATTTGTGTAAATAATATAATGCTTAGTCAACGGGGAGGCAAGACTCTCTTCCTTTGTGCAAACTTCAAGTTAAATGTATGTAATAATATCAAAGTGGCATTTCATATTGGTTTGTAATCTAATAAGAATAATACATTAGTCAACATACTTCAAGTGTAACGACCCAGAATTTTCGATCCCGAAAACTCCAGATAATTACGAAAAAGAAGAAGAGATAGAAGAAAAGAAGGAAACAGAAACACCAAAACACAGATTCTCACATTCGCAGTGGATCAAAATATAATATTAAATAAAGAGCAGTTATACAAAGGAAAACCGTACTGGTCAAATTATACTTTAATATATCAGAGTTACAATATTTACACAACACTGAGCAGTTTAATTCAACATGCCCCAGATAAGCTATAAATAAACACAATGGAATACCCTCCATTCGTTTCTGTCCTCCAGCTCGCCTCCTGAGCTTCAGAACGTCCTTACCTGAAAATATGTAATACTCGGTTTGACCCGAGCATTACATCAAAGTAACACCCGGGTCAGGCTGGAAACCAGTGTGAGTACACTCATCTAATATGGTTTAAATAGCATAAATCTTACATAAAACCCGGGGTAACTCGTATCAATTTACAAATCCACAATTTGTTATAGACATTACTTTTTTTCACACATCAATTTATAAGTACCAAAACTTAGATTAAATGGACCAATTCACTTAAATCATTCCATTCTGGCCTATTGATTTCCCATATCAATCTATAAGAATCGAAGTGGTTTCAAATATTTACTAATACCTGACTCCGATCTCTTCGAATTCAATACCGTTCTATTCCAAGTTATTCAAGTGAAATACAATTCAACTTTACATACAAGATGTCACTTTTTACACAATAATTCATCATTAATAGATAACCACACTATCATAGTCCGTCCAAACATATCATATCACAAAACACTTCATATCAGAGATATCAATCCATTCAAGGCATTCAATCATCATTTAATCATTCATAAGCAAGATGGATGATCCAAAATTTGTTTAATTTTATCTTTAATCAAATTAATTACTAATCTTCTAATCACTTAGATTTTCTCTACTTAATCATTAATTAATTACAAATCAATTAATTAATCACCCTTAATTATCCTCAGTTACATAAAGTAATTATTCTTTAATTAATTACACAAATTAATTATTCTTAACCATTTACAGAAATTAATCTTTAATTTACTTCCATCAATTACATTAATTAATGATCCTTAATTAATTACTTTCATTAATCGGCCTTAATCAATAATAAACAGAAATTAACCATTCTGTAATTACCGACCCTAATTAATTAACTCCTTAATTAATTATATTAATCCTTTAATTAATTATACCAAGTAATTAATCCTTAATTACTTCTCATTAATTACATCCAGTAATTAACTACCCTTAATTACTTTCTTACATACACTAAGCAATTAATTCATAATTACTTCCATTTTTTAATTAATCCCAACTAGTAATCACCAATTAATTACTTCACTAAGTAATTATACTTATCAAATCATCAAATGATTTTCTTAAATTAATTAAACTAATTAGCTTAAACTAATCACATTTATTAATCATTTCATAATTCTTAATTAATGATCTTCATTAACTATTAATTCTTCTTTAATTACTTCTCCTAGTAATTAAACTTAGATTTATCATTATAAATTACAAATTAATTTATCTTTAATTAATTAACTTAACCTTCAATTACTTTATAAATTTAATTAATCTCACTCGTTAATGGTCCTATAATTACATTAACTAAAAAATTATACTTAAATTATTACATAAGCCATTACCCTTTTCTGAATATTTAAGATCTTAATTAATCTAAAAGTTTAACAATTTACCTTATTCATTCCTTATTTCGTTATTTACCTTTACTTTATATCATTTACAATTGACTACGTAATTATCGTAAATATAGTTATATCACTTAATTAAATTTGCATCATTTAGTGACTTAAGTTAAGGTAAGTTAGACCTTGAAATTACTTAATTTATATTCCATTCAAAATAAAACATTAACCTAAACCTGATAAGATTTTAAATAGGGTTGAGATTTACTTCATTTACAATACATTTCATTTTAAACAAAACTAGGCCCAAATGAAATAACCGGCCCAAATCTTCCTATTTTAATTTACTTTTGCTCTTAAACCTTGTTAATATCTTGCTATACCTACTTAAACCCCATGCTTAAACATTCTGAGTCCAAAACATAACTACTTGAGACTAGACATCAACTCTCTCGTGCAAATGCTCATTTTCCCACAGCTACCCACGCGAACAACACGAGCCAACCTTCTTCCCAAACTCACGAACAACAGCAGAAAGTAAACGTGCATCGTGCACGTATACGATCGGCCAGGCCACTTCTGACCATCGACATCTCCTCCGACAAGTGACACCAGACCCCCTCACACGATTACGACCACCAGATCACCATAACTTGCCCAAAATCAAAAATGAACATTCCAACTTAAAACTAGAACCAACATGATCAACAAATTATGTCTCGATATGCCACCACTGACCGCCAACGACCCTGCAACTCCGTCCAGTACTTTCCTGAACAATTACGCATCGAACCCCCTTGGTCCGGCCAAGTCCGGTCCTAAATCAATGGCAAAGTCCCTTCCTAAAACTTCGACCACCAAGCTGGACCACTAAACCCTAAAATGTCGCCGTCCAATCAGTCCATCGAACAGCAAAATACTTGGCTATTTTTCCCATGATCTCTTCCCCTCAACCTTACTTCATCAACGAACACGACCACTGTCACATCGCCGGTCGTCGGAATTTGGCTGAGACTCCTTGCGCGTTCAAACCAGAATTTCACGATATTAAATTACTTAAAAATCTCGAATTCTATATTAAAAATCATGCTTTTATATCACGAATTCATTTATACAATCAAGAATTGAAAATTTAATAATCAAGTTTTAACTTGAATTGATCTTTCCCCTGTAAATTTCTATTTCCTGGTTAATCACTTACGATTTTGTACTTATAAATAATTTAAAAACAAGATTTGTTTAATACAATCGGTTCCCATTTAATGATCATAATCTTTAAGACATTGAAGCCAAGGAAATTGATTTTTGAATTGGGTTTTTGAGACTGCAAAGCTATAACAGAGGCTATATAACATTTTTATACAGACATGCAATTTATCATCAGCAATTATATTGTGATTTCCAAGCAAATACTTCTATAAATCTATACAAACCATATTTCTATCTTCATTTATCATTACAATTAATCACGATGAATTAAATCTTAATAGTTTAAGCTTTCACTCATCTGCTTCTGAAAATATCAGAGAAGCCCAAAAATCTAGATTTGTATAAATCTGGGATAAAAGCTTGAGACTAGAAGTTTGATCTGGAAATTTCTTGCATGCTTGCAACTAGAAATCCTTGTTTATGAAAACTGAAGGCTATGATTCCTTTGAACACTTGAAGATGATACAGGTTGAAGAAGATTACAGGCTACAGCTACAGGTTTGATTTAGAATGAAATCTTGCTGATGATTGACTTAGCTACAGATTGTAAAATGCTTTAGAGACTCTGATTTTAGGTTGTATATTTGTTTCCAGGATATTGTTTCATTGTATAGAATATGAAAAAAAGGAAAGAATTAAGAGAGAAGATAGATATGTTTAATATAGATTTAATTAGGATTTTATTAAAAGTAAAGAAAATAAAAACAAATGGGTGACACTTGTCTTATTTGGAAGTTAATTTGCTTACAAATGTTAATGTGTGATCTAATAATTTTACACTTGTTACATTCCATTTTTAAAATGATGCCATATATACTTAAATGGTTCAAATATGATTATAAAATCCTTATATTATAATTTCAATTAATTAGGTATAGATATATATGTTATACTTTCCTATATTAATTAATGCATTTCCCTTTTATATTAACATAAGTAAAAAAATGTTATATATATATTGTATTTATTTTTTGTAATTATAACAAATTTTATTTTCCATGTATTTATACTCTTTCCAATGTCAAAACCATACTTCTTAAATTAACACATGCTTTATAATATATAAATTATGTATTAAGTTTTTAAAATGTTTATATATATATTTACCTACATATATATATATATATATATTCATGGTATTCTTTAAATATACATCTATTTATTACAAAGTAACATTTTCAATATTTATTTGAATTTCAAACCCAAATTTAAATTAAATTTTAAAATCAACTCATATATAAATATATTTTCAAACAAACACGTATTTAATTTTATTTGAAAATAATAAATTTTGCCCACTCTAAATAATTATATTAGGGAATTATCAAATAAATATTTATCCAGATATAAATATTTATCATCATATTTATTTGTTCAATCTATAAATCAATATCCTATTACTTAACCCAATTATTTGTCAATTACAAATGTCAAGAATTCCGGGATATCACATTCCTTCCCCCTTTGAATCTTTTCGTCCTCGAAAAGGAACGAAGCCAGAATTATTAAAATGCTTAAAATCAGATAAATTATTCTTTGACCACTTTTAAAACACTTTGAAAATCTATATAATTTTGCCAAAATAGTTTTATAAAAATGCTTTTATAACTCGATGTTTCAACAAGTCCATCTTCGTTCTTACAGAAATTCGGTCATACGTTGATCAGGCGTAGGACTGAAAATCTATAAGTACTTAGTAAGCCCATCTTCAACTTCCAGTGAAAATACTTTTTGAAAAATAATTTTATTGAAAATATAGAAAATCATTTTTGAAAATAGAGGAATATCTTTGGTGAGAATGCTCTGGAAATCATCACCCCCATCCATGGTCGCAGTTACATTCCAGGGTTACGTTGTCATCGCAGCAAAAGTCCATGTAACTGTAGGCTCTACGCGGCCTCTCGATTACGCCATGGAACCCACAATAGATCGCAGTTACATACTATGGTTACGTTGCTATCGCAGCAAAAGTCCATGTAACTATTGGCTCTCAGCGGCACACACGATTTTCGCTGTCAAAATGAAACTTCTCCACTCCTACATAGGTCGCAGTCTACCGATATAAAATCAAATGCAGACTGTTGGCTCTTAGCAGCACACACGACTTTTGCTATGTTACCACAGGTCGCAGTCTACCGATATAAAATCAAACGCAGACTGTTGGCTCTCAGCAGCGCACACGACTTTCGCTATGGTATACTCTACTCATAATCCTCAGGAACTAGTTTTGTCCGGACTCCTCACATGATCAACTTTAGAACCCCCCCTTGGGGCTCAAGGCAGCACCACCCGGTGGCACTCCTGAGAAGTTCATTTCAAGGGAGTGCCTTTTTCTCCAGATCCATCATCAAAACACTTTATACTATATACATATAGTATCTTTCAAATCATACACCTAGTATGATCTTATACAAGGCTTCCTTACACAAAATCATTTATCCCAAATCGATAATTCTCAAACTAGGCTTTCCAAATTTCAATATTGATTTTACCCAAAAATCAAAAGCCTTTCCAAAACCAAAGGTTCCCAAAACCTTTTCCCAAAATCCTCATAAGATCCTTTATAAATATAGATATATATATTTTAAAACTTTGGATCATTTCAATCTTGTATAAAACTCCTTTTATACTTCAAAAGTTTTCAAAAACACCTTTCTTCTGGCTATAGATTCAATAAGGGAAGTTTCATCTTACATATAACAAAGTTACTTTGTTTATTCAAAATCAAATATTCAAATTCGATTTCTTGTTTCCAATATCAATTTCACATTTCTTATCCACAAATTCCCAATATTAATTTCATTCAAATCCGTACAATGTACACATATCATCCGTACGCTATACCAATCTGATCGCTCACTCGATCACACAATTTCACTTCCGAACTAATATCGTCCACCTGACTTCCTAGTGTAGACACAGATATGGTTTTCTTGATCAGAAACCATCATTCTCCTTGCATAGCTATAACTATGATAGAGAATATCCAGAACCCATCAACAATTCATATCCAGGTTCGTCGTCGAAAATCAAGTGAAAAATCCCAACTCGGATCGATAAACTATCTCGAAATTCTGTGCTCGAATCTGGATCAAATCAATATGCGAATAGAATAATATACGTACATCCTACGTATTTATTTTCATTGATTATTAGCCAAATCAATTTCTCTTCTATTCACATTCACTTTGATTTTCATTCACTTACTAACAACTGCTTAAATCCTCATTTGGATTATCACTTCAATTTCTAATTCGGTATTTAATCATAAACAGTTTGAACTCCATCCAGCTTAGATTTAGAAAATAGCTTAAAAAGTTTAAAATAGATAGGTAGTTGAAAAATAATTATTAGTTTGTAAAATAGCTGCAAAATAGTTAAGTAATTGTAAAGTAGTTGGAAAATAGTCAAGTAGAAATTTTTAAATAATTGCAAAATAGTTGTAAAATAGTAATTAGTTATAAAGTCATTGAAAAGCAGTAACTATTTTATAAAATAGTTGGAAATTAGTTAAATAGTTTCAAAAATAATTGTAAAATAAGTATAAAATAGTTTTGGGTTTTAAAAAGAAAAGTTGTATAGTAAAGTTAGGAAAATAGATTTAGAACAGTTTATATTAAAATAATTTATTTGAAAATAGACCAGAGCCAAATTGTTTAATTTCCAATATCCACTCTCATCAATTCAATTTAAATTTTCACATCCATTTAAATTGACTCAATCCCAATTTGAGTAACTTCAATTTTATTTCAAATTAATCCAATTCAAATTATCCATTTGAATTTTTAAACTTATCCATTTTTAATTTTCGGATCTCAAACCCAATTTGAGATCACTCAAACTCTCAATTCCAGTCAACAAATTTAACTTCCCAAGTTAAATCTTAATTTTATCTTGAAATTTCCAAATCAGGTTGATCATTCAAACTTATTTAACTTCTTCCAAGTTAAATTCAATTTACTTAATCCGGTCAAATTTACACAATTTGAATTCCCATTCAAATTTCAATATACCTTCCCATCTATAAGTTCAAAAACTTATCACTTTGGGTTTTCACATCTCATTCCAAATTTAAAAATCATCATTTAGAGTTTATTTCAAACCATCTTTGATATTATATATATTCCTCACATATATACATATTTTCTTCTTGGCCCACCAAGCCGAATTTTAAAATTTAAACCATCATTGGTTTTAATTCAAATAATTTCTTATTCTAGAGTAAGATTACCTTCAAAATAGTTTGAATAATATTATTTCCTTTAACATTTTGAAAACAATTTCAAATGTTTAAATTTAGAATCCAGAACTTCACAATTTGAAATCCACTTTAATTTACATCCTTTCAAATTTACAAGTTATCCTCATCAAATGGTTACTTCCTTAAAACATTTTATTTTTTATTGGAAAACAATCATCCCATTATTAAACACATTAACCATTCTATTTCTCCGGTTTGAAACCAATTCTAATTCATCTTATTTAGAAATTCTTCCCCAACTTCAAGATTTAATTTCAGTTTGAATTCATTTCGAACTTGTCTTTATTAAATTTTCAGTTTGGTTGTATTTCTATTACTTCTTAATTTAATTCCAATAATTTAACAAGCAATTACCATAATTTTTATTAGACAGAAATATTGCTTTATATATATCAAAATATATTTTTATAAAATCATTTAAAATCTTTATATAAGAAAATAACAAGTACGCTCTCATATATATATACACACTCAACTCATTCTAGGGTTCCATTGACCCTATCCTTAATGGGTAATCCCACCAGAGCCAAGGTTTTCACTTAACTTTTAGCTCTGATACCAAATGTAACGACCCGGAAATTTCGATCCCGAAAACTCCAGATAGTTAGAAGAAGAAGAAGAGATAGAAGAAAAGAAGGAAACAAAAACACCAAAACACAGATTCTCACATTCGCAGCGGATCAAAATATAATATTAAATAAATAGCAGTTATACAAAGGAAAACTGAACTGGTCAAATTACACTTTAATATATCAGAGTTACAATATTTACACAACACTGAGTAGTTTAATTCAACATGCCCCAGATAAGCTATAAATAAACACAGCGGAATACCCTCCATTCTTTCCTGTCCTCCAGCTCGCCTCCTGATCTTCTAAACGTCCTTTCCTAAAAATATGTAATACTCGGTCTGACCCGAGCATTACATCAAAGTAACACCCGGGTCAGGCTGGAAACCAGCGTGAGCACACTCATCTAATATGGTATTAAAAAACACAAATACTACATAAAAACCAGGGTAACTCGTATCAATTTACAAATCCACAATTTGTTATAGACATTACTTTTTTTCACACATCAATTTCTAAGTACCAAAATTTAGATTAAATGGACCAATTCACTTAAATCCTTCCATTCTAGCGTATTGATTTCCCATATCAATCTATAAGAATCGAAGTGGTTTCGGGTATTTACTAATACTCGAGTCCGGTCTCTTCGAATTCAATACCATCTTATTCCAAGTTATTCAAGTGAAATACAATTGAACTTTACATACAAAATGTCACTTTTTACAAAATAATTCATCATTGATAGATAACCACACTATCATAGTCCATCCAAATGTGACGGGTAGGGATTTTCGACTCACGACAGTCGACGTCAATACGTCCACTGTATCAACTGCCGAGCAACCGAAGGCCGGAAAACCGTACCATTAGGGTTGAAGAAGAGGTAGAAGATAGAAGAAGAAAGAAAGAAGGAAGAAAAAGCAACAGAAACAATATCAGAATCTCACAATCGCAGCGGAACAACATATAATAGATAAATGAATAACTTTAAACAAAGAACTATATCAGTTATTACATTTCATTACATTATCAGAGTTTACAACAACAAACAGCGGAAAAGAAATACTATATACTAGTTGATACGCCAAGCCATCCAGCTTGCCTCCAAATCTCTACAACAACTCCTGAATTCCTGAATATCTTGATAACCTGACTCTAGACTGCCCATGTGGAAATTGGTGAGCACCCAGAGTTTAGGAAGAGAACAATAAACTCCAAGTCAGTCATGTGACTGGTGTGAGAAATTAAAACAATTATATCTTTAAAAATAAACAATGAAATATTTTAAAATAGATTCGCAATGCGTTTGGAAAATGTAACTACCATAAGGCCTCCCGCCACACACACAATGCAGACACAGAACTTGGAGGAGATTTCTCCTTATGATAGTTAAAGATGCTTGATACGTAAATTTCTTTTCAATATTATTTTTATAAGTGCAAAATGTGGAAAACCATTTCGAAAGTAGAATATAAATCTTAGCCAGCATAGGTACCTTAAGAGTATGCCTACTATAGCTACCATATTAAATGGCAGGTTCTACAACTAAAACCGTACAAGGCTCGTATTGTTTCTTTGGATTTTCAACAAATGGTCAGGCCAAGGAACTTCCCATTGCCACATGGAAACGCCTCTGGAAAGACGCTCTGAGAACCTAACCAGATCTCTGCCAACACAAGGCCGGGTTACCCCTAACTGGGTAACTACTGACACGAGTATGCCATCCCCCGGTCGTAACCAACCTTTCCCGGGATCTCGATAACTAACAACCACAAAGTAATAAATTCGCAGTAACCACATAGGTTAAATATCTGGGCTCCATACCATGATACCACCTCTATCCAGAAGGAAATGCACATACCCTAAAGGGTGCTACCCCCAATAACCTTGTCACATCTTTCATGTTTCGACCATTTCGGGGTGTGAGGTTCGACGAAGTCTCGTCCACAAAGCTACGCTTTTTACAAAAGCCACGCTTTGATCAACAATGATCAGCAGCACTCAACATGTCACATTACCAAATTGGGAATATATCACTGATAACCTTCAACTACATAACCTCTAAGCTCGTACGTCTAAGAGAAGAGTGTTAAGCTAAGAGAATAAATTTTCCGCCACCAACAGAAATGTATTTGAAATAAATCTGCTTTTTATCTCAATTTGTAATGTCAGACATACAATCCATTCAAGTCTATTCTGGGTTCGAACAGAACCGAAGGCACTTCCGAAGAAGCCCTTGCAATCCGGGTATTCACAATCCCGATCGGACTTCCCATCACTTAGGGAATCTCTATACCGACGCGACTCAATGAAGAGACAATCGATAGGTCATCCTATCGCTCTCGTAAATATCCGGTCTTCATCATCGGTCTTCAAATGCTATCCATATTCGTCGTATCACTATTCGGAATGGGTTATATGAAACAAAGGTCCTTCCCCGGCTAAACCGAATAACGAGCGAAATATTTTAAAATAAGTGTAGCATTCAAATTCAAGTAAATCACATCAAATACCCATTTAAAGGTAAATATCGATAGTCGGTTATTTAACTATCAAAGCAAACCAACAAATATTCAGCACCATAACAATCACTAGGCCCTTTTATTAATCTTCCATCAATTAAATAACTTGCCAAATATCACTTCAATTTATCTTTGAAAAGATATATTCTCTAAACCCTTCCAATTCCTACAATGGAAAACATTTCCAAATACATATTTCACAATAAGTAATCTCACAAATCTATGTATTTTCAACATTTGGAAAATATTCAATATACTTAAAACACGATTAAGTATATATTTTATTCTTTTAAGGAAAACATTCTCTTGAAACACATTTATTTGAGTCAAAACGAATGTTGCGTAAAACATCGTTACGACAACTCAAAGTCACTTAGTATAGGGATTCGAAATTAAGATAGATATATAAATCCCAATACTATATAAAACATCTCCTTTCGAAAATCATTTACTATAACAACAGTGTTATAGTCCATCATTTCCTTTTATTCCTAGAAAACATCTATTTCTACAATTAATGTTGAAATCTATGGTTTCGACACTTAATACATTTTAAAACAACTTCAAATCATTTTAATTCTATTTAAGAGATCACTTACTAAAACATTTCTTTGATATATTATTCACCGTCCAAAAACGTGAATATAAATCGTTACCAAATTCAACACTTCTACATATTTGATTTAAAGGATTATCCACTGCCCAAAATCGTGAATATATTTCCTTAAATAAGCTATAATAGTTAACTTATCAAATTCAATTGGTTTTGGATTTATAAAACAACGTTTTATAAATTCATATATATATATATATATTATAAAAACTTCAACTTATAAAATCCCTCAATTTACAAATTCTATTCAAATCTCATTTAAATGCCAAAATCCAATTTATAAGTTGATTACTTATAAATCTTTCCTGTTTACAAAATCTATTCATTTTATAACTTCACAATTTATAAATCTACAAATTTCATTCACTTATGAAATCTGTTTATACTTCATTTTAACGCTTATAAAAACTCGTTTTAAAATTCCAATATTTTAATTTATAAAATTTCAATTTTTTTAATCTTTTATATAATTCATTTATAATAAATTCAAAAATCTCTATTTAAACTATTTTATAAAATCATTAACTCCATATTTCAAAAATTACATTTCAACTATATTTCTCAAAAATCATAATTTTTATAACATAAAAATTATAACGTCTATTTATTTAAAATGAATCAATTCCAAAATTTAATAAAATGTATACTTTCAAAAAATCTCTTTAAAAATCCTTTTAAATTTAAAATCGTTACTTTAACATTTTTAAAACTCCAAAAATAGGCCCAATGCTGCAACAGCACCAAACATAACAATCACGACATCCAAAACATCATATATCATATGATAACAGAATATAGGACAATATCTGTAAATAAATCTATACGAGTGAGGAATCCAGTTGGATCCCTCCAACCTGTTTTCCTGCATCCACAGATGTTAGCACAATACCAATCTCGTTCCAATACGAAATATCGCGGTATATGGGTTTATATAAAATATTATCCGCTATTATGCGGCGCAATAGGGTCTCATCCGCTATATAATGCGGGAAAATCAACTCCAAGTACATATATAATACCAATTCCACTCAAGTTGGAATTATCGCGGTATATGTGTTTAATAAATAACATCCGCGTAATATACGGCGTATAGGGTCTATTTCAATACAATAGATAACTATTTATCATTCAGTCGCACAATCTATTAAATTTTAAATCTAACTATTTAAAATTTAAATCGAAACAATTTCGATTGAGTGAGAAGTTCTCACCTTGCTTCCAATAACAGTTGCAGTGTTTTATTTCGAATAAAATTAAACGAGCATTTAATTTTACTCAAAATTCTCACTAGCTCCAATCGATTCCAATCCAGCTAGTGTTCGACGATACGAACCCAGCGCAATTCGTTTCGTGCGAAACGGACCTCGTATGAAAGAGTTATAGCATTTTAAACATTACACGATTTAATATAATTCATTTACAATTTCTTTTATCATTTTATACCCTTTTTGATCTCGGCCGTTGGATTTGCCTTCCTTCCATCTGGGCCGCACAAGCCACCTTCTTCCCCCTTCGTCTCTCACGTACGCACGTACCCAAGAAGCCGCCCAAAAACCCTAATCTCGCGGCCAACATACACCACCTCCACGACGATCAAGTTACACCACCACGAAACCCATCACGCGAGCCACCTTCCGCTGTGAACACGTGCAGCTCGGCCCTCTATTAGCCTAGGAAACTGTGAAAGAATGTCGGCTGAACTCAAGCAGTTTGTCGTTGATCTACAACGTTGTTCACGATCATAGCCGTTGAGATTGTAGTTCTCTCGATGCTCTTTAACTTTGCAGTTGGAAGTTTGTTGAATTGATTTACGGATTCGAAGAAATCAGAGGAGAAAGATCATGTATTTTCAGCCATTAATGAAGATAGTGGCGGCTAGGGCTGAAAGTACATTAGGGTCTGCAAAGTGAAGATAGAGGGGGACTTTTATAGAAAATTCCGCGCGCACTATTCATCCCAAATATTTTCGAACTCCAATCGAAGTGTGCCGTCTGGCGTTTATAATGTTTTACCCCTATTCCGAACGCAATGGAATATATATCAGGAGCCAATTCTATCGTATTTGAAAGATAAGTTTTTGAATCGACTATTTAAGTTCAAAATTCACTCGAATCAATTTCTGTGCGTTTTAGCTTGCCCCGGACAAACCGTTAGTCCGATTGACATGAAATTTGAAATCATACAATAATATAACATTACGGATCCAATGAAACTTGTTTCGTCGAAATCCAAGACTGTTTGAAAAATGGCTATTTTAACTCGTCAATTAAATATTAGAATATTCAATTTCCACAAATTAACTTTTAATTCAATTTTAAAAGTTTTATAACATCATTCTTAATCCAATATGATTTAATACAACTTTGCAAATCAATTTTAATCACATTAAATCCAATTTCCAATTATTTCTGTAATTTCAAATATTAAATTACCGATTTAATTATCCAATTAAATCTAGATATTCGAAATAAAATTTATTCGACCTACAAATTTTACTTGTTAATATTCAAAATCAATTAAAGATACGAATTTCAGTTGACAGAAATTCTGGGTCGTTACATACTTTCCCCCTTAAAAGAATTTCGTCCTCGAAATTACCAAGTAAGAAAAAGTTACATAATCCATTAACTTTTCAGAAACAAATCGTTCAAATTTAAATTTCAAATTCATTTAAACATTTTAACTTTTCCAAAATTCATAGTTAAACTTCTTATAAAACTTTATTAAGTTTTCAAATCATACTTAGTTATCTTTTCAGAATTTTTCAATTTTCTCAAAAAATTTCTAACGCCTTAAATTTCAGAAAAATTCGCCATGGTCTCCTTTGCGCGGCTCGATCCGAAAAAAATGGCAATATATATATCAGAAATATACATCTCATCAAGTAATGAGGCATCCCGTAGGGAAAAATGTGTAAAAGTACAATATGTAATCCGAGATATGTACCTTATATATTATTAGCGAGCATATACGGCTAATATAGCGCGAAAGCGAGCTCCAAAAGCGAAGCAAGCGCAATCCGCACCTATTATACACTCAACAAACAAATGAGAACATGTATATATGAAAGTAATATCGATACACAACATATACCAACAACTATATATGCCAATATAGCAAATGCAATCAAAAGCAATAAATTCAACCATCAATCAACTAGCATTCAACTAACATCCATGACCAAATCAATATTCATTCATATTCAGTTAGTTTACATTCACTAATTTATATTCAAGTTGGTTCACTTCCAAATCAAATTCAATTCTATTTAAGATTCACTTAACTTCAAATTTGATTTCAATTACTTTAGCTTTCAATTTCATTAATTCAATTTCATATGGATTTCTATACAATCAATTAACAATCATCTAATAATCAATGTATATCCAATACAACCAAATTCATTTTACTTTGCTTACATTCATTCAATTTGGTTCTTCACTTTTAATTATCTTTAATGAATTAACACTTACATCCATCATTTCATATCAATTTATTTACATTCAATTGATTTACATTCAATTCATTTATTAATTCAATTGCTAATTCATTTAACCACAAAAGTTGAATTTCATTACATAACTCAAGTTCATATCCATTTAATTCACTTTAAGTGATATGCCATTTAAACATCATTTGTTTAACTTAACTTAAATTTCCTAATCCAATTCAGATTTCGATTCTAAAGTAAATTCTATTTAACTTTTATTTACAACTCATATCTATACATATATTCATATAGTTTCACTTCTTATATAAAATTATTTCACACTTGTAAATCATAATAATTAAAATTCCATACTTTATAATTCATTTACTTATACAATTTATTATTTTACAATATGTTTTATTTAACTTATTCAAACATCCTTTAATTAACTTATATATATTCTTACATTTTCAACGATCAAACAAACAATTTATATACACCTTAATAATTTCGAAAAATTATTTCTTTTATATGTAAAATATAATTTTGGGTAAAATTATTTCATTTACCCGCTTTTAAAACAATACCACTTAACAAACCAATCATCATAATATAAAACAATTTTGTATTCACTAACAAATGCGCTCTCATAGCTATTATTACACTCACACTCATTCTAGAGTACTACTGACTCTATCTCTAATGAGTAATTCCCAACAGAGCCAAGGTTGTCACTTAACCAAATGCTCTGATACCAAATGTAACGGGTAGGGATTTTCGACTCATAAAGGTCGACATCAATACGTCCAATGTATCAACTACCGAGCAATCGAAGGCCGGAAAACCATACCATTAGGGTTAAAGAAGAGGTAGAAGATAGAAGAAGAAAGAAAGAAGGAAGAAAAAGCAATAGAAACAATATCAGAATCTCACAATTGCAGCGGAACAACATATAATAGATAAATGAATAACTTTAAACAAAGAACTATATCAGTTATTACATTTCATCACATTTCATTACATTACTAGAGTGTACAACAACAAACAGCGGAAAAGAAATACTATATACTAGTTGACACGCTAGGCCATCCAACTTGCCTCCAAATCTCTACAGCAACTCCTGAATTCCTGAATATCCTGATAACCTGACTCTAGACTGCCCGTGTGGAAATTGGTGGGCACCCAGAGTTTAGGAAGAGAACAATAAACTACAAGTCAGTCATGTGACTGGTGTGAGAACTTAAAACAGTTATATCTATAAAAATAAACAAAGAAATATTTTAAAATAGATTCGCAATGCTTTTGGAAAATGTAACTACCATAAGGCCTCCCGCCACACACACAATGCAAACGCAGAACTTGGAGGAGATTTCTCCTTATGATAGTTAAAGATGCTTGATACATAAATTTCTTTTCAATATTATTTTTATATATGCAAAATGTGGAAACCATTTCGAAAGTAGAATATAAATCTTACTAGCATAGGTACCATTATAGTATGCCTACATAGCTACCATATTAAATGGCAGGTTCTACAACTAAAACCGTACAAGGCTCGTATTGTTTCTTTGGATTTCCAACAAATGGTCAGGCCAAGAAACTTCCCATTGCCACATGGAAACGCCTCTGGAAAGACGCCCCAAGAACCTAACCAGATCTCTACCAACACAAGGCCGGGTTACCCCTAACTGGGTAACTACTGACACAAGTATGCCATCCCCCAGTCGTAACCAACCTTTCCCGGGATCCCGATAACCAACAACCACAAAGTAATAAATTCGCAGTAACCACATAGGTTAAATATCTGGACTCCATACCATGATAACACCTCTATCCAGAAGGAGATACACATACCCTAAAGGGCGCTACCCCCAATAACCTTGCCGCATCTTTCCTGTTTCGACCATTTCGAGGTGTGAGGCTCGACGAAGTCTCGTCCACAAAGCTACGCTTTTTACAAAAGCCACGTTTTGATCAACAATAATCAGCAACACTCAGCATGCCACATTACCAAATTGGGAATATATCACTGATAACCTTCAACTACATAACCTCTGAGCTGGTACGTCTCAGAGAAGCTAAGAGAATAAATTCTCCGCCACCAACATAAATGTATTTGAAAGAAATCAGCTTTATATCTCAATTTGTAATGTAAAACATATAATCCATTCAAGTCTATTCTGGGTTCGAACAGAACCGAAGGCACTTCCGAAGAAGCCCTTGCAATCCGGGTATTCATAATCCCGATCGGACTTCCCATCACTTAGGAAATCTCTATACCGACGCGACTCAGTGAAGAGACAATCAATAAGTCATCCTATCGCTCTCGTAAATACCCGGTCTTCATCGCCGGTCTTCAAATGCTATCCATATTCTTTGTATCCCTATTCGGAATGGGTTATATGACACAAAGGTCCTTCCCCGGCTAAACCGAATAACGAGCAAAATATTTTAAAATAAGTGTAGCATTCAAATTCAAGTAAATCACATCAAATACCCATTTAAAGGTAAATATCGATATTCGGTTATTTAACTATCAAAGCAAACCAACAAATATTCGGCACCATAACAATCACTAGGCCCTTTTATTAATCTTCCATCACTTAAATAACTTGCCAAATATTCACTTCAATTTATCTTTGAAAAGATATATTCTCTAAACCCTTTCAATCCCTACATTGGAAAACATTTCCAAAACTTATTAAGAATAAGTAATCTCACAAATCTATTTATTTTCAACATTTGGAAAATATTCAATATACTTAAAACACGATTAATTATATATTTTATTCTTTTAAGGAAAACATTCTCTTAAAACACATTTATTTGAGTCAAAACGAATGTTGCGTAAAACATCGTTACGACTGTTTGCACCAAAATTGGGCAACACCCTTCGGAAGTTTTTGAAGAGATAATAAATGAAGAAATTAAATTGAAAATGAAGATTATCTAACAAAACCTCCAAGACACAGAAAAGTAAATTGCACAGAAGACAACGATTTAGAGTGGTTCGGCGATTTGCCTACGTCCACTATGAAGTTATATCACTTTATTGATTGATACTTGAAGATTACAAGTGTTCTAAAGCGAAGTACAGCAGATAATGAGCTTAAATTCGAAATCAGCAGCAATCATAATGGTATGGAGTGATTCTGGCAGCGTCCGGGCGTGCTTTTATCTCCAAGAATTCTCCGTCCCCCTTTCTGAATGACCAGGGGCTCTATTTATAGGCGTAGGAGGCTGATATTTCGCCTAAAATCCGGGAAGACCGCTTCTGGCACGTGAGGGGGGCCCACACGCCCGTCCTTAGGAAATTGGGCCCACATTGGGATCGATTCGAAGCAGGGTTCGAATTGATCAAGAAAGCATCCAATCGAGGTGAAATTTGGTGTGGGCATTCTTCAACATGTATATAAGCTCCTGTGAAAATTTCATAGCATTTGGACTTGTAGATCTCGAGTTATGATCGATTCAAGATTGCACTTCCGGTCAACAAGCTTGGTTCGAATCGATTCCTTAGGGTCGAATCGATAGGGTCGAATCGATAGGGTCGAATCGATAGGGTCGACTCGATAGGGTCGAATCCATATGGTCGAATCCATAGGGTGGAATCGATAGGGTGGAATCGATAGGGTCGAATCGATAGGGTCGAATCGATATGGTCGAATCCATAGGGTCAAATCGATAGGGTCGAATCCATAGGGTCGAATCCATAGGGTCGAACCCATTGGGTCGAATCCATAGGGTCGAATCCATAGGGTCGAATCCATCATAACTTGAGCATACGAACTCGGATTGACTTGAAATTTGAAACGTTGGCTCTCGTGGCTTTGCTAGTCATGTTCCATCAATTGCATCTCAATCTGGACTCGGACAAAATTCAGTGATATTCACAGTGAAGCTAAGTATGATCAATCTCTGAGACGAATTGTCCTTTGTTTTCGATCGATCTTTTGATATCACGGCTTTGCCAAAAAGCGGGATAACATTTGCCCCCTAAAGTACGTCTTGTGTAAACATGACGTGCTTTGAAAAGCTGCAGTCTCGTGTTGGTCAACTATGACATGCTTTGCTGAAAGTTGTATTCTATATTGCTGTAACCTTGCGTTGATATGATTGATTGCTGTAGAATATTGCTTTAGTGGTTGGCTGTTGTAATCGTAACAAGCTGAGTATTCGATTCTTGTGAATGCTGAAAATCAAATACTAGTCCGACGTACATGCATATATGTTAACTTGACTTAGTTAACGTCGAGTGTTCATGAGTCGTTGTCGGTTTAGTTCGTTGTCGAATTTCGTATTGATTCTCTCCTGAATCGGTTTGAAATTTGAGTTGAAACAACGCTTGATGGTTGTTTTGGACTATCCTCTTGTATCAATCCTCTACAGAATTGATGTAAGATTTGAGTTGTAGCAATGTTTGCCAGTTGTTTTAGGAAGTTCCTTCGTATCGATCCTCTCCTGAACCGATATAGAAGGTTGAAGGATTGACTCTGCATTGGAAAATGGAGAATTCGGTGGATGCAAAACGTTCATTCGCATCGATGAGCTTTGTATAAGTGACAATGATTATAGCCAGACTTTGAAGCTTTGTCATTTGCGTGTTTTCTTTCAATCCAGTGTACTTGTGGTGTTTTTACCGTTAAGTAGAATTTGTTTTATTTGTCAAGCCCAAAGATCTCGATTATACGTCGTAACCGATGAATGATTTGAACTCTGGACTTTGTATCGCTTTGGTTAGTGATTAACACTTAAGCTTTCTGCCCCCCAGTTCTGGGGAATAACATTTGTATTTCGATGGTCGATCGCACCTTTTGCAAACCTTGTGCACATGTCCACACTCCGGGGACTTAGGATAATCTGTGATCGATAATCTTGTTCGCACTCTGGGAATTTGAGAGTCATCGACGTTCGTAGCACAGTTCGCATTCTGGGAACTTTGACTTGACATTTGTACTCTAGTTCACACTTTGGGAATTTGGAGTTGATATTTATACTTAGGTCCGCGCTCCGGGAACCTGGACTGGATGTTTATACTCCGTTTCACGTTTTGGGAATATGGAGTTATGAGGTATATTTTGGTTCGCACTCCGGGAACCTGGAATTGATGTTCGCACTCCAATTCATGCTCTAGGTACTTGGAGTTCGCGTTGATGTGTTGGTTCTCACTCCGTGAACCGGGAATTGATGTTTATCCTCCAGTTCTCGCTCTGGGAACTTGGAGCTAGCATGGATGTTTCGATTCGCGTTCCGGGAACCTATAATTGATGTTTATACTCCAATTCACGCTCTGGGAAGTTGGAGTCCGTTCGCGCTGTGGGAACGAGTTGTTGGATGTTTATACTCCAATTCGCGCTTTGGGATATTGGAGTCCATTCGCGCTGTGGGAACGATTTGTTGGATGTTTATACTCCAATTCGCGCTCTGGGAAGTTGGAGTCCGTTCGCGCTGTGGGAACGAATTGTTGGATGCTTATACTCCAATTCGCGCTCTGGGAAGTTGGAGTCCGTTCACGCTGTGGGAACGAGTTGTTGGATGTTTATACTCCAATTCGCGCTCTGGGAAGTTGGAGTCCGTTCGCGCTCTGGGAACGAGTTGTTGGATGTTTATACTCCAATTCGCGCTCTGGGAAGTTGGAGTCCGTTCGCGCTGTGGGAACGAGTTGTTGGATGTTTATACTCCAATTCACGCTCTGGGAAGTTGGAGTCCGTTCGCGCTCTGGGAACGATTTATTTGATGTTTATACTCTAATTCGCACTCCGGGAAGTTGGAGTCCGTTCGCACTCTAGGAACGAGTTATTTGTAGGACTGTCGTGTGTTGGTCCGGTTCAGCCTTTGATGTGATGGCTTGCCCCCGAGATAGGGTTTCACTTAGTGAGTGGTCGGTCGTATCACAGTCACTCGCTATTTGAATAAATTCCATTGTTTGATGGAACTTAGCTCTTCGTGTGTCGTGATTGTTGAACGTTGCATTCGGTGAATCACAGCTCTAGCTTGAAGAGATAGTAATTTATTGCTGAAATAAGGAAATATGGCAAAGTCAGTGCCTTATTACAAGCTCAAATTTCGAAATGTAAAGGAAATTGCAAAGTATTCATAGATTGAATGAGCCTGTCATGGGTGACAGTGACGAAGATCTTCGTCGTTCCAGGCTCCTGAGAAAGTTGGTCCGCCATTGATGGCGTTTATCACCAATCTTCCGTGGGGAAAAGTGGAGTCCTCCTGTCTCGGTCGATTAGGTTCATTGTTTGGATTGGATGGGCCCGCTTCACAAGGCTGCGGTGTCCGCACAAACTGTTCTAGCTTCCTTTCTCTGATCAATTTTTCAACGAGATCTTGTAAGCGACGACACTCGTTCGTATTGTGCCCGTAGCTTTCGTGGAACCTGCAAAATTTTCCCGTCTGCATTTGCCTCTTTGACGACGGTGTTGATGCGGGTTTTTGGTACTGAATTGTATTGCCGGTTTGTAAGTACAAGTCCTCTAGTGATGTATTCAGAGGAGTGTAACTGTCGAACATTAGATTCTTGTGCTGTGGGCCACGATTCTGATCTCGTTTTCTAGTTTGATTCACGCTCTCTCTTCGCCGAGCTTGTTTGTTTTTAACGTTCAGCTGAACTTTTTCAGAGCTCTCACCGGACTGTTTGATTGCAACATTGCTTTAGATCCCTTCCATACTTGGCCCTGCATCAGTTTGCTTCCTAGACTGTCTCGCATCTTCCCTTCTCAGGAATTGAGCCACCTTGGCTTGGAAACGGTCCAATGATGCAGGTGGTTTTCCAGCTAACTAGTTGCCAAACTCAGATTCGAGGTCGATCCCCTTAGTTAACGCCATAAGGAGGGAGTTATCGTTCGGATTGCTGACCTCCGCACATGCAGTATGGAATCTCTCTATGTATTGTCTGAGCGTCTCTCCAGGAGCTTGAGTGACGCTAGATAGAGTGTTGACATCTTTTGGCCTTGCGACATGCA
Organism: Allium cepa; assembly: GCA_030765085.1. NCBI lineage: Eukaryota > Viridiplantae > Streptophyta > Magnoliopsida > Asparagales > Amaryllidaceae > Allium > Allium cepa. The sequence continues at coordinate 889,530,960 of CM060934.1, read as the reverse complement.
TGCGGAACTGTTCAACAAATTTTATGGCAATTGGTCGAATGAAGAGACGGATCGTGGATGGTCGGATCACATCCACCCTAAGTTAACAAGCGAGGTCGTTAGATGGACGGGTCTATCCTCCTCTAATTTGGTTAGGATACGGCCAAAGTCGTTAGGTGAAGGGATCCACCCTCTTCGAAACCGCATTTATGAGTTTTATACCCCAACTCGGACTCCGGGAGTTTGGCGTTAGTTAAAGATTATCGTGTATCAATCCTTTATTGGCTTCGGTGTGGTGACTTGTGCCCGTGCTCAGGGTTTCACTTGGCGGGTGATCGGTGGGATCCCGATAGCTTTCCATTTATCTTCCCTCAATGATGAGATTTAGTTTATGAACGGTTGAGTCGCGTCCATGTTCATTCGGATTCCGCTTTTACCAAGCCTAAGGAGTAAGATTAGTATTCGGCAAGCTTTGGGCTCGAGGAGAAGAGATGAGAGGATGGTCGAACTACATCCACTTTGAGTTGTGCGTTTTCCCTTAAGTCAGGGGAAATAATTGGAAAGTGGATGGATAAATCACATCCACTTTATACTTTGCGTTCTTCCGATTAAGCTGAGGAAGAGAGTTGAAATGATGGCTTATGATGGTTTGTGAGTAGGCAGTCAGTCGTTGATGACTATAGATTGAGGGTTGGCCCCTGATGAAGTCGGTTTAAGGCATGATTGTTTTGCCGAATCACAGATGCAAACTGGAGAGTGAATGATCAAATCATATCCACTTTAAACATATGTCCTCAAATCACCCTAAGTTCTAATGTAGGATTGGATGCATAGATGGCCATGTCACGTCGACTCTCGGTGTGATTTAAATTTTATTGGGCATCCGAGGAAGCATAAGTATTTTGGCGAGCTTCAAGTAAGAGATGGAGAGTGCATGGTTGGGACATATAACTCCAAGTCTTTCTCAGATCTCCTAATTAAATTGCATAGGCATGTGAGTGGATGGTCGGTTGCATCCACTTCGTACTGGAGCCCTGAACTTGTCTGTCTCTTCCGCTTTGATGGCCTGCCCCAAGTCAGGTGCATATAGCAGCCGACGAGTGGTTGAATTATGCTCGCCATGATGATACCTCAATGACTTGAGCATAGTCCACGAAGGTTGAATTATGCTCGCCATGGTGATACCTCAATGACTTGAGCATAGTCCACGAAGGCTGTATTGCACCCACCCTTAAGTACTCGGTAACCTGCATCATTTGTAAGTAGTTTAATTCAAGTCGATCATATTTCGCAACATAAACGAAAGAAATAGAATTAATTCAAAAAAGATTGGATTAAATCTCATTGATGTGTGAAGCGGCGTCGTATGCTCGCTATTGCACTTCGGTCCAGCCCTTCAAAGTTGGAAGTCTAACGCAAATGGTTCAGTTTGATCAACGTTATTGATTGATAGGGGTCGGGGTTTTCCGGCCCTTCGTTTTATGGCGCTTGATCATATTGTCAGAGCTATTCTTTCCGGAGCAGCCTTATGGCGTTGACATCCACGGTATCCATGTAGAGAAAAGGAGCTTCCCGATTTAGAGCATGGAGTAGGTTTTCTCTTATCTTGCGACACCGATCCTTCATCTAGTTCATCAATTCAACATTAGACACGTTATGTTGGTGTAGTTATTGGTGGCTATCCGCCAGTTCTCTTATCAAACTCTGGAAATAAGCTTTTTGTGCTGATTTCATTTATAAGTGTTGGCAGCAACGAGCTGTGGATTTTGATCAATTCATTGGCCGCTAGCTTCTTTATTCCCTTTAGCAATATGAGAAGTAGAAATGGTATGCCTAACCACGATTGACAGTCTTCTTTGAGGAATAGGGGATATAACGCATTTGATGGCATTCATCACTTTTCATGGACTCCATCCACCATTCTCACTTCATGAGATAGTGGCGGAGGTTGAATTTCCATAGTACACTGACATAGTCACCATGCTGAATTTTTGCTAGAAATTTTGTATGTAGGATGATTTCGATGAATAGCAATCAATATTATCAAGTCCATTTTTTGGCTATATGGTCTTGTAATACTAGTGAATGATGCATGCCTGATTGCCCAATGTTCGAATGGTTGGTAACACTGATTCGATGTGAGTTGGTTAAGATGGGCTATGATAGGTGACCAGTATAGGGTATTAAGGAAGTTCTCTGGAGGTTGTATGCCATGCTTTTAGTCATATAGATGTGGAATGATTAAGATGTGGGCATTTGAAGATGATTCAGTGGTGACCAGCTATGCTTTGAATTAGCAGAGTTGACAGTGTAGAGCAGTTGTCATATTAGCCATCGTACCATAGTTGTTAATTCAGGAGTTTTAAAAGCTGGTCAATTAGAGGAAGTTGCAGTCCACCTTAGAAGCATGATATATTAATCAACTTCAGTTCTTGGCATATTAGCTAGGTTCTCCAGCCTCTGGGGGCACCGGTTGAGTAGTATTTCAATACCCATTCCTCGATTGCAATTCAACAATTGTTGTTGTAATCTCTTATGTCCCGTCCAGTCATGGAATGATTAGAATGTTTCTTTACTAAGTTGAGTTTTGAATTAACTATGCGGGTGCTCTGCGCTGCGGCTAGGGTTCTTCTTGTCGATCAAGCAACCTGAAAAAGTCCTTCTTCGTATCGTTCTTGTTCGAATCCATCAGATGCGCTCGTCTTCGTATCGATCAGAGGAATTGCACTTTTCGTATTCATCAGCTAAAAGACCCAGTTCGTATCCATCCAGAGAATTAGCTCTAGTAGCATCGATACGAAATGGCTAGATCGATACGAATTAAAGGCAGATGGATGGATACGAACTGCATGTGCGTATCGATGCGAAATGGAGGCAGATGGATGGATACGAAGTACATGTGAGTATAGATTCGAATTGGAGGCATATGGATGGATACGAAGTAGCGCTCCATGATGGATACGAAGTAGCGCTCCCTGATGGATACGAAGTAGCGCTCCATGATGGATACGAAGTAGCGCTCCCTGATGGATAGGAAGTAGCGCTCCCTGATGGATAGGAAGTAGCGCTCCATGATGGATAGGAAGTAGCGCTCCATGATGGATACGAAGTAGCACTTCATAATGGATACGAAGTGGTCCATATGTGATCGATACAAAGAGAGACTATCTGCTGATGGATACGAAAACCACCACATTTACTGGATACGAAAGCATGGATACGAAAATGATCATATTTTCATGGATTCGAAAATATGGGTACGAAGAACAGCATATTTTCTGGATTCGAAAATATGGGTTCGAAAATGATCATATTTTCATGGATTCGAACATATGGCTACGAAAAACAGCATATTTTATGGATTCGAAAATATGGGTTCGAAAATGATCATATTTTCATGGATTCGAACATATGGCTACGAAGAACAGCATATTTTCTGGATTCGAAAATATGGGTTCGAAAATGATCATATTTTCATGGATTCGAACATATGACTATGAAGAACAGCATATTTTCTGGATTCGAAAATATGGGTTCGAAAATGATCATATTTTCATGGATTTGAAAATATGGGTACGAAGAACAACATATTTTCTGGATTCGAAAATATGGGTACGGACTTCATGATGAATATAGTTCCTCTTAGATCTGGAGCGATCTGAATAGAATAGAAGAAACCACTAAACAATAGATCTAGATCTTCTCCTTAGATTTATGCAATCCGGTATCGATGATAGATCCAAAGAGCAGGAGAAAAGCTGGGTTTTCTCAGTGAAAGCACCAAAGTGTTTGCACCAAAATTGGGCAACACCCTTCGGAAGTTTTCGAAGAGATAATAAATGAAGAAATTAAATTGAAAATGAAGATTATCTAACAAAAACTCCAAGACACAGAAAAGTAAATTGCACAGAAGACAACGATTTAGAGTGGTTCGGCGATTTGCCTACGTCCACTATGAAGTTATATCACTTTATTGATTGATACTTGAAGATTACAAGTGTTCTAAAGCGAAGTACAACAGATAATAAGCTTAAATTCGAAATCAGCAGCAATCATAATGGTATGGAGTGATTCTGGCAGCATTCGGGCGTGCTTTTATCTCCAAGAATTCTCCGTCCCCCTTTCTGAATGACCTGGGGCTCTATTTATAGGCGTAGGAGGCTGATATTTCGCCTAAAATCCGAGAAGACCACTTCTGGCACGTGAGGGGGGCCCACACGCCCGTCCTTAGGAAATTGGGGCCACATTGGGATCGATTCGAAGTAGGGTTCGAATCGATCAAGAAAGCATCCAATCGAGGTGAAATTTGGTGTGGGCATTCTTCAACATGTATATAAGCTCCTGTGAAAATTTCATAGCATTTGGACTTGTAGATCTCGAGTTATGATCGATTCAAGATTGCGCTTCCGGTCAACAAGCTTGGTTCGAATCGATTCCTTAGGGTCGAATCGATAGGGTCGAATCGATAGGGTTGAATCCATAGGGTCGAATCCATAGGGTAGAATCCATAGGGTTGAATCGATAGGGTCGAATCCATAGGGTCGACTCGATAGGGTCGAATCCATAGGGTCGAATCCATAAGGTGGAATCGATAGAGTCAAATCCATAGGGTCGAATCGATAGGGTCGAATCCATAAGGTCGAATCCATAGGGTTGAATCGATAGGGTCGAATCCATAGGGTCGAATCCATAGGGTCGAATCCATAGGGTCGAATCCATAGGGTCGAATCCATCATAACTCGAGCATACGAACTCGGATTGACTTGAAATTTGAAACGTTGGCTCTCGTGGCTTTGCTAGTCATGTCCCATTAATTGCAGCTCAATCTAGACTCGGACAAAATTCAGTGATATTCACAGTGAAGCTAAGTATGATAATCTCTGAGACGAACTGTCCTTTGTTTTCGATCGATCTTTTGGTATCACGGCTTTGCCAAAAAGCGGGATAACAACGACAACTCAAAATCACTTAGTATAGGGATTCGAAATTAAGATAGATATATAAATTCCAATACTATATAAAACATCTCCTTTCGAAAATCATTTACTATAACAACAGTGTTATAGTCCATCATTTCCTTTTATTCCTAGAAAACATCTATTTCAACAATGAATGTTGAAATCTATGGTTTCGACACTTAATACATTTTAAAACAACTTCAAATCGTTTTAATTCCATTTAAGAGATCACTTACTAAAACATTTCTTTGATATATTATTCACCGTCCAAAAACGTGAATATAAATCGTTTACCAAATTCAACACTTCAACATATTTAATTTAAAGGATTATCCACTGTCCAAAATCGTGAATATATTTCCTTAAATAAGCTATAATAGTTAACTTCTCAAATTCACTTGGTTTTGGATTTATAAAACAACATTTTATAAATTCACACACAGATATATATATATATATTTTATAAAAACTTCAACTTATAAAATCCCTCAATTTACAAATTCTATTCAAATCTCATTTAAATGCCAAAATCCAATTTATAAGTTGATTGCTTATAAATCTTTCCTGTTTACAAAATCTATTCATTTTATAACTTCACAATCTATAAATCTACAAATTTCATTCACTTATGAAATCCGTTTATACTTCATTTTAACGCTTATAAAAACTCGTTTTAAAATTCCAATATTTTAGTTTATAAAATATCAATTTTTTTAAACCTTTTATATAAACCATTTACAATAAATTCAAAAATCTCTATTTAAACTACTTTATAAAATCATTAACTCCATATTTCAAAAATCACATTTCAACTATA